>CM037852.1:226580357-227817834 GCA_021234595.1 Delia radicum | reverse complement strand
TTTATTATTATTAATTTTTTTATTATAAAAGGAAAATCAAAGGTGCAAATTCAAAAAGCACATATTAAAAGGTTGAAAAATAAATGTATAAAATATTGAAAGAAGAAACTTATTCGAATTTTTGTTGGACGATGCTATGCTGAGCACATACAGGATCACCACATTTCGAGCACGTCTGCCGTGTTTTATAATATCTTTTATCGTGAATCACACACAGCTTACAACAGCCTTTTACTGCAGTTGGACCTGATGATGACGATGTTGAGGCAACAGTTGTTTTCATAAGATGTCGGTAATTGCATTTTAGTGATTGTTTGAGCCATAGTGTGTTTATTGTTTACACGACGATCTAATTCTTTTTGCACGATCTCCTTGGAAAGCGAATGTAAGCTTTCACGCCGTGCCTCCGTTTTATTAGATGGATGAAAAGTCGAATATATAATGTACGTAGCTAGGGCAGCTACGTCTAAAATGTTAAAGAAAAACGCGTAGGGCCAGCGTCGAGTTCTGCGCTTGCATGTGTACGTCCCAAGCATTTGATCCATCGAGTCTACGCCGCTTTTGTATTTATTGTATTGTAATGTATTGCCTCGCGCTTCTTTTTAGTACCTCGAGTGCTCATATCATAGTGTACCGTGGAAAGCAGTAACACGCATTTATTTTTTCGGGACATAACTGACCATAGACGTATCGTTGTCAGAATTGTGGAAACCAAATAATGATGAGTGTACTTCACGGCATCTGTTTGATCGAAATTCTTCTGGAACGCAAGTCTTATTTTTTCGTAAAGTTCCCACATATGCTAAGCTGTTGGATATAAGATTTTTGCACAGCGGAAGTGATGTAAAAAATTATCTCCCACAACTGTTCGACCCGTGTTGTAATACCTCTAAACTAAACGTTTCACAACATTCTCTCCAACATTTGTTTGTTGCTGAGCTCCTGGTGGTTTGCCGGTATAAAGTTCTCTTTGCAATGGAAATTTAGTTATCGCATCGCAGACCCAAACACTTTTATCCCGTACTTTGCTGGTTTACTCGGAATGTACTGCGTGAAACGTGTTCGACCTCTGTATGGATACAATTGCTCATCAACAGTCACAACATCGTTGCCTTTATAAAGCCGATTCAAATTAGAATTGAGCATGTTGAACATATCACTTATCGCAGCAGCTTTATCCGTTTCTTCTCTTCGAGTACGTGTAGCACTGTTGTCAAATCGAATAAAACGATTTATAGTGTGAAATCTCTGACGCGTCATAGTAGCTCGAAATATCGGAAACCAATCTGTTTTTCATAGCACAACGGTGTGCTAATAGTTGGATTTTTGACACCTGCGGCTATCAGAAGTCAAAAGAACGCATAGATTTCATTGACTGTAACAGTTGTCCATATCCGCGGCTGTGCGAGAGGTTTTGTTTCATTCAAGTTTCTAATAACCTTTTCAGCTTTTCTATTTGTCTCTCTAACAATGATGTCTACCATTTCTTGAGTGATTAGCGTTTCGATGGGCCACCTTCCTGACGAACGATGTTATGTGCCCATATTTTTGTTAAAGATGGAGGCGTATTGCACCATTTCGTGCCATCTTTAGCTGTACAGAAATCAGCGTTATCAGATGTTCCTTCTTCTTCAGGTTGTATAATTTCAATTTCATATTCCTCCTCATCAGAATCCACGTCTGCGTCTGGGTCATACTCGATACGAATTTCCCCTTCTGCATCTGAAGCTTCTTCCTCATTTGGGACGTAATCAGGATCATCATCTGAATCTGCCTGAAATGGCTCCACAAAATCTCTTGACTCAATGTTTTCGTCATCGTCATCCGCCATATATAGGGCTAGCTTATCGAACCATTCTTGATGTTCTCCTTCATTCATTCGTAAAAACCTTCTTGAAGTGTTCATATTGATCACATCTCCAGCCTCTGCAGGCATTTCACTTTGTTGTGAATCCATCTAAGCACAATAAGAAAAAAACACTTTTTCGCAATTCAAAATCGCAATTCAAAAAAAACGCTAGCACAGCAAAAGCAAATTTTTGGTTTACTAAAACACGTCTGATCGAAACCACAGCTGAATTTAGATTAAATAAAACCACTGCGACAATTCTAATTCTGCAGCGGACAAATAAACAAATAAGCATCAGAAATGCAGAAAACATGCACTATTCATAAATTTTCCATACAAATATGTTTGTGGTACAATTGTACCAAGGATGGCAATGAAGGCATAGGTGTACGTTTGGCACTCCCACCGATTAACGAGACATGAACATACAAAACAAATGTGATCATTACATTCTTAAATGTATTTTGAGGCATTCATATAGTTTCAGCTCTTTAGATGCACAATAATATCAAAATTTTGTTTTCAAAGTTCAAGTTGGTACAGCTGTACCAAGGATGTCACACAAGGGTTAAAGCCTTCTTTAATGAAATAATAATTACTTATTAAAGTTATTTGCATAACAATCTTTATAAACAACCCGAGTAAAAAATTTTATATAAAATTATATATGATGAGATATTTTCCGCATATATAAGAGCACATAATTTGATTCCAAAAATGGTTTTAAGAAATTGTATCACTTTGGATCTATTTATATTTAAATAGATACAATCTAATAAAAAACTATTCAATTGTAGCAGAGTTTTGTCCCGATATATATGATATTTGATACAATTAGATATAATTAGATACAAATAGATACATAACAATCCAAATATATTTAAATTAAAAGATATTAAGTTACATATATTTGACCTCCATAAACGGGTTTAAAAATGTATGATTGAAATTTGTAAATAACTTATATTTTATTTAAATTTTGTTAGGACTTCAAATTTTCGTTTTATACGAAATTATTAATTTTAATTTAATTTAAAAAATTTTTTTTTTGTCAAAAATGGTACAGTAAAATCCAAATAACAGCTTGCAGAGCAACTTATACTGTATTATAATAGCTTATAATTCCTATTTAACAACTGAATAATTTTATATGGAGTTTGTCCAATTTGCAATAGGTTCTTTACCTCCAAACTAGAACAAGTTGCTTTAGAATCGGTTCTATACCTATAACTATATAACTATTAATAAGTATTTATATAAATTTGTGTACATATTTTCTTGAGCGTGTGATAGTCTTCCAAGAATAACATGGCACAATAAAATGGAGGCCTAAATATATACAAAATATTGTCATTAAATGTCTGTGCAATATTCCCCAGTGAGGAGTTTATGACCTAGCTTAACACTAACTTCACATTCAAGACAATTGCCATACAATGTTTATTTACCCATTTAATGTAATGTTAGTTATTCTATTCACATAAGCAGACCAAACACAAAATAAAACTTAAATATATACAGAAAGAAAAATATAATAATTACTAACAGAAAATATTTTACTGAAAATTATTTTGTATTTTAATAGTTCCTGCTTACAAGAATTCTTCTTTTAAGCCACATTATAATAAAAGTCACAAAAGATTTGCTAAACTAGTTAAACGAATTTAGGAATTTACATAAATTTGCCATAAGTACACACTAACATGCACAGCTTATACTAATACACATGAGAATTTCTTGTTTTTAAAAAGGAGACCTTTTATGTATTTAGTTTTTAATATGTGTTAGTTGGACTTGTGTGTGTTTGTGTAGGATTTTTGTATTCAACCGTTTGTGTTATCCCGGTGCAAAAATGTTCTATATACTCATACACAACCTGATATCATCATATATGCTTATATGTGTGGCAATGATATATGATATATGTATGATATATTATGATATATGTACATTAGAGCGACTCAAGTTGTATGGAAGCGAAATTCGTGCAAGGTGTACCCCCCCCTCATAATAAACATTGATATTTTTTATGATGACATCTTAAATATTTCGGCTCTAGCTTTGACCTCTCGTGAGCTGGTCCATTTTGAAAAAGGGTCCATTTTTGCATGTTTTGTTAATTTAAGAATCTGTTTCCTTACCAACATATACAATATGGGTATCATAAGAAAGGTTTTTCCAAGGCGACTCCAACTGTTTATACAATTTGTCTAAGAACGATCATCCATGTACTTTTTTAAGGATATTCTGGTTTTTGAATTTTTTGTTCGGGGTTGTTTGTAATAAAAATGCCAAATTAACATATTTTAATCTTTAATTAAATACGGGTCTCAGCTTTTTTTGAAATTCGTGCTAGTTCGCGTTTTGACCAAAATGCAATGGGGTGGTAACTCTTCGTTTTAAACAGGTCAATATGGGTATCAAATTTTTTCTTTTGCCAAGTACATATTCTTTGTATGTAAATAATTTAGATTTTTGCATTATACTAAGTTTATGAAAATTGTTTAATATGGAGTAATATATCATTGTATTGTCTGCTATATATTAGCATGTCTTTTAAATCTGATCATATGAAATATTAGATTTTAAACCAACGAACATATGGACTAAAGAAGAACCATGGTACTCAACATCTGTTAAATTTTCTATACCCACAAATTAACTTTAAAATTTAATTAAAATAACTTAAAAGCACTAAAATTAATTAATTAAAAGTACCACTGTTAACACATTTTTTCGAAACTCTCTTAAAAACCAGTTCAGGTTTTTAGAAGAGAGCATTGGAAACGGCTTGTTTAATAAAATTTAACACCCGTAATAGATTCTAAATTTTTAATTTTATGAATTTTACTATTTGCTTATGTCCACTATAGGTAATAAACTTTTTACCAGTGATCGTGTTTGGTGTTCTTGGTACTTAATTGGATCAAAAAAAAAAATTCCGATCTCTAAAACATTGAAAAATATATTTTAATTGAAAATGAAAATTATTCAAGTTCGAGGCCATACTCTATATTTCTTTATTAGGATATTGTCCTAACAAATAATCTATAGAGTTTTTGTTTTCAAATTTATTCTTTGACCCTTTCAGGAATGTGTTGATAGATCTATTTCGGGAATTTTCTAGGTTCCCATCATCAGAACACGTTTTGAAAGCGGTAACAATCCTATGCCAAACATCAAAAATTCATATAAACTAGTTTACTCCCTACATGAGAACTAATATATATTATATGAGCTCGAAGTAAAAAAGATTATTACCATTGATCAAAAAATAAATTGAAAATTTGTTTTTTGTGTGTATGTCTACCTTTGGTGAATATTCAATACACGTTTTTGTTTCTTTCCTTTGATATGCACATTTGTTAATAACAAAATGTACAGGGGAATTAGTAAACAAGACCATACTCTGTCTTTTATACAAGTTTAATATAATTTTTATTAAAAATAAAAATTATATTTTTTCGACCTTTAATTCTATATTCTAATCTAATTTAAATCTATCAACACATTCCTGAAAGGGTCAAAGAATAAATTTGAAAACAAAAACTCTATAGATTATTTGTTAGGACAATATCCTAATAAAGAAATATAGAGTATGGCCTCGAACTTGAATAATTTTTATTTTCATTGCAAAATTAAAGGTCGAAAAAAACATAATTTTTATTTTTAATAAAAATTATATTAAACTTATATATTTTAATTTTTAAATTAAAAAACTTATTAGATAAAATTGTATCAAATTATATATAATTTGATCACATTTGATAGACCCATTTTCGGATCAAACTATATGAGATTAGATCTCTTAAGATAACATTAGATCAGCTTACAGATGCCATTTTTCGGGTCAGATGATATGTAATGTTTAGTTATCTGTGATAATATTTATATAAACATTAGGGCAACCAAAAAAACAGCTCAAAAACAACGTTTTAAGAGCTTAAAAAATGCACGAAAAACAGTCAAAAAAGACTTTTAATTGCTAAAATAAGCCGTTAAATTTAAAAAACATACTCTAAAATATATTATTATTAAAATCGGTACTACACGCAGAGAACTTCTGCTTTAAAAAATTGTATTGCAGTTGTTTGGGTTGTAATACAGTTTCTTTATTTCTAATGTAAATGTCAGTCATTTGAAGGACAAATTTAATTTTCTACTAACTTTGTAGTTCATTTTAAAGTAGTTGTTTGTTATTTAAAAAATAAAAAATAAATGTTTGTTTATTTTTTACTAACATATGTGCTTAATTTCTACTACAATTGTTAGTAATATTTTGAAACGTAAAAACAAATGGCAAATGTTAGTTGAAGTTAATTAAATGTTAGACATCCTTTATTCAAGCGGAATTTTATTTGTTTTTGGCTACAATTGCTGTCGTCTTCACCTACATAATATCCTTAGTGTAGAAATAAAATTTGTGTGAAATTTATTTCTTTTAACTTCGTCAGTCAAAAAATTGTACAATAGAGAATTTGTTTTTCGTAAGTGTTTATTTATTGAACCTTTTTTTGTTTCATAGCCTTGATTCATTATTTTACTTCGGTGGGGTTATGTGATATGGGAACACAGAAGGCGGGCGCAACGATACATACGAGGAATAGAAAACTCATATATATTATTTCTCTAAAATTATGTTGCCGCCGGGAATCGAACACGGGACCATCTGTGTAGCAGTCCAATATGCTAACCATTACACCACAATGCACACTATCATTAAATAATCATAGTTTCATGATCCGAGCTTGTATGTAGTCTAAATAGTTCTATCCTTTCAAATACATAGCAAGCTCTAGCTTATTTTTGGTTGCTGTAATAAGCACATATAATTATATCGGAACTTTTTTCGTCGGGATTGTTGTTTTATTGAATTTGGTTTAACTCAGTTGCAAATTGCTAAATATTACTACAATGTTGTCCATTTATATATAAGCAATCCTATAAATAATAATCTTTTTCTGTTTGTAACTTTTTTTAAAACAGTAAAAGTTAAATGAATTGGAGAGCTATTCTACAGACTTAACACTATTATAGAGTTTTCAATTAGTTAACACATTCTCTCAAACTACACCAACTGTGCCGATTAGGGTTACAGGTCATTGTAAAAATATGGCAAAATATATAAAGTCATGTTACTTTTAGGTCCGGTTATTGAAATTAGAACTGTATTGTATTAAAATGTTTTTACTTACTTTGATTTTATGAGGTAAATATGCTTAGTTTTTATTTGTATATTTAAGGCAGTCCTTTTTATTATTGCATAAAGGATACATAAAAATCAAAGATTTATTATAAACATCCTTTAAAGAAAATTAAAATAAAAGAAGAATATAAAAAAGATCAATACTATTTTGTACTTCAATCCGCATGTTTAGTTTTGTAAATATCCACGAAAAAAGTTTATATATAGTTGTATATAGCTTGAAATAATGGTATCTTATTACATATGTGTCCATATGTAACAATATATATTTACATATCGTACTTATTTTTACGAACATTTCTAATATGGGTGCTATATATAATCAAGTATCCTTATATCTTGTGTTATATATAGTTCATCTTTTTATGTCATCATATATAAATGATATAGCTATATCACACAGATTACATATACTTCCATGTATAATTATATATAGGTACATATAAAACAGTAAAACCAAACAAATTCAATAATTTTTTTTTATAATGATATATGCTATCACATATAATTCTATATCAATATGTGTATTAAAATTTAAAAGAAAAATTTGATCACTTTTGCATATGGTGGAAATTCACAAAAAAAATCTATTAATTTTAAATATAATTATCAGAGAACACAAAAAAGCTAAATTCAACATATTTAAGCTAAATAAAATTGTAAAAAAGCAAAAGTAAAAACTTACAAAAACTACACTTTTAAAAAAAAGTTCAAAGTTACTAGAATAAATAATATTTTTTAAGTAAAAAAACATTTAAAAGTCAGAAAATCTTAAAATAAGCAATTAAAAGCCCAAAATTAAAAAGCTTTTTAATAAAAAAGACGTAATCGGTTTTGGACGAATAAAACAATAATATGCGATATTTATCTCGAGAAATTAACTTTTTTTCTATCAATATTATTTGTCTTCAATCTAATAAGTAAGATTGTTAAAAAAAAAATCAAGGCTCGGCATAAATTTGGTTGAATTTATGAAAAAATTTAATGTTTATCCCGATGAAAATAAATTTAAAATAACAAATATGCAGGTGCTTGTGCAAATTTAAATGTAACTGACACTAATAGAAAACATATGATTTTCTATTGTAGATTTACTTGAATAAACGTCACTACATTGCTAGGTCTGTCAAAAAAAACAGAGTAGTATTGGAAGGTGACAAAGCCAATTGTGATAATATTTTGTTGTTGTTTTTTCTTTGATATTTTAAATTTTGAATCACAGAGATGAGTTCATCTTCTGAAGACACTTAAGCGAGTTGTTTAATATATAATCGGAAAACAATATGACCATAAAGCTATGAAACTCAGTGCATAAGTCAAAATTAAATCATGTTTAATTTTCCACTTCATTGATTTATATTTATTTATTTTTTTATTGTTTGGAATGTGAAACCAAATTGAAGCTAGGATTTCCAAAGAATTTTATCAAGATCAAATAGTATCAAATTATGTATAACTTGATCAAATTAGATAAATCCATTTTTCGGATTAAATTATATCACATGAGATCCCACAGGATCTCATGAGAAAAGGTTATGTATGCCATTTTTTGGATCACCTGATATATGATGTGATATGGAGGTATATATATGACTATATATGACTATATACACCTATGTCTGAAGTTTTTTCATCGGGTATGTAAAGGATTAAAATATTACACTGGAAAACACACAAATTTGTCTGTTACTAAAGGATGTTTTTTATAGAGGTATATAACTTTGGCATGAAATAAAACAAATATGAATTTTTTAAATTGACATGAAATTTACTTTATTCGAAAGATAATCCTCTAGCATATGACCTCCACGGCTGGCTCGGACAAAGTCTAATCTGGAGGTTCAATTTTCGATGACTTTTTCCAACATTTGTGGCCGTATATTAGCAATAAGGCGGCGAATGTTGGCCTCCAAGTGAGCAATCGTTTCGGGCTTGTCGGCGTAGACTAGCGACTTCACATATCCCCACAGAAAATAGTCCAACGACGTTAAATCGCACGATCTTGGAGACCAATTCAGGGGAACGAAACGTGAAACTATGCGGTTACCAAACGTTTCCTTCAATAACTTCAATTGTGGCACGAGCTTTGTGACATGTTGCCCCGTCTTGTTGAAACCACAGCTCCTGCACATCATGGGTGTTAGATTAGATTAGACTAGAGTGGCACTATGCACCGCGACCAGAAGTTGGTATTTTTTGCTGCCAGCGAAGATACCCTATAGGTTCAGGCTCAATACGAAGCCAACTATCCTACCAGGTAATCAGTTCCAAACGTCCGATGGCATCACTATTCGACCACCAAAATAACGCACCCTCCTGTCGCAGGGCCTCGCACATTTGCAGAGAACATGCTCTGAGGTCTCGGGTTCCAATTCACAAAACCTATCATCACTCCAAATACGGCAGAAAACGTTCCATAGTTAATCGAATTAAATGCTCTGATGGATGATTATGTCGGCCGAAAAATGGACGTAGTGAGCGATAAGTATTTCGAACAGAACCATGATTTTCAAAATAAATTTGCACAATTTGGATGCGTTGTTCAGGTGTCAGTCTGTCTTTTCATGTGGAAATGCCAAACCAAACTAAACATAAGCGTGTTCGATTACTTTCACAGTAAAGTCCAGTAAAAATTACTCAGTAACAAAATTACAGAGAGTAAGACAAATTTACAAAAAAGTAAACGAACGGAAAATTTGTAAGAATTGGTAAAATATATAAAACAGCTGATTTTAAATACCAAATATTAAAAAAAAATCAACTGATCGTTATGCAAAAGATAAAAGTTAATTGAAATTGTCGACCAGAAATAATTTAGAATGTTTTTTAATTTCTTCCATAGTTAATTCTTTAATATTTTGCTCTTTAAATCCATAAACAATTAAAATTTAATTTCATATTTGTTTTTGTTTACTAAAAATACAAGCATATTTTTCAATCATATGTTTTTTCTTCTTACAATTTATTACTGACAAAAATTTATCCAGTAAAACTTATAAGTTTTTTGTAAACAACCTGTCACTTTACTCTCTCTTCTTACTATTTTTTACTGAGTATTTGTGTAAACGAACACTCTTCCAGTAAAAACTTTTACAAATTTGTACAAATTTTTGCGTAAGCGAACAAACTTTCATAATCAATTGACAGCTAACAAAATGGCGACTGTTAAAAAGTGTTGCCAACTTAAGTTTTATACCTGTATAAAAACACCCTTTATTTTGTTATTCAAAAAATTGTTTTTTAAGTAATAACAAAAATGCGATTTTGTTGGATTAAGCTAAAAAAATATGTTTATTAATGCCATAGTAAAAAATAGAGCTTACCTACAAGAGCTTCCGAAAAGTATTGTTTAATTACGAAGCGCTTCCAAAGCAACTCCAGAAGGCATGATTTTTGTTTGCGATGTTCCACTTGGTTTATCTCTTTTACGCAGGTAAAAACAGCTTCTTTCATGTGCATTCTATTATTGCTTCATTGTAAGCATTATTCACTGCTTCAAAGAATGCATTTGGGGAAGCACTACAGAATGCCTTCCCTAATTGCTTTTTAGTAAGCTCGGTGGTAAATAGCTATTCGTAAGCATACAAATGTAGTTGCTGCTTACCAAATCCAGGTTATTTTTTGCTGGGGCCTATTAAATTTAATCGAGTGGATGTCTGAGTTTTTTATGCTAGTCGTAACTTATCGACTTTTATGCTCTTTTCCGAAGATCTTTTTAAACTATATTTCAAATATTTTAAATAAATGACATCGCTAACACCCTACATAGGCAATTTTGGTATAAAATTTTTTGTTTTCTTGAGTACAACGAAACTGCTTTCAAAAAAATCTGAATTTCATAAGTTTCAGACATGTTTCCAGAAAACTGCAGAAAATATAAAAAAGAATTTTGAATTTTTTTTTTATTGAAAAACAAAAATCAGTAACCTAAATTAAAAGAAAAACAGAAAAATATGCTTTTATTCGAAAATTTTTTACCAAAGGCATGATCTTAAGAATTCTAAAAAATATGCTATTATGAGTAAAACTATGCAAAAACATTCCATACTAAATCAAAGAGGGAATTCGTCAATTGTTCCGGAATGGAACAATTTCTAATACGACGCACAAGAAAATACAGGATACAGTAATTTTCTGATTGCCCCGATTATAGTTAATAAATCGAAACCAATTTATGTTCGAAAGTGACCAAATATATAACTAAATCTTAAGGATTAGATTTTTTTTTTTTTTAAAGAACGAAATTGCTTATGATGCTTAAAATGTCATTAAAATGTCCTATAATTATATTAAACATTGGTGAATTTAAATCAATAAAAATATAAATCGCCATTTATAAATACACCACATTGAGGTTCTTGGTTATTTATTTCGAAAAAAATATATTATATTTTTAGCAAAAGGAAATGGGATCATAATGATCCATCTTCGAATCCAAAAAAAAACAGCACTTTCTTTCCTAAATCTAGCGCTATTTTTCCAATTATCTAGCACTGTTTAACATTCGACTTATGGCAATATTGGTTACGCCATTTTAATGCAAGTCGAAGCTCACGGAATTTTATTCACTAATTGTCGCGTTTAATTATATTTTTTTAACTTTTTAAAATTTATTTTCCAAATTTGAAGTTTTTTTGTGATTTGAAAATATTTAATTGACATATTCAATATTGCTTTTTAATGTTCATAAATTTACACACATTATTTCCCAGTAAAAATAGTAAAATCCAAATAACAGGTTTGCACAACAACTTATGCTGTATTATAACAGGTTTTAATTTCTATTCTACAACCGATTGTTTTTATATGGAGTTTGACCTCTTTGCAATAGGTTATTTACATCAAAAACTAGAACAGGTTGCTTAGAACCGGTTCTAGAACCAGTTATAGAACTGGTTCAGGGACAGTGAAACATTACATTTTGACTCCCAAGAACCTGTTCTAGAACCGTTTTTTATTTAGGTTATTTACATCCAAACCAGAACAAGTTGCTTTAGAACCGTTCCTAGAGACAGTGAAACCTTACATTTTGACTCTCTAGAACCGGTTCCATGTAACCGGCTCTAAAAGAAGACGTTCTAGAACAGATTCAAAAGTAATCTTTGTAATAAATTTATTTAATTTATTGTGGGCGTTGTGGTGTAATGGTTAGCGCGTTGAACTGTTACACAGATGGTCCCGGGTTCGATTCCCGGTGACGACAACATCAATTTGGAAAAATAATATGTATGAGCTTTCTATCACTTGTATGTATCGCCGCGCCCACCTTCGGTGTTCCCATAGCACTTAACCCCACCGAAGTAAAATAATGAATCAGGGCTATGAAACAAAAAGCTTCAATAAATTCGCCAACTCTACATCAGGTGGCGAGCAACAACTGTTCTAAGACTTATATACTCGCGCAATTGCAGTGTTGCCATGTTTGAAGCCCTTCATCTTTCACCACCTTTCATCTCTCCGCTATCCCCTTTATAAAGAAAGCAATACATTAATTAATAGGAAGAATTTCCTGAGTGTTGCTTCTCTTTTAAAAAAAAAAAGAAAAAAATATTAGACCCAAATGTGTAGTTTTATATAAAAAGTGCATTTATTACATTTTGTGTGTATTTTCGCCTACAAAAATGCGTATTAAACAAAAAGCTTAAATTTATGACTAAATTTAAGCTTTTTGTTTAATGTTACATGAAGTTTTACATATGTTACAGTGGTAAATTTACAAGTATTTTTTAGAGTGTAAATAACAAACTACAAAACCAAAGTATTAAAGTAGTTCAAAGTTTAAGTCCTTATTATAAGTTCTTTAATTTTCTTTAATTTTTTTTGAAACTGTTGAAACTCTCAAGAAGGTATTTAAGCCCTGCAAGATTGACTTGAGATCTTTCTGTGATATGCATTTGCAAATGTTGCCTTTGTCAGCATTCGCAATTGGATATTTAAAAAAACAATTGTTTCTGTTTTCTAATCCTTTTCTGATAATATTTTTTTTACAAATTAACTTTTAATATCTGTTTTAATACAGCGAAAATCGGGTGTGATATCAGTGGCGAATGGTCGTCCTTATACCCTACATACTATCTTTCCTGTTGGTAGATCTGTGAAATATAACATTTGTAGTACCTAAACAAATAAAGTTTTCTAATATATGATCCTTCAGCAGTTGACTTGTTCTTTATTCTTAAAAATTTAATTTAATAGATTCCATTGTGGTATTCATACATTCATAAAAAAATATTCTCCTTATTAAGATGCATCTTGGTTTTTGCAGATTTCCTTACAAGAATTATGAGTTCTCATTTTTGTTACTTTCTTTCTTTTCATTGCCTAGAATTTATTATGCCTTTTCAACTTATGACATTCATATCTATGACATACATTTTGAAAAATTTGACTTTTCTTACAAACATTAACATTCGTGTCATTATTATGCATTCAAGCATTACTAAAATCAGGCGGTACATTAAGTTTAAAAATTTATTAATAATTTTAAAATTATAATTTAAACTGATTCGAAGGATCAAATATAAAAAACTTAAATTGCATCTGAATCAAGAAATCTATATACTTCAACGTTTATGAATTAGCAACATTTTTTTTCACTTCCAATTATCTATATCAGAAAACTTTTGTTTGAACGAAGTGTAAAAAAATTTCGACTTTAGCTGAATAAATTACAAATTCTCTTTTCAAGTTTTGGGAAAACCAACTTTTGGTTTGCGAATTCAAATTTGTACTGATGTTTTTTTTTTTAAATAAAATTTTATCAGTCCTTGTAGTGGTAATAGAGAAATGTATGTAGTAAACATTTTTTTCGGTGCCTTATTTCTCAGTCATAAAAAAAGTAACATCATTTCAATAGAGTTGGAAAAGTTAAATATAAGATTTAGCTAAGGCGCAGAGGCTTGGAGTAAGGACGAAAATTAACATTATGTTTAAATAATACGACTAAAATATTGTTTAGTTAAAGTTTTTTATTTGCATTACAAGTATATAATGTATAGAATTTTTATTTGTAGTACTACATTAAAAACCCAGGCAGAAAAATACAATCGATACAGTGTTCGCAAAGCATTTGGCGATGGTCGGTTATGGGTTGGCAGAACGTGGGACTAACAATCTAGACAGTATTGTCCTGTCACGCGATTGAGCGAACTTGCCATCGTTGGCATAACGTTACTAATTCAAAAAATGTTGTGCTTTTAAAATCGCTTAAATTTAATTTTTTTGGGAATATGTATAATAGAACTCATTTAAAAGGCAGCAATACAGTTCAGTCTTAATCTTGCACACAAATAAATAAAAACCCATTTCAATCACGAAAACCACCGATTCGATAACTTTAATTGCAGAAATTCAACGAAAATTGCTAATTCACTTAGAAATTGATAGCTCTTTAATTTAATTATTGTACAATTAAATAAAAAAAATTTTTGTTGCCATATCAAATGTTTTTTCTTATAAAAGTATTGTTGCCATACCAAGTGTTTTTTATGGCTAGAATTTAATAACATTGACTTTCAACTGGCATGAAATTCTCATTTAGTTAGCAGATTTATTTATACTTATGTGAACAAGTTCACTCAGAAATTAGTTTTTTCTTTTTATTGAAACGTAGGGAGTATGGAAAAAAAAAAAAGTTTTTGATATTTTTTTTGGAAAAAATAAGCCTTTTTGTCCAAAGTTCGAAAACTGTGTGGCTATATTTTAAAGGGTCCGCCAAATAACTTTTTTTTTTGAACTCCTGAACAAATTGGACTTTGTATGGCGTCATACCAAGGTCTTTATGCAAAATTCGTCTCAATGATGTCTCCGAAATGTTCAATTGTTGAGAACGACGTTGAATTGATGTTGATGGCGCTTCACGCACACTTTCTGCCACAGCAGCAATATTCTCGGGTGTACGCACCTTTTTTGGCTTTTCACGCTTTGGTTTATCGATGAGGATGCCAGTTTCTTTCACTTTTTTCACAAGATAACGAACATACGGACCATATTCGTTCAGCGGAAGGATAAAACATATTATCTGTCAAATCAGACATGAGCTAAGTGTTAATATTCACGAAATAAGCACTAGTTGAAAAAAAAAACGTTAGATGGCGGACCCTTTATTAAAAAAAAATGTAATAAAAAAATTATTTTTTTTAATAAATTTATTTTTTTGAAAAAAATTTCAACGAGTTTTGCTACTGACAAAACACATGCTTTGCAAACCAGAGCTGTGACTGAATCATTCATTTTTGAATTAATTCGCGAATCATTCATGCACTGAATTAGTAAACTTTTGAATTAATTCTTTTCGCCAAAAAACGAATTGAATGAAATTTGAATCGATTCATATGCATTTGGCTGGAATGAATTACAATTCATTTTAAATCAAATGAATTCGGTAAAATGAATTTCAATTCAAATGAGTTTAGCGAAATGAATTGCAATTCATTTCCAATTCATTTGACTTGAATTGATTTTGAATTAGTTCAAATGAATTAGAAAAATGAATTGCAATTTCTTTTCAATTCATTTGTATTAAATTGATTTTGAATTAATTCAAATGAATTTTATGAAACTCTTCATCACATATAAGAACATTTTATAAATATGATTAATAACACGGTGCAATATTTTTCCTAATTCATTTGAATTAATTCAAAATCAATTCAATACAAATGAATTGAAAATGAATTGTAATTAATTTTTCTAATTCATTTGAATTAATTCAAAATCAATTCAAGTCAAATGAATTGGAAATGAATTGCAATTCATTTCCCCACACTCATTTGAATTGAAAATGAATTGCAATTCATTTTGCCGAATTCATTTGAATTGGAAATGAATTCCAATTTATTTTTACCAAATTCATTTGAATTAATTCAAATTTCATTCAATTCTTTTTTTATGTGAAAAGAATTATTCAAAACTCAATTCAAATTCGTAATGAATTGAAATCAAAAATGAATGATTCATTCACAGCTCTGTTGCAAACAAAATAGTGTTTTCCTAGTTTTCAATATTATTTGTACCTTTGGTAATTTTTGACACAGTGGGTTTTACAAAAGTAGCAGTGGCTTGGAAGTAATATTTTTTTGGTACGGTTGGCAATTTCTACCTGTGAAGTTATTCAACAAAATTCAAAAAAAAAGTTTTATACTTTGATTGAGTAGTTTTTAAGAGTTTTATTTTAAAAGATTACCGATTGAATTTGTTGATGTATTGTGTGACAAATGTATAGTTTATGTACGCAGTGTAGAAACGGTAATGACATATCATTATTCTTCCTACTACCAGTAAAACATACCAGCTTACTTTCTGCATTACTTTAAACATGTATGCATATAATTAATATAATAAAAAAAAAAAAAAAAAAATTAATTACGATTGTCATTATCTGACGGTTGCAAACACTTTCTAACATATAATTTTTAAATTCAATATATTTTCAACTCAAAAATCAAAAATAAGTAGTTATATATGTAACTACTTATTTTTGATTTTTTTGTAAGCTGGAAAGTAATGACATTTTGAGCAAGCTTGCCATTTATGTTTTATCTATCACGTAGAACATGTCGAGATAGATCAGATGGTAGAGCGGTTGACTGAGAAGATGGAATCCAAAGTTCAAAGACCTTGTGGCAGCACTTTATTAAAAAAAAAATTTCAACAAAAAAATATTTTTTTATTAAATTCAACAATTTTTCATTGAACTCATTATTTTTGACCATACTGGTAAGCATATAGGTAACAACATATCTTTTGATTTTTTGTAAGGTGTGTTCTAATGATAGCCCTTAATGTTAATGGGAAGTACCTTCCCATAGCTGGAAATGTTTTTAAATATAAAATGCACGTAAATAAAATAGCTTTTTCTTAAAAGTTTTATAGCTCAGCGAGTTTATTTGCCATCACATTGTAATTTGTTGGAATGTACGCAGAAATTAATGGTCTTCAAAAGTTTCTATAACTGCAAAAAAAAAAACAATCTGACACCGGTGAGATGGTACGGGTGACTAAAGTTGACTTTTATACATAGTTCTCGTTTTTTTTCGCTGTTATCTCCGAAATTATAAACATTATCGAAAAAAAATTTAAGAAGCATTTTGTTGTAAATCTAATTTCCTAGAAAAAAGTTTAAGCGAACCTAAACGCTGAGAATAATATTTCTTGAGATAGTGAACTTCAACTAATTTGTGGTATCAAATTTATTTGGTTTATTGAATCAAATTGTTGGCAGTCGTTCCCACTGTACTCCCTTGTGAGAATGGCTACTGCTATAGAAAGTACGTTTTTTTTATAGTTTTTTTTTTAAACAACTCATAGAAAAAGTTAAACAATATATTTTTTGTGTGCTTTCACTTGGTTCTTAAGTTGAGCCCAAACTTTACGTATTACTTTAAAAATAAGCTGCGGTCGACAGTTCTACATTTTGTTATTATATATGTTGTTTTAACCTCATTTGTATTTGATTTTACTTAGTTTTTTTTTTTTTAATTCGCCAATAAATGTTGATCAGCTCTAATAATTACATTAGACCACGCAAATTTCTTTTATATTTATGAATTCCTGACAAAAAATATGCCAAATAAGCAACACATTTTTGGTATCTTTTATATCTTTTTTTATATAAATATATTAAAAATATAAAATAAAAATAAATATGGCACACAAAAATATGTTTGTATACCCACTTTGAATTAGAATTTTTTTTACTATTTCTCGCTACTTTGTCCACTTGGGTCGCGTTTCATAGACAATATTTTTATTCAAGGACGTTGATATTGTGCTGCTGCTGTTTGGTGGTGTTAGCTAAATGAGTATTTTGGGTTCGTTAATGTCCTTTGTCACAGCTTCTTCTTCGTCGTTTATATTTATATGAAAATATTTTGGGCAACTGCGATTATCTTTGAAGTAGAGCTAAACAAAATTAAAAGAAATAAAAGAACCAACGAAAAAGTCCCAAACAAATGAGCGAAAACTTATGGAATTTACTATAAATCATAGAATGACTACAGTTAATTCATTATATTTTGTGGTGATGCTGCGTTAAGTATATAATTCACACTTTAAAAAGCTTAACAAGCGTCAGCATCACAAAAAGATGTTTTATTAAGTTTTTATTTAATTATTCCAAAGCGTAGCGAGGGCGGCAAAATATACATTAACACTGCTACTATACACATTTGGAAAGGAGATAAATGTTGTTTTCTTGTTTGTTTGTTGTTATTTTTATAGAATTACTGGTTGTTGTTTATATATATTTTTTTTTTTTATTTCGTTTCAATTTCAATAAATTTTTTTTATTATGTATAAAATTTGTGTGGTTTCAGTTGATATTTTTTATATTTTGGTTTTATTTTAATTTAATCCTTTTCGTACAAATGCTGATGAGTTTCAATGTTCGTTTGGTTAATTTGTCGGGAAATTGAATTTTATTTTGTTATTTTGTGCTTTGTTTAATACTTTTATTTTATGATTTCTTTAAATTTTCATAAACAACAAATTACACATTTGTGAAGTTTAGATTTCTCTACGGGCTGTTGATGTTGATGATTACACAGTTTAACAAAATCTGAAAAATTTGATGCATAGGGGTATCGGCCTATCATTTCTTAAAGACGCAAATGACGATTATCACCTCAGATTTTTAATGTTAGCTTTACCCTATGGGGAATGGGACCGGTTCTGCGTGTGCCACAGGATCGGCCCCTTCGTGCCAGAGACCAGTCCTCTGCTAAACCCTACCCTTTGTAAACAACTGGCAACTTTAGCATTGGCTTGTCATAGGAGGGGTCGTTTGTCCTGCTTTAAACCACATAGTGGCATGCCACAGATGGGCATACCACAAGACTGTCGCAAAAGGTCCATGTCGTATAAAATAAACGAAAACTAAACAGCTTCCAATGGGTAAAATTCTGGTCAACTGGCTTTTTCTTGCTAATAAGCATTCTGGATAAGTGGTATGTCCTCCATTTACCAGTCACAGGATTGGTAATTTTACGACAATTGACACTGCTTAACCCACTTCAGTATTAATTTATACCAGTCCTGTGATAAGTCCTTCTTTAACCAGTCACTTTTAGGTCAATTGACTCCTAATTTCCCATTGGGTAGTTAAAGAAATATTTGCAAACCCCATTTTTAAGGAATTAAAATTTTTTAATAAACGTTTTATAAACTAACACAAAATGGAAAATAATAACGCAACTTTTTTGCTACAGTTAAATAGTCTTTAGTCTAATAAAGTGTCCGCCATCTAACGTTTTTTTTTTCAACTAGTGCTTATTTCGTGAATGGTAACACTTAGCTCATGTCTGATTTGACAGATAATAAGTTTTATCCTTCCGCTGAACGAATATGGTCCGTATGTTCGTTATGTTGTGAAAAAAGTGAAAGAAACTGGCATCCTCATCGATAGACCAAAGCGTGAAAAGCCAAAAACAGTGCGTACACCCGAGAATATTGCTGCTGTGGCAGAAAGTGTGCGTGAAGCGCCATCAACATCAATTCACCGTCGTTCTCAACAATTGAACATTTCGGAGACATCATTGAGACGAATTTTGCATAAAGACCTTGGTATGACGCCATACAAGGTCCAATTGGTTCAGGAGTTCAAAAAAAAAAAGTTATTTTTCGGACTTTTATAACACACGTTTCGAAAGGTGCGATAATATTCTCTGTGCTTCTATTAAAAGTTGAAATTTTTAATTTTTCACTATTTCTTGAACAAAAAATATCTAAAACGAAAAGAAGATCCAAGACTTTAATACGTACTTTTAGTGGACATTTTACTTAATTTATGGAAAAACTCGAGTACTTTCTCTTTTAGTTTAAGAAAAATATTGCTTAAACCAAAAAAAAATATTATATTTTTATGCCTTAAAAAGATTGAGTCTGTGACAAATCTTAATTAATCAAATACAGATAAAATTATTACAATCTGTTTAACACATTTTTTCTAATCCATCCAACCAAATTCCATTTTATTGAAGTTCGTTTTCTTAAAAAATAATGATTTGGAATGATGGAAGTTCAAAAATTTTTTTTTTTTTTACAAGTTTGATATAATTTTTATTCAAAATAAAAATTATGTTTTTTCGGCCTTTAACTGTGCAATGAATATGAAAATTATTCAAGTTCGAGGCCATACTCTATATTTCTTTATTAGGATATTGTCCTAACAAATAATCTATAGAGTTTTTTTGTTTTCAAATTTATTAATTGACCACTTTCAGGAATGTGTTGATAGATCTATTTGGGGAATTTTCTAAGTTGCTATCATCAGAATATGTTTTGAAAGAGGTAACAATCCCATGCCAAACATCAAACATTCATATAAACTAGTTTACTCACTACATGAGAACTAATATATATATGAGCTTGAAGTTAAAGATTATAACCATTGATCAAAAAATAAATTGAAAACTTGTTTGTTATGTGTAAGGTCCACCTTTGGTGGATATTCGATACACGTTTTTTGGTTTTTTTCTAATAAATTCCCGAAATAGATCTATCAACACATTCCTGAAAATAATAAATTTTGAAAACAAAAAAACTCTATAGATTATTTGTTAGGACAATATCTTATTAAAGAAATATAGAGTATGGCCTCGAACTTGAATAATTTTCATTTTCATTTTTTTTTTTATTTTCCCCATAGTAAGTTAATACGTACAAAGTTAATTTAAAAAAAAAAATTTCAAAAATTTTGAACTTCAGAATGGATTTTCGGAAAATTTTTATATGAAAACTAGCGATCTTTCGCTGAAATTAATTAAGGGACTTTAAATTAACATCATGTGTAAAAATTTTTACAAATTCGATTAAGTGATTTTATAATATTAACAAACAAGAAAAATAAGTGAAGTTTTCACTTTAATTGCAAGGATATCCTACATCCTTCACCCAATTGCAATAAATTAATATGGTTTTAAATGATCAAAGTCCATACTTTAAAACCATAGTAAAAGTTATTCGTACTTTATACAGGCATATGAATTAATAAGAAATTTTAAAGAAAAAACTTGATTTTTGGTAAAAGTTAAATTCACGAATATTTCGAAAAGTGGAGCTAATATTTAAATGTTCACATTCGTGATCTACGTCCTAAAATCTATCGCAATTGATACATCGCATCTCCGATGTATTTTTAGTATTTAACTGTTTTATTTAGATTACAGACGCACCCATACACCATTACAAATAACGAACAATTATACTTATACTTATACTGACAGTGTATGTCATCCATCTTTACTACCACAAGTACCAACATCCGGTTCCTGCATAAATCTTCTTATTTGTTTATTTTTAAATTTAATATATTTCCGAGTTTTGCATTACATACGCTGTTTTTAGCATCTGCAATTGTTTGGGATCATTAAGGGAGTATTGTTGAATGAACTTGTAAAGTAAACAAAAAGATAAAAGGGTATTTAATAATAACAATTGCTTTTTTTATATTATTAAAAATTTTACATACTCGTAAAACTTTTAAAATATGAAAAATTTGCTAATGAATTTTTAAATTGTTTTGTGGTTTAAATAAATAAAAAATTATAAATTAGATTGTGTTTCTTGTTAGGTTCCCGAGTAAAAACTTTTACATATAATCATGCATTCTTTTATAGAAATACATATGTTATAGTATGATATGCCAGCAAAAATAAATCGAACAACTTCTAAATGAATCACTTGTTTCAATACATCGACAAGAAGTGTTGTTGTGTAATAAAAATATGCCAATAAGGAGGTATTTTTCTTCACGGGTGACAACATGCTAATAAAGGGTCCACCATCTCACGTCATCTAATTTCGTGAATGATAACACTTAGCTCATGTCTGATTTGACAGATAATTAGTTTTATTCTTCCGCTGAACGAATATGGTTGTGTATATGCTTGAACAACGCTGGGAAATATTGCGACATTACTTTGAAAATCATGGTAATGTTGCAGAATGTGTGCGAAAAATTGCTACGAATTTTGGAAGAAGAGAAGCACCGTCAGCTCCGTATGTTCGTTATCTTGTGAAAAAAGTGAAAGAAACTGGCATCCGCATCGATAAACCAAAGCGTGAAAAGCCAAAAACAGTGCGTACACCCGAGAATATTGCTGCTGTGGCAGAAAGTGTGCGTGAAGCGCCATCAACATCAATTCAATGTCGTTCTCAACAATTGAACATTTCGGAGACATCATTGAGACGAATTTTGCATAAAGACCTAGGTATGACGCCATACAAAGTCCAATTGGTTCAGGAGTTGAAGCCAACTGACCATCCATTGCGTTTTCGCTTCGCTAAGTAGGCCTGGACAATATTCGTGAAGCCATTGGTGAAATACAGCTGCACACAATCGATAATGTGCTTAAAAATTGGACCGATCGTGTAGGCTACTGCATGGCCAGCCGAGGCAGCCATTTGAATGAAATTATTTTCCATTATTAACCGGAAGGAATGTACTTTCAAATAAAAAAAGAAATTTGAGAAAATATTCAGTATTTGTTTTTTATAGCATTTTCAAAAAAAAAAAAAGTTATTTGGCGGACCCTTTATTTCGTATTGGAGTTGCATGGAAGCATGCTGGTCTAGCAGTCAGAGGGTTCCGGGGTTTAATCCCGGAACCGCCAGATACATTTTTTTATTTTTGATAAAATTATTTGCTTTTTCTGTAATTTATATGGTAAAATAAATTTTTTTTTTACTATTTTATTTTTAGTTTCAATTAATTTATTATAAAATTTTATGACAATATAAACATATTTCAAACAGCAAAATTATTACTAAAATATTAAATTTGTTACAAAATGATTTAAACATTTATAAATAAACTTTGCAAAGTTAAATTCGTGAATTTTCTATAGAACATTTAGAATAATTTAGCGACAAAATTGTTTTTTTTTTTTCTTCTTTAAATTAATTTAAAATTTTCGTTAAATACTTTTTCATTTTTCATTAATTGTTATATTTATATTAAATTAATTTTTTATTAAAGGAATTTTTTAAAACATTTAGAGTAAATCCTTTTAAAGTTGCTTGAAAAAATCATATATCAAATCTATGTTGATAAATTCTTTCTAAATAAAAATATCGGGTTCTGATGAGATCTTTAGACAGATCGAAATACTAGTATCAACCTAGCTAATATGTTTGATTTGCTTTATTTTTGTAAATATACGGATGTTGAAAGCTCG
The DNA here is from genome assembly GCA_021234595.1 of Delia radicum. Classification (NCBI taxonomy): domain Eukaryota; kingdom Metazoa; phylum Arthropoda; class Insecta; order Diptera; family Anthomyiidae; genus Delia; species Delia radicum. The sequence continues at coordinate 227,794,604 of CM037852.1, read as the reverse complement.
TTATAAATTGAAAATAACATAAAAATAATCTCGATGTATATAAAAACAAAAAACTAATATAACTGTAAAAAATATTATTTGAGCCAGAGTACAAACTAAAAATTTTTTATATAAATAGAACATTTTTGGTCTTCAAAGTTTAGTAACGTCATGATGCTTGTTAGGAAAAGACCTAACCACGTGCTTGATTACTAAGAAGACAAGAATGCAGCAAAATTGATTATTAATAGGTTTTTTGTTAAAGTTCTGCCTATTATGGAGGCTCTAACTTTTCTAAAACTTCGGGTTCTGATGAGATCTTTAGCTAGATGGAAATACTAGTATCAACCTAGCTAATATGTTTGATTTGCTTTATTTTTGTAAATATGCGGAGGTTGAAAGCTCGTTATAAATTGAAAATAAAAATATCTTTATTTAAAAACAAATTTATACATGCATGCATTTTTTGTTTATTTGTAGTTTATCATCAAACAAGAATAAGTCTGCTAAAAGTATATTATCATGTATAGCAAGCGATAGCTCAGTGGTAGAGCGTCAGCTAGGCATTGACAAGTTCCTGTGTTCAAGCCCCAAGCCACAAGATTTTTTGTTTATTAAAAACTAAATAAAAAAAAGTGAAAAAGAACTTCGTTTAATTTTTCATTGATTGTTATTAAAAGGAACAACATCCCTCCTATCACACCGATGAAAGCCCCAAATTTGAACAACTTCCGATTTAACAGTTGTAGTGTCTCTATTACTCTTTTTTCTCGCAATTTTTGCTGACATTATACGTAAATACGAGTATATATGTTTATACATATATTTCTTTTCTCAAATATTTTTAATACAATGTCACATATAACTACATCTTATTACATATCGACCAATATATAATCGCATATGACATATACAATTATGTATGGTTAATCTAATTATGTACGAAAACATGTATAATTAAATATGACACAAATCAAAATTATATAAAATACCATATAGTGTAGACTACTACACTGTGTAGTATTAAAAAAAATATATTTTGGATAAAACGATATATTGACCTATTCCTAGTAACATGTAAAGATATATATATATATATAATCCTTTAAATTCCTAGGAGGAACATAGGGCCACAACAAATTTTTTCCATTCCGCTCTGTCTTCGGCTATGTGTTTGATTTGGCTCCAGGAATACCCTGCATCTTGAATTTCCCTTAGCGTATTTCGTCTCCAGGTGTTGCTCGGACGACCAATTCTTCTACTACCCTGGGGGTTGAACTCAAGCACCTTCCTTGTGATGTCATTTTGTGGTTTACGGAAACTGTGACCGAGCCATCTGTATTTTCGGATTTTTATGGTTTCAGCGATTTGTGGTTGTTGAGTTTTATACCACAGTTCTTCGTTGCTGATGATATTCGGCCAGAACACCTTCAGGATACGTCGAAGACATCTATTTACAAACGACTGTATTTTCTTAAATTCTTTCATTGGCAGGTTCCAGGTCTCGCATCCATATAACAAGGTTGATTTTACATTTGAATTAAAGATGTTTACTTTCGTTCTTATGGATATATTTGAGGATGACCAAACTTTGCCGAGCGAACCAAAAGTTTGTCGAGCTTTATTCAGTCGGTATTGGATGTCGGCAGTAAAGATATATAGTTCCATACAAAAAAAATGTAGATCTTTTATATAAAAATATATATTGTTGCATTTAAAGTCTGAATCTACAAATTTTACTAATTTCGTCACGTACTCACACTTATTGAGATGTTTACGGATAAAAATCAAAAATGTTTCTGAAATTCCTTATAGTTGCTACCAGCGGCTTTCGTATTCTGTTTTTAAATTGATGTTGAACAAAGTAGAGTTTAAACATTTAGCAATTTCCATAGATTAATGTTGGTCCACCACAGCATCATTTAGTTTGAAACAAGTAATTTTATTTATTACTTGTTTTAAATAGAAAGATTTAGTGAATCAAAATTTCATAAATATATACTCAAACATATGCTCAGCAATACTAAACTTTTGGGCCCAATTTTGTACAAAAATTAGAAAAAAAAAATATGAGGTTAGCTAACTCTCGAAATTTGTAGATACAACTATTATATTTCGGATGAAATTTTATAGGATTGCATATCTATATATAGAAATTGATATGACTACAAAAAGCTCCATATAATTTTTTTTAATCGGGTTGTTAATTACAAAAACACACAATATATATATATATATATATATTCCCGTCGTTCCTATAAGGAGCATAGGGCCTCTACACACAATGCCTTGTGTAAATAAACAAACCCCTTTTAAAGGCTTAAATGAGCCTTGATGACATTTTAGTTGATGAATAGGTCAGTGGCAAAGTGGCATGTTTAATGGTATGCAAGGTTTTAGAAAAAAGTGATTTGTTGTATTTGCTTTAAGTGATGACAAAAGAAAATAACTAAAATCAAACCCCTATTTGGGAACATATTTGCCTCAGCGTAATTTAGGAGAGCGTTAAACGAATTCTGAGGTGTTCACCGTTTTGCTTCAATGATATTCTTTAAAAAATATAAAACTTGCGTCTGTTCCAACGGAGACAAAATTAATGGGGTCTTTTGTTAGTGGAGAAAAGGCAAAAAAGAAAGGACTAATGCATTTGTTTATGTAGTTTACAAACCAACTATAGCTTAAATGGGTATTAAAGGAAAAATATACGAAAGACATATTTCATGGTATACAAAACATGCACAATAGAGCGGACATTGGTTTGTATGAAAAAAAAAAAAAATATTTGTTGAAACTCTCAATTTATTTTTCAGATTAATGTAGTACTAGATCTAAAAGTTAGGTGTTGCGAAATTTAAGAAAAATCTCACAGCTTTAAACCACGGCACCCAGCGAACAAAGTTTTCGATCCAGCCTACAATTTTTAATAAAAAATGCTAAAACGTAATATTATTATTAAAGCAATTCAATTCTTCGTAGTTTAAACGAGCTTGAGATCATTTATTTATTAATTATTTATTTCCAATATTTCGTCTCCATAGTGGGTGACTTCTTCAGGACTTCATTAATAAATAAATGATCTTAAGCTCGTTTAAACTAAGAAGAATTAAATAAAAGAATATCAAAGAAAACTTAACATTTTTAATGCAATTTAAGAAAAATGTTCAAAAATTGTAAAATTTCATTGCATTATGCCAAAGGTTAAAGTTTTCCAATTTGTTTTTATATCCGCGCCCCCATTACTTTTGGACCTTGTGCTACAATAACACAGGAGGACAAAATCTTAACTTTTAAAAATCAATAAGCTTCTGACCGCCAATTCTATATATTTCAAGTACGCTATTTTGAATAGCGTTTGTCGTTATATGTAATTATAGATATGAAACACTAACAATATATTATTACACAATTTTTCTCTTAAATAAATAAGTAATCTCTTAAATTTTACACAATATCACACTCTGAAAACAGTTAGAACCCAGTGTGCCAAACGGATCCGTTTCGGATCCGTAACGGATTCGCATCTTCGTATTTTCTATCCGTAACGGTTTCCGTTACTGATCCGTTACGGATCCGCAAGCGGGAGAAATTCCTCTCGAAAAACGGATTCAAAAACGGATTTTATGTCACGGACTCGTTACGGACATCATATTAGGATCCGTTACGGACCCGTTTGTTTTCATAAAACGGATCCGTAGCGGAATCCGTTACGGATCAGTTTTGGATCCGCAAGCGGGAGAAATTCTTTAAAAAAACGGATCCTAAAACGGATTTTATGTCCGTTTTTTGGATCCGTTATTATTATTATTAAATTCACAGTCATTTGATAGTAAAGTAAAAACAATTCAGTCAGTTCATTTAAAATTAACATATAAAAGTAAAATACATTAAAAACATAAAAAACAATTCAAAGAATATTAAAAAAAGTTTGTTTACAAAAAAAAAAATAATGGCCTAACCCACGATTTTGAAAGAAAACATAAGCGCACGAAAGCCTGTCACTCACTTTGTATTTGTTTTTGTATTTTTCAATTTACAAAATCAATTACAAAGTGAGTGACTGGGTTTCATTCGCTTATGTCCTTCATTCGACATCGTGGGTAAGGCTGATCATTTATTTTTGTTGTTTTTGAACTCGGTCATGTGCGTAGTGGAAGAATTTTTTTTCCAACTTCCTCCACTACCGAATGCACCTGAATCAAACAAAAATATTTTTTATATTTTAAACTATTTAAAAACTTATGACCTACCAGAACTGTAAAGGAATCATTAATTTTTAGATTAATTAGCATGAATGATTTGCATTGAATTGGGTAAATTTTTAAATTATTTTCACCAAAATAAAAAATTTAATGAAATTTAATTCGAATTAATTCAAATGAATTAGAAAATAGTTGCAATTAATTTTGGACAATTCATTTGAATTGCAATTTGTTTTGCCAAACTTATTTGAATTGGAAATGGATTGCAATTCAATTTTTTTCAAATTTATTTGAATCGATAGAAATTGCATTAAATTCTTTATTTTGGTGAAAAGAATTAAATAAAAATTAAGGTTATTCGTATTGAATTAAATTAAAACAGAATGATTCCTTTACAGCTCAGACACCGACCTCGAATAGCAGCAATTACAACTAAATTTTTGGCCGCTTTCTTGTTCCTGGTCCCCATCCAGGTCAGTTTTTGTGCTAACTCGTCCTGGAATATGGAATGGAGAGCCTTTCTTAAAAACCCTTGGGAGCTTTTAGCAGTCGTACTCATTATAAACGATACCTACATAAAAAATAGGTAAAGTTAAGCGTATGTGCAAATTTATGAGTACTAGGGCGACAGTTAAAAATCGATTGTGAATTTTTGGAACGCTAACTGCACAAAATGATAAGTTTGCAGATTTTACGGTAGTCACAGTTTGAGCGATTACACTGTCAAATCGCGATTACACTGATTCCGTTTTTTAACTCTATTACGGATCCGGAACGGGTCCGTAATGGATCCGCATCCGTTTTTGTGCGCATTGGGAAGTTTTAAAAAAAAAGTTTTGTTATATTAGTAAAAATAGCAAAAATCATTCAAATATTTATACACATAAAAAAATTATTAATGTTAAAAAATACCAAAAAAAAACAAAAATCAAAAACATAAATTGCCATGCTAAAATATGCCGCCTTCAAAATTTTAGCTGCAAGTTCTCTTATTTTTCTCTGAAAAAGTCTTCCTACTGAGATTCCAGCAAAACATTAATAAATTCTTCATGGATTTCTTCAAATATCTTCGAGATCTGAATTTTATTTTATTTGCAGATGATAATTAATTCAATACGGGTTTTTCGCACAGATTGTTTCAGCTAAAACAAAGACTTTTGTTAGAATACAAGAATTATATTTATTTTTTTATAGGTACTAACCTGAACAATATTTTCTTCCAATTTCTTGATTTTTACAACTTTTCCCCTTGTTGATGATTAACATTATTGTTATTGTTTTTTTTTTTTTATGTCAAAATAAAATTTTCATAATTTTATTGACATTTTATTAAGAAGTGAAAGTTGAAAATCTGTTCATACTAAACATTCCAAGTACTAATATTTATTTATTTATTTAGTTGGTTTTCCCAATTATTGAAATATAGCAGAATAATTTTATTTTTTTTTTTTTGTATTACAAAATTATTGATTGGAAGAATATTTTTACTGTTCTAATTAAGAAAATTTTATAATTGGTGTAAAATTTCTTATTGAGCCAATGATTTTTTATATTTTCAACCGATTTCAAACTAATTTATTTTCAGTGTGTATGAAGTTTATTCTGCTTCTAAAGACAACATCCTAGCAAAAAATTTTCAAAAAGGTAATTGGGTTTGTAATGAAGCATTTTGGGCAGAACGCATTCCTTACTAGATTACCTACTCGATTCTTTTAACAGGCCGTGAGACTAAAAACATTGATTTTTTAGAATTGATTATTTTTTTTATCGAAGAACTATTTACTTTATATATTTAAGAACTACATACCTTTTTTAATAAAGAAAAAAATAAAAAATAAAATAGTTCCCTAAATAAAATAAGAAGTACTTACATGTGAATAAGGAGACCTTAACCCTCCGTGACGCACATGTATCTGGCCAGATATTTTACGAATTTAACTGTGATTTAAATATATTTCTAATTTAGCTAGGGGTTTGAGTCTCCAGGTACCCTCTACAAATATTGTTATTTATCGTTTTATGAAAAAAAAAATAAAAAAAAAAAAACAACAAACAACATTTATGTGGATTTTTTCATCTATACATCGTATACGTAGCGCATGTATCTGGCCAGATACACACACATTTTATATGAAGAGTACTGTACTTTATTGGTATTTTTTTATTTTTCTCTGCTTTTTTTCTCAATCACTCTCACAGTAATGAAAGCAAACACAAACAAGGTTTTTTTTTGGCTTTTATATTTTTTCGCTTCAGTTGCATAGTGATCTTTGAAAGGTACAGACAATAATTTACGGAGGAATTTTTATTTATTCGAAAAAAAAAATGGGTGAAGAAGTACAGTTTGTTTATAATACGCGATATAGTAGTGGTAATGTGAATTTCCATACACGACTAGCAGAAGCATTGGCCAATGAGTTAGAGCGTGAAAGAGCCGCTGAAGAAGTGGTTGCAAATGATGAGATTGATGACTTCCCAGGAGATGACGGCGATATGGACGATTATATTCCAGACTAACTGGAAAAACTAAATTTACTCAGTACATACCATCAAAACCAGCGAAATATGGCATCAAAATTTGGTGGGCTTGCGATTCCAAAACAAAATATCCACTGCAAGGAAAGCTCTATACCGGCCGGCAAGAAGGAGAAGAACGGGAAGTGAATCAAGGTGAAAATGTTTTGATACAACTCGCAAAGCCGTACAGCAATACTGGCCGTACAGTTTTAGCTGACAACTTTTTTACTACTTTAGAAGGAGTAAAGCGTCTGGCCAGAATTGGTCTGGCATATGTTGGTACCATTCGCTCCAATAAAAGATGTATTCCTAACGAAATGAGAAAGGATCGTTCTCGTCCTGTTATGTCATCGTTATTTGGATTCCACGAAAATTTGGTATCAATTTGCAGCTACGTGCCAAAAAAAAAATAAATGTGTGAACCTACTTTCGACCGTTCATTATACGAAACATTGTGAAGGGGAAGCAATGAAACCCGAAGCAGTTTTATTTTACAATGAAAATAAAGCTGGCGTAGATTGTATGGACCAAATGGTTACACATTTTACTACAAAACGGTCAACAAGACGATGGACTTTAGCGTTTTTCTGCAACATGTTGGACACCATGGCACTGGCTGCATTTTGTATTTGCAAGGAAGTTTATGGTCTCAATCAAAATAATGCTAGAAGAAAATTTCTCACTACGTTAGCTGATTCATTGGTTCTTCCAAATATTGAAAACCGAATGAACAACATTCACATCATGAAACAGTTCAACACTCGTTTGGCCATGGAATCGTATTTTGGAAGACCACTAAATGTAAGTTTGATTGATATAACATTTGCCTTTCATTACATCTCATTTTCCTCGTTTTTCTTTTTCATTTCAGTTTTCAGTAGTAGTTCCTAGCCCAAGTGGTGCTGATACACTACAAAAGAGAAAAAGTTGTCAGCTGTGTACATTGGGAGATGACAAAATTCGCCGACTAACTCGTTTTTTCTGTTCCAAGTGCTGGAATCCGGTATGCCTACAGCATTCGAAATCAGAGTATACATGTTTTAGTTGCTTACCTGAAGCTGTGTAAGACTTTTTTACAACTATTTTTTTGAAATTAAACACAAAAATAAAATTTTTCTGTTTTTATTTCTCATTAAAATTTTTTTTGCTCGGGTAGAATTAATTTAGAATTATTAAAACTTACTTTATAACTACTAAATTTAATTGAAATAAACTTTATAACAATTATTTTTTTGAAATTAAACACGAAAACAAAATTTTTCTTGTTCTATTTCTCATTAAAATTTTTTTTTGCTCGGGTAGGTGGTTTAGCATGTACTTAGAACAAAACAAAAAATTGAAAATATATATCTGCCTGGCGTGATAACAATATAGCAATGTAATATTACCACTAAAATTGCATATTTTTCATATAAATGTACTGAAATACATAGTGTATCTGGCCAGATACATGCGCTACGTACGTGACTATCGGAACATGTGCGTCACGGAGGGTTAAACCACTTGATTTTTTTTTTTTTTTTTTTGAATTCTCGTTAAATTGAAATGCGAATAAATTATATAAGTTTTTTTTTTTTTTTTTTTATTTATGTTTATTTCAAATATATATATATTACAAAAAATAGCTTAAAGCCTCAGCACCAATATTGGCATTAAAGAGGCTAAAAGGCAACATTTGTTAAATCGTTATTTACATAAAACTATTAACTATTTAAATTTAATTATTAATATTTACAGTTTATATTTACATTTTTTTTTTATTTTTTTTTAATTTATTACAAAAAAAAAAAATTACTCAAGCAGTGTTTCGAGATTGGTTAGAAACAAATTTTTTAATTCGCGTTTAAATGTCGATAAATATTCAATGGTTTTCAAAAAAATTGGTAAATCATTATATGCATTTGGACCAGCAAAACAAATACGCTGCTTTGACAATTCAAGGCGACATCTAGATATACATAAATCTTGGCTTTGTCTTGTAATCCTATGTGTAATTTGTACGATCTGTTGGAATTGAACTAATTTCCAAGACTTTTAATGGATTTAAAAACAAACTTCATTATTTGCATTTTATATAATGCTCTCACAGGTAAAACGTTTTTAGCGTGATTCTTAAAAACATCCAAGGTATGATATCTGATTGGCAGATTAAAAACTAACTTCAAAGACTTGTTTTGCGCCGATTGTAAGCTCTTCAGCGAAGCATTATTCTTAAACCCATATATTATAGGAAGGTAAGTTAAGTGGCTATGTATCAAACTCTGATATATTAGCATTTTCGTTTTAACATCAAATTTATTTTTGAATTTATATAAAACACCAATAGCAGAAGATATTTTTGATTTAATGCAGTCAATATGATTATCCCATTGTAAATTACTACAAAACAACATGCCTAGATACCGTATGGTATTGATTTTTTGGATTAATACACCATCAATATGAACTGCAACTGTTTCATCGTTCTTCAAAATGTAGGGTCTGAACCTTATAAACTTGGTCTTATCTGCATTTAAAATAAGCTTGTTAAATCTTATATATTCCGCTAGTATTGCTGAATCATATTCTACATGAGTTTTTAACACCTGAGTAAACTTATACCGATATAGCAAGCAAATATCATCCGCAAACATGAACAGTTTACCATTAAAGTTTATGTTACCAATATCATTTATAAAAATTTTGAACAAAAGTGGCCCAAGCACACTACTTTGAGATACACCACATTTAACAGCTTGCTTCACCAATCTGAACGAATTGCTCCCTTTTTGTCAAATAATCTTTTAATAGCTTAATAGAGTTGTTAGATACACCAATTAACGCCAACTTTTTAATCAAAATGTCGTGATTAACTAGGTCAAAAGCCTTTGACAAATCAAAGAAAACGCCCGCCACACCATTAAACCCTGCATCAAAGCCTCCACATATATAGTCAACAATATTTACAACCGCTTCTTCTGTACCAGAACCTTTACAGAATCCAAATGGGCGTTCAAATAAGATTTTATTTTTTTCTAAATATTCAGATAGCTGATTAAAAATTATTTTTTCAAGTACTTTATCTACAACAGATAAAACAGACACTGGTCGAAACATATTTACATTATTAGAACCCACTCCTTTGGGTATTGGTACAATTTTATGAATTTTTAAAACAGCAGGGTATTCACCAAGCTCAATCATCTTTCCAAACATAACCGAAAGTATATCCGCAATTTTGGTTTTTTTGCATAATAGCATTTTAGATGTTATTCTATCATAGCCAGAACTCTTATTTATTGATATTGTATTTAATATATCTTCAACAAAGTCTCTATTAATATTGAAAAGATTAAAGGTTGTTCCAAGGGGTGTAAACGTTCCAAAGTTGTTAATATTGTCACTTGAATAACTTGGTATACTATTACCTAGGTTCTCTATCGTATCAAAAAAGAACTGATTGAAAACCATGACTTTATCAATATCATTTGTTATGCAATTACCATCAACTGTACAAATTTCTTGAGTAGCTTGCGGATTCCTTCCCAGCGCATTGTTAAGAAACCTTCATGTTTTCTTAGTATCACCACCGCTTTGTTCCAAATTTCGAGAATAATAACTATTCATCAAATTTCTGTTAATTGAATTTATATTTTATGAAATTTTAATAAAACTTAATGTAGTGCTTTCAAAAATTAGTTTAATAAATCAAATGTATGTTGTAGAGCCACTCCTAAATCTTAAATCTAAATTAAAATTAAGCAATTCATTCTTTAAAGGCCCACAAATATAACAGAAGTGAACATGATCATTTTTCTAGAACAATTCAAAAAAAAAAAATAAACGATTCAACTAAAACATTAAAAAAACTATTACATTTTTCCTGCAAATAAAAATTTATTTGAAAAATATATTGGATAAATTCTTTAAAAATGTATAACTTCTTTTTTCAAAATGAGGAACTACTTCCAATAACGTCCTTTTATTAAGAAAAAGTATATGAGTGTGGACGCTGTGGTGTAATGGTTAGCGCGTTGGACACTTACACAGAAGGTCCCGGGTTCGATCCCCGGTGCCGGCAACATCAAAATAATATGTATGAGTTTCTTCTATCCCTCATACGTATCGCAATGTCCAACTTCGGTGTTCCCATAGCAATTAACCCCACCGAAGTAAAATAATGAATCAGGGCTATGAACCAAAAACGCTTCAATAAGTTCGCCAACTCTCCATCAGGTGGCGAGCAACAACTGTTCTAAGACTTATCATCTCGCGCAATTACAGTGTTGCCATGTCTGAAGCCCTTCATCTTTCCCCACCTTTCATCTCTATACTATCCCTTTCCAAAGAAAGCAACACACTAAATATAGGAAGTATTTCCCGAGTGTTGCCTCTCTTTTAAAAAAAAAAAAAAAAAAAAAAAAAAAAACTTAACAACTTAACTTAGTAGAAAAAGTTATACATATAAGTTATTAACATTGTTATTTTCTTTAAAGTAAATAATTACTTTGTTATTGAGTTCATGTTTTCTGGTTTAAATTTAAAGAATTGATTACAATACTACTTGCTTTTTTGACTCTATCATTGAAATGTGTTTGGTATTGCACTTACTAAATTTGGCAATGAGATATTAAAGCAAGTGTGGGCATCACCTTCTTTTTGGAAGGGAAAGTTATTAATTAACTTTTTCGCAATTGCAAAAACATTTTTAAAAATTAATTTAAATTTTTCACCAACACTAAATCAGATCAATTTGAAACTGCAAAATGTAATCAGGGATAAAAATAGATATTTAATGATTCTTATTGTTGGAATAAAAATCTACTGAGTACACAAACAAATTAAATGCTGTTTGTTAAATAAATCCGACAAATAGTTGATATTAATTGTGGGAAATTAAAAAGGACACACAATCAAAGCTTTAGTAACACTACTTGACGGCCATAAAAACTTTTCTTTAAAACACATATTTTTTATTAAATTATATTTACATCATTCAACTCATTTTTTCGTATACTTTGCTTGATTTTTCGACATTTTGTTGCACAATCATGAATTTTTTTTTAAGAATATAAATCTTCACAAAATTATCTTTAATATGAGTAAATCCGATGAAAAAGTTTCTATATCTCATATACAATTTGATATCATTATATATGCTTATATATGTGGAAATATAATAAGATATATGTTGATATATTTTACTTAGTAAAATATATGAACATATACGGCTTTTTAGCCGTATTTTGTGTGTGGGGTTTAAGGGGTTAATTTTTAATTTCAAAATAAGGCTATTTTTGCCGTTTTTTGTAAAAGTAGCTATCCATGGGAGGGGCATATCTCAGGAAGTAGGATTAGCTTATCCAAGATTATGGTATCAAACGCTTCTTTGGAAGATTCTATAACAGATTAATGCATCATTCATATTTGTGGGTGGGGTTTAAGGGGTTAATTTTTAATTTCAAAATAGGGCTATTTTTGCCGTTTTTTGTAAAAGTATCTATCCGTGGGAGGGGCATATCTCAGGAATTAGGAGGAGCTTATCCAATATTTTGGTATCAAACGCTTCTTTGGAAGATTCTATAGCAGATTAATGCATCATTAATATTTGTGGGTGGGGTTTAAGGGGTTAAGTTTTAATTTCAAAAGAGGGTTATTTTTGCCGTTTTTTGTAAAAGTAGCTATCCGTGGGAGGGGCATATCTCAGGAAGTAGGAGGAGCTTATCCAAGATTTTGGTATCAAACGCTTCTTTGGAAGATTCTATAGCAGATTAATGCATCATTCATATTTGTGGGTAGGGTTTAAGGGGTTAATTTTTAATTTCAAAATAGGGCTATGATATGGCATAATATACTATTATATATTAGCATATCTTGTAACGCGTGTTTTTTATGGAAGTATATAACTTTAAAATGGAATAAACCAAAGATGATTTTTTTAAATTGACTTGGAATTTACTTTATTCGAAAGATAATCTTCTGGCATTATAATTTAAATATGACTTCTGGCATATGACCGCAACTGCTGGCTCGGACGTAGTCTAATCTGGAGCTCTAATTTTCGATGACTTTTTCCAACATTTATGGCCGTATATTGGCAATATCGCGCCGAGTGTTGTCCTCCAAGTGGTCGATCGTTTCGGGCTTATCGGCGTAGACTAGCGACTTCACATATCCACACAGAAAATAGTCCAGCAGAGTTAAATTGCACGATCTTGGAGGCCAATTCAAGGGTCCGAAACTATGTGGTTACCAAATACGGCAGTTTTGTTTATTGACGTATCCATTTAATCAAAAGTGAGCTTCATCGCTAAATTTGCACAATTTGGAAGCGTTGCTCAGGCGTCAGTCTATTCATGTTGAAATGCCAAACCAAACTAAACATAAATCACTTGACAGCTGACAAAATGACCGCCAGCTAAAAATGTGTTGCCAACTTAAAGTTTTGTACCTATATAAAAAACACCCTTTATTAAAAGTGTTAGAATTTGTCTTCTTAATTTTAGCACATATATATATAGAATTATATGTGATGCCATATAATTCATAAAAGTGATAGAATTTGTTTAGTTTTATTGTAAATAATTATAAATGCAAGTAAATAATTATAAATACAAGTATATATGATAGCATATTTAGCTATATCAAGTATAAAAAAGATCAACTTATATATAACATGAGACATAACGATATATGATGATATATAGCGCTGTATTAAAAATGTTTGCAAAAATAAATATGAGATGTAAATACATATCGTTACATATGGCCTCATACGTGATTATATATAATTATATCAAGCTATATATGTATAGATGTAAACATTTCTTCCTCGGGATTGTAAAAGCGTTCAAAGCGTTCAAAGAATTCATTTATGTTTTTCCTAAATTTTAAATGACCATGATCTTTTGAACAAAACTTGATCTTTAAAATAGTTCATATTTTCTCAAACTTCTTTTGTCATGCAGAACCAAAACAAAAAGTCAAAGATATTTTTAGCCCATCTTTGGTGGGTCAACTTAATAAAAACACATTTTGTTAACATTTTAAACAACATTCTCCTGCAATAAAAAAACTAGAAAAACATATGAACATATGAACATATTGCTTTATATTTTTCTGATTTACACTCAGTTCGAAAGAAGTTTCCCTGAATGCCGCTCTAAAGTAATTACTATGACACAAAGTTCAAATTTATTTTACGCACTTTGAAGCAACACAAAATGCAACAACACACACTATACATATTGCATGCCAAACTTGCATTTGCATACTACAAGATTTTCACTTTTACCTTTTTCAATTAATTTACGAATATTTTTAAATTTGTTTTTATTTTTCAGTTACTACCCGGTCACTTGGTGTGCACTTTATATGAAACTTCAACAGCAAACGCTCGCTGGGTGAGTCAAATGTTAACTACTTCTGCTACTTGTTGGCAATATTTTGTTATGCTGTGTTTTGCTTATGGTTTCCGTTTTTCTGTACAAAATTTTCTGTTGTCATAAACTCAAAGTCATCAAAATAAATAAAAACATTACAGAAATTGTCTACAAATAAAAATATGGGTTACATTCACACATTCTATGTAAAGAGGGAAATAATGCAAAATTTCTTGCCCACAATATAAAAACAATGTAATACAAATGTTAATAAAGAGAATTGCAATGAAAATACATCTACAAAGAGACTTTTGTTCACATTTGAATGAAAAATAGCTAAAGCTTTTGTGTACTTAGCACAAGGTATTGTATGCTTAAAAGCTTTTACATGCATACAACTCTTTTAAATAAAACATTGCTCATACATAAAAAATATTTTAAAAAATGTTGATTTGAATTAAAATAGTAAAACAAAAACTTAAAATATAGATCATACGCTCCACAGTGGGGTAAATGATAAAATTTTTGGATATAATTCGGCCATTTCTTTTACTTAGTGGCCCGATTTTGTGTCACATTCGCTTTTCAAAAAATTAATATGCTTGTAATTTGCCAGTATTGACAAAGAAAAAACGTGCTTGTGTATGTGGGTTATATATAATAGTTCACGAGATATTCCCATTTGAAAATGTGAAATCCAAATTTGGTCCGACTCAGGTCAAGTGTTTTCCGTATATCGTCCCGCTAATCGGAACTAATTTTCTTTTTAAAATTTCGGTTATTTAACTAAATAAATTCTTGATTAAATGAAAAAAGTTAATGCAATATTTTGTTCCATTCAAAAACTACATTTGTAATCTTTGTTTTTACTTTTGGGAATTGTGGGATTGATTTTCACATTTTTGACTTAAAAGTATATATTTAAATCAAAAAATCATTGCATTACGTCTATTAATAAATATTTTATTGAATAGTGAAAATTTACATTTTAGCAAAAACTGAAATTTTTACCTTCCTATTTATTAGGATTCCCCAAGTTTTTGCTCTACCAAGATAGTCAAATGAGATATCGCAATCTACAGGTAATTTCCTTTTCAACGATACCACTTGTTAGGTATGTTTATAACTCCTTAACAATAAATCTTCAAAAGTTACCCCTTATTCATATATTTCTTATTATGTGCCTTTGTATTCGTTTCTTACATAATTGGGTCAGGTAAAAAGTAATTTATGACGTTCTTCATTAACGATATTAAAGGTTTTTTATTTGCCAAGACCCAAGAAACCTGTTTTATGACATACATGGGACTAATGAAATGATGATTTCATTACCATTACATGGATATTAATGGTAATGAAAATATTTTCATTATAATTTTTTTTTTAAATAATGCTAATGGTTTGATGATTTAATTTCATTGATTAATGAAAATAGTTTTAAATTTCATTGCTGTTGTAAAAAATGTCTCAAATCAGGGATGGAAAGCCTTCGGTCAGTCTTATGCTTATTTTATTTCGGTACTAATATAGATATTAATCATAACATTAATTAATCATAAAATTAATCATTAATTTGTAACCAAGTAAAATGCAACAAAATGGAATGGAACGTGTTGAATGTGAACACGAAGGGCAAAACAACCACAGGGTGTCTTAATTAGTAATAGAGTGGAACATTTGTTCAAAATGGCAAGATACGGAATGAAACGAGTAACGAGTGGAATCGAAACACTAAACACATTAGTATTATCGGTATATGTTGCGCATCGTTTTGCGACATCTCGCTAAGTTTTCAAGATATTAGCCATTTTATAAAATAAAGTTTTTTTTCAATGGACGTTATTTCCGAAACTAAGCGAGATAGGGCAAAACGGACAAAATTATTGTCATTAGTTTTCGGACTATCAATAATGACACCAGCTTGCTCTCTGTATTACTTTAAAAATAACAAATAACCCATAAGTACTTACTATTTTAAATGTAGAGTAATGATCTCAACATTTTTTGAAAATCTATTTTTAGTCTCATTATTTTCTTACCTGTATTCTACGTTTTTATTTATCAAGTATAACACATCGTGATAGCGCAGATGGTACAGCGGTTGACGGAAACCCTTAAATTTGTATTTTTTTTTTTTAATTTTTATTAAAAAATATTATATTTTTATTTTGTTTTATAAAATAAAATAGAACAGTAAATAGTAATTAGGGCGGAGAAGATTTTTTTTTTTTATTTCAATAAAAAAATGCAAAAATGTTTATATGTATTTATAATATAGATTTAACTAAAATTGAGTCCTTAATATTTCGGTATTCCCGAAAATTTAGTTTAATTTGAACCATAATATGTAGCTTGAAATATGAATTTAAATAACTTGTTAAAAAGTTGTATTTTGTACCGATTTGAAAATGAATTTGCTAATGACGTTTTTACTTAAACAATACGTTACCAAATATAAAAATGTTTAAAATCCAACATTGATGACATGAATTAGTTTAATATCTGAAAATATATAGAAATAAATATATATAACATAACAAAAATTTTCTTTTAATTACTTACATCAATGGTTGTCTAAATGATGCTATCTTTTAAAGGACGCAACTGCCGAAGATAATTATAGAAACGAAACGAAAAAAATAAACAAAAACAAAAGAACGAAAAACAACCCTTTTTTGCAATAAGAAAAAGGAACCATAAAAATCTACCTAAGATGTGTGTCTTTGTCTTTCGCTTTACTCTTTCTACATGTCTGTATATGTTTGTTTGCAATTTGACCACACTAGATTATTAATCTATAAACATTTAGTTTAAATAAATAAATATTTTATTTTGTCTTTTATTTAATTAATAGACAATTATTTTCACAAGCCGGTGACAACGTAAAATTTAAGTTGTTTTAATCATCAATTTTGTTTTATGTATGAAAAACAGATACGAAAGTCTTCCATGGTTGATTTTTTTATATGTCTTATTAGAGTTGTACTTTTTAGAATCATATTCCTCGTCTCTACTACATTCTGACATGTCGCGACGTCTACTTCAATCTGTGTATATATTCAATCTGGTTGTCGTTCACACTTTTAATGTGCTTGTCAGCACAATTTTCAGCACATTTGTTCAAAACAGTTAAGTGCTGAATAAGTATAACTAAAATTTTAGCTGAAAACACAATTTCTGCAAAAAAAAAAAATTGCTGAAAAATAGTATACTTGATTTACAAGACGTTTTACTAACTTTTCTACTAACTTATTTTTTTTTTTGAGTGTAATTCTATGGTGATATGATGACCAATTCAATTTGTATATTTGTCTGCATTTTGACACAAGATGTATTACAAAATTCTTAGGATAGTTTAGAGATGGAGTTTTGTACAAAACTTTAACTCTATTTTCTGGAGTTCTGAGTATATTTTAGTTCCTTTATAATCTTATAGCCTTAAGCACGATTTTGTGTTTAATAAAAACTTATATTCTTTGTATTCAGTTGTAGTTGGAAGATTTTGTTTGGCCATTGGGAAATCCTTGTGGCATAAATAGTATTGATTTTCGTTTAAGTGAAGAAAATGTTTCAATTTACCTTAATTTGCATTCTTTTTGCAACATTCTTTTTAAGGATTACTTACAACACTTTACAATAAATATAAATTCTAGTCATTTATTTACTGTTTCATTTTTTCTATAAGGACTAATCCAATTGTTTCAATCACTCACAAAACATTGAACACTGTTATGCTAAAAGTTAGTCGTATTTTTTTATTTTTTTAATTGTTTCGTGTATATTTTTCCTTCAAATGCTAGTTTCAAAATTTATTAAAGGATTGTTTCGTTGCTCAGCGTAAATTGTTATGACTTGGTGGTTCTTGGTTCGTTGCAAATATTTTCCAACTGTTGTTTTTTTTAATGGGTTCTGCAAAGATTTAAAAAGAGAAAATATTTAATTTACATATTGAATTGTTACTTTATAAGGTTATTCATGTCAAACAAAAAAAAATTATTTGAAAATATTTTACCTCAAAGTGTTGAAAAGTCTTGAAGTTCCCCAAGACTTTTCAACACTTTGAGGTAAAATATTTCTTGTTTGACATGAATAATCTTTTGTCTATATGTTAGCCAATGTTTAATCATGCTAAATGGCGTCAATCAATTTAACGCTGCGAAAATTATTGCGGTTTTACTTTTTAAGCATATTAAAAATGTTTAAATTACAGGTTTTGCTCAGATTAAATAAAAGATAAATCAATTTATAGATCTCATTGCATTTATCACATTTCATAATATATATTGCACAGCCAAAAAATATAAAAAGACACTCAAAAACTGTTGTTGTCATATATTAGAACTTAAGAAGAAAGCCATGATTATTTAAGAAAATACTCACGTTTTGTCGGTTTAATGCCATTCAGTTGGGTTTAGGGTTACCTATTTGCAGGAAATCATATTAAATCAATTTTGAATTCATAAAATTTTAAATTTTATATAAAGATGCATTTTGAGGTTATAAAAATTTTGTTTGCTCCATAAAATTTGAAGTCTTCAAAATTTGGTGATGCCTTTTCGGTTTTAGTATTAAGCTCATTAAAATCTTGTATTTTATATACGTGTTGGCGGAATTCATAAAGTGTTTTAGTTTTCAAAAAGCGAAATGTGATAAAACTGTCGCCGTACCCGCAATGAATGAAAAAAATTAAACTTCTTTGCACTTTATAAAGTCAATCTCAAGTCAATCTCAAGGATTCTAAATAATTTCTCAAAAGTTTTAAAAAGTTCATAAAATTTTTAAACTTTTTAAAATTTGGAGGTGCTGTTTACAAAGTGGCTCAGATCATGCAATACACTCGAATATCTCAAATATAATTGTGAATGTCAGCAGTGGGTTTCCATACTAGTCAGAGTCGCTCAATCTGCAATCTTTTTATTTGATCGTAACCTCGCACCGAGCAAATGAAAACATGGTGCAGAAATTTAAAAATTTAAATAAATTTTTATTATGTTTCTTAATAATAATTTAACAAAAATTTTTAATTATTTAAAATTTTAATGATAAAATCAGCAAAGTTAAATTAAAATATATTATTTTTAATAGAAAATTACAAAATATAAGCTAAATGAAAGTGAGTGTTTTAAGCAACAATTTTTTATCAACACGTTGCATTTCTTTGTTATTGAAAAAAAAAATGTTTTAATTTGTTTGCCCGAGTTGGGTATTTTGTTGCTGAGAGGCGTAGGAAGTGTAGTCTCTTTATTTGTATAAACTCTTTGATGTCGGACGCAAAAAATATAAATTTTCAAAAAATTTACGCCAATTCCTTATATGTTTTGTGATCTTTGTATCCAGTTATTAGTGCGCAGACATCAACTTAGTATATCTATCTCAAACTATATAAAACTACACCATTATTGAAATACTGTTTTCAAAACTCAATTCCATTGAACGGCGCAAAAGCTCTATTAAAAAAAAACTGCGAAAGTTTAAAAATCGGAAAATGTTGGTTTCACTTGAATACCACCATACATCTTTTCACCAAGCAGCGATATGGATATATCTGTTTTAGTGAATGTCAAGTCTAGTGAGTCCATTTTGTATTGGTTTGAATCTGAAAGTTAAAAAAAAACTATATACACAATTTAAGTAATTTTTTTAATTTTTCGACTTTTGAATGGCCATCAATACATTTGGTAAAGACTTTTCATTTTGAAACTTCGCACGTCACAGCTTTTGACTATATTCAACCTACCTAACCTGTCCATCGATTCTATTAAGTCTTAAAACATTGAGAAAAAACGGCATCTAAATTCGGTTTTAACAGGTGTTGAAAATTTTTGAAGTAGGCAATATATTTATTACAAAAAAGTTTTTTCCTTACAACTTCTATTATAACTTAATTTCTATCCTGCCTTCTTATGTTATAGTCAAAGACCGTAACACTTTTGATTTTTTTTTTTAATTGATGTTTGCAAAATCTACATGTTGGTACAATAAAATTGTAGATTTTCGGTGATATTCTTCACTTTTGACTATCCAGAATTTACCAACCGCACCAAAGCAATAGTTCTGGCAAACCATAGCTAATTTTGTAAAATCCAGCGTGTTAAAAATAGCCAAAGGTGCAACTAATATTGTACTAGGGAAACACTATTTTGTTTGCAAAGCCAGGTGTTTTGCCAATACCCAGCGAAAAATTATTTGCCAATATTGTTTTTATTAATATTAGTATTACAACCAATTTGAAGCATTCTTTGTAAATTTTATTATATTTTACACATTTAAATATGCTGTATAAGGTTTAGACCAAGCTATATTGCTGCTTTTTAAATGTGTTTTTTTACGCATATTTCTCAAATTTAAGCTATTTTAAAAGCACCATATTTTTGAATTACCAACGTTATGCCAACGGTTCGCTCTACCCAACGGTTGGCCACTGTTATCAATCAGGTAACAGGGCAATACTGTCAATTAAATTAATGGTACGTCATAGACCTGCTATCCATTTTTCAACCAAACTTTCCATATGCTTTATTAAGAAATTTTTTAATTTTTTTTTTTCCTTAAAGCGCCCTCTGGTGGAAAAATTTTCAACCAAATTTGAAACTTTGATAACAAATAAATCCTAGACGGTTGAAGATATTTTAAAAATTTCAATTTAGAAAAAGTTTGTGATGAAATGTTTATTCAAAAATATATGAAAAATTAAAAATTAACCAATTTTTTTAAATTTTTGGCAAAAGATCATGGTTTCTGACAATTTTTCAAAATTGCCACATGGCAACCCTGAATATATACTTTTTATAGGTTTAGTAGTATTTTAATAAAAACCAAACAATATTTATGTTTTGAGTGAAAACGGTAGAAATTTAGGAATATTTTAGACTTAATGTATTTAAAAAGTTCATTGTTCGATCGGTCTGATTTTCAAAAAATATATACAATTGCTGAACTAATTTCTAACAGAAGAATATATTATTATTTTATTAATTATTAATACATATTAAAAAGATTGTTTGTACATATTCATTAATTTACAATATTTTGATATCTATATTTGGCATAACATGAATGTTGTAAGCCAGATTGGCACAATACTACTTATTTTTAATTTAAAGTTTGAAATATTTTAAATTTAATGTAAAATTCATTTTGTAATTGATTTTCAAAGTAAGAAATATATAAAAAAGTTTACTTCGATATTACATTACAGCATAAAATTTTATGTATCATATTCGTTTATAATTAATTAACGATATTTTAAAGATGATTGTATATATTTGTACAACGCGTAGAAATTAGATCCATTTAGAATGCTCAGTACCTCTTCCATAATAAGATGAATTTTTCCAAAAAGTGTTTGTCTAAGTTTTTTTTTATATATCCTCAGTTTCTGATAAATTGCAGATAGTGCATATGACTGCATTGTTGTTTCTGAATGATCGGGCGTTCAGATCAAGTAATCCACCCCTGGCCTTTATTATCACACTGGTAATCCGTGATGAAAATTTATTAGCAAGTCGTGGTGTTGCAGTAAAGTTTAGTTGGCAATAAAGGTCATGATTTTGTTAAGTCGTTGCATTTAAAACATTTTCTTGTCGTTCTTTCGATTCTAGTAAATATAAAATCGTTTTCCAATCAGTGCAAAGAGGTCGATTAGCATTACTAGGAGTGTATTGAGGACGCTGGCAGAGCTTTGACCACTCATTTGCCCAGCCGATATTTTGTGTTATGATTGCCCCAGCTAATATACGTGGTAATCTTTGTTGGTTCATATTCAATACCTTATTTATGTAACAGAAGTGAAGTTTTAAAGGTGAAAACAGAAGAATATATATTAATGATTTTTTATCAATGTAAAAATCAAAAATAATTTATAAAAAATATCAGGCTTTTTTATATTATTAAATAATTTTTGAAAAAAATTCCATCGAAAAATTTCAAAATTTAATTTTTTTAAAATAATTATATGAAACCTCTGGATAACAATTTTTGAAAAAATTATTATTCACGATTGAAGTGAAGATATTGAGTAATTTTTTAATTAAATTTAATTTTTGTTTTTATATCACATAATTATCTTTTTCCAGTAATAAAATATGGCTGTTTAAACCTACTGGATCGGAAAAGAAACACTGTGTCAAAGATGCGTAAAATTAAAAAAAAATCAATTCTAATAGTTAAGGCTGAATTTTTTACATAAAAATCAAATAGTAAATTTTAATAAGGAATCCTTGAGATGACATCTTTAGGACTCTATATATGTATGTTACATTGTAATAAGACAAAATTAGTTAAGTGATTTTTTTCAAACTAAACCTAATCTTTGGTTTGGGTCTCTGGTTATTATAAAGGGTGTCCCAAGAAGAACGCAATTTTTAAATCTGGTAACATTCGAAGTGTCATTGTTTGACATTTGAACAATTGTTATTGTTTGCTAGTAGAAGGTACGAGGTTAGTAAAAATGGAGTGCTACACGAATGAACAACGCATTCTCATTGTGAAATTGTTTTACCAAAATGGTGAAAGTTTTGCGGCTACAGTTCGCAAATTGCGATCAATTTGGCGAGGCCCATTTTCATCTTGATGGCTTCGTCAATAGGCAGAATTGTCGCATTTGGGGTGAGGAAAATCCTCGAGTGATTCACGAGAAGCAAATGCATCCTCAACGTGTCACTGTGTGGTGTGTTTTTGGGCTGGAGGAATCATTGGACCTTTTTTTTATGAAAATGAGGCAGGTCAAGCGCAAACCGTCAATGGTGTTCGGTATCGTGAAATGATAACCAGTTTTTTCTTGCCTAGAATTGAAGAAATGAATGTGGAGGGCATGTGGTTCCAACAAGACGACGCCACATATCATACAGACAGAGAAACAATTCAATTGCTGCATCAGTCATTTCCCGGTCGTGTTATTTCGCGTTTTGGAGATCAGAATTGGCCGCCTAGATCGTGCGATTTAACACTATTAGATTTTTTTCTTTGGGGTTTTTTGAAGTCGATGGTTTACGCGAATAAGCCGACGACGACTCAAGCCTTAAAAGAGGAAATTGGACGATGCATTAATGAAATACCGCAGCATTCATGCAAAACGGTCATTGAAAATTTCATTAAAAGATCGCGTGCATGCCAGCAAAGCCGCGGCGGCCATCTGCACGATATATTGTTCCATACATAACCTCATTCTGTCTACTTTACGATATAATAAAGTTTCACGATTTTTTTTTTAAATATCTGTGTTTTATTTAAAATTTAAAAATTGCGCTCTTCTTGGGACACCCTTTATAAAATTATGCATAAATAACCCTAGGAATACTTATTATGGTATAACTTTAGTGAGGCTGTTCTATTTTATTTTCTTTAGTTTAGAAAAGTTAAATGTTAATTTTATGCAGATTTAAATGAGAGCAAAAAAAAGTTAAATTTTACCCATATGGGGAAAGCTTTAATGAGAATTTCATTACTGAAGTAGTATAAAAAAATTATATAAAGGGTGGTTAAATTGTAAGGGCCGATGTTGAATGTGAACCACACCTAAACGCCAAGTTTTTTTCCGAATTTTATTTGACATTTCTCTATTTCAGACTTACTCAATTTGAACCATGGAGAGATACACAATCCAACAACGTGTTAAAGTTATCCAGACTTATTATGAAAATGGGCGTTCAAATCAAAATGCATATCGTGCACTTCGTGATTTTTTTTGTCAATTTGATCGTCCAAATGTGCGTACAATCGCAAAAATCGTGGAAAAATTCGAGCAAACCGGGTCTGTAGAAGATGTGAGAACACCAGTGCATGCTCGTACAGCTCGTACTGCAGAAAATATTGCTGCTGTTCGCGATAGTGTGGCTGAAGAGCCGTCCACCTCAACTCGTCAACACGCTTACAAGGTGCAATTGGCTCAAGAACTAAAGCCTCTTGACCATTCCAAACGTCGTGAATGGGCAGAATGGTGGCAAGAAATGGCAACAGTGGATGATTAATTTTCGAAGAAAATCATCTTCAGTGATGAGGCCCATTTTCACCTCAGTGGATTCGTCAATAAACAGAATTGCCGCATTTGGGCGAATGAGAATCCAAGAGTGATTGTCGAAAAACCAATGCACCCACAAAGAGTGACTGTTTTGTGCGGTTTATGGGCTGGGGGCATCATCGGGCCGTATTTTTTCCAAAATGAGGCCGGTCAGGCAGTTACTGTGAATGGTGTTCGCTATCGTGAGATGATAACGAACTTTTTATGGCCCGAATTGGAAGATATGGATGTGGACGATATGTGGTTTCAGCAGGACGGTGCCACTTGCCACACAGCTAACGAAACAATGGCTCTTTTGCGCAACAAATTCAATGGCCGTGTTATCTCACGTAATGGCGATGTCAATTGGCCGCCAATATCATGTGATTTGACACCGTTGGAATTTTTTCTTTGGGGTTATTTGAAAGAAAAGGTGTACGTCGATAAGCCAGCAACATTCAAGAGCTAAAGGATGAGATAATTCGGCACATTAACGGCATAGAACCTCCATTATGCCTCAGCGTCATCGAAAATTTGGACCATCGGATGGAGGTGTGCCGCCGTGGTCGCGGCGCCCATTTGGCCGATATTTTGTTTTATACATAATTGAGTAATACCAATATATCATAATAAAATAAAATTACAATAATTTCCTAAATAGTTTGTGTTTTATTCAAAATCAACATCGGCCCTTGAAATTTAACCACCCTTTATATACTAAACATGTTTGATATTAATATTAATCAGTAAATTTAAATTCACCTTATAATAGTTAAAAAACCATTTAAGGGCCATTATTACAACTTGCCAATAGCTAAAGTTCGGATGTTATCTGACAGATTATTAGTTTTTCGTTATTATAAGTATACTTTAAGCTAAAAGTGACCCATAAGCTAAAGGGAAGACATTGTTGCCTTTAACTTTAAACGTAAGGTTTATGTGTTTAAAGTTACCACATTTTCTGCTCTATAAAGAAAAAGAAGAAAATACCGAATTTCACAACCGAATTTTACAAATTATTGTTTGTTTGTAAACAAATAAATAAAAGTACGTTGCCAATACGTATTTTTATAAACCAATTCATAAACCAATAATCGGTTTTTAGTTTGGTGCTGCCACATTATCAAAAATATTAATTTTATTTTATTGGGAAGTAGTAATAACGAAAAACATTATAGCTCACTTTATTACTCACTTTAGCTAAAGTTATCTTTTACCAGCATTTACTTTAAAGGCAAGTTGTAATAATGGCCCTAAGGGCCATTATTACAACAAGCCAATAGCTAAAGTTCCGATGTTATCTGACAGATTATTAGTTTTTCGTTATTATAAGTATACTTTAAGCTAAAAGTGACCGATAAGCTAAAGGGAAGATATTGTTGCCTTTAACTTTAAACGTAAAGTTTATGTGTTTAAAGTTGCCACATTTTCTGCTTTATAAAGAAGAAGAAGAAAATACCGAATTTCACAAATTATTGTATGTTTGTAAACAAATAAATAAAAGTACGTTGCCACTACGAATTTTTATAAACCAATTCATAAACCAATAATCGGTTTTTAGTTTGGTGCTGCCACATTATCAAAAATATTAATTTTATTTTATTGAGAAGTTGTAATAACGAAAAACATTATAGCTCACTTTATTCCTCACTTTAGCTAAAGTTACTTTTTACTAACATTTACTTTAAAGGCAAGTTGTAATAATGGCCCTAAATCAGTCAACATTCTCATCCATAATTACGGAAATTGAAAAACAAAATAATACTAACCAAGGAACTACATTGCGTATGAGTGTTGCTTATATTGAATGTATTGAAAATATTGATCATACGTGGCGTAGTCCAATGAATGTAACTTATGTTTTGCTATATGCCAAATAGTTTTCTAATTTCATTTCTGAGCTCCAATCGAATACATTTTTAATTAATAGTTCACATTCTTATATTTATTAATGGAACAAAGGAATTTACTCATTACTATTAAATTAATTATTATTTTAAGGTCAATAGGAGATGAATATATTACAAATAACAACATCTCTTAGAATATTGTATAATTTTCTCTAATATTTTAATGGCTTTTGGATTTAGAAACCAAACATCTTAATGTGTTCATTTCCTTCACAGCACAATCTCTCTAAAGGCAACACAAGGTAAGTGTGTTGAACAATGAATATCAAATTCTATTCTGAACAGTGATACATATTCCCTTAAGATAATGTAATGATTACAAAATGAATAATAAAGTTTAAAAAAAAAAATATTAAAAATCATAAGTTGACAATAAATAACTCATATTCTTTATGTAAGGGTTGTCTTTATCAAATTATTTGTTCTCAAAATACTTATGCTTGAGCTGTCTATGTCAAATTATCATGTCGATTGATGTATTGCATTATATTTTGTTCAATATTATTTTAATTTATAAAATTTCCAATACAACAAAGAGTAGATTTAATTAACTTTAAATCATGAATTGTATCTTAGCATGTAATTAATTTTGTAATTAAAATATATAAATTTTAAAAACACAGTATGTTAAAGCTTTATTAAATGCTAATTAACCCATTAGAAGAAAGTCAAGACTTATTTCGTAAATTTAGTATAGTGTGATGTACACAGAGAAATAAAATGCCAACCGAATTGAAAAGTTTATTTTAATGGCAACAACTTATAAATTCAGGTAGCACAGCGATATTTACATTAGATTTCTAAATATTTTGGGTGTCAAAACTGAAATTCAGTACAATTAAGTGAACTTTGTTGCGGAATTGTACCAACCGACTGAAATTCATAATAACCGAAGTTGAGTCGTAGTAACTGAATGTCAGCTGGCAAATAGCTAATATTTTCTCTGTGTGTGGATATGTAGAAATATTTAACTGCTTGTATGAATAATGGCCATTTAATTAAAATTCTTAAGTTCCGTTTTCTTATTTTTATAAATATTTGGTGTATTTTATTTCAGAGAAAAATGCTGTTTAACCGTTTAACTTTCGGTTAACCGGTTTGTTTTTCAACAAGTCGAGTTTTTGCCAACACTACAATAAAATTAACAATGACGCAAAAAATTAAATTTTTAGAAATAACTTTTTTTTTTATTATCAAAATTCTCATACCCCACATGTTCATCAATAAAAACTTATCTCGCATTTTTTAATATGTAGATTAGAGTAGTACATAAAAGATAAAAGCACGATTTTTCGATCTCCACCAGGTTGCACTTGTTCCTTAATATCTAAAAACTACCCTGCAGGAAGCTTGGGGTCAAGTGTCTCCAAGTCTCCACTTGTGTCTACTATTTTGTTGACATTATCAACTAGGCGTCTACACTTTTTACTTTATTAACTCACTAGTAAATTTTTGGTTCTAATGTCTACATATGGTCCCATTAGAACTAATAGTGAATCTATGGTTCTTATACCTATGTGGTCCCATAAGAACTAACGAGTCACTAGTGAATCTTTTGTCCAATGTCTGCATATGGTCCCATAAGAACTACCTAGTCACTAGTGAATCTTTGGTTCCAATGTCTATATATGGTCCTATAACAACTACCTATTCACTACCTAGTCAATAGTTCTAATGTCACTAGTGATTTTCAATGACACGTACATGTTAAATATCTATAGCAAATTACATTGCCTGGGGAATATTTGGTTAGTAGTACTGGTGACACAGTCAATAGTGAATCAATATTTTTTCACTATTGACATTTCCTGCAGGGTACACTCAGGGAACTTCTGCTTTAAAAATATGTAATTGTTTGTGTTGTAATACAGTTTCTTTTTTTTTAATGTAAATGACAGTCATTTATAGAGCAAATTAAATTTTTACTACACTTGTAGTTCATTTAAAAGAACAAACTACATCAAATGACTGTTTCATGATTTTACATTCATTTTTTACAGTAGTTTTTTGTTATTTATAAAAATAAAAAAAAATAAATGTTTGTTTATTTTTTACTACAATTGTTAGTCATTTTTTGAACAATAAAAAACAAATGACAATGTTAGTTGAATTTACTGAAATGTAAGTCGTCCTTTCTTTAAGTGAAGTTTCGTTTGTTTTTAACTACATTTGCAGCGGTCTTTACATACATAGTATTCTAAGTGTACATGTACTAAGTTTCAGCTAAATTCGTTAGCATTTGTCTATATACTCAAACATAAAGTTAGTAAAGCCAGCAAAAAAGTTTTCTAAGCCAGTAAAATTTTAGTCAGGAGGGTGCTTGCAAAAAATTTCATAATGTCAGGCAAATCTCTTTCTGAAAATCAGCGAGCTTGATTTTTAGCAGCAAAATTAGTAGATTCAGCAAGCCTTGCTAAAAGTTAACAAAATTGTTGCTAAATGTTAGTAGACTAAAAAAAAAAATTAAAAAAAAATTAGAAAAATTAAAAAATTATACTTTAGTTAATTTATTGCTTAAAATCATAAAATAAGGTCAAAATATATAAACTTTCATACTCCCACATTGATTAACTGATGAAACTGACTAAATTTTTCAGTAACTTCTATACTATTTAAATCAGAGCGTAGTGGCTTATTATGTCAATGATTAAAATAACGTTCATTTTGCAAAATTTCAGGATAATTGCAGGAGCGCCAGCCTCATAGTTATTAACTCTCAAAGTTAAAAATTCTCAAAAAGTCGTTTGAGTCAGACACAAAATGAGTATATTATTTGGAGCTTACAAGTTAGTAATCCAAATCACGTAATATAAACTCACTACACTTGAATTAATTTACACCACGTGTGCTGATGGCGTGCCACCAATATGTAAAAGGTGATATGATGTTAATATTTTGAAAATAAATTTTTTCAAATTTCACTTTTTTAGTTTTATAGCCAGCAAATGAATTCCTGAACAAAATCCACAATTTTTAACAAATTTTAGTGCTTGCTTGGTAGAATCAACTCAGCGATTTTGGCTTTGAAAATTGTTTATCTGCTGTAAATTTTGCGGAAATCGATATTTTAAGAAAAACATACCGAATGTTCAAAAAGTCATTATATGAGTTGTTGACTTGTAAAGACGTTATTAAAAGTTTAAAATAAAGCACGAACTTAGGTCTTAAATGATTTAAACCAGAAAACAATATTACTTTTCCGGTAATGGAAATTTAAAGACTACACGCCAAAAATCATAAAAGCAGTTGTAACTTTAGCGGCACTCTTTCAAATTGATGGAAGCTAACGGACTTAAGCTGCTTATATTTAAGGCTATATACGTTCAAAGCGGAATTAATGTGGCGTGAATATGTCCGTTTATTTAATTCCCAAATTATACAAACATGATATTCAAACCGTCATTAACACTAAATCAGTTAAAACTTTTCTGTTTTCAAATAAACTACACTATTTACAGTATTATTTAGAAAGAAATAGTTTATTCTTTTCCAAAACTATTACAAATAATATTGCAATATTTCCAAGGAAATACATATTAAGTGATTTCTACAACAAATACACTTTTTCTTGGTTCTCAAATGTGGAATCCATTTTTTTTAATTCCAAATCAAAATATGACATTCACCAATTTACCAATTTAGATATGACCCCAAAAAAATTGCAAATAAATTTGTAATGTTCGCAAAATATAATGTATATTTTTAGAATTTTGTTATTTAACCAAAAATGATTTATAAGGTATCAAAAATAAATTTGGATCCATATATCTATTTACATTTAAGAGATTAATGCTAGGAACTTGAATGTTAGCCCAGAGGTCCATCTCTCCCTGGTGGACGTCCGCTAAGACGGAATTTTTTTGGAAACTCCTGCGGCAATAAGGGGAAAAATCTCTCCCTTGTCGGCCTGACCAAACCCATTGGGAAAGAAAGTTGAAATTTTCAATATGTGGTCTTTCGGATATGACCCACTTACCTGGTGTGGACATTTTTGGAATATTGCTCCGAAACGTGGTAAGGGGCTCATATGGTTAAAAAGTCTGGCCAAACCGCTGAAGCTAAGAACTTGAAATTTATTGTGTGATTCCGTACACACAGAAAAAACTTTAGCTATTTGCCAACTGAAATTCAGTTACTACACTTAGAATACTATGTAGGTAAAGACCACTGCAATTGTAGTTGAAAACAAATGAAATTTCATTTAAAGAAAGGACGACTTACATTACAGTAAATTCAACTAACATTGTCATTTGTTTTTTACACATGGTAGTAAAAAATAAACAAACATTTATTTTTTTTATTTTTTTAAATAACAAAAAACAACTGTAAAAAATGAATGTAAAATCATAAAACAGTCATTTGATGTGAGTTGCTTGTTTAAATGAACTACAAGGTTAGTAAATACTTTAATTTGTTCTACAAATGACTGACATTTACATTAAAAATAAAGAAACTGTATTACAACCCAAACAACTACATATTTTTAAAGCAGAAGTTCCCTGAGTGTACGTCTCAAATTCGGTTATAACGAATTTCAGCCAGTTGGTACAACTGAACATCAGTTTTCACAACAAAGTTGGGTTAGCTCAACTGCATTTTAGTTGCAACACAAAAAATATTCACAAATCTAAAGTAAATATCATTGTACTAACTGAAATTATAAGTTGTTACCATTAAAATACACTTTTCAATTAGGTTGGCACTTTATTTCTCTGTATGTATTGAAGTGATTTTGGAAATTCATACGGGAGGGTAAGTAAGGGGTAAAGTCTCCCCCTTGACGGTCTGGCCAAACCACTAAATCGAGGAACCACGAAATAACTTCCCAAATAGAAGTTGAAGTAAGTCGGGAAAAATGTTTATGGATTAAAAAATGTTTGTTTGAGTCGATTTACACTTGGAAGTGAAAAACTCGCGCGAATAGAATATTTTTGGTCTTGAAATAGAACATTTTTGGTTTTCAAAGTTTAGTAACGTCATGATATTTTTACAATATGAAAAATATTAAATAAAATTGAATTTGAAAATGGGGACTCATTTCATACACATAGAAAAAAATTTTGCCAGCTGAACATCGGTTACTACGACTCAAATTCGGCTACTATAAGAAAAATCGGTTCCTACAACTAAATATTGGTTTTCACAGCAAAGTTCGGTTAATACAATTGAATTTTAGTTGCGACAACTAAAATATTTTGAAACCAAATTTCAATATGGTTGTACTACCCGAATTTCTTGGACGTTAACATCAATATACACTTTTCAATTCGGTTGGCACTTTATTTCTCTGTGTGTATTAAATTCATTATAAAATAAACCCCCAAATATAGGGAGTTATTTCATTTTTGTTTAAGGTTTTATTTCATTGCTTTGGGGGTTTATTTCATTTTTAAAATTGGGGCATTATTTCATAATGAAGGAAATCCTCATTTTTGGGGATTTATTTAATTATTATTTTGGGTAGTTATTTCGTGGGGGGTTATTTTATGGAGCCTTATGAGTGCAATAACACAAACACAGTAAATAACAATAACACCATACATAGTAATAAAGCTACAGGAAGAAATTTGAATATTTGTTTTTTATAAATCCGGAAATTTTAACACACAAATCACAAACACAACTTAAATAAAAAGATATAAAAATATATAAAATACACAATTATATTTTTTATTTACAAATAGATAAATTGAATAATTTGAAAATACAAATAATAAATATTGAAAATTTATGATTTAGTAATAATATGTATGAATTACAAATGTTATAATATTTATTTCGGTTTAAAAAATCTATATCGAATACGTATATTACATGTAAAGTTGTTAAATTCAATCAGGTCGACTCCTAAACGCCCTTAACACTACTAATAACACACCTCGACAAGCTTCCTTGGCTTGAATGCCGATACGTGATTCATATACTTTTTGATGCTCTGATTCCAAATCCGGCATCCAAATTTTTCTATTACGTCACAATTTTGAGAAAAGTTAAAATTGCCAAATAAAATGGATATTTTTGGCTCTTTTTGCAGTCTTTTATCCTATGATAGACGCTTTCTAATAATTTAGAATAAAGATAAGTAATTATAATACATTTAATTTAATTAATATTTTTGTTTTTTCCTCCTTTTTATTTTTTGTTTCGTTTATAAACAAAAACAGGAAGAGTAAACTAGACTGTACTTTGTCTTTTATACATTGCACAATTGAAGGTCGAAAAAAAACATAATTTTAATTTTTAATAAAAATTATATCAAACTTGTATAAAGGACAAAGTACAGTCCAGTTTACTCTTCCTGTTTTTGTTTATAAACGAAACAAAAAATAAAAGGGAGGAAAAAACAAAAAACGTGTATTGAATATCCACCAAAGGTGGAGCTCATTGATTAGTTCTCATGTAGTGAGTAAACTAGTTTATATGAATGTTTGATGTTTGGCATGGGAAAGTTACCTCTTTCAAAACGTGTTCCCATGATGGCAACCTAGAAAATTCCCGAAATAGATCTATCAACACATTCCTGAAAGGGTCAAATAATAAATTGGAAAACAAAAAACTCTATAGATTATTTGTTAGGACAATATGCTAATAAAGAAATATAGAGTATGGCCTCGAACTTGAATAATTTTCATTTTCAATGGAATGTTCAAGGTTTATATCGTGTTCCAAAAACAAATTTAACATGGTCGGATGCATGGCCAAGGCTACTTTTAAAAATGCAGAATTTGGTATTATTTTTGGAGTATTTTTTATCATGGAGTATTTTTCAAATGCAATTTGTACCTATAATAACAAACAAATTTGAACGTGTGTTAACTCATTATAGAGCATAAACTTCAATATATCTACCATCGTAATAAAAATACTTAAGCTGTGCTGATGTGTAGGGTACATCATTTCAAAAATGGTTAAAAATTTTAATTTTCGCGCTTTTAATCGCGATTTTCTCAAATGTGTGACGTGATGGAAAATTTTTGAAAACAGATTTGGAACAAGCAAAACAAAATTTGTAAAAAAAAAATATTGCGATTCAAACCAAATTTAACTTTTTCTAATGTTGTAACTGCCCAGTAAGATATTGCATATGGTATGAAAAATCAAGCTCTGGCATAGCATTGTTTGCCAATGGTCCAACAAATAATAGTAAAAAATGGTTTGCCAGAACTTGATTTACAAAATTTACAACCGTAAAAATAATAAAAGCACTGGCACAGCCCTGACTAAAAGCGCTCTGCCAACGTTCGTAAAAAGTACTTTGCCAGTACAAAATTTACAACCGTAAAACTGGCACAGCCCTAGATTAGAGCGCTCTGCCAACGTTTATAAAAAGTGCTTTGGCAGTACTTGATTTACAAAATATGCAACCGTAAAAATAGTAGAAGCACTGGCACAGCCCTGGCTTCTAACGCTTTCCCAACGTTGGCTAAAAGTACATTCCCAGTACTTGATTTACAAAATTTACAGCCGTTAACATAATAAAAGCACTGGCACAGCCCCTGTTCACAACGCCTTCCCAACGTTGGCCAAAAGTGCTTTGATAGTGCTCGATTTACATAATTTCATAAATAAATCACGTTTTATATCTAATAGTCTTAATTTAATTGAAAATTTTATATCATAATCGATTTGAGTTATAAATTTTCTAATTACAAATATAAAATCAATTTTTAATTAAGTATTTTTTTTTTTTTTTTTAAGAGAAGCAACACTCAGGAAATTCTTCCTATTAATTAATGTGTTGCTTTCTTTGGAAAGGGGATAGTGGAGAGATGAAAGGTGGTGAAAGATGAAGGGCTTCAAACATGGCAACATTAGAACAGTTGTTGCTTGCCACCTGATGTAGACTTGGCGATTTTAATTGAATTTTTATATTTGTTTTTTTACATAATTTTATTATTTTAAATAATAAAAACTAAATTTTATAAAAAAAAATGTAATTAGTGCACTGTTTTTTTTTTTAAATTTATTTATTACATTATTAGTTGTTAGGTTTGCCAACGTTTTAAAATTATGATTTTTTCTCTGGCGAATCAATCATTACCAGTGTTTTGCCATCTTTTAAAGAAAAAACGATCAAGTAATGCCCGGTGTTATCATTTTGGGGTTGGTAAAGCACTTAAATCTACCGTGTGTGTGTATTACACAAAAATATGAAAAAAAAAATTCAAAATAATAAAAACGTTGGTAGAATGGAACAATTTTCGTTTATTTTACGAAAGTTTTTGTTAATTTGATATTAGTTTTGAATTTTTCTGTATGCATTATTATCAGTGTAGTTTTACTTTTACTAATAAATAAAATATGGACAGAAGAATAATCCAAAAAAAATTTACAAATATTTGTTAAAAACTATAACAAATTTAATTATTACAAAAACTTGGTTGTATTGTAGGGTATAATCAAATAACATAAATTAACATTAATTATATTGTCCATTTATATTCAATGGCAATGTTTTTTTTTTTTTGTAGTTTTTATACAAATTAAATATTTTCACTTCATTAAATTTAACATTAATGTCGATCTAAGCTTAAAAACATATCAACTGACTTTTGAATAATTTTGCAAATTAATCAATATATTTATGTATGTCAAAATGCTACAACATAGTCTGTTATTTTTGTCAAAGGTCAATGTGTTATACAAAGAACTTAAATGTCAATCAAAAAGTTACTTTAGTTACCAGAAGAAAATGAAGAAACTGAAGATTGAAGACAAACAACACAAGAATAATCAAAACCTGAACATAAGCTAAATTAGCACACACACACACAAGCAGAAGCACAAACACTAACAGACAACTAAAAGGATACCTTAATTAGTCAGGATACACATAATGACAAGTTCTAATCGAGATTTAAGGTTTTCATATAATTTAGTGTTGAAAGATGAAGCGCTCCTTACAATGTGCACTCATTAACTAAATTTTCTATTATTTTACATATTACCAAGAATTTATATTATGATTTTGTTTGTTATGCATGAAAACTATTTCTTATTTATTTTCTCTTTTGTTATCAATTTCTATTGAAAGATTATATCAATTCTTTTTCATATACAGACTGTATTTTTGCTTAATCATAATAATTCCCAATTTAATTTCAGTTTTATGGGTTATTTATCATCTAAATAGAAATAATAATAACAATGTTGATTAGTATTTAACCCATTGGTTAATATTTCACCCATTTTATACTCTCGTTGCTTTAAAGCAACACCTCATTTTAAGTTTCGATGATTTTAAGAGGGATAAGAGGGAGATATAATAACGCAGTAAAAAGCATGTGCAAATTTACTATAAAAATAATTAAAAAAAAAAAAAAATTATAGCTCTGGTTTCCCATATAATTACTCATAATTAAAAAATATAATTGTTGACATTTTTTATAGCACTTTTTTGAAAAACTATTAAGAAAGAACACGGGTGTTATAAAACTTGTATGTTGATTTGGTAAAGGACGTATGGGAAATTTGTTAAATGACACGGTTTGTACTTTTTATGTAAAATTAAAAGAATGGATTAAGAATTTTCGTATCTTGTAAAACTTTAATATTCAGAAAATTACTTCATTTTCTTTTTTAGTAAAAAAAATTAGCTATTTTCTATTTTTAAAATTTATTCGGCAGAGATGCCATATTACAATTTTTAAAAAATTTTCTACCAACACCAGTATTTTTGAAAAAGATATTACAATATTAAAAAAAAACTAATAAAACAAATCAGTACACTCAGGGAACTTCTGAGGTAAATATTTACAGTTGTTTGAGTTGTAATACAGTAATCTTTGTTTTTAAGGGGAAAACCCGTCATTTGTAGAAGAAGTTTAATTTTTAACTACATATCACTCATATACTGCAAGACTGACATAACTCAAAAAACACAATTTTGCAGAAAACGGGTTTAAAGTTTTCAATCCATGTCTGCCTCGCTTGACCCTTTCCCTATTTATTTGGTCACGTTTTTTATAAATAGGGGGGTTTTATGTATTCTTCTCATAGTGAGAGTTGTGTGCGAATTCACTAATTACCGAGAGACCCGTGAGTAGCACAGTTTCTCTATGAAATATATACTCTTTGCAGCCACTTTAAAGAAAAAATAAAATATGTTTTCCTCTATCTCTAAAGGTATACATGATATTAAAATGAAATTTTTACACAATAAGCATGATATAACTAATAAATCTACGTCATTAACTCAAAAATCTCATTTTTTTACTTATGACAGTCTTGAAGTAAATGAGCCATATGCAGTTCATTTAAAAAACAAACCACATCAAATTACTATATTATGATTGTACATTTATTTTATACAGTCTTTTTTTAAATAAAGAAATAAAAGAATGTTTATTTTTTACTGCATATGTGGTAAGTTTTTACTATAATTGTGGTTTATTTTTTGATCATTAAAAACCAAATGACAATGTTAGTTGAATTCACTGAAATGTATATCGTTACTTCTTTAAATGAAATTTAATTTGTTTTTAACTACATTTGCACTGGTCTTTACCTACATAGCATTCCAAGAGTACAAAAAAGTTTTTATTAGTGTTCTTGTTTTTTGTACAAGAAATATTTTCTTTTACATTTTTTATCACGTAAATATAAAAAAATATTGTCACGTTATGCATTTTACAAATGACGTATTGCTTTTTGTGCCTATGGTTATAGTGTGGTAAATAGGACGTGTGGGTGGGGTACTTTTCCTGTGTGAACACAAGAGCAAGTTCAAAGGAGAATTGAAGAAGAATTGCGCAATTATAATTGCCGTGTGTGAACCTAGTCTAAGTAAATTTTTGCATAATTTTAGTTAATAACATTAAATTCTAACAATTCAGTGAAGAGGTCTGTGCACTTAAAATGCGCTAAAATAACTGTCAGTTTCTATACCTGCAGACGAAGATTAAGAACTTTTCTTTATGTCTATCATGTTTAGTTTTATTTTGTACTTTTATTTCTTTCTATTACTTTTTTTCTATTTCATTTATATCGTTATCTATCATATAGTAAACAGGAATTACTGTTAAACCCCTTTTTTTTTAAATGTTAGTATATTTTTTTTATGGAGTCTCAAATTACCCCATTTTTTCTTCATAGGAAAAATTTAATAATTTAGTTGTGTTGTTTTGGGTTAAGAAACTACACCACTTACCACTCTATGGAATGGATCTATTAAAAGCCTGAACAAAAATATAGGAACGTGATTGTTATTAGCTAAAAAAAATAGTCCCAATTTACCACACCTTCCAATTCATATTTTGCATTATTATTTAAAAAATAAGAAATAAAGCATTGATAATTTATATTGAAATCAATTAAATAAATCATAAAATTTTATATTTTTTAACCCTTTCACTACCGACTTTTTTGTTTGTGGATATATATATATTTTGACATCAGAATCTTGTTAGGGGCCCTCTAATTAAAAAGAAACAGGTTTACATCTTTACCCTCTCCGTCTCCTACCCACCAAAAAATGGGTCCGAAAATCGACTTTTTGAAACTTCTTAGTCCATTTTTACCATTAAGGCATTCGAATAACCAAAAATGCTTTGTTTGTATTATTCTGGTTATATGTGCCAAATTTCAAGATTATACACACAGAGAAATAAAGTGTCAACCGAATTTAAATTCAGTTAGTTCAACGATATTTACATGCGATTTCTCATTATTTTGGGTGTTGCAACAAAAAGTCAATTGATTTAACCAAATTTTGTTGAGAAAACTAATATTAAGTTGTAGCAACCGTCTGAAATTCGTACTAACCGAATTTGAGTCGTAGTATTCGAATTTCGGTTGGCAAATAGCTAAATTTTTCTCTGTGTGTAGCTTTGTTAAATTATCAGATACACCAAACTCCCCTTTTTCGGAGATAAAGGC
The DNA here is from genome assembly GCA_021234595.1 of Delia radicum. Taxonomy (NCBI): domain Eukaryota; kingdom Metazoa; phylum Arthropoda; class Insecta; order Diptera; family Anthomyiidae; genus Delia; species Delia radicum. The sequence goes on along the minus strand of CM037852.1, from coordinate 227,756,764 downwards.
TTATTAAAAAATCGGACTTTGTTAACAAATATTGCGAGTATATTACCCTGATCAACATTTTATGAATTTATTTTATTTTCTTCAATGAACAATATCGAAATGAGCATATTTAAACAAAAAAGAACTTTAGGTTTTAATTTTCTTAAATTTAAAAGTAAAAGCTTTCAAAATTTTTAAAATGTGTACATTGTAGTGTACAAGGGCAGCCAAAGTTTTAATAAAGGGTCCGCCAAATAACTTCTTTTTTTTTGAACTCCTGAACCAATTGGACTTTGTATGGCGTTATACCAAGGTCTTTATGCAAAATTCGTCTCAATGATGTCTCCGAAATGTTCAATTGTTGAGAACGACGGTGAATTGATGTTGATGGCGCTTCACGCACACTTTCTGCCACAGCAGCAATATTCTCGGGTGTACGCACTGTTTTTGGCTTTTCACGCTTTGGTTTATCGATGAGGATGCCAGTTTCTTTCACTTTTTTCACAACATAACGAACATACGGACCATATTCGTTCAGCGGAAGGATAAAATTAATTATCTGTCAAATCAGACATGAGCTAAGTGTTACCATTCACAAAATAAGCACTAGTTGAAAAAAAACGTTAGATGGCGGACCCTTTACTTACTAGCATATAAAGAACTAAACGTCAAATATATGTAAGCCAGACAGTTTTAATTTTTATTTTATCAAATCTAAATAAATAAATTTTGGTTTTTGGTGTTTTCGTCTTTTCGTCGGCTCTAAATCTATAAATTGAAAATAGCTTAACACTCTTTATTTAGGCAAAATTAATTTAATAAATTGAATTGTTAACTTTTTTTAAGTTGTCTGAGTTATCACATCCTCTCACTTATTGATAATCATATAAACACGTACACACACACAACCGCAATACAAAATCAAACAATAACACCCACAGGCAAATTTGCCTAGCCCCTAAACTTTTAACTTGTACTATTAAAACACAAGACACATTTTCTCCTGATTGGTTAATTTAAATCAAGATTTAATGCATTAAAGCATAAAATTAAATTTTATTTTCTGTATTTAAAAATCTATTAACTCATACTGTTAAAATAAAGTTAAACATTGATGTTGTTTATCGTTAAAATAAAATCTACTAAACATGTGAGGAGAGACAATAAATACACACACCCATACACTAACATACAAGTCTAATAAACATGTAAGAAGAGACAATAAATACACACACTCATACACTCACATACAAACATGTAAGGAGAAACAATAAATACACACACTCATACACTGGTAATGCTAACATTCGAAAAGAAAATCTATTGTATATACTAATACTAGAGGATTTAAATTACTCTGGTTTGGTTTTGTTCGAGTAAACGAATAACTCGATTCCGAGGTTTTTAACTTACTCGATTAATCGAGTAAGATTTTAAAATTACTCGAGTAACACGAATAATTTGAATAATGTTATTTCACTAATTTTTCCCTAAAAATACACAATAAAACTCAAAATAAATACAAAATCAGGAGTTCCGAATGTATTTTATCAAAACTAGAAATATACGTTAGGTTAAAAGAAAAATCAATTGAAGTGATTTGCTCTCGTTTTTACATCGTTTTTATGAGCAAAAATGAAAGATAATATGCCATATCAGTTTATGCCTTGAAAAAACATATAGAAAAATTCTTTTATTTATTCGCCATCGTTAAAAAATTGCCATTTGCTGGTTCACTGAAGTTTGGAAGACATATTTTTGTTCGATTTTAATATGTTTTTATGTGTTTAAGGCCCGTTTACTAAATGTCCAGTTAAAATTTAACAAACAGTTAAATTGAAAATTTATATGGGAAACAACAACAATTCTGTCAGTTAAAGTCCCAGTTAGTAGCTAACGGGACATTGTGATAATGAGGCTAAAGCTATGTACAGACGGTTGTCAGATCTTACTGGCAATGTGCTGGCAATGTACTGACAATGAAACATGTTTAGCAAAAGGTAAATTGTCAGTTCAGACGATTGTAAGAAAACCTTTCAATTTCATTGTCAGACAATTGTCAAACAATAAATTTATATGCCAACGAAAATTGTCAGTTTACACGGTTGTCAGATTCTTGTATGGCAAAAATTGCCAGATCTGTTGTTAGACATTGCCAGAACTGTCAAAGCATTTGAAAGAAATTATTAATTGTCAATTGTGTATTTAATTAAATTGAAAAAGTAATAATATTAAAAATTTGGAACAAAAAAAGCAATTACAACGATTTTAGCTGCATATGTATAAGAAAGTAGCGAGGATGAAGACAAAATATTTTTGCAAATTGCAGTTGAAAGAGGTGCGTAGATTTGCCCATTTTCCTTTGCGATCGTTCACACTTATCTGGATGGCATCTGCGACCTCTTGCCATAAAATATATTTGGGAAGTTTATACTCAGCACAACCTGCATCCCATAAACTTCGCCGTACCGCAATTTCCTCGATAAGTTTGATAATACTTTCGTGTGACCACACGGATTCTACCTTTTTGCGGTAGGATCTTTGTTTGGGTGTTGGTTTTTTCCCGGCTTTAGAGCCTGTTGGCGACTGGGAGTTCTTGGCGACTAGCTACGAAACATCAAGTCAGTTGGCTCATAGCTGCAATCTATGACGCAGGTTTCACTAATGGAAATGTCGCCATCCATTTTTTTTATTTAATTTGATTTCCTATTTTGTTTCACTATTGATTTTTAATATTATTAATATGAGCTTTTGTTTTTTTTGTTCATTATTTATGGACAGTGCCGCTAATAGAAACATTTCTGTGACAATACTGCCATTGTCAGATGCATTAATTTAAACACATCTGGCAATAAAAAATAGTTTAAAATGTCTTGCAATTATCTGACAATGGCAACGAATGTCAGATGTCCGACAATATTATTGTCTTACAATGTACAGACAATGCTTTTTCTGACAATATTCAAGACAAAAGTTGTAAGTTCACACTGTTGTTAGACTTTTTCTGAACATTTTTCTGACAATATTGTTAGATCTGACAACCGTCTGTACATAGCTTAAGTTGTCTATAGATCCGAATGGAAGAAAAGAGTAAAAGACCAAATCCGAACTGTAACAGCAAAAATTTATTAATTAACTACAATTCGAATTTTGCAAAAAAATATTAAATGTTATAATAGTTTTGCGATTGTAGCGATTTTTTATTGAATATTTATATATTTAAAAGTCTCACTTAATTTCTAGAAATCGGAACTTTTGGTGTAAATTTATGTTTATAAAGGGTCCGCCAAATAACTGAACTAATTGGACTTTGTATGGCGTCATACCAAGGTCTTTATGCAAAATGCGTCTCAATAATGTCTCCGAAATGTTCAATTGTTGAGAACTTTTTTTTTTTTTTTTCATAACAAACTTTATTTACAATCTATGCATTTAAGGATAATAAGCAAATATGATAAAATAAAGAAATTACATTGGTTGTTAGACTCCAGCGTGAACAACAACATATTAAAAATATAGAATTTTTATAATAATTAAAAATTATTTACAAATTGAGTAAACATAAATAGTTAAAGAAATATTTTATGAATATAAATTTACTGATTGGAAAATTAATTACTACTTAGAAAACGATTACATTTTGAATACGTTTATTTTTTTTAGCGAAATGGTAAATCAAGAATATGATGCCGCTTAAGTCGTCTAACTTCTTCTGTATCATCTAGTAGAGAGATAGCCAATGGGTTGCAGTGATTACTTAGTCTTTTTAGATAATTTTCGCTGAATCTATTGATTTCATCTTTAACCTTGGGAATAAATAAGTCGTTATGTATAGTTTTATTTGATACAAATATTGGAGCGTTGACAATTGACCTTAATGTTTTATTTTGGTATCGTTGTAATATCTCAATATTTGAGTTGCTAGCAGGTCCCCACATCTGTATGCCATACGTCCATACTCGCTTAAGAATGGTTTTATATATTAATACTTTCGTTTCAAGACTTAGTTGCGACGTAGGGCCTAGCAGCCAATAGAGCCGTCTACTCTTAATTTTTAAATGTTCTTTTTTGGCTTTAATGTTAGTGCTCCAAGTTAATCTTTTGTCAATATGGAGACCAAGATATTTGACACTATCCTTTTTAGGAATTTCAGTATTGTTGATAGACAAGTTTGGACAATCGCCTTTACGTAACGTGAATACGACATGTACCAATTTTTCAGTGTTTACTTTTATGTTCCACTTGTTAAGCCAGATTACAATTTGATTTAGTTCATTTTGTACATGATTTGAAGCATCAATAGTACATGTGCTAGAAGCTAGTACTGCTGTGTCATCTGCATAAGTTGCCACTAAAACATTTGCAGTAAAAGGCATGTCTGATGTATATATTGTGTACAGTATAGGTCCCAAGACACTGCCTTGCGGAACGCCTGCATTGATGCTATATATTTGGGATCTTTCGTTGTTTACTCTCACATAAAAATGTCGTTCACTTAAATAGGACTTGAGTAATAAGTAGAATGGTGTTGGAAGTAGCTTTTTAAGTTTAAAAAATAATCCATAATGCCAGACTTTATCAAATGCTTGTTGTACATCTAAGAAGACGCCGGAACAATATTTTTTCTTCTCCAATGTATCCCTTATAAAGGCTACGATACGATGGCATTGCTCGGGTGTACCATGATTATGTCTGAATCCGAATTGGTATTCAGGTATGATGTTATTTTTTTCCAAGATTGGTGACAATCTACTTATAAATATTCTTTCAAATATTTTCGAGAATGTGACCAACAAACTAATAGGTCTATAAGATGTAACAACATTCTCTGGTTTATTGGGTTTATTTACCATAATTATTTCTGCACACTTCCATTGGGACGGAAAACGGCTTAGTCGCAAAATAGAATTATAACTGAGCGTTAAAAATAGAATGCCTTTTTTAGGTAGATTTTTAGCTACAATTCCATTAATACTATCGTATCCCGGAGTTTTTTTACAATTTAGTTTGTTCACTTTTTGTTGAACTTCAGATGGAGATATGTGTTTAGTAGGGCAATCCATTGGACATGGGATATCTAAAAAATTTGTAATTTCATCAACATGAGTACTATTACTAAAATCATGTGGTTGAAATGTATTTTGGAGATGTGAAGCAAACGCTTCTGCCTTACTCTTGTCGTTTCTGCACCATGTCCCATTTACATCTTTTACGGGATCATTTCTTTTAGTTGGACGTTTTAAATATTTCGTTGCCTTCCACAGACTAAACTCGTCGTTTTTAGAAACGCCAAGATTTTTAAGAAAATAACCAAGCTGTTCATTTTTTAATTCATAAATTCGTTTTTTCAGATCTTTGGCTGCTTTATTAAAACGTTGCTTGTCATTAGGGTGTCTACTGCTTTGCCAAATTTTTCTTAATCTTCTTTTATTTTGTATCATCTCTCTAATTTCAGCAGTAATAACTATTTTATCTTGAGTGTCAAAAGCTTCTTCTTTTGGAGTAGAAAGAAATCCAGCTTCATGAATTAAACTGTTGAAAGTTTCAACGACATCTTCTAATTCTGTTGGTGATTTAATGGGTATATTCAGATTAATGTTTCTTTCTATCCAAAGTCGAAAAGAGTTAAAATCTGTCTTTTTGTTAACAACTTGGTATTTCTTGGAGTTGGAATGTAAATACGTGTTAAAATTTAATAAAATTGGAGAGTGGTCAGAGTTAAGTTCATCACAAAGCTCATTAGATATGTGAAGGAATTGACTAGAATTGCCAGAGTAAACAACAAAATCCATTAAGTCCGGTTTCTTTCTTGGATCTGTCGGCCAATAAGTTGGACTTCCGGTTGATAAAACAGAATAGTTATTTTCGATAATACAATTAAGCAACGCAATGCCTTTTGGATTAGGTACTCTTGACCCACACCAGGGATGTTTGGCGTTAAAATCATCTCCAACTAGAAATCTTGGCCCCAAACGACTAAAGAAGTCTTTAAAATTTTGGCAGGTTACTTTAAAGCGAGGTGGAAAATAGATAGAGCATATAGAAACATCACTCAAATCAGATTTTACTTTGATACAAACAGCTTGAAGAAACGTTTGACTAATTAAATCGGAAACTTCATATTTAATTGATGATTTTATTAGAATTGCTGATCCAGCGTGTGCGTTATCATGTGGCTGGTTGGCTTTTATTAAATCAAAACCTCTAATTTTAAAAAAGGTTCTGCTTGTAAAATGTGTCTCTGACACTAAAAGGATATCGATAAAATTAGTTTTCAGAAATAGCTCAACTTCTAGGGTATGTTTAGAAAGCCCGTTGGCATTCCATATTGCAATACGAAAATTTAGTTGCATAATTTTGCTATTAAAACTGACATCATAGTTATTTGTTAGCTCGATTTGATTTTGAAGTAAGACTTCGATTTTTTCAAAAGGATTATCATTTGAATTTCGTTGTGGATTTCTAAGAGCATCAGCATATGTATATTGATTAAATTGTGCACCATCGTTGTTGGTTGTTGTTGGAAATTCATCATTGTGAGCATATCGTACATTCCTAGATCTGTTAACAAAGTTACTATTTTTTAATTTCTTCTTTAATATCTGTCTGTAAATTTCACAGCCTTTATAATTCGCTGGATGATTTTCTAAACAGTTGACACATCGAGCTGGAGTATCATTCATTTTTTTTTGCATTCGATCGTAAGGTGTCCAAGTCCACATTTAACGCAGTTTACTGGTTTTTTGCAGTATGATTTAGTGTGACCGAACTCTTGGCAACGGTGGCATTGAACAAGGTCATTACTTTTTTTGGGTGGAACAATAGATACTATTGCATTATTAATATGTTTAATGTTGTATATATTCTTATTAGTAACATTTGGTTCGAGATCAATAAAAAACATAGGAAGGGGCGCTCGTGTGATTCTACTGCGAATATTGGTAACATTTCTCACTTGGTGGCCACAGTTTTCAATGGCAAACTTAATATCCTGAGTTGGTGTTGTATGTTGTAAATTTTTTATTACTACTCTATAGGCCCTTTCTTGTTTCATTTGATAAGTATGAAAGTTTAGTTTTTTATCGTTTAAGTACTTTACTAGCATTCTATAGGTCTGAATATGTTTTACCATTACTCTAACTTGACCATCTTTTAAAGTCTTAAGGCAAATAATATTAGAAAAGCTTTTAATCATAGCGCTGATATTAGAAACATTTGGTATAATGATTGGTGGAGGTTTTGGTAAATTATTTCCTGTTGTTTGCACATTATCTGCATCACATTCCTCTTCATTATCATTATCATCAATATAATCATCGTTACTTAGTACAGAAAACTGGTTTTGACTTACTTGGGTAGGAGTTGTTGTAGTTTTGTTTGTACTTGCTGCTTGCTTAGAAGTACTAGCACCGAAATTGATCTGGATTACTCCATTGTTATTGGTTTTTGATGTTTTTGCATTGGTTTTGTTGTTTGCTGTTGTATTAGTAATGTTTTCACAGGAGTTATTATTTAAATTGTTATTTGGTTTTTTATATTTATAAATTTTTGGAGATTCATTCAAACGACGTTTTTGTAACATAGACGAAGAAAATACCTGCCAGCTTACATCGCTCTCTTCACTTTCCTTGTCATCATCATCCATGATGATTGACAATGTCCAATGATTTTATTTTAAATATTGTTCTTGTTTGAAGACAATTTTTTTTTTTTTTTGGCTGAATTTCAGTTTATGGGGGACACCCCTAGAGAAAAAATCTGAATATGCCATCCCCTTCAGAATGTTCCCAGGAGTACGAAAATCATAATGAATAAGGGGGCTCACGCCCCATATGGGCGTGGCAGTCGAAAAACGACCCGGCCCACCTACGTAGACAATATGGGTATCAAATGAAAGCTAATGTCTTCACGATTCCAAAAATAGCCATAGTTGCCAGATCGGGCGGTTTTTGCAGCCGATACGGCCATTTTTGTTAAATAGGGGCGGGGGTGAAAAACGACCCATGCCACCTACTTTGGCAATATTGGTATCAAATGAAAGGAAATGTCTTCACGATTCCAAAAATACCCGTAGTTGCCAGATCGTCCAGAATTTGAGGAAGATATGTTAATTTTTATAAAATGGGGGAAGGACTTTTTTTTGTTTATTTCTTTTTAGCTCGGCCAGAGGCCGAGCACTCGAGATCCCCGCCGTCTAGAATTAAGACATACTGGAGTTAAAAACCCCTAAGCCCGGCCGTAGGCCGGTCACGCAGAAAAACTTTACTAAGCGAAGCCAGTATAACAAATTTTCATTAACCAATCAGAAGCTTGGCAAAATTTCAGTTTATAGTAATCTTTTCGCACAAAATGCTCATTTTTGTTTGATTTTAACAAAATATAAGCAAAAAAAAGGAAAAAAAAAATTTCCCCCACCCCAAATTTTGCCAAAATGGCCATATCGGCTACAAAAATCGCCCGATCTGGCAACTACGGCTATTTTTGGAATCGTGAAGACATTAGCTTTCATTTGATGCCCATATTGTCTACGTAGGTGGGCCGGGTCGTTTTTCGACTGCCACGCCCATAAGGGGCGTGAGCCCCCTTATTCATTATGATTTTCGCACTCCTGGGGTCATTTAAGGGGGCGTGGCATTTTTTTTTCCAGGGGTGTCCCCCATAAACTGAAATTTTGCCTTTTTTTTTTTTTTTTGTTTGTTTAATTACACTTTACACTAAAGAGCTTAACAATATTTTTGTACATGCGTACGCGCTCACAGTCAAATGCACACTAATTGTTGAGAACGACGGTGAATTGATGTTGTCAAATCAGACATGAGCTAAGTGTTACCATTCACGAAAAAAAACGTTAGATGGCGGACCCTTTAGTTTCAACAATTCATTTCAGTATAGTAATGTCTATAATTGTTGAAAAATATGATACAAATCTGCTAGTTTAGGCATTGTTATCGGAGCGAATGTTTTGTTTTTTCTTTAAATTGAAAAATTAAAAATAGTTTTTTGCCAGTACAGTACAGTACAGTACAGTATTGTATATATCATGGTGCCACGTTAAAAGTTGTTGCCCTATTGAACAACTGTAAAATGTAAATTAAAACGGCAGCTGGTACATTGCTTTATATTTTATAAAAAATATCTTTAAAAAAAAATACAAAACAATTTGAGCTTTTTTGTAAACTATAAACTAAAATAGAATATATTTTGATTTACTCAATTAATAGACACAAATTGTTTGAGTTATTCGTTACTCGAAATTGTTCATTTGAATTTACTCGAAAAATTGTTTGATTAAATTTCATCGATTAATCGAGTAACGGTTAAACGATTGAATACCCTAATATGTACCAAAGTCTGTATACATTGACAATGGTTTTTTATGTTATTTCATATTATTTTTTTTTTGGAAACATGAGTTTTTATTCTTTCTCTGCTTTTTCATATTATATATTATGGTGTCCCGAACATACAAAACATTTTGAAAGCGTATTAAAGAGCTAAATATGGAAAAAATAAGTAAAAAAAATTTAAGTGGATGTTTAGTTCCATACGAGCGATTCAAGTTACCGGTTGTAGTGCATTTTGACTTTGAAATATTGTTAAAAATTTCGTTATTTTCGACTTATATATTACTGGAAAAATATAACGGGTTTTTCAATAAGGACTTGACACCTTTTTTAAAAAAAACGCAAACCATTTGAGATATTTCCAAAACTTTATTATCGACTTGAAATACAATCAAAACATTTATGAATGAACTCGACTTCGTTCATATGGCCACCGCGGCCACGTCGGCAGCGGTCGATTCGTTGGACCCAATTTTTGATGATTCGGTCACACATTTCGGCCGTAACGGCAGCTATTTCGCGTTCAATGTTGGCTCTGAGTTCTTCCAATGTTATCCGCTTGTTGGCATAGACCAATGATTTGACGTAGCCCCAAAGAAAAAATTCTAGAGGCGTTAAATGGCACGAACGAGGCGGCTAATTGACTGGTCCAGTTCTTGAGATAACACGCTCACCAAACTTAATCTTCAATAAATCGATTGTAACGTGTGCTTTGTTGCTTGTGGCACCGTCCTGTTGAAACCACATGTCGTCCAAGTCCATGTTTTCCAATTCGCGCCAAAAATAATTGGTAATCATGGCGCGATAACAATCGCCATTCACAGTAACGTGACGATCGTTATTGTTGACAAAAAATATGGCCCAATGACGCCGCCAGCATGCAAACCACACCAAACAGTTATTTTTTGTGGATGAAGTTATAATTCATGAATAACGCATATTCTTCTTATTGACGAACCCATTGAGCCAAAAATGAACTTCGTCACTGAAGAGGAGTTAACGATCTTAAAGTTTCGGTCACCGACTCCGAATTTCGGTATTACATTTTTATAATTTGCATACGTTGTTCGTGAGTTTACTGAAAAAAAGGAAAGTAACAGTTAGATGATCAGTGAAATAGTGCGTTCACAAATTAAATTCAAAGTTGTCAAGTACCTATTTGAAAATCCTTTATTAAATTTTTTTGTAGAGTTATTTTAGTCGACCAGACGATTTTCTAATTTGAGCAAGTGCAATTGTTTTATGTAAAAACTAAAAAAAACCTGAATTATAGAAATTGTACTTCGCAGCAAAAAATAACCTGGAGTTGGTAAGCAGTGACTACATTTGTCTGCTCCCCAAATAGCGCTTCACCGCATTGCATACTGTAAAGCAATTAGGGAAGGCATTATGTAGTGGTTCCCAAAATGCCTTCTTCGAAGCAGTGAATTATGCTTACAATGAAGCAATAAAGAATGCATACCATAAAGCATTAATGTTGTCAAAATACAAAAAAGCGCTTCTTGTTGCCTAAGAAGGCATGCATATATTGCTTCTAAGACCACATGAAAGAAGCGCTTTCACCTGCTTTAAAGAGACATACTAAGTGGGACATTGCGAACAAAAATCATAACATGGAAGAGCGTCGTAATTAAATATTGCCTTCCGGAAACGCTTCTGGGTAAGCACTATTATTTGCTGGGTTGGCTTAATTAAAAATCCCCTGGTGGAAAAAAAATACTCTACGGAAAATTTTAAAATGCTTTTTCGTTATTAAGACAAATATTCCGAAACTTTTGAGACATATTTCGCAAAAAACATTTAAACTTTCTTTGGTCAAAATGCACTACAACCGGTAACTTCAATCGCTGGAAGAGAACTAAACATCCACTTCAAAAATTGTTTACTAAATTTTTCCATATTCAGATCTTTTATATTCCGTCTACCAATTAAAAAAATTGCACTTCGGGACACCCTATTGTATATATAAGTATAAGCCTATTAAATGTCATAAACGAACAAAACAAATCTATACAAAATGTTCATACTTTTTCTATACACACTTTTTATGCGTACCTAGAGTTTTAAAGACTGAATTCTTTAGAATTGATAAATTTTATTAATTCAATTAAATTAGTGTTAAATTCAAATTCAAAACCAAAAAAATCTTAATAAAGTGATTTTATTAAAACTTTAGATTAAAAATTTATAGTTCTTCAAATTTATTATCAAATTATATTCACGTATTTAAAATTAAATTAAGAAGAAATTCTTTCAAAACTCTACAGGTAAAATAAAACAACACAGTACCTTTTTCTGCACACACACACACCCTCCCTTTTTCGATCTTTAATACCCGCTTTATCCAACACTTTCTATAAAGTTTTCTAAATAAAAAATATGAGAGAATCAAGCGTGTGGTACTTAAGTATGTACATAGGTACACCTACTTAACCCTTAAGGACTTGATATCATTATAGGAAATACAACAAAAACAACATTAGTGACATGTTTTTACAATTTATATATTTTTTTTAAGGTTTAAAAGCTGAAACATAATTGGCTTAGTTGAATCAAGTCAGGTAGTGGCAAAAAACGAAAACTTAGAAATACATTTATTTAAATTTTAAAAAGTTTAAATTTTCATTCCATACCAATACGTTTAGGTTTCCAAGGTATTTTTTTTTTTTTGAGAAAACTACACGAGCACAATATTTTTATTTAATGAGGATGTGTAGGTCTTAATGTATGTTTGAAATACACTGCGATTTACTGCATTTGTAAAACGTCTTGTAAATCATGTATACTATTTCTAATGAAATTTTTCGCTGAAATTGTGTTTTCACAAATAATTTAAGTTATACATATTCAGTACTTAACTGATTTAAACTAATGTTTTACTAATATGTTACTAATGTTTTACTAATTTATTTTGCTAAAAAATCGTGCTGATAAGCATATTAGTTATATGAACGACAACCAGATTGAAAGATATACGCCGAATCAACTAGATGTCGCGGTATGTCAAGATGTAGTAGAGACTAGGAAAATGATTTTAAAAAGTACAATTCTTGTAAGACATATACAAAAATCAACCATGGAAGATTTTTGTATCTTTTTTTCATACAAAAGGACACTAACAACGTAATTACATACATATGTGGATTAAAAACAAACTTTAATTTTGTGTTGTCACCGGCTTGTCAAAGTAATGGTCTAATAGAGCATTAAATTAAAGACAAACTGAAATATTTAAGATTAAATGTGTATTTGTAAACTAAATCTTTATAGTGATTATTAATATAGTGTGATCAAATTGCAAACAAATTGCAAACAAGTATACGTTCAGATAGACAGCGAAATACAAGCTCACATCTTAATTAATTTTTCATGTTTCCTTTTATTATTGCAAAAAAACCGCTGCATAGTTAGACAACCATTGATGTCAGTAAATGAAAAATAATTTTGTTTATGTTATATACAATTATTTCTATATATTTTCCGATATTAAATTAATTCATGTCGGCAATGTGGGAATACGAACATTTTTTTATTTTGTAACGTATTGCAAATTATTTTTAAAAGAATCACAATTTTTTTTTTTTTAAAGATTTCCAGCAAATAAATTAACAAAAATAAATTTTTTTAATTTTTTTCAGTCTACTAATATTCAGCAAAAATTTTATTAACTTTTAGCTAGGATTTTTTTATTTTTAATCCACAAAGTGTTAGCAAAATCTACTAATTTTGTCGCTAAACATCAGCTCGCTGGTTTTCAGCAAAAGCTTTTGCTGACACTAGCAATTTTTTGCAAGCACCCTCCTGACTAAAATTTTGCTGAATCAGCTAAATTGTCTGCTGACTTTAATAACTTTTTTTGTGAGTGTAGATAAGAAAATTTAGTAAAAGTAAAATTTGCTTTGCCTTCCAATTTCATATTTAAGGAGTAACAAAGCAACTTAAACTTTAAATGTAACGATGTGTACCTTTATAAGAAGTCGATATATTCGCTTCTAATGCCGGATTGATATGAGATTGGTAATAAAATATATATTTTAAAAGTTCTAATCGAATACATTATAGTGTTCCTTTTGAGTTTTTGAGTGTACAAGCGCTTTTGATGCAAGAAGGTGAATGTAAAGATTTTTTATTTATATAAAATCGATTTAAATTTTTTTATAAGAAATTAGAGCTAACATTTTAGATTGATATGTTAAAGAAAACTGTTCTTCAGTTAGCCATGAATGCAATAGAACTTGGTAAATTGATTTATAAAAATTTCTATCAATATAAAGGGTCCGCCATCTAATTTTTTTTTATTCAACTAGTGCTTATTTCGTGAATGGTAACACTTAGCTCATGTCTGATTTGACAGATAATTAGTTTTATCCTTCCGCTGAACGAATATGGTTGTGTATACGCTTGAACAACGCTGGGAAATATTGCGACATTACTTTGAAAATCATGGTAATGTTGCAGAATGTGTGCGAAAATTGCGTACGGATTTCGGAAGAAGAGAAGCACCGTCAGCTCCGTATGTTCGTTATCTTGTGAAAAAAGTTTTGTTCACAAAAATTGAAGAGGAGAATATTGGCAACATTTGGTTTCAACAGGACGGCGCTACGTGCCACACAGCCGAAGCTACACTCGATGTTTTGCGCCCTGTTTTTGAAGATCGCATTATCAGCCGCAGAGCTGATGTCGTTTGGCCGCCTCGGAGCTGCGATTTGACACCGTTGGACTATTATGTGTGGGGTGCCATCAAAGATAAGTGTTACGCAACAAGCCAGAGACAATTGACGCTTTAAAGGACAATATTCGTGAAGCCATTGATGAAATACAGCTGCACACAATCGATAATGTGCTTAAAAATTGGACCGATCGTGTAGGCTACTGCATGGTCAGCCGAGGAGCCATTTGAATGAAATTATTTTCCATTATTAACCGGAAGGATTGTACTTTCAAATAATAAAAGAAATTTGAGAAAATATTCAGTAGTTTTTTTTTTATAGCAAAAAAAAAAGTTATATGACGGACCCTTTATAACAAGAACAAAGATACTTTTAAACAAAAGTTTCTTATTTTACTTTTAAGCACAAAATTTAAACTTGAATTGTAATTGTAATTCATTATACCAAAATGATGTGTACTGGACTTAACATATTTTTAATATAATGTAAGTCTCACCTTATTAAGGCTAAAAAAAACGTTAATTTTGGTTGACTTTACACCGAATTTTCCAACAAAGTTTCAAATTAACTCGAAACAGGCAACAGCTAACTTCGAAAAAATAAGTTAATAGAAAAGTTACTAAAACGTATTGTAAATCAAGTATAATATATTTTAGAAATTTTATGATTAAATTGAGTTTTCAGCTAACAATTTTAGTTATACTTATTCAGCACTAATCTGTTTTAAACTAATGGTGTACTAATATTTTACCAATGTTTCACTAATTTATTTTGCTATCAAAATTGTGCTGATTGATAGATGTACGCAGAATAAAGTAGATGTCGCTGCATGTCAAAAAGAAGTACAGACTAGGAAAATAAAACTAAAAACTATAACAACTTTAAGATATAAAAAATCAACCGTGGAAGATATTTCTATATGTTTTTTATACATTAAACAAAAGGACGTATACATAAACATTTTGTATACAAAAAAACTCAAATATTGTCAACGAAATTTTCTAATATCTAAATTAAAGACTAAATAACAAATTTAAATTTAATAAAACTAAATGTGTATTTGTAAACTAAATGTCGATAATGGTTATTTAAGGAACGTGGTCAGATTGCAAACAAATATACCCTCAGGTATACAGACTAAAGCTATAGACAAGGACACACATCTAATGCAATTTTTTATGCATACTTTCTCTATTTGCAAAAAAGGGTTGTATATGTCATATTTTGCTATTTTTGTTTCGTTTCGAGAATTAGTGCATTTGTATTCATTAGCAAATATTATTATTAAGACAACCACCCAGGTAGAAATTGCCAACAGTATAAAAAAAAAATAGTGCTGGCCGTAGCCAACCTTACCCACCGTGTTAAAAATTACCAATTACTACAGAAAATATTTTCTTAAAGGCTAGCTCCCCCTTTTACAAGTTTAGAAGATCCATAATTATTAAAATTGTTTGTGTTTGAAAACACTGTGCACCGTGCTATAATTGGCAGAAGTTTTTCTAAAACTCTTATGTTAGCACAACAAATTTAATCTTTTATGGTCATTTGTCAATTTGCTGCAGATGAAAATTGACATAAATTCCAAACAAATTGTTCTTTAAGTTAATTATTGAAATATATTTTACCAACAATCAGACAAACCAGTAAGAAATGGCCAACAAACAAAACGGGAAAACTATTTAGCCAAGTTATGAAACAAAGGCAAGAAGAAGCCTATAGGAAGAAATGTTGTCTTTCTCAACAACAAACAAATAACTTTTAACCTCAAAACGTTTTGTCAAAAGTATTTAAGTAAGTAAATATATTATGACTTCAGCACCCACTTGCCACTTATGTACCCACACTAATACGGGTAAACAAAAATCTTTACACATAAAATCATATATGGGGTAAATGTCATAAAATTGCTTAAAATATCTTTATATGTGTATGTTTGTAACTTTCTTATTAAATACAGAAACGTTGGAGACAAAATCCTTTTATATTTTATGGATATTACTGATATTGTTTTGCCAAGTGTTAAGCTGTTCTAGCATCATTGAGTAAGAACTATGATGACTTAAATAACCTTGAGCATAGGCTTTAACAAAATATAGGGGATTCTGCAAAAAAAAAAAAAAGTTGCAGAAAATTAAATTTTTAATAAAATATTTTAATTTAAGACATGAATCTCTTCATTATTAAAATTTAAATATTTGAGGACACAATTTATTAACATTGTCAAGTCCATTTTCTCATCACAAATTTATAAATACAGATTAACATAAGTGTAACTTGTATACCTTGTTACAAACTGTGCATTTAGTGTAAAATGCCATTGCATTATATGTAAGAGTATATGTGTGAATTATTTGTACAACGTACATGTGAGCAGGTTTAGTTCACGAACACATAAATGATTTTACGTGACAATTGATTTTTCTTGCTCGTTATAGTCTTGTACAGTATTGACAAGTTAGGGGGTTTCCCCCTAGATTTATAGGGTTGTTTTTTAGCCGTTTAAGGGGCATAGGGAAACAATTTGTTAGGGTGAATTTGGGGGGGGGGGCAACATTTTGATTATAAGAGGTAATTTTAACTTCATAATAATAAAATTTTCGGTGCGATTATTATTTTTGTAAAATTTTTGGCATAACTTTATCTTTTTTTTAGATTGTTGGTAAAATCTAAGACACTCTACTGCGCTGTTAAAATAAAATTTCAGATTAGGACTATGAAAACAATTAAACTCTAACGAAATTAAGGTTTCTGAATATTTTGATTCAAAGAATTTTAAATAAAAAGTGTGAAAATAGAAAGGAGAAAAAAAACTAAAAAGCGTGTATTGTATATCAAACAAGTGTAGAGCTTGCACATAACGAACAAATTTTCAATTTATTTTTGATCCATGGCGATAATCTTTAACTTCGAGCTCATATATTAGTTTTCATTTAGTGAGATAATGCATGTTTGATGTTTGCATGGGTTTGTCACTTCTTCCAAAACGTGTGCTGAAGATGGGAACCTAGAAAATTCCCAAAATAGAAAGTGGTCAATTAATAAATTTGAAAACAAAAACTCTATAGATTATTTGTTAGGACAATATCCTAATAAAGAAATATAGAGTATGGCCTCGAACTTGAATAATTTTACTTTTTCAAAAACTAAAAGGTTTAGCATGTTTAGGAACTAACTAATTTTTAGGGGAATTTTTTGGTAGTAGAGTAAATCTATGGTGTGTTTTGGACAATTCAGGGGGATTTGTAAAAAAGTACTTGGCAACACTGGTCTTGTAGCGGAAAAGGGCAGTAATATACCGTTTAAGCAGCCAAAATATTTGTTTTACGAGTTAGAGTAACGAATATAACTGAAACTAAAAGTTTACATTTTTAACAGCAATTGTTTGAATGCGAGAAAAACACATTGAATAAATGGCTGTTGAACAATATAATAGTCATTGAATATTTTTTCATATAAACTACTAAATCAACATCTGAAACATCTATTATCTAAAAATATACCCCAAAATTCTCCTTCCAATGATACCTCACTTGTATATGATTCCTTTTGATAATAATGAAATAAGAAGTGCAAAATCGAAATTTACTACTAATTTTTTAATCTCACTATAACCACTTAAATTTTCCAAGTGGGACGTCTCGAACGAGGGCCTGTGGTATGCTTCACCCCAATTTTGAATTAAACTTGGATATGTTGACGAGAATTGTATAATTATATGTTTTATCTGGCCACTGTCATGTTAAGTGGAAAGTGTAAGGGAGCACTAAAACTCGTTAATATATTTGTTTGGAATAATGTCTGCAATTTACAAAATCTAAATTTATTTCTATGTATCTTTTAATTACTTGTAAATAGAAAAATGTTGGTACCTAAAAGGGCGTGCACAAATTTTAACTGTGAGTTAAAGTTGATATTTACCTCAAAAATGTGGCAACTTTGGAAGCGGATGGGGGGAAAAGTATTTACAAATCAAAATTTTTTTTACCACAACTCGCATTTATATAAAAAGACCTTCCAGAAAAGTATACATACTTTATATGCTCAGAAGAAAAACATTTGTCTGGAGCGATAAGAAGTTTGGTGCTTTTTGGGGAAAATATCGCCAAAATTTACTTTTTTTTTTTAATTTCTACTTTAAACTAATGTAATTTTTGACTGAAACAAGATATTGAACTAATTTTTTTTATTCAATCATGAATTTTATTGGCTAAATAACCGTTATTTTAAAACGAAAATTGGTCCCAATTTTCTCCCGATATTCGGAAAACTTTGGACCTGAGTCGGACAAAATTTGGAATTTCACATTTTCAAATCGGAATATCTCGGAAACTATTGGAGGTAACCCACACATTAAAGCATGTTTTTTGTTCATCTTTACAAGAAGATTACTAATATGTTAATTTTTTGAAAATCGGATGAGAAACAAAAAAATGGCAAACACTCAAAATTTTTTATGAAAAAAGTACCCAACTTTGGGCAGCCATTTTGCCGCCCCCAAAGGGTCTGGAAGGTTTGAAATCAAATCTTAAACTCCATTTTATGTCTTTTATGCATGTTCCAAATTTCATTACAATCGGACCACAAGTTAACAAATGGCCGAATTATTTCCACAAATTTTGTGATGTATCCCACTGTGCCACAATTGCCACATTTCTAAACTTTTTGAAGTAAAAGTGAAAAAATGCCTATCAAAAAGTGTTTATCCTGAAATAATATCAATATTTAAAGAAGTTAGGACAATCGAATGATGAAAAAAATATTTATTTCCGTTATTACAGGCCAATTTCGACATGGCATTGAATTTTTTGCAGATTTTAGTATTTCAGACAGGTGGCTTTAATAGTTTTAAGAGTATCTACTCAAATATCGAAGCTACACATTAATTTCTTAGTTTTTTTTTCATACATTTGCTTATTACAACTAACTGGATCAGTGCTGCCAAGTAGTTTTTTAAAAGTCTTAACAATTTGTCCAAAAACCCCCACACTCATAATAATCCATGTATAAATATACGAAATAAATGTCAAAACAACGAAAACATTCGTAAAATGTATAAAATTTCGTTTATTTTGCGAAAGTTTTTGTTTTTAGAATTTTTTTTTTTTTCGTATTTTTATAAATGGATTATTATGAGTGAAGATTTACTCTACTACCAAAAAAAATCTACCTAAAAATAATTTTTCCCAAAATCCGCTAAATTTCTTAGTTTTTATTTAAAATTCTTTGAATAAAAATGTTAAAAAATACCAATTTCTGTTTTCATAGTCCAAATCTGAAATTTTATTTGAACGGCGCAGTAAAGTGACTTAGATACAATCTAAAAAAAGATAAAATGATGTCAACAATTTTACAGAAAAAAAAATTCGTACCGAAAACTTTATTTTTATGAAGTCAAAATTACCCCTTTTGACTTCATAAAAAGCAGCATGGTTCATTACATATTATATGTGTAAATTTACTCATAATGAGCGTAATAAATTATTTTAGTACTTTATATTCACATCCTTTCATAAATTTTCATATGCGAAAAATATAAATTTTCGGTCTTAGCAATTTATAAAAAACAATTTGTTGCCGATATTCAGTATAAGCCATTCTTTTATATAAAAGTTGTTGGGTCATTGCATATTTTTGTATACATTTTCCAATTATATTTAAAAAAAAAAATCATAAATATGTTCGTTGTTTTCAGTTTACAAATAGACAAAAATATTTTTTATTTAATTTTCTTTTGTTATTTTGTATTTTGACAATTACGACTGTTTGTAGGTGCAAATGTTTAAAAACTGTTTGCCAACGTGCAGATTACTGTTTTCCAACATGCAGATTACTTTCATTTGTGTTTATTTTTGCCGACATATATGTCTAAATTAGTTATTTAAGCATTTTGTGTGAATATTTACTCATTTTATGTAATATTACACAAAATTTTACAAACTTTATAGCAGTAAATTTACATGAATTTTTTAAAGTGTAGCCAAATATAAAATGACAGAATAATAACATTTCAACAATCCAAAAGTTATACAGAAAATTAATAATGTTTGAGGTTATGAAAGTTTTTAAAGCCTTTCATATGAGTAATTTTTAAGTAAAAAGGAGCTCTTTTGCATACACCACTTTAATAAAAAACTGGGTTTTAGAAAAGTTTTCCAGAATATTCCATTTCTAGCAATGAATTTTGTAAGTTACCGGTTTCTAATATATTGAAGTTAAAAAATAATAGTTTCTTACATTTTAGAAAAACCGAAACCGTCGACACACAAAAAGCCAGTTGAAACTTGGTCTGAAAAACCGATTCGATCACCCTATACTATATAACATTTGGTACAACACTGCGTATGAGTTATATATAATTTTTATTTTAATGTTTGTTTTACTGCTGTTTTTCCTGCTTCCGTTATTTATTATACTTAATGTTTGTTATTAACACATTTAATATACTTTCCATGATTTCATTTGAGACATAATTGAGCATGTGAATACATGTGTGTGAGTATGAGTGGATAGAATAATAAATACCAAATAATACAGAATTAACTTTTTTGCATACAAATAATATTAAAACAAAAAAACTCTTAACACGTTTGCAACAAATATTACTAATTAATAACGGTACAAATACTACAGGTAACTGTACCTTTATATACCATATAATTATACCATCCCAATGGGGAATAAGGAGTCAATTGACCTAAAAGTGACTGGTTAAAGAAGGACTTATCACGTTACTGGTATAATTTAATACTGAAGTGGGTTAAGCAGTGCCAATTGTAATAAAATTACCAATCCTGTGACTGGTAAAGGAAGGACATAACACTTAACCAGAATCCTTATTAACAAGAAAAAACCAGTTGGCCAGAATTTTACCCATTGGAAGCTCTTTAGTTTTCGTTTATTTTACACGACATGGCCATTTTGCGACAGTCTTGTGGTATGCCCATCTTTGGTTAGTCCTGTGGCATGCCACTATGTGGTTTAAAGCAGGACAAATGACCCTCTCATATGACAAGCCAATGTTAAAATTGCCAGTTGTTTACCTAGGGTAGGGTTTAGCAGAGGACCGATCCTGTGGCACACGCAGAACCGGTCCCATTCCAAATAGGGATATTATATACCACACAAATTTTTTAACTTTGCCACCTAATGTAGAGTTAGGTCTAAGCGTTAGGTGTTGTGAGTTTGAGAATAATCGGATAGTATTAACCCTTGGCGCCCAGCGAACAAAGTTTTATGTTAGAAAATGTTTTGCAACCGTCAGATAATGACAATCGTAATTAATTTTTATATTAATTACTGTAGAATATTACTTTAGTTAGTCTCTTTGCAGGAAGAAGAAGAAGAAAACTCGGCTGATTTAACCCTTGGCGACCTGCTCACAAACCTTTGATATATGGAAAACATATTAAAAATAATTTTAAAAAATATACTTTATGATATATCATCTCTAATTTCAAACATAATTACGATCATATTAAAGCATGTTTTGTGTAGTATTTGAGGGCAAAAACAAAAAATTTTTAGATAATTAAAAGATACAATTTTTAATGAAAACAAATCGTTATATCTCAAAAACCGTTAGTCAGATTTCAAAAATTTTAAAATAGTCGTGTTCAGCATGTCCAAGTTATTAAGTTATTATGATGACATATTTTTATTAAAGCAATTTAAGAAAAATTTAATAAATCGAAAACTTTGGTAGCGGGGAGCCACTTTTAGACCTAATACTACAATAATCTAAACAATAAATGGAAATTTTTCGAAAAAAGTTTTTCTTCATACAAAAAATGCCGCTGTAATGCGGCATTATGATTATCCAGATTATGAAACAAATTGTTGTTAGTAACTGGTATAAATTGAATATCTTGACATCCGGCCGTTAATTAATGCGTAAGAGAAAATGTTGTATGAAATTACAAATTTTGAAATTTTTTTTTTTTTACACTCAAAAATGCAATAATCTGTTAATTTTTTTTTTTTTTAACAGATGCTTATTTTTTAATCCTTAATCTTTGTCGGCTTGCGATTTTCGATTTTTTTATTTTCTTGTTAAATTCAATAACAAATGTTAGTTGTGGGGTATATAGTTTTTAAATAATTTTGTCATACTTCGGTTGCTTCAAAGATATTATCAGATTTGGATAAATGTTCAAAATATTTTAAAATAATCAAGTCGTAACATCAAAAATATTAAAATATTCGTTTTCAGTATACCACACCCTAGTAAAAATGTTTAGATATGACCAGATATTATCATATATAATTATATGCAAAATTTGAGTGTGTCCAATAATATCAAAGTTCAAATATAATTATTTATAATTTTAGATATGTTTATATATAAATATATATACGGTTATAAACAAATATATATGGTGTAATACAAATATATATATGGACTCAGATAAAATTGGATAGACTCAAATTTAAGATATGATCATATATGATCATATACAACATTTTTACACGGGTAGTTAGTTAAAAATAATGGATTACACGTCATATTTTTTAAGTGATTTTTTAAATTGCTCAGATGTTCTACTAAAAAAAGTTTCCACAAAGTTTCTCCATAAAGTGAATACCATGTTACTGCCAACCATATACAGAACCGGACCTGTGGCAGTTCGTATAATTTTTTTTAGGAATTGCAATAACTAATATTTAATAGATAACTTTTGGTAATAGATAACTTCTCTACCAAATCTAAACTTTTATGATTGTGTCACCACAAAACAAATGTACGAGTATTATTTGACAACGCAGTTTGCCTCACATTAAGTTAAAGAAAATGTGGTAGAATTATTTTGAATAGAAATGGAACACAATGTGGCGCCTTGAAAAACATAAAATTTTACTAAGAGAAAAACGAAAGCAACAATTTAAAATATTATATCTATATGCATTAGAGTGGGTCGTCATTTGAAATTATAAAATTTGTGTTATCTATAAATTTTAGATTAACATACTTTTGTGTACTGGAAGTTTTCAAAAACTGAAAATTTATGAATTTCGTTGTTCTCTTACATTCATACTATCAGATCAAAATAACTAGACCATAAATATTTCCACAGAAAATATAAAATGTTGCATATATTAGCAAAAGTAATTCAATACTCAAGTTTAGAAAATACATTGATGATTTCAATTTATGCAAACACAAGACGCATACAATTTACATTTGATATTAACCGAAACGAACATAACCTCTAGATAATGCACAATGGGACAAAATCTATCCATATTTTGGAATGTGCTCAAATCAAGGATAAACTGTGCTAATTTGTGGGTTTTGGATTACAATCGGGCTGTGTAAAAAAATTGTCTAAAATATATGGTTAAACCTACAGATTAAGATCGAAAATCGTGAAACAAAACTCAGCCTTACGCGATTAATATAACTTAATACGATGTTAGAAATAAATCTATCAAATTTGATATAGCCTTATATCTAATTGGACTACAATTTAACGCGAAAAATGGTGGATCATATTGTATATAGATGATAAGAAAATAAAAAAGAAAAAGAAGATAAAAAAGATGTTGAGCAGGTTGCGAATTGGATTAAATAATTAATTGAATCAATTATTTTAAAATTTTTTTTTTAAATATTTTGTAAAATATATTTTTCTGTGTTCTACATAGAACATTTAAAAATAACACATTTCAACATTTTTCAACACATGATCTTGCGACTCAATTCTGAGAATTGCACGTGAAAGTAGCCGCAAAAATAAAAACTTCTGCATTATTCGTTTCGTCAAGTTGGCTACAGTTATAATTTAATGGCCATACGAATTTTTTGGCTCAAGGCGGATTTTTAGAACTTTTTCTTAATTTTAACAAGGTTACATCTCTTATACCTTAGGGAATATCTGTTTTGTATCTGAAGCAAAGTTGTAGATATTGAAAAGGAGAAAAAAATGCGGAACAATCCTACCCGAAAAAAAAGGCATCCGGTGCTTTAAAAATCGCAAAAATGCCCAATTTTCCCAATTTTTCACCTTTTTTGCTCAATAACTGGATTACAAATTCACAAATATGCTGTTTTTTTCTTTATACACTTTATTTTGCATGAAAATAAAAATTCCAAATAAAAATTCCAATTTTTATTTTTCTCCCATTTGTATTTGTATTTGTATTTGTATTTATTAAATTGATTTTCTAATACAACAAGACACAATATCTTATAAATTATAGTATTAGAATCAGACAAGTTAACTTAGACAATATAGCAAAATCTATAGTAATAAAAGATTTACATTTATAATGAAAAGAAAAAATAAAATAAATAATATAAATAATAAATATAATAATTAAATTTTAACTTAATAAAAATAAAGTCAAAGGTAAAATTAAAATTAAAAATTTATGAAAAATATTCCCTAAGTAAGCTTCTAAACCTTATTGCGTTGCTAGCTGTTTGCAAATTATTTGGAAGATGGTTCCAGAGACGTATGGTTAATATAAAGAATTGGCATTCTGAAGCATGGTCACGATGCCGAAATTGAATTATATCTTTTCCTCTGCTTGATCTTGAAAACTGTAAACGTTCATAAAGATATTTAGGCTCTTTTGTCATAACAATTTTGAAAAGAAAAATAACGTTTTTAAAATTAAGGTAGTTTGAAAAAGACATGTTCAGTACACGACAAGAATACTGCGATACATTATCAAACCTTTTCAAAGAAAATATATAACGGACGATGTTATTGTACGTTACGGTAAGCTTTCTCATATCATGTAAGTTGCATCCAGTAAAAATTTCGGATGAATATAAAAGTGTCGGTAAAAGATACGTTTTTGCCAGTAATATTCTAATACTCAGAGGGGTAAAGTGTTGAGTGGCCCATAAGCTTCGCAGCATACCGTATACTTTGCCACATGCATGGGTAATATGATTAGTCCAGGTTAGACTTTTGTTAAATGTTACTCCTAAGTTTTTAGCAGAATCAACAATATCAATTTTTGAACCACCAAGTAATATATTTAGTTCATTATTTATTTGAAATAATTTTTTTCGTATTATTATACATTTTGATTTGTTAGGATTGAGTCGCAAACCATTGGCCGAAGCCCATAAACTAATTTTATCAAGATCATGATTCAATTCTTGTATTTTAGTTGTAATTAATTCTTTGGAGCAACTAAGATATAACTGAACGTCGTCGGCATATATTTGTATATTGGAGTAACAAAGTTGTTGAGGAAGATCGTTAGAATATAACGAGTATAACAGGGGCCCAAGAATTGAACCCTGCGGGACACCTCTAGTAACCAGCAAAGGCCGCGAAACAGACCCACCGTTGGTAACTGATTGAGATCTATTTGAGAGGTACGACGACATCAATTTGACAGCAAAAGTAGAGAAATTAAATAATTTTAACAATTTTTTACATAATAATGAATGGTGCACAGTATCAAAAGCCTTTGAATGGTCTAATAATACCAAAAACGTTATTTTCCTCTCATCTAAATTTCTTCTAATTTCCTCTATAACATCAGTTAATGCTGTAATGCAGCTACGGTGAGGTCTAAATCCTGATTGACGATCAGTTAATAAGTTGTTGTGATTAACATGCTTATAAATTTGTTTGTGTAATAAATCTTCAAAAACTTTGGATAAATAGGGGAGGATCGCAATTGGACGATATTCATTTCCAGTTTTTGGCACCGGAACAATTTTGGCATGTTTCCACTCCATAGGAAAAGTATTAGTCATTATTATTGTATTAAAAAGGTGTGTGATGTAACGAATTATCCATGGTAGAATCATTTTTATAAATTTAGGATTAATGTTATCTAATCCTTCTGAATTAGATTTAATCGCTTTAAACGCTTCAGCTACTTCAATCACATTTAGAAATTGAAAATTGAATACACTACTTGAAATATTAGTTGAAATTTCGTCATAAAAGTGAGACTGAATCACCGGAGAAGGAATGTTGGTAAAGTTTTCATTTAACAAGTTAACATCAACTTCTAACGAACGATCCACTGACTTTCCAATGCCAATATCGTGTATATGTTTCCATTTACTTTTACTGTCAACTGCTCTATTAAACTTATTAAAATAATATAAAGATTTTTCATGTTTAATCTTTGAGACAACACCTTTTCGTGCTAAACGATATTCCAGTTTAAATTCAGGTGTTCTGTAGCGTTTCCAATTGATGAACTATTAACAATTTAATTTCATTTGTGAACCAGGGCCTAACTCTAATCCTAATTGTTTTTGTCTTTATTGGTACATGAGTGTTATAAATCTGCAGTATTAATGTATTAAGAAAAGTAAGCTGCTCGTCAACCGTTGGTAAGTAGTAAATTCGGTCCCACTCTGTGTTATTTAGAGCACGCTGTAATTCTGTGGAATTAACACTGTTAAAATCCCGATAGCTGTACGTTTGAACCATATTTAAAGATGTAAAATTATATGATATAAAGATTAAATCATGCTTGGAAAATGTATACACTGCCAACTGCTCATAATGTAATATTTTTTTACCTTTTTTGCTCAATAACTGGATTACAGAATGGGGCGGTGGGGAAAAATATAAATCGGATTTTTATTTTCATGCAAAATAAAGTTTATATTTTTTTCTCCTATTCAATATCTACAACTTAGCTTCAGACACAAAAGACATATGCCGTACTGAGATATAACCTTGTTAAAATATAGAAAAAGTTCTAAAAAGCCGCCAAGAGCCAAATCTCCGTATGCCCATTAAATTTTTACTGTAGCCAACTTGACAAAACGAATGATGCAGAAGTTCTTATTTTTGGGGCTACTTTCACGTGCAATTCTCAGAATTGAGTTCCAAAATCATGTGTTGTACTGTGTAATATCCCTATGGGGAATGAGAAGTCAATTGACCTAAAAGTGACTCGTTAAAGAAGGACTTATCACAGGATTGGTATAATTTAATACTGAAGTGGGTTAAGCAGTGTCAATTGTCGTAAAATTACCAATCATGTGACTGATAAAGGAATGACCTACCACTTAACCAGAATGTTTATTAACAAGAAAAAGCAAGTTGGCCAGACTTTTACCCATTGGAAGCTGTTTAGTTTTCGTTTATTATATACGGCATGGCCCTTTTGCGACAGTTTTGTGGTATGCCCATCTTTGGTTAGTCCTGTGGCATGCCACTATGTGGTTTAAAGCAGGACAAATGACCCCTCCTATGACAAGCCAATGTTAAAGTTGCCAGTTGTTTACATAGGATAGGGTTTAGCAGAGGACCGGTCTCTGGCACAAAGGGACCGATCCTGTGGCACACGCAGAACCGGATCCATTCCCCATAGGGATATGCATGAAAAATCTTAAAATTCTCACTTACATTTTTTTAATTATATTAAAAACAAAAACATAAAAAATTCAGTCTCACTGTTTTCTTAAAATACAAAGTATAGTCAGATTAAATAAGCTTAAATAAAATCTTTGTTTGTTTTTATATATTTTCAAACCTATTTGTTCCTTAATGTTGAAGTTTTTGATCGATGTATTTTAATGCGTATTGATTTTCATTTTCATTGTTTTCGAGTAACTAAGAAAATTGTAATAAAAATATGCATTTAAAGCAAAATTAGTAAAAAATGCAATAAAAATATGCATTTATAGCAAAATATGCAAAAATATGCCCTAACGAATCGATGCCATTTTAACGCAAATTCATTGATTCGCAAAGATATTTTATTTATACTGTTCTCAGACTTAAGAGAATAGACAAGCATTTGCATGAACATCCGGTCCCTGATAATAATATAGGGTATGTAATCTTTCTTGTTTGGTTTATTTTTTTTTTTTTCATTTTCATTTACTTGATTATTTTTTTTTTTTCTTTTATACTGACCATAATGATGAACATTTAAAAGTTTATTTTATTTAATTCTTGGCATTTGTTCCACATACGAATATAAAATAGTCTGTGTTATTCGGAGCCAAATATTAAAATAAAATTGCATTACTTGCATTTTAAATTTGGCAAAAAGTTTAAATGCATAATACGAGTAGATAAAGTTTATACAGATGTACTATTGATATTTTTGTATAATGCTAATGCTAAGTTTTACTTTTTCCTCGCAATTCTTTGAAAAACTTCTATAAATAATGAACGAAAGAAGTCTCAAAATCAATATTTCATTAAATTAATTATTCAAAAAGGAACTAAACGGAACTATTCAGTGTTGTATTATTTATTAACCCTTGGACGACGAATGTTTGATAAATGTCCCATTTTTAGTTTTTGCTGTATTAGCTACATTTTTTAAATATATATTTCCGAGTGTGTGGCGTATCGACAAAGAATAGATGTAGGTTTTAGATCACACCACCGACTTGGACTAATATGGTCTAACAGCCGTACAAGTTAAATATACAAAATGTGTAATTATAATCTAAAAATGTGCATTTTTGCTGTTAAAAATGTGTATGAAAGAATTTTACATATTTAATGCCTAAATTTACGCATTTTACGTTATTTTACTGGAAAATTTACATGCTTTATTACTGGAAAATTTACATGCATTTTTCAGAGTGTATATCACCATAATTTTGATACCAACCATTTTGGAGTCATCAGCTGATTCCTGCATAGGAAAGTACTAAAACAGATTTTCGATGAAGCCGGCTCCAAATGCTGAAATTTTCTTTGTTAACAAAAAAAAATTATTGAAAAGTCAGGTAAGTAGTGATAGTCGTTTTATTAATCGCAAAAAAAAAATAAAAACCCATTTCAATCACGAAAACCAGCGATTCAATAACTTTAATTGCTGAAATTCCGCCAACAACTTAAATTGCCAATTCAATTAGAAATTGAGAGCTCTTTAATTGAATTATTTTTTAATTAAATAATAACTCATTTGATTAAAAAGTGATCAATCGTATACCTTCCCAAAAACCAAAAAAAAAAAAAAAAAATTCTTTAGCCATTGTTTTTTTTTATGAAAGTGTTGTTGCCATACCAAATGTTTTTCATAGCTTATGTGAACAAATTTTTTCTTTCTATTGCAAATTTTTTGGATTTTTTTTTTTTTTGCAGAAATTCGCTTATTTGTTGAAATCGGAGTATTTGCTATTTATTTGAAATAATTTTTAATTTTTTTTTGCATTTTTCTTTCTGTTTCAAAAAATTTTTAAATTTTTATTAAACGAAATTAAACTTCAAAAATTACATTATCATTTTTATGATAATGTTTTGTTATAAATAAATATTCAGATTTAAACAACTGAAACTAAATTATTTAATAAACCTAATAAGAATTAACATCTAATCTAATTGAAATAAATTTAAAATATTTATTACATTAACATTTATAAAAAACAACTATATAAATATAACAAAAAACAACAACAACGTGTTGATGTTTGCGAATTTGAGCAAATATTTAATAGATTCAATTAATTTTAAATTGAAAGCTTTACAAATTTTCAACAACCCGATTTAATTGACAAAATTAGAGAAAGATTTTTTTCTGTGTACATGTAGTTATGGATATAAATACGAAATTCGTAAACAACAAACATATTGCAAATTATTTTCAACAGTCATCACTTTAGGCATCGCCATTAAACACAATATTGGTACACTTAGGGGAAAAAGTTTCATCATATTTATGAACAGACTTGGGCGGCGTCAATTACATTTCACAACCGTTCACTTGAGAAATTTTGCAATATCATTAATAATATCAGACCTACGCTAATACTTGTGAGTTTAATCTCTTCCTTGGGAAATTTGTAAAAATTTTAATACCAATCATGGGGATTAGTGACAATATATGGGTGTTTAATTACAGGGCAATTACTCAATTACACCAAATTACGGGTAATACAAAAGTAATTGGCCTGTAATTAAATACACAAATTTTGGTATTATGTCCCATATCTGGTATTGACAAAATTGAAAATTTTCCAAGCAAGCGTTTAAGCCCACAATTGTGAGCGTAGGTCTGAAATTATTAATGATATAGAAAAATTTTACAAGTGAATGATTATCAAATGTAATTGACGTCGCCCAAGTCTATTTATGAAATAAATTCATTGAACGAAAATATATGAAACATTGCCATATTTATAAAGTTTTCATAAATAGGATGAAATTTGTCATAAATATTTATGAAAAATTCTTTATAACTTTTTCATAACTTCGTAGAAAAATATCATCAATATATTATGTTATATAATGGTCCATATATCAAAAACCGAAAGAGATAGAGCAAAACGAACCATTATTTAAGTCAATTGGTGTGCTAACACACAGTTGAAAAAGTTCATATATGATCATATATTGCCATATATGGTTTCATGTATTAGCATATATGGTTCCATATATTAGCATATATGAACATATATGTAATGTATGGGAGCATATATTGATAAATACATTTAAATGAAAAGTTCATATATGGATATGTATGACATCATATACGATGATATATGATAACACATTTGCATATATTGGTTCATATATTGGTTTGTATAAGCCATATATCTCCATATTTGAATTCATATATTATTCCATATATGGTTAATATGTTTTAATTTTTGATCAGATATGACCATTTTTTTTTTTTTTTTTTTAAAAAGAGAGGCAACACTCAGGAAATACTTCCTATATTTAGTGTGTTGCTTTCTTTGGAAAGGGATAGTATAGAGATGAAAGGTGGGGAAAGATGAAGGGCTTCAGACATGGCAACACTGTAATTGCGCGAGATGATAAGTCTTAGAACAGTTGTTGCTCGCCACCTGATGGAGAGTTGGCGAACTTATTGAAGCTTTTTGGTTCATAGCCCTGATTCATTATTTTACTTCGGTGGGGTTAATTGCTATGGGAACACCGAAGGTGGACATTGCGATACGTATGAGGGATAGAAAAAACTCATACATATTATTTTGATGTTGCCGGCACCGGTGATCGAACCCGGGACCTTCTGTGTAAAAGACCAACGCGCTAACCATTACACCACAACGCCCACAAAATATATATAACTAAACTTTATTTAAGCCAAAGTTTTTGATCTCAGTATTCAAAAAGTGGTTAACCCAGATGAATTAATTGGATTTATTTATTTTGTTATATTTTGTATTTAAAAAATAAAATATTTTCCCACATTCCCATTTTTAGTTGTGTTTCAGAATAATTGGAGAACTAAGCAGAACTATTTAAATTTTAAGATACAATTAAAGATGGTGTAGAATATTCTTATATTGAAGTATATTTTAAGTTTTTAAAAAAATTCCTGTATTCACTAACATGTATATAGAATTATAATAGCTTTATTTTTTAATAAACAGAATATTTTTGGAAAAAAAAACTAAAAAAACTTTTTTATATACGAGAATATAGGAGAAGTAATAATATATGACAATATATGAACATTCATATATGTCCATATATGAGCATATATGTCCATATACCCTCAAATTTCGGATCCGAACTTATATGGATTCATATATGAACTCATATATGTGGCCATATATGACAATATATGAACTTTTTCACCTGGGCAGTTACATTGGAAGGAAAACAATGAAGCTGTCATCCTATTTATAAAGGTTTTCATAAATATTATAAACATTTTCCTTTGAGTGTATAAGTCTGTGAAATAGCAATGCCTGTATGGGAATGTTAGTTATTGTTAATGTTAGTATAGAGTTTTATTATCCAATTGACAACATACATGAACATACAACTAAAATGAGACTAAACATAAAGAATGATTACGAAGAAAAATTTACATTTTGTTTTTATCGCAACTTTGTGAAATGTTAAGTTTTTATAAAAATTTAAAACATTGAAAAAAAATTTAATTCAAAGAGAATTTTCGCTTTTTATGGAACCCCATCGGTTTTGATCACATTTTTACCAACAATCAGTCGTTGCTTTTAGCTGTAAGAAAATTTAATGGTAGAACCGAAAAAACTAAAGGTTGTGTTAAAAATATTTTAGAATAGCTCATTCAATTCACGAAAACCTCAAAAAGTTGGCTAGAAAATGAAAAAGTTTTCAAAATCCAAATTTTCCACCCTGGTACTGAAATATTTAAAAAAAATTATTACAGCGATTTAAAATACACAAAAAATAAATTTTAATAAAAATTTAGATTAATCTAATTAATTTATGTTACCAAAAGAAGAAGGGATTGAACATAAAGATCAATCAGCAAACGCGCAAACAGAGAAAAGATGAGCTGTTTGCCAACTGAAATTTGACTACTAAGTCTCAAATTCGGTTATAACGAATTTTAGTCGGTTGGTACAACTGACAAAGTTCGGTTAATTCACCTGCATTTTAAATGCAACACCCAAAATATTCAGAAATCTAATGTAAATATCTTTGTACTAACTGAATTTATAAGTTGTTACTAGGGTTGTCATTTATTCGGTTTTTTATTTTTGTTCCACTAAATGATCAAACAATTAATTTTTTAAAATTACTTGATTAATCGAACGAATAACGAATAAATATAATTTTAAAAATCTCTTGGCATCAGTTTTATTACTACAATAATGCCAATTCTCAAATGCAATAAATCTAGACTATATAGTAACACCAAAATTGACGCCATTTGGGATATGATTGAGAATTACAGTTTTGAAAATCATTGAAAAGTTGAGTATATATCGCCGATAGTTTTAGTATATCGAGCTATTAAGATCTTATTCTAGCCGCCGTAGAAATTACATAACTGAAATTCACTGTTTAAGTACTAACATCCTATCCTTGTAATATAGCAACATTCTTGATAGTTTAAACTTCAAAAATCATGCTATATTTCCACGATATCACTTTATAAGTAAATTTCTTCATATTGCTCGCTTGAAAGTCAATCGTTGCCCATCATTAAACGGTTCATATCTTGGAAAGAGATCAACAAAAGTTTTAAAATTTCAGTTATTTCTTCTATATTTGAAGAATATATTCTACAAATTTTCACAAAAATGTTGAATTTTCGAAAAAAATTTTATTAAAAGATGTATTTTTTTTAATTACTCTTTTATTCGATTAATCGTCAAAATTTATACGAATTATTTGTTATTCGAAAATCATATTTTTGAAACTGTTCGTTTGAAACTTCTGTGTGTTTGTTTGATTAATCGAATAATTTTTATTCGATTAAAATGCACTTTTTAATTCGATTGGCACTTCATTTCGCTGTGTGTGGAATTAGGTTATTATATAGTTGAACAGTTTTAAACGTGCAATTTTGATACTTATTCATAAAATCAGATTTCCAATAAGTTGATGAAGTATAGTTTTGAACTCAATAACTGAACAGTACATCCAGCGTTCCACGTTAAAACGGACAAAATCTGACCTTGGGTCTTAAGATTTAAATTATATTTAAAGGTATGCCAATCGAATGCTTCGGTTATTGCTACCGAATTTTACGGATGTGACAGTATTAACAGAAATTCTGGCACGACAATTCAATTTCGATTGCCTGAACAGAAATTCGGTGACAAGAACCAAACCATTCAGTACACTCAAAATACTATGCATATGTAGTTAAAAACAAATGAAATTTCACTTGAAAAAAGGACGATTTACATTTCAATAAATTCAACTACATATTCATGTGTTTCTTTATGTTCCAAAAATGAACCACAATTGTAGTACAAATGAACCACATATACAGTAAAATATAAACAAACATTTATGTTAGAAAGTGTTTTGCAACCGTCAGATAATGACAATCGTAATTAATTTTTTTTTTTATATTAATTACTGTAGAATATTTCTTTAGTTAGTCTCTTTACAGGAAGAAGAAGAACATTTATTTGTTTTATTTTTTAAATAAAAAAAAAAACTATTGCATAAAATTAATGTAAAATCTTAATTTAGTAATTTGATGTGGTTTGTTTTTTGAAATAAACTACAATTGTAGTCAAAACTGAATTTTCTTCTACAAATGACTGTTTTTTCACTTAAAAATAAAAATACTGCATTACAACTTAAACAAGTACAAATATTTACTGCAGAAGTTCCCTGAGTGTAACTATAACCGAACCATTCGATTGACAACAAATACGTCTGGTGCTACCGACTCTGTTTTCTGGGTGTATGAAATATGTTTAAACAGAGTTAAAAAACTCCGACAACCAGTGGCGTACCCAGTGGGGTACGGTTTTAGCAACTTGTGTTTAAAAAATTCTTACAATATTTTGCTTAAATCAGCAACGAAAATTAGTAAACAATTTTGTAATTTTTTAATAAAGATTACCAAAAAGTTTCACTTAAAAATTATTTCCTAAATTTTGTACAGAAACTGTAAATTGGAATGTATAGCGTTTTATTAATTTGTATACTAACTTTTTATTTGAGTGTATGTTTCGATTTGAAACTATCTTTAAGGTTTTGTGTTTAATTTGAGGTATAAATTGTAGTTTTTCATTTCATAAAGTTATAATGAATAAAAATGTTAAACATTTTTCCTACGCATTCTTTAATACCATAAGGACGAAAAGATGAAATGCATTAAACAATAATTTGTGAGACATACACTATAACCAAGAAATAAAGCAGACCTCTTAACGACATAGTTAACAATATAAAAATATAAAAGCAAATAGAAACCACCAGCCCACTAAAATGAATAAGAATGGAAAATAAAACTGGGAAAATAAAAAGTAAAATGAGGTTCACTCATCATCTTTATCATCCTTCATCATATAATGATAAAAACACTTCTAAAACATTGGCAAGAGCTAATGGCATTTGTATGGGTAGATAGATATATGAGAGGCACTTAAACTTTTTATATTTGTATCTAAAGTGCATGATAAGATACCTTGAAAACTTTTTTGTAGATTTTTTTTTTATTTAATTACAGAAGGTTAATTTCTAATTCTAAATATTGCTCGAAATTTTAAAACAAATAAAACTATAAATACCACCCTATTATATCTAAGCTCTGTGTAGTATTGCAAAGAAAATATTTTTGTTGTTTTTCTAACATGATCCCCATTTCCAATAAAATACTACACTGAAAGAATTATCTCTCATGATATAAATGCAACAATTTCTTAGATTTTTTTCGTAGATTCAATGACAAATTCCATTGTATCCAAGGCATTTTATTAATATTAAGAAATTTTTCATAAAATTTCTTAGTTTCATTAAACAGATTAATTCAGTTTCATAAATTATCTCTTCATAAATTTAATGAAAATGTTCTTTAGAGATATGAACTTATTTCAAAGGCTATTTTTTTACTTTTTCATAAAATTTTATTATTTCATTAAATTTCATACATTTCAAACTTTAGTTTTAACATATAATTCTCAAGTTTTCAACATATTTTATTAAGTGCGTTATTATTTCAATGTAGCCTTTTATTAATTTTTGGACTTCTACATTTAGGGAACTTCTGCTGTTAATTTTTGTAAAGGGTCCGCCAAATAACTTTTTTTTTTGAACTCCTGAACCAATTGGGCTTTGTATGGCGTCAGACCAAGGTCTTTATGCAAAATTCGTCTCAATGATGTCTCCGAAATGTTAAATTGTTGAGAACGACGGTGAATTGATGTTGATGGCGCTTCTCGCACACTTTCTGCCACAGCAGCAATATTCTCGGGTGTACGCACTGTTTTTGGCTTTTCACGCTTTGGTTTATCGATGAGGATGCCAGTTTCGTTCACTTTTTTCACAAGATAACGAACATACGGACCATATTCGTTCAGCGGAAGGATAAAACTAATTATCTGTCAAATCAGACATGAGCTAAGTGTTACCATTCACGAAATAAGCACTAGTTGAAAAAAAACGTTAGATGGCGGACCCTTTAGTTGTTTGAGTTTTAATACTGTATCTTTGTTTTTAAGTGAAAAAACAGTCATTCGTAGAAGAAATTTCAGTTTTGACTGCAATTGTAGTTCATTTAAAAAAAACAAACCACATCAAATTATTGTATTATGATTTTACTTTAATTTTATACAGTAGTTTTTTTTTTATATGAAAAAAAAAAAAGAAATGTTTGTTTATTTTTTACTACACTGTGGTTCATTTTTACTATAATTGTGGTTCATTTTTTGAACAGAGAAAAACAATTGCCAATATTAGTTGAATTTACTGAAATATAAGTCGTCCTTTCTTCAAGTGAAATTTAATTCGTTTTTAACTACATTTGCCTACATATGTAAACAATTTGATATATAAAATTGTTTCAAAAATCAAATAAAACGGTTTGTTGGTTTAGTTCCTTTGCATTTTTCAAGATAATCATTAAGAGATAAATATAAATTCGAGGAAACTTCTTAATATTAAAAAATTTTATGAATCTGTGTCATAATTTCTATAAACTCTTCATTGTCGGAATGATTTATAAGTTTTCTGAAGGTTTTGTAAAAACATTTTATAACCATTGACTTTTATGAAACCTGTTTCATAGATTATATGAAAAGTTTCAATGGACGAGTTCCAGTCACAATTTTTATTAAAGCTACATAGAAATTCATTAGCGAAGAAAATTCTCTCAGTGTAGAGTTAAGTAAACCACATATGAATTCACATGTACTTACTTGACACACTTGTATGTGTGAATGATATTTTGTATGTATGGCTTCGGTTTAGCACTTAGGATATAAAATTACATGCCAAACGCTAAAATGTGACTACACACACAAAAAAATAAAGTGATAACCGAAGTTAAAAGTGTATTTTGGTCGTCAGAACGAATAAATTCTTTTAGTACAACCATTTTTAAGTGTGATTTATAAAAATTTCAGCTGTTGCTACTAAAATACAGTTGCCTTAACCGAATTTTGTTGTGAAAACTAATATTCAGTTTTGGCAAGCGATTTAAAATGTTTCAACAGAATTTCAATTGAAGAATTACAAAATTTTTTTATGTGTGTAACATAATATAATAGTACACTGATAGCAAAGAAGTCGTAAAATATTTACTAAAACAACTAAAAATTAGTCAGAAATTATGTTGCAAAAGAAACTGCTAAAATTAGCAGATAATTTTTATTAAATATTAGTAAAATAAAATTAGCAAAAATAAATCTGTTAAAGCTAGGAATTTTTATTTATATCTGAGCTTAATTTTAGTTCATATAAAGTAACATATTAATCTGCTAAAATCAGCAAAAAAAAATTGTTAAATATTAGTAGACAAAAAAAAAATCATACAAAATGTGAAATTTTTAAAGTTTTTTTTAAAATATTTTTTAAGCGAATAAAAATCTTTCCTTCCCTGTTAAAAATCAATATATGTGTATCCCATACATGAGCACACATGATTCATACATGTCCACATGTATTCGGACATGATTCATATGTGGTCATAAATGATTCATATATGTCCATATGTTGGACCATATATGTTCATGTGTTCATATGTGTACATTAACGAAAGTTGAGGTAATTTTTTCATGTATGATCACATATAAACACTAGGGTGATAACTTTTTGCATTTTTTGCAAATATCAAATCTCCCCAGACAAAATCGTGTAGGGCATGGACAAATATTAAGAACTGCGTTTTTAGTTTTTCGCTATCGTTAAAAAAGGTTCCGCACCAAACGCGTTAAAGTTTTGAATCAAACAAAGTTAAAAAAAAACTTTTTTGATGCCTCAACGTCTGACCATCACATCTATATAATTAAGGCATGCTGATATCAATAGTAAAGTCCGTTTTCGAGTCAATGGAATAGTTTTCTTCCAAATTTGCTTACTTACATATGTATAAACCATATTTAAAAAAAAATTGTTATTAAAAAAAATTTAAAATAAACATATTAAAGGCATTTTAGAAATCGCTATCGGTGCGCAAGGTTTTTTTACCAAATTGAACTGAAATAGTTTTTTTTATCATTAATACAATATTTGCCATTAGAAAACCCCTGGGGAGAATGTTGTCCAAAAAAAGTTATCACCCTAATAAACACCTATGAGCAGCTCGTTGATTTTCAGCAAAAGATTTTTCTGTATCAGCAGCAACATTCAAAAAATTCAATTTGCAGATTTAAAGTCGAGAAAAAATATGAATTTTCCTAGTTGCAGCCACAAGTTATATATTTTTTCTCAGTAAGTGAGAGCATTGGAATCTCTTTATTTTATAAACCCGTTGGTAAAATAAAAATAATTAAAAGTTTTAAAAGAAAATAAACTCAGGGAACTTCTGCTTTAAAAATGTGTAGTTGTTTGGGTTGTAATACAGTTTATTTATGTTTAATGTAAATGTCAGTCATTTGTAGAACAAATTAAATTTTTTACTAACATTGTAGTTCGTTTTAAAAAACAAACCCATCAAATGACTATTTTATGATTTTACATTCATTTTTTACAGCCGTATTTTTTTTATTTAAAAAAATAAAAATAAAATTTTTCAATAAAAATGTTTTCTTCTTCTTCTTCTTCCTGTAAAGAGAACAACTAAAAAAAAAAAATATTATATTTGTATATTTTTTTACTAACATATGTGGTTCATTGTTTGAAATTTTTTAAACAGTAAAAACAAATAACAATGTTAGTTGAATTTACCGAAATGTAAGTCGTCCTTTCTTTAAGTGAAATTTAATTTGTTTTTAACTACATTTGCATTGGGTAGTATAGTATATATGGTACTCGTATTGTAAGTGTAGTTTTGGATGCTGTTCAATTGAGAATACTTTTAGATATGTAAGCCGACCAAAATAAATTTATTAAATAACCTAATAAAATTAATAGCTGCTAGATATTTACTTTTATGCTTCTTTCTTCGCTTGCATACATTTTTATCTCAAGAGAGCAAATATTCTCATATTCATTCACTAATGTCTTTGTCGTTACAATCGCCATATTGCTTTTGTGTGGGAAATATTAGGTGTATTTGACGTTCGTTTGACCTAGGGCTTTTTCCCGGGAATTTCAATAATTTTACTTTCCCGCTTTCCCGGGATTTTCCTTGCGGGATCTCGGGAATTTCAATTGTTATAATTACATTGCTTGAATTATATGCTTAAAGTTTTAAAACCTATAAAAGTAGCTGTGGAAAGGTTGAGTAGCCGTGATATAAATATATTAACCTTATATAGAGAAAAAATTCCATCGATTCCATCAATTCTTGCCGAGAAAATGTTTCAATCTATTCATCTACGTACTGATGAAAGGGGGAGACAAAAAATTGTATAGATTGGTAAAATATTTAAAAGAACAGGATTTCTTCAACGATAATAATGAAAATAATTTGTTTTCCTATGTTTCTAAGTGCTCCGTAATTTAAATGCAGCTATTAATAACTTTAATTTATGCTCTCAATCTAACCCAAAAAAACCTGCAAAATGTTCCATAAAAAAAGAACTCAAATTTTTTCAGGGACCGAAAATAACAGTTATCCCGAAAACTATAACTCAAAAACTCTCTATGTTAGAGTCAACGGAGACGTATACTATTATATACCAAACGATTCGTATTGAAGTGATCTTTCAGAATCTATGGTGATCTTAAGAAAACGATCTCAACTCCACAGTTAAGAGTTATTTCTCAACGGAAAAATAAAAGATCGGTTGAAACTCTTTAGAAGAGAGTTTTATTTCGCCTTCATTAAATAAAACTCTTTTGAGGAGTTTTATTATTTCCGTCTGAAATAAAACTCTTTTGAGGAGTTTTATTTTTCACGTCAGAAAATAAAGCTCATTTGAGGAGTTTTATTTTGAAACTCATTTAAGGAGTTTTATTTTTCCATCTAAAATAAAACTCATGTTGTTTATTTTCTTCTTTTTTATTGTCTTTATTTGCTATAATGTGTGTAGTAATTTATTTATTTAATTTAACGAACATAACTTTTTCAAAAATTTCTGCGGAAAGATTTGAACGCAGGTCGCTTAATACCAATTTAAGAGCAGAGAATGCTCTTTCCACGCTTACCTGGGTTGCAGGTACACACTGTATAGTTTTTGCCAATGTATACAAGTACAGATAGTGTATTCTTTTAGCCTCCCAGAACTCAAAAAGAGGTTTATCAATCGACAAGGGCCTTGGAGAAAAATTGTCGACTTCATAGAAAACTTTTTTCATCCTCATTACAACTTCCTTCGCTTTCTTGTTCTTTTTCCACACACATATAAGAAATAAAACAACAACCATTTAATAATAGGAATCAAATAACAAATTAAAAACCCACATGTTTTCATATTAATGACGATTTTTTCAATTGCAATGCAAGTGATAAGATTACACTGCCTTACAAATTGTAATGATCTGGCAAACGGCAAGCTTTGAGTGTCAATCTACATAAAATGAGTTTTATTCCCTGACGGAAAAATAAAACTCCTCAAATGAGTTTTAAAATAAAACTCCTCAAATGAGTTTTAAAATAAAACTCCTCAAATGAGTTTTATTTTAGACGGAAAAAAATAAAACTCCTCAAAAGAGTTTTATTTAATGAAGGCGAAATAAAACTCTCTTATTAAGAGTTTCATCCGATCTTTTATTTTTACGTTGAAAAATAACTGTTTTGGATGTTTTTTTTTCTTTTTAAGCCACAAAATAACTGTTATAAAGGAACTTTTTTGATATCACTTATAACCGTTACGGTCCCTGAATTTTTTGAAGGAAGTGGTCAAAAACTCAAAAAACCAAAACTATTGAAAAGTTGTTTACTGCACTTCTAACTGTTCGTTCAACTTCGGTGGACAATGAACGAGTATTTTCCGTAATAGGACAATTTGTTAAAATAATCAGAAATAGACTTTCAAACGAGTCAATAAATGGTTTCCTAAGCCGTCAAAATAAATTTTAGTTTAAGTTTTATAAAATATTTTACATATTTTAAGAATTGAATTTTTATGTTTCTGTTTTCAATCTCATATTTTGAGTACCTGCATTTTTTAAATTCTATAAATAATAGAATTGTTATGTTTATGTTTTTGATCTCATATCTAGAGAATAATACTTTTTCTTTATTAAAAGTTAAAAGTTAATACTCTAAGTTTCTTATTTTAAATTAAAATTTATTTTAATAGTATTTAATATTGTTTTACTTTTTAAGCAAGTAAATTTATGCTTTTTAATGAAAAGTTTCTTATTAAAACAAACTAAACTTACTTCTCTACCACGTCTATCACAATTAAATTAAATAAATTGCATATTAATTATAGTATTAATTGCAATTGTCTGAAAAAGACGTTAAAATTCAAACTCAAACAAAAATCAAACTTTGCTCCCTGGCAATTCTTCCCTAACTACGTAAGCGCCGTCTATCGAATATACAATAAATATATCATAGATGTGGCATCACTTACAACATATTGGAAAATAGTGGACATTAGAGTGAGGTAAGTTTCTAAAAATAGAACTGTTGTGTTGTTGGAGTTGTACTTCTGAGATTATGTATGCAAGAACAAAAACACCGTGTATTGAATAAAACTAGTTTTAGTCACAACAAAACTCCACCTGACGAAAGCTCAGAGGGCTAAAGCACTGTGTCTAACGTGTAGTGCGAGTGCATGTGGCACTAGAAATCAGTTTATCTATACCACGGTCAGTGATTGCACAGAAAAATTTCATATAGACGCAATCGAACTAATAAAAACATAACATATATTACATTATTCTCAAAAAAAAACAGGGTCACTGACGAAGGTTCAATACCAGAAACTGCGCAGTCTGATTCAGAAAATTGAAAATTTACAATGTAGTAATGATTTTTAGAAAATACAATCATTCTTCTCTACCACGCCTTTCAGAATTAAAATTAAATAAAAATTGCATATTAATTATAGTATTAATTGCAATTGTCTGAAAAAGACGTTAAAATTCAAACTCAAACTTATTTTTATTATTTCTATGGAGCGGGATCCTGGGATCCCGGGAAATTGAAAAAATTTTTCGCTCTCCCGGGAAACGAAAAAGTGCGGGAAAAAACCTAGTTTGACCCTATCTTACCAAAAAGCGTTTTTATTTTCAAAGATTGTGTAAATGATAGCATGATAAGAGAGTAATTGTGCTTCTCTTTCTACCATAAGTTATCCGTACTTTGTTTTTGTTCTGGTAAAATGGTAAAACTATAAAATTATCAGCTGTTAATAAAACAGATGTTTTTCATTTGTGAAAATTAACAAAACCTTTGAATGGACTTAAAAAATAAATACTTTATATTATTTAATAATAATTTTTTTTTCTATGTTGAATTGTTAAAAACAACTTTTGTTAAAACTAAAAAGTTTCACGTATATTTTATTTTGTGCATTCTTCTCTCATTATAAGAGAATTGTTACTCTTATTTTACCAGACTTTACCCCAAGTTATCTCAAACAAACCAATTAAATCGAATTGAAGATTATTGTGTTTGTGGTTGGTCGTAAAAAAATTTTAAAGTAAGACAAAGCCAATCCAACAAAAATGCAGAAGTTTTAGTAGGTTAAAAAAAAAAACAACTGTCACAAAAAATGTAATTTTATTTTTTAAATTTTTTTTATTTTTTAAATTTTTTTTAAATTTTTTTTTTTAAAGAGAAGCAACACTCAGGAAATTCTTCCTATTTATTAATGTGTTGCTTTCTTTGGAAATTCGAAAGTGGAGAAATGAAATGTGGGGAAATATGAAGGGCTTCAAACATGGCAACACTGTAATTGCGCGAGATGATAAGTCTTAGAACAGTTGTTGCCCGCCACCTGATGGAGAGTTGGCGAACTTATTGAAGCTTTTTGGTTCATAGCCCTGATTCATTATTTTACTTCGGTGGGGTTAAGTGCTATGGGAACACCGAAGGTGGGAGCTGCGATACTCATACATATTATTTCAGTGAAAACTCACACATATTATTTTTCTAAATTGAGGTTGCCGTCACCGGGAATCGAACCCGGGACCATCTGTGTAACAGTCCAACGCGCTAACCATTACACTACAGCGTACCAATAAAATTTTAGATATCGGTTAACAGGTTAAGCATTTGCTACCACTGTACCACTCGTATATGGTGTATTTTTTATTATTTAATAGATCTATGAAGGAAACAACACACAAAACAAAACTCAAGTTAATATGACAATAACGAATAGAGCGAGGAGAATTTTATCTCATAGTACTTGGTTTTGAATTTTTCTTTTTCTTTTATGATTTCACAACTTCCGATTTCTATTTTTTCTCTCTAGTAAGGTTAAAGTGAATGTTAAATATATTTCTTTATTTTTTCGATGGCAATAACAATAAACTCTCGACAAATGATAGTCAGATAAACAAACTTTATCAAACAAATGACCTTCAACTTTATAAAACTATATACAGTTGTATAGCAAATACGTTATGAGTGAAAAGAAATCAAAATTTGTTAAAATTGCAGCAAGACGGAATATGATTTTGTTAAAAAAAAAATTAATTAAAAAAAAAAAGTTGAAACCTACTTCCCATAACACAGTGATATAAAAAAGAGAGAAGTTGAAATACCTAAGGAGTGATACTATTTTTCTGGTCAATGTTGTTGAGTACAACAAGAATCTGTTTTTGAAATTTGCCAAACACGTCCAAAATTTTGAGTTACGGATAAAAAAACCGTTTTTTTTCGTAACTTTATGCACTTATTACACACCCTATGGGGAATGAGGAGTCAATTGACCTTAAAGTGACTGTTTAAAGAAGGACCTATCACAGGACTGGTATAATTTAATACTGAAGTGGGTTAATCAGTGACAATTGTCCTAAAATTACCAATCCTGTGACTGGTAAAGGGAGGACATACCACATAACCAGAATTCTTATTAACAAGAAAAAGCCAGTTGGCCAGAATTTTACCCATTGGAAGCTGTTTAGTTTTCGTTTATTTAATACGACATG
This sequence comes from Delia radicum, assembly GCA_021234595.1. Taxonomy (NCBI): domain Eukaryota; kingdom Metazoa; phylum Arthropoda; class Insecta; order Diptera; family Anthomyiidae; genus Delia; species Delia radicum. Next base: position 227,713,009 of record CM037852.1, on the reverse strand, counting down.
ACCCTTTTGTGACAGTCTTGTGGTATGCCCATCTTTGGTTAGTTCTGTGGCATGCCACTATGTGGTTTAAAGCAGGACAAATGACCCCCTCCTATGACAAGCCCATGTTAAAGTTGCCAGTTGTTTACATAGGGTAGGGTTTAGCAGAGGACCGATCTCTGGCACGAAGGGACCGATCCTGTGGCACACGCAGGACCGGTCTCATTCCCCATAAGGCAGTAACTTAGTTGAATATCAGCCGATTTTAAGTTTCTCAGATTTCTCGGATTTAGAAAGAAGAAAGTGAGACCTTTCGTTTATAATTCTATATAATTACACTGAGTGTAATTTTTTAAGTTATGGCAAAATAACCATATACGGACACCACTACGTGATAAAAGACTAAAAAAAAAGACCCGTGTCTCATAATTTTTCCCAAAGTCATCTCCTCTTTTGTTTATGGGCCGCCAAAGATTTGGGGCCTCGGTATCATTTTCGCAAAAAAGTGATCATTTTCTCAGGCTCATATCTTGCAAACCGTTCAGAACCAACTACCAACTACAAAAATTTACCTAAGATCTCAATAAACAAATTTCTAGAACATATAAACTTCCTAGAGATGATTCTTAACACTGTTTAGGTAGCGCGCAAAAGTGAAACATTTTTAATTTCATTTTTTTTTTCTTTTTTCTCCTGTTCAGGTGCATAGGTAGCAAACCCAATTCCCAGGAAGTTTATATGTTCTAGAAATTTGTTTATTGAGATCTTAGGTAAATTTTTGTAGTTGATTGTTTCCTTGAATTTTGAACGGTTTGCTACCTATGGACCTGAACACGGGAAAAAGGTAAAAAAATCGAATTTTTTTAAGTTTTTTGCGATTTTGATCTGGAAGGTGAAGTGTTTTTGATTTTATATGTTCGCAATTTTTGTTCTTTATGACAAGAGCTACAACTTTGCCATAGAGAGTAAATCGAAATTCTGAACGGTTTGCAAGATATGATCCTGAGAAAATGATCACTTTTTTGCGAAAATGATACCGAGGCCCCAAATCTTTGGCGGCCCATAAACAAAAAAGGAGATGACTTTGGGAAAAATTGGGAGACACGGGTCTTTTTTTTTTTTAGTCTTTTATCACGTAGTGGTGTCCGTATATGGTTATTTTTTTTCGTGTTGCACTGTGTTATAGTTAGAATAGGATCCTAACAATATACGCTTCCATCAAAGAATTTCATATTAACCCATTAGCAACCACTGCTCCCATTTCTCGATATTTACATCACTTGAAAGCAAATAAAAATGTTGGGCATATATTTAGAAAAGAAAAAATGTTTTCTTGCAAAAGCCATCATCAGCCAGCTTTGAAAGTAAGGTTTTTCTATATTTTTGATATGATCTAAAACCAAATGAAGTATGATCTAAAGCCACATGACAGTCTTTATATAATGAGTTCTTGGATACATCCCATTGAAATTGAACGGAGGTTTTCCAATTCGATTTACTTTTTTATTGTTATGTTGATGAGACAATATCAAAATATTTTCTCCGCTAAAAATTAGTTCATCAATCGTGAACGTAAATTTATTGGAATGTTAACATTTATCCTAACAACAAAAATGTATGATATTGCTGTTTGCTATTACTGTTTCTGGTCCACACTGCTTTGTTTTTTTAGAGATAAAGGTCTTTAAATATTTATAGACTTTTCGTTAAAAAAAACATCTGTTTTTATTTTTTGAGTGTAAGGTATAATATAAATTTATCATGCTAAATAGTTGTGAAAAATTCACAAAAAAAAAATGTAGGAAAACAATTTAGTGTTTTAAAGTTTAAAAGAACACAAATTTAAATCAAATTTACAACGTAAATATGGATTAGGGATGCTGATCCCGAAATCCCAATTTATAAATTCCGATATCGCGGGATTTTTTCCCAGAAAATCCCGGAACTTTTAATTTTTTTGTTTGCCTATTTCATTACATTTTTTTTTATATGTTACTCTATTAAACAACGAAAACAAAAAACAAATAAATTTAATTTTTACATAGTAAACTTCTTAAAGACAAGTCATAGATCCGCTAGACATATTTCAAACTAACTTCGCAGATATATAGAAAAATGCTTCATTAAATAATCTGTATTTTTTTTTTTTACCTCTATTGGAAATATTTGCAAACAAAGTTGGAACTTTGACAGAATATAAATAATAGATTTCAAATAAACATGAAATTTTAATTTTGTAAATTAACTGATTTTTAGTTTTTTTTAGAAAAATATCGTGTATTTTGACCATTTATTAAAATTGTCAAATGGTAACCCTGACATCATAATTTTTATAAATATTTTAATAATTTAATAAAAACCAGCCATTATTTATGTTCTGAGTCAAAACGGAATAAATTTCGAAATTTTTCAGGCTTTCTGAATTTAAAAAAATCATGAGTATCAAAAACTATGCACTAATTTTTCGAGGCGAAATCGTTCTCATATTGTCTCATTAGGCTTTTCCATATTTTTTTTTAAAAATTTTTGAAAAAGGTAACATAAAAAAATGTTAAATATAGAATTTTTCAAATAATTTTTTGGCAACTTTGAACAGCAAATATCCACAAGTTTTTATTCACGATTGTAATAGTGATGTTTAATTAGCAATGAAAATGAAAATTATTCAAGGTCGAGGCCATACTCTATATTTCTATATTGTCCTAACAAATAATATATAGAGTTTTTGTTTTCAAATTTATTAATTGACCACTTTCAGGAATGTGTTGGTTCCCATCATCAGAACACGTTTTGAAAGAAGTGACCATCCCACGCAAAACATCAAACATTCATATAAACTAGTTTTCTCACTAATTGAGAACTATTATATGAGCTCGAAGTTAAAGATTATCACCATTGATCAAAAATAAATTGAAAACTTGTTTGTTGTGTGCATATCTTTAATGTGGAGATAATCTTCTGCATTCACACTGAAACCCATAATACGTATTTTCGTTTTTTTCAAGTTTTCGACTTTCAAATTTGATACAAATTTTAAATCAAAAACTTGAAAAAACAAAAAAAACAAAAAAAAACTGTATTTTGGCTCTAAATAAGAACGTAGTATATGATGTGAATAGTAAAACTTTCTATTCAATTATCTAATTTTAATGTTTTATATGAACTAAAAAAAATAATAAATTTGTCTCAAAATCCCGAAAAATCAATGAATCCCGAAAAATCCGGGGATTGCAGTTTTCAAAATCCCGAATCCCAGTTTATATAAAAAACAGTCCCTTTCGGCACCCCTAGTAAGGATATTTATACATTATAAAGTTCATATAAAAAAGTAAGAAAACAAATAAAAGCACAACAATTTCTATCAGTTTTTCCCCCATTTTAATGAAATGGCAGAAAAAGCACGACTTGTTAGTTTTAAAAATTCCATTTATTTTCCATTTATTTCATAACATGAAATATCAAAAGGATTATTGAAAAATTGAAAATGTTATTGAATTGCTGTTTTACAAATGAAATATTTATTTATAAATCTTTAAATAAAAATACACGTAAAAGCTAAAAAAAATAACGAAATAAGAAGAAAAAGTTAACTTTCTGTAATAAAGTTATTTAAAAAACAAATACAAATGTATTTTATGTATAAAAGCATTAACATAATATGTTTTTAAAATCATCTTATGGGAGAGTCTATAATTTAATACAAATAAAAAATTTTGAAAAGAATTCCCTCTAAATAAGTACAAAAAATTCCGTCTGTTATTGAAATTCTTCTTTAATAAAACAATGAAATTTATTTCAATAAAAATTTCTAAACAATGTAATGTATATTAGACCGGCATTGTTTGTTTGTAGGGTTCTTATTAAAACCCAGCAATAACAAGGCTTTATCTCACTACCAGGCTATTTACTCGCAAAATTACTTTTATCCGCAAAGTCCCAATAGTTATAGGTCACTATCGCTTACAAAAAGGGGCAAAATAATGGGTACCCATTATTTTGCCCCTTTTTGTAAGCGATAGATTAATGTGTACCTTTCTACTTATGGGACATCGCGAACAAAGGTAATGTTGCTATAGTAAGTAATCTGGTAATGAGTTAATTCTCTGTTTTTGCTGGGAAGTCATTCGCAATTATGACTCCACTCAACATTACAGCCAAAATACATTATAAGGTTTTCAAATTAAATTAAGAGGAAAATGTTTTTAAAAATGTTAAAAGAAATATCAAACATCAAAAACATTCGGTTACTATTAGGTACTCGGAATATTCGAAATGTTTTGAGTATCCGACCGAATACTGAATAATAGGACTATTTGTCAGAATTATTCGGTCAAATGAGAACAGTTTAAAAGAAAAACTGTATTTTTTATCTAAAAAATTGAGAAAATCATATATTTAATAAAATATTTTTCTTTAAAATGTCAAATACGGCTGCTGATATCGATTTCTGATAATTTGGCAACCTAAAAGATAATATGGACCATAATTTGTGCTCCAGTTTAATTTTGCCTTTATCTAAAATAGGGTTTATTTTTAGATGAAATTTCTATAGGAATGATTAAAAGAACTATTCGGCAAATATAAGGTATTCAGTTTAAACGGAAAACTGAATATCCCGTATTCGATAAAGTGAAGAATACACTTTTCGTGACTTTTGTCTGAATAATAAATCTATATCTATGGTAGTGTTAATATTATTTTTCAAATGTGTAATTTACATAAATTTGTTTTTATTTAATTAATTTTGGAAGCAAGTTTGCTTATAAAAACAGAAGTTTAACAATGTATACTCAAAAACAAGGTAGTAAAGTCAGCAAAAAATTTTGCTGAGTCAGCAAACTTTTAGTTAAAATTAGCATCATATCAATTGAGTTTAAAAATTAAAATACCGCAGAAAAAAATAATGTGGATTTGGTAAGCAGTAATTACATTTGTATGCTTCCAAAATAGCGCTTCACCGCCTTGCACACTATAAAGCAATAAGGCAAGGCATTCTGTAGTGCTTCCCAAAATACCTTCTTTGAAGCAGTGAATAATTCTTATAATGAAGTAATAAAGAATGCATACCACGAAGCATTAAGGTTGTCAACATACAAAAAAAAGCGTTTCTTATTGCCTAAGAAGGCATGAATTCATTGCTTCTAAGAGCGTATTAAAGAAGAGCTTTTCAGATGCTTAAAGAGACATACCAAATGGGACATCGCGAACAAAAATCATGCCTTCTTAATTTGCTTTGGAAGCGCTTCGTCATGAAATAATGCCTTCCGGAAGCGCTTCTGGGTAAGCACTATTTTTTGCTGGGACAAGATTTAGCTAACGAAATGTGCTAATACTAGTACAAGAATAACACTAATATTACTTGTAAATAGTATTTTACAAGTGAAATATAGTTTAGTTAATAATAGTAACGCATGGATTTTTTATTTGTAAGGGAATGTTCGTTTATTGTGGCAGTTCATCTGATTTTTGGGCAACATAAAAAAACTAAGTGAAATATTCCAAATCCAATAAACATCAGTTTATTTTCATATGGCAGCTAATATATATATATATATATATATATATATATATATAACAATTTTCAAAACAACTCAAAAGGTCCACATTAGCGAAAAAGTGCTCTGAGCATAAATTAAAACTCTCTAAAAGCATATACAATGTGAAACATGTTGGAAAATGGTCGAAAACAGTTTAAGAAATGCGTAATCCATTAGAAAATACTGAAACTTGCATAAAAATAAGAAAATATGTCAGAGGTTAATTTTTTATAGATTCAATTAGTTTTCTTTAAAGTGTAAAGTGCAAGTCGGATTTTTGTAAACGGTGAGAATTTTATATTCTCACCGTTTACAAAAATCCGACTTGCACAATTCTTTAAAACTTGCTTGGTACACACTTTTTGTTATTGAAAACTTATACTTTATGTTGCGTTTATTTGCAACGACACAATTTTAAGTTCACTTTGGCGAAAGGCCACATTAGTAAACTCTTTATTAATAATCTTTATTCAAATCTTTATTCAACGAAATTCAAAAAAGTTTTGTACTCTGATTGAGTACTTTTGAAGTGTTGTATTTCAAAGGGTTACCCATTTATGTTGTTGATGTATTATGTGCAGAGTTTTTGTTTTCCCTGACTTTTTCATTTCCCGGGAGAGCGGCATTTTTTTCGAATTTCTTCCCGAGATGCCGGAATTTCCCGTTCAATACAAATACATTAAAAGTTCGTCTTTTATTGTAAATGTTTGTTTGCAATTTTTCCAATTTTCATAAATTAACTTTTAAAAAATTTAGTTTACATATACACATTTTATTTTTATTAAATTTAAATATTTCATTATGTCTTTAATTTAATTAGTAATTAATTTTTTTAACAAGCTGGAATCAATACAATATTTGAGTTCATTAGATCAACAATTTATATGAATACATATTGTTGGCATCCTTGTGTGAAAAAACATTTACAAAAATCTTCCATAGTTGATTTTTTTATATATCTTACAAGAGTTATACTTTTCAGTATTATTTTCTACTACATCTTTACATGCCACGACATCTAATCCATTCGGTGTATATTTTTCAATCTGGTTTTAGTACACACTATTAGCACAATTTTTTTTTAGCAAAATAGATTAGTAAAACATTAGTCAAATGTTAGTAAAACACTAGTAAAATGTTAGTAAAACATTAGTTTAAAACTGTTAAAGGCTAAATAAGTATAACTAAAATTTTAGCTAAAAACACAATTTAGCAAAAAATTAGCTGAGAAATAGTAAACTTGATTTACAAGACGTTTTACTAATTTTTCTACAGATTTTGTATTTTTTAATATATAAAGGGTGTCCCAAGAAGAGCGCAATTTTTAAATTTTAAATAAAACACAGATATTTAAAAAAAATCGTGAAACTTTATTATATCGTAAAGTAGACAGAATGAGGTTATGTATGGAACATTATATCGTGCAGATCGCCGCCGCGGCTTTGCTGGCATGCACGCGATCTTTTAATGAAATTTTCAATGACCGTTTTGCATGAAAGAGGAACCACACCACACAGTGACACGTTGAGGATGCATTTGCTTCTCGTGAATCACTCGGGGATTTTCCTCACCCCAAATGCAACAATTCTGCCTATTGACGAAGCCATCAAGATGAAAATGGGCCTCGTCACTGAAGATGATTTTATCGGCAAAATCAGCATTTTCATGTTGTCTCTCCAATACCCAATTAACGAACTCCCTTCGCTGTCCATGGTCAGCTGGCTCCATTTTTACTAACCTCGTACCTTCTACTAGTAAACAATAACAATTGTTCAAATGTCAAACAATGACACTTCGAATGTTGCCAGATTTAAAAATTGCGTTCTTCTTGGGACACCCTTTATATCATAAAATTTCGGAATTTTAATTGAGGTTTTTAAATAAAAAATTGTATTTTTTTATTTTTCAATGGCAATTTTTAACTTGAATTGATGTTTTTAACTTTAATTGTAGTATAAACACATTTATGAAAAATTTCAAAAATGAGGTGATACTGCTTCACATCATCATATTTATGAAATTTTTCATAATATATAAATGTATACTAAAAGTGTTTATGGTAAGCCCACAACAAAATTGTAAAAAAAAAAAAAGTTATATTTTGATATTCATTTTTTATGGTTTATGTGAATCGAAATACATTACGTATTCTGTACATAATGTTGTTAATATAACAAACATAATGTAATCAATCTCAATAGATTTATTTTATCTGCTAAACTCATTTTTATAAAATATACTATTTCAAATTTCACATACTGTCACAATTATTCGAATACCAAAATATTGGCCAGAGCGTTAAAATAATGTAAAAAAACAGCTAAAGCAGTTTGTCTTCATGATATCAAAAATGTGTTGGTTATAAAAAATTTTAAGCGCGTTGTCTATAGATTAAAAGACACAATGTAGAGATTTAAATTTTTTACAAAAAACTTTTTTAATAAAATTCTTTGATCCAGTAAAAATTTTCACAGAAATTATATTTTTCTATTTAAGAATGCCCTCTGGCGGATAAATTTATTATTTATATTAAGACTTAAATTCTTATTCTCTTAAATTTAAATGTAGTACAAGTTGTTGAAAAAAGTTAAATGTTGACCGGTTGCTATTTTTTTTAACGATTTAAGGATTTTAGTGGACTCCAATACTAAAGATAATATCCTTTTCGATTTCTAATGTTGCTTAAATATTATTCAAATATTTTGCAGCTTTTATTAAAATTGCTTATGTTGTACGGCATGAGATCAAAAAAAAATTAATAAGGTTCTGACCATCAATTCAATATATTTCGGGCATGCTGATTTCAATGGCGTACTTTATTTTTTGATGTTAGTTAAGTGTTCTTTATTTCCAAATTCATTTTAAATTACAAAATTGTTCAAGAATATAATTAAAATTAGAACATACGACTATGACTTAATGTCGTCAGTCGGAAAAAGAAATTATAAGCTTAGTTCTAGATAGTGTTTCATGTTACATATTTAGTAATTGAATTCAAAAATGAGATCTTTTCTATAACCTATCGCATATATAATATAACGAGATATTTCATTGAAGTACTGTTTAGCATTGTTTAAAATATTGATTATTTCAGTTTCTGTCAACGTAGTTTTTTTTGAAGTGTTTATATCTTAAGTGTCGAAGTATGGGATATTTTCCTATAATATGAATAATATTTGCAACTTTGTTTAGATTACATAGGGAGCAGGTACGAGGTCTTTGTTGTTCAAACCTTGTTCCATTTAGTTCGATTAAGTCTGATCTGGCTTTAAAAATAAAGCTTATAGCATTAATATTACGATTTATTTCAAAATAAGTCTGTTGCTCTTGAAAATTGAGCTTTGAGTACAAACGATTTGTTGCAGCTGCCTTCGCTAAATTGAGTTCCATTTCATTGCTCTTTAAACCAGTTATAACATCCATTCTAACACGTTCCCAAGGTTATCTAGTTGTGCATTCCAAAATTCTTAGTGTATTGAGATTTCTAGATAATGTTTCCATTTAGGTATACCAATAAGATTCATTTTCAATAACAAGTTTTGTAAGCTGATTTGGCAGACGATTAACATCATACTCAAATAACGTTTTAATTACTTTACTGATGAATTTTACAGGCGATGTGCCCAAAAGTAATGGGTGGACTCCTTACCTTGTAGGGGGTAAAGTAACTGGTTACTTATATGGTTACATGGTGGAAAAAGTAATGTGTCTATAAATAGATTTTCATAAAAAAAAATGCATAAAAATTTTTTTTTACAGATATTATAATATTGTATTGCTTAAAATGTAAATGAATTGTTCTGCTTCGTGTTTTCGTTCGTGATATCAAAAATATACACCTTACCCTCATGCTTACAAAAAATCACAAAGTAATGTGTCTACAAATAGATTTTCAAAAATATATATTAATAATTACTTTACGTTTATAATTCATTCATTATGTAATTGATGATTGGTAAGTCATTATTTTATGTTTTGAAGTAATGTAAAATGTAATGAGGTATCATTTCATGGTAATCCATGAGAGTTCAATTATCTGTAACTCATTACTTCTTGTTGGAAAACAATGATACAGGTAAGGAGTACACATTACAAGGTAAAGTATTACTTTATCGCACCCATTACCAAAGTTTTGCTGGGCAGTTAATCGGCAGTGGATGGACTTATTTAAGGGGTTACATCCAAAAAAATTCAAATATTTTACCTGGAAGGACGTGTTAATCAATTACTGTCAAAATTTATATACATATTAGGACAACTTTGAGCTTTTTTTGGATTTTTTTTTTTTTTTATAATGAAACTATACCAAATCTCCGAGGGGTCCTCTAAAAATAGGTGTTTTGCGGTGAGCACGATATCTCTGGACTAAATCATTGGAAATGGAAAAAGTAAAAAGTTTTCTTCAACGTATTCGATTATTTGTAAATTCATAGTCGGAATAAGGAAAATAAAGTTTTTGAATAAAAATACGGCTTCTCAAATTGAAAAATATATACTAGGGTGGGGCGATTTGAAAATCTTAATGGGCGCTTCGCGTTTCTGATTCTTGGGATTGTACTGAGCAAAAAAGTCCACTAGACCATACGTCTACGGTGAAAATCGAGCTTCCAGATTTTGACTTTTTAGCCGTATTTTGTGAAAATCACAATGTATGGGATGGACGTATCTCAGGAAGTAGGAGGAGCTTATCCAAGATTATGGTATCAATCTCTTCTCTGGAAGATTCTCTAGCAGATTAATGCATCAATCATATTTGTGAGTGGGGTTTAAGGGGTAAATTTTTAATTTCAAAATAGGGCATTTTTTGCCGTATTTTGTGAAAGTAACAATGCGTAGGATGGACATATCTCAGGAAGTAGGAGGAGCTTATCCAAGATTATGGTATGAATGTCTTATTTGGAAGATTCTCTAGCAGATTAATGCATTAGTCATATTTGTGGGTGGGGTTTATCAGGTTAATTTTTAATTTCAAAATAGGGCTTTTTTGCCGTAAAGTCAAAATCTGGAAGCTCGATTTTCACCGTAGACGTATGGTCTAGTGGACTTTTTTGCTCAGTACAATCCCAAGAATCAGCAACGCGAAGCGCCCATTAAGATTTTTTTTCTTCCATACTATATATACATTACAAAAATGAAATAAAAAAATTCTAAGTGGGTGTAACCCCTTAAGACGAGTTATATAAGTAAGAAAAAAGTTTTTATGCAAAATTCGCGATTTGTTAAAAATTATATATGGCACCATTACTTTCCCGCTTTTAGTGTGATATGTAAATATATTTCAAACGTATGCTTCCAAATTTTCACCTAAAATATTTATATTTGAAAAACCTCCGTTTTAGTACATATTTGTCACATATTTGTTAGAATTACTTTTTGAAATATGAAATTTTTGCCACATTTATTTTTCAGATATACACGTACTGTACTAAAGCTGTGCTGTCATACACAGTTATTGACAAATCGCGGGTTTTGCATATGAGGCACCCTTTTATCATATTTGTTTCTTGCTGAAACATCTATTCCTAATAGGTTATTTCTACTGCATGACCATTTGTTAAGGTTAATTGCAAGTTTAGCGAAAGAAATCGCTTAAATCGCTTTTGGAAAATTTATAAATCTAAAGTCTTTTAAATCAAGTTTGTACCTCAAATAAGAATACAGGGACTGTTTTTAAATTTCAACAGAAGGGTTGCAGATTGATTGCATATTAAAAAAGTTATATATGTAAAAAACCGCATTTACATGCGCCAAACTTTAAACTTTAAAGTAATTCTGTGTAAAAGCTGCACCATAGATCGAAAAATAAAGTACGCCATTGAAATCAATGTAGAATTGGTTGTCATAACCTTATTAATATTTTAAAGTTATGATTTTGTCCTTGTGTGTAATTTAGCTGAATTTGGAAAATGATAAACATTTTATTTTATCAAGAAATTTGTTATTTTTTTATGGAAATTTTTCCAACTTTTAATAAAATTTTTTATGTTGTATTTAACAAATTGATTCTTTTAAATATCTGTACATTGGCATATATCTTAAGTCGTCATAAAAACAAAAATGTACCAAATAAAGGAAATAAACATTCCAATATTTTTCATGTACAAAATAAATATGACTGTGCTTGTGGAATACCAAAACAGCAGGACAATGTGTTTATAGATATGGGTAACTTCAAAAGTTTACGACACTTTGAGGTAAAATATTTAAAAAATTTTTTTTTTTTTGGTGACATGCATAACCTTTTGTGTGTATTTTAGCCGATGTTTAAGCATGCTAAATCCATTCGCGTTACTCATTTATCTTTAACGGTGCAAAAATTATGGCGGTTTTAAGTTTAAAGAAAATTAAAAACATTAAATTTAAAATTTTAGCTTAGTTTTAATAAAAGCTACACAATTTATAGATCACATTTAAAAAATGTATTACACTATCAACAAATAAAAAAAATTTTTCTCATACATTACGACTTAACAAGAAAACAGAAATTATTTGGAAAACATGAATATTTTGCTGGTTTTCTAATATATATTTGGCATTAGGGTTACTTATTTGTAGGAAATCATATTAAATACTTTTAAATTCGCAAAATTAAAAATGTTTGTATGAGGATGATTTTTGTGGTTATGAAAATTTTGTTTGCTCCATAAAATTTAAAGTCCTTAGAATTTGTTGATGCCTTTTTGATCTTAGTAGTAAGCTCATTGAAACCTTTTATTTGCTGTACGTTTTGGCTTTAGTTGTCACAAAGCAAAATGTGTGAAAAAAAACTGCCGCTTTAGCCGCTATGAATAAAAATTTTTGCGACTGTCTATATGACGTTAATATAACACTGTACTAAAATACATTATAAAATTTGCTCTGTGGCGATGTCTCAACTTAAAACGCAAAAGTTGTCAACCCTAAACGTAAAAACCATACGTTAATCTGGTAACATTGTGAAATAGAGACGGAGGAGATTAGAAAAATAAACAAAAATCTAAAAATAGAATATTTGTGTTGTTAGTGTTGTCACTTCTGAGTTTAGCTGCATTAGATTCGAGGCCATACTTGGGTGTGATCCCTAAACGGCCATGACTTGTTATTGTTACGTTTATAATGTAAGCTGAGCTCAGGTTTGATTCTTACAGCCGCATGTTGTCGAAAAATGTATCATATAGAAACAATCTGACAATTATAAGACACAAATAATAATACAATTTAAATGGAAAATCACTGATGAGCCTATCCATAAAAAGGCAGAAACTAGTCTAGTCTGATATAAAAATTAATAGTGTTTATAATTTTTAGAGAAAAACGTTTATTCTTCTTCTTAACCTCAAACTTTCTAAAATTAAATTTGTCAAATGCATATTAATTAAAAATGAATTGCGACTGTCTATATGACGTTAATATAACACTGTACTAAAAAAGTTTTACTTTTTTGCACTTTATCAATATAGACTGGCAAACGGATTCACTCCAGGTACCAAAGTATGTTCTCAAGCCATGTTTTTTTATAAAGGGTCCGCCATCTAACTTTTTTTTCAACTAGTGCTTATTTCGTGAACGGTAACACTTAGCTCATGTCTGATTTGACAGATAATTAGTTTTATCCTTCCGCTGAACGAATATGGTTGTGTATACGCTTGAACAACGCTGGGAAATATTGCGACATTACTTTGAAAATCATGGTAATGTTGCAGAATGTGTGCGAAAATTGCGTACGGATTTTGGAAGAAGAGAAGCACAGTCAGCGCCGTATGTTCGTTATCTTGGCTATTGTGATATTGTGATATTGGCAACATTTGGTTTCAACAAGACGGCGCTACGTGCCACACAGCCGAAGCTACACTCGATGTTTTGCGCCCTGCTTTTGAAGATCACATTATCAGCAGCAGAGCTGATGTCGTTTGGCCACCTCGGAGCTGCGATTTGACACCGTTGGACTATTATTTGTGGGGTGCCGTCAAAGATAAGTGTTACGCCAACAAGCCAGAGACAATTGACGCTTTAAAGGAAAATATTCGTGAAGCCATTGGTGAAATACAGCTGCACGGAATCGATAATGTGCTTAAAAATTGGACCGATCCTGTAGGCTACTGCATGGCCAGCCGAGGCAGCCATTTGAATGAAATTATTTTCCATTATTAACCGGAAGGATTGTACTTTCAAATAAAAACAGAAATTTGAGAAAATTATCAGTAGTTTTTTTTTATAGCATTTTCAAAAAAAAAAAGTTATTTGGCGGACCCTTTATAAAAATATGCGAAACAAAATTATTACTGATTCTTAAATTTCGCTAAATTTTTAAAAAGTTCATTAGAAATTTAATTCTGAAAATGCTTTTTGACTATGAAGCCAGTTTGCGCAATACACTAGCTAATTTTAAATATACCCAGTCAGAAGCTGCCAGTGGTACAAAAAATCTAGCACTAACCTAGGAATTGTAAATATATTACTGATTGAACACTTGTTTAGGGCGCCATACCAGCGTTTTGCCAATATGTGTTATACAATAATTTAAGTGGTGCACAAAAAAAAAACATTGCCCAACAATTAGCTGAGAACACTATGCCAGCGTTGGCAAAAAACTGTATTCCCAGTGCAATCCAGTCAGAAATTATCAACGGCTCAGAAGTCTTACCTCTGGTAGAGCATTTATTTTACAAAATGGATGCTGCTTTGTTTAAAGAAGTTTGTAGTTAGAAGGTTCCAGTTTCGATGCCGGTTCCAGGTATACATTTTTTGTGATTTTTTTATAAAGCGTGTCCCAAGAAGAGCTCAATTTTTAAATTTTAAATAAAACACAGATATTTAAAAAAAAATCGTGAAACTTTATTATATCGTAAAGTAGACAGAATGAGGTTATGTATGGAACAAAATATCGTGCAGATGGCCGCCGCGACTTTGCTGGCATGCACGCGATCTTTTAATGAAATTTTCAATGACCGTTTTGCATGAATGCTGCGGTATTTCATTAATGCAGCGTCCAATTTCCTCTTTTAAGGCTTAAGTCGTCGTCGGCTTATTCGCGTAAACCATCGACTTCAAAAAACCCCAAAGAAAAAAATCTAATGTTGTTAAATCGCACGATCTAGGCGGCCAATTCTGATCTCCAAAACGCGAAATAACACGACCGGGAAATGACTGATGCAGCAATTGAATTGTTTCTCTGGCTGTATGACATGTGGCGCAGTCTTGTTGGAACCACATGCCCTCCACATTCATTTCTTCAATTCTAGGCAAGAAAAAAACTGGTTATCATTTCACGATACCGAACACCATTGACTGCTTGCGCTTTACCTGCCTCATTTTCATAAAAAAAAGGTCCAATGATTCCTCCAGCCCAAAAACCACACCACACAGTGACACGTTGATGATGCATTTGCTTCTCGTGAATCACTCGAGGATTTTCCTCACCCCAAATGCGACAATTCTGCCTATTGACGAAGCCATCAAGATGAAAATGGGCCTCGTCACTGAAGATGATTTTTGCGAACTGTAGTCGCAAAACTTTCACCATTTTGGTAAAACAATTTCACAATGAGAATGCGTTGTTCATTCGTGTAGCGCTCCATTTTTACTAACCTCGTACCTTCTACTAGCAAACAATAACAATTGTTCAAATGTCAAACAATGACACTTCGTATGTTGCCAGATTTAAAAATTGCGTTCTTCTTGGGACACCCTTTACCTTTTAATATTTTTTTATATAAAATTGATTGTTTTGTTTGTGGAAAAGCTATCTGAAGACCTTTTTTTGTTTTCTGACCTTTGGTAAGTTGATTCCACCAAAACTTATGCAAGTGATGACATAATTGTGCAGCCACCTGTTACCCAGCAGTTATTATTCACTTACGGTTTAAGATTTCAAGTCAGGCGCTGTTCCAGGAAAAGTTGTAGGGGGGTCCAACTTAGAGTATTTTTAATTTAATACAATATATTATTAGGGAATTTCTTGTGATTAGTTTTAAAAAATGATATCCTGTAAATGCTGGCCATTTTCTAATTCGCACATACGTGATCTTTTTATCATATTTTCCAAAACTTTTCTCAAAATTTCGGGTGTAACGGCCATGATTTCATTTTGAATTCGGTTTTTAGCTCTTACAGACCCAACGAAAACTTCCAACCAAATGGTTTATTCTTGCAGACCCATGTTGACAAAAACTTCCAAGCAAATGGTTTATTGTTGGCGCTGTTTGTGCAATCCACACATAAAAATGAAGACGATATGCACGCTGTGTCAACATAATAGATTTTTGGTTTGAAAAATAAAATAAATTTGTGTTGGTACGTTGTTCGATTGTTTAGTTATTCCCCAAATCTTCTTCACAAAATGCTGAAAAAAGAAAAAAAAAAAAAAATTTATAATTAAAAAAAGTTATAAAGAGTTCACACCGTATAGCTCATTCTGCGACAAACGAATATACTCAGTTTGTTATGTAGGTAGAATCAATAGCAAATGACAGTTAAAATAAATGTGGTCCAATTATAAATGTTTCTAATTTTGTTACCTTAAAGCGCTCTCTAATTAGCAACTAAAGTTAAAAGAGCCTATTATTCCTTCCAAAGTCTCAGCTACATGCCGTGAAAATTTCAGGAAAATTTTTCCATAAGTCGCCTATAAAGTACAAACAAATAAACAAACAGTTGATTCACAATTGTCGTTCATCGAATCTAATGTATTAGACTTATATGATCTACATGTACCTCTGAGGACTAAACGCGTAATGAACAAGTCCAGACCCTGGTTCACACCAGCTATAAGAAAACTTATTGAAAAGAGAGACCTAGCTTTTTCACGTTGGAAGAAGTTTAAAACAACTGAGTTGCACAATGTATATCGTCAGTTTAGAAGAGATGTTAATAACCTAATTGTAAAAACTAAATCAGAATATTATTCCAAGCGTTTTTCTGATGCAGTAAATACAAAACAAACTTGGCAGGCAATCAAGGATATAGGTATTGGAAAGGATGAGAAAAACAATCAATTGTTTGTTGATGTGAATGAAATCAACAATGCCTTTACTAATATACCAATGGTTGATGCATATCCTAATTTCTACAACTTTGAAAATACTGAATTTTTTAATAATGCTAATTCGATTGCAACAGTTGCTACAGACAACATATTAACTAACATGTTTGAATTTGAGTGCGTTAATGAAACTGATGTTCTAAATTGCTTGTTGAGTATTAAGTCTAATGCTGTAGGTTTTGATAATATTCATCCTAAGTTTTTATGTTTTTATTCTTCCATATATCACACATTTTCTTAACACTATTATTACAACTATCTCTTTTCCGCGTAAATGGAAACACGCTAAAATTATTCCTGTTCCCAAATCCAGGTCTGAATTCAGGCCAATTGCAATTCTTCCTTTTCTTTCTAAACTGCTAGAAAAACTACTACATACTCAAATTAACTCGTATATCAAGAGACACAACTTATTGTCTGACTACCAATCTGGATTCCGCTCTGAACACAGTTGTGTCACTGCTCTTTTGAATGTTTCCGAAGATATAAGGCAGCATGTTGATGAAGGGAATTTAGTTTTTCTAGTACTGCTTGACCATTCAAAGGCTTTTGACACTGTGGATCACAATATCTTAGTCAAAAAACTGAAAAATATGTTCAACTTTTCCACCACCACAACAAAGTTGATATACCTATCTGGTCGAACACAATCTGTTTACAGTAACGAAAAAACGTCTGATGTTGCCTCAATTTTAAGAGGTGTTCCCCAGGGATCCATACTAGGACCACTACTTTTTTCACTTTATGCTAACGACCTTCCATCGCGACTTCAACACTGCAAGGTGCACATGTATGCTGATGACGTTCAGGTGTACCTGAGTAGTTCACAAAAATCTCTTGATGTATCACTCTGTAAACTTAACAGTGACCTTAGTAGAATACGGAAACGGCCTATGTCTTAACCCTAAAAAATCTAAATGTATTCTGATACATAAACGATTATTTAAGGTATCTCGTGACTTTGATGTAAGACTAAATAATCAGAAAATTGATATTGTGTCATCTGTACAGAATTTAGGTATAATTTTCAATAATAACCTCACTTGGTCAAACCACATTAATAATAGTGTCGGTAAAACATACAATATGCTACGTACTCTTTGGGCAACGCAATATTTTACTCCACCTAAAATCAAAATGCTATTAGCTAAAGCCTATCTGATGCCATCTTTGCTATATGGCTGCGAAATTTTTTCAAACTGCGATGCTGATAGCAAACGTAAGTTAAATGTTCTTTTCAATAATATTGCTAGATATGTCTTTGGTCTAAGAAAATATGACCGTGTATCTGCGTATGCCCAACAGCTTTATGGAATGACGTTTGATAATCTCTTGAAACAAAAATGTTTAATAATGTTGCATAAGATTATTTATAATAAAACACCAAAGTACCTACATGAATACCTGCTTTTTAACACTTCACAGCGAGGAAAACGGATAATTCCTATACTTTATCAAACACTTATGTCAGAGTGGCAGTTCTTTACAAGTGCTGTACGTTTTTGGAATGCACTTCCACACAACATTCAAAGATGTAGTAACGCATTAAAATTTAAAAATGAATTACAAAATTTACTTGCGTAATTCAAGCAGACTTTAATGATTAATTTTAGTAAAATTTGACAGGTCAAAACTAAAATAATCTAAACTAAAATATCATAAAATATCTTTGAATACCACTAAATAATTTTATTGTATTTTGTTTTATTTTCATTTCTTTGCAATCCGTATTACAAGTATTATTGTACTTTTTTATTTTTACTTCTGTATTTTGTGATTTTATTAATTTATTAACTTATAATTTTTAATACTTTATTTTAACTATTAATATTGGCAAATTTAAAAATATACAATCATTTTAAGTTCTATGCTGTAATTCATAAGATGTAATCTTGTAGCATAGAATATATCAAATAAATAAATTAAATTAAAATTAAAACATACATTCAATTATATATACATATATAATTCATCAATTTTAAACAATTTTTGATTGAACTCAAAAATGTCCGTATGTACAAACAACTAAAAACCTCTTACTTAAACAAAATCATTTGTAGTAAGAATGAGTTTAAAGTTATTGTGATTTGGCAAAATAATTTGATATTGAAAAAAAAAACAATTTAAGTTTGTATTTTTTATCCTACAAGTCGAAAAGAAGCAATATATTACTGAAGAAAATTTATAGAATTTAACAAATTATTTAGTACTAATTTTAGAACTTGCACTAACAGTAAAAAGCTAGTAAAAATTTTTGCTAAAACTACTAAAAATTAGTTAGAAGGAAAAACTTGCTGAAATTAAAAGCTTTTCTTTTGCTAAGTATTATTTAACTAAGAATAGCTACAAAAAATTTGTTAAATCTACAAAAATTTTGTTATATTTGAGCTTAATTTTAAATAATTACAAGTAATAAGTTCACAAAAAAAAATGAACAAAAAATTAAAATTTTCAAAGTTTTTCTTCGATTAATTATTTGCGAATAAAAATCTGCCCTTCTGAAATCAGAAGCTTACAATTTTATAGCAAATACTTCTACTGATTTTGACAAAATGTTATTTCTATTCAAATATATTTAAGATAAATATAATTTTTTTTTGAAATCACGGTTTTTGTTTGTTGTTTTTTTTTTTTTTTTTTGTCAACAAATATTTAGCCAACTTTTTTTGCTGATTTTAGCAGAGTAAATTCATTTAACTAAAATTGAACTCCAATATGATTAAAATCTGCAACGGCTGCATAAAATAAAAAATGGCTGAATACGTTTTGTAGAACATGCAATGAGGATGGTTTAAAAAAAAAAAATTGTTTAAAAATATTTTCGTTTGGTCGAGATTTGGTGATTTTTCTGAACATTAGTCATTTTCATATAAATTGTGTGAATATCAAAAATGTTTGCTTTGTTACACAGCATACGGGTACAAAAAATAAAAAATGGCTGAATACGTGTAGCACACGCAATGAGGATGGTTTTTAATCCAACCTAACACACAAACAAAATTTGAAGGCAAAAAAAACGTTTGTCGGGTCATCTAGTTTTGTATAAATTTAGTTTTGATGTTCTTATCTTATTAATAATTATCAAAAAAAGAAAAAAGTGTGATAATTTGTTCAGTTTCTTCAGTGGCTATTAGCCGATTTGATGTGGGTATCGGTGAGGGTATCGCTAGTTCCGTTTATGTTGGTAGCGGTATTTTAGGGGTAACGATGTTTAAGTTATTTCGGTAACGGGTGTTTAGGGTTAACGGTATTTTACTTATTGCCGTATCAATATTTTAGCGGTAACGCTATTTTAGTTTATTTCAGTAACGTTATATTAGGGATAACGGGTTTTCAATTATTTCGGTAACGGTATTTTAAGGATAACTTTGTTTAATTTTTTCAGGTAATGTCAATGCACATCGATAATTTTAGCCCCACTATTTCCGAACTCTAATGATTATATCTATTTACAGCGATTATTTTTTCTGATTTTGTCAGATTATTTCGGTAACGGTATTTTAAGGATAACGCTATTTCAATTATTTCGGTAATGTTATTTTAGCGATAACGTTATTTTAATTATTTCGGTAACGGTATTATATGGATACTGATATTTTAGTTATATCGGTAATAATAGTTTTCGGATAACGGTATTTGAATTGTTTCGGAAACTGTATTTTAGGAATAACGATAGTCAGTTGAAAGGGTTTTGAATCTATAACGGTATTTTAGCGGTATTAAATGCCATCCGTGTTTTTTTATGCAACGTAGTTTTTAACTATTTTTAAGCAGCTTTTTCTGCTATTTTTGAAAGTTTATTTCTATGTTTGTAATACTATGTACATTTTTTTATGCTTAATAAAATTTTTAATACCATATTTCCACTTACGTGTTTTGAGTAAAACATGTGTTTTGGTGAAATAAAAATGTATGGAAAACATAGTATAACCCACAAAAAATTATAAATTCATAAAACAAACATAAAATCGAAATCATTTCAGGGGGTCGGGTTAACCTGGGCCCACCCTGCGTACGCCATTGATTACAACTATTATTTTATTTTTTAATAATAGAGGGTCCGCCAAATAACTTTTTTTTTTTTTGAAAATGCTATAAAAAAAACTACTGAATATTTTCTCAAATTTCTTTTTTTTTTTTTTTTTTTTTTTTTTTTTTTAAAAAAGAGAGGCAACACTCAGGAAATACTTCCTATATTTAGTGTGTTGCTTTCTTTGGAAAGGGATAGTATAGAGATGAAAGGTGGGGAAAGATGAAGGGCTTCAGACATGGCTACACTGTAATTGCGCGAGATGATAAGACTTAGAACAGTTGTTGCTCGCCACCTGATGGAGAGTTGGCGAACTTTATTGAAGCTTTTTGGTTCATAGCCCTGATTCATTATTTTACTTCGGTGGGGTCAAGTGCTATGGGAACACCGAAGGTGGACATTGCGATACGTATGAGAGATAGAAAAAACTCATACATATTATTTTGATGTTGCCGGCACCGGGGATCGAACCCGGGACCTTCTGTGTAAAAGTCCAACGCGCTAACCATTACACCACAACGCCCATGCAGTAGCCTACACGATCGGTCCAATTTTTAAGCACATTATCGATTGTGTGCAGCTGTATTTCACCAATGGCTTCACGAATATTGTCCTTTAAAGCGTCAATTGTCTCTGGCTTGTTGGCGTAACACTTATCTTTGATGGCACCCCACAAATAATAGTCCAACGGTGTCAAATCGCAGCTCCGAGGTGGCCATCGTCTCAATTATATCTCCGAAATGTTCAATTGTTGAGAACGACGGTGAATTGATGTTGAAGGCGCTTCACGCACACTTTCTGCCACAGCAGTAATATTCTCGGGTGTACGTACTGTTTTTGGCTTTTCACGCTTTGGTTTATCGATGAGGATGCCAGTTTCTTTCACTTTTTTCACAAGATAACGAACATACGGAGCTGACGGTGCTTCTCTTCTTCCAAAATCCGTGCGCAATTTTCGCACACATTCTGCAACATTACCATGATTTTCAAAGTAATGTCGCAATATTTCCCAGCGTTGTTCAAGCGTATACACAACCATATTCGTTCAGCGGAAGGATAAAACTAGCTCAGAAATGAGCTAAGTGTTACCATTCACGAAATAAGCGCTAGTTGAAAAAAAAAAACGTTAGATGGCGGATCCTTTATTTATAACTGTAACATTTTCACTTTCATGCGTCTGTTTTTTTTAGCCTCCATATTTTAACTTTTTTAAAATTTCTAAACATGTGCCATTTAGTTTTTGTCTAAAAAAATCTTTAATCGAAATAACTAAACACAGTTCAATATTATTGTATTTTCAGAAGTTTGTTAAAAAATTCGAAATACCTAAATTAATTAATTGTAACGAAAATGAAATTTATTAAAGTTCGAGGCCATTTTAGATTAGATTATAGGGGCACTATGCACCGCGACCAGAAATTGGTATTTTGTGCTGCCAGCGAATACACCCTATAGGTTCAGGCTCCCTACGAAGCCAATTATCCTACCAGGTGAACAGTTCCAAACGTCCGATGGCGTCACTATTCGATCACCAAAATAACGCACCCTCCTGTCGGAGAGCCTCGGACATTTGCAGAGAACATGCTCAGAGGTCTCGGGTTCCAATTCACAAAACCTGCACGTATCCGTAGAGGATCGTCCCATCTTGTACAATTGATACCTAAGGCCACAGTGTCCTGTGAGGTAACCCGTTACGGTCCTTAGTTCGCCCCTTGTCATAGACAAGAGTTTCCGCGATCTCTCCCCAGAGGGAGATATAAACAGCCTCGCCTGTCGCTGCCCAGGCGATCTGGCCCAATAGGCCCCAAACTCCGACTCCCTCGATCTTCAGAGCCTCTCTCTGACATACCCATTGGGTACGCCGCAGAAGGGTTCCGGGCCAATGAATTGTCGACGAGCTCCGCAGTTGGCTAAACAGTCAGCCCGTTCGTTGCCCTCATGCCCCTCATGGCCTGGAACCCAGCCCAGTGTCAAGGAGTTGTTAAGTCCTAGACGATTTAGAGAGTCTATACATTCCTTAACCAGACCAGACGACACATCTTGAGCCCTCAAGGCACCAAGTGCCACTTGGCTGTCAGATAGAATGTAGATCGTGGCCCCCCGTGTCCTCCTCCGCAGACACTCTTCCACACAGATACAGATAGCGAAGACCTCAGCCTGAAAAACGGAGGGATATTTGCCCATGGGCAGAGCACGCTGAAATCCGGGTCCGACGACACCCGCCCCCGTATCCATGTTCGACTGTTTCGAGCCATCCGTGAACCAGACCTGTGCACCAACCTCCGGTACCCAAGATCCATTCAACCACGTGCTCCTGTCGAAAATCACAACAATGAAGTGCCTAACAAATACTTGCACAGGCAGTATCTTGTCACTGACCCTAATAACCGGGTCATCAGCGAACATTTTCGCAATCTCAAGATGCCCCTTCAGATCCCCACTCCTCATGCTGCCAATCTCCCGCAGCCTTAGGGATCCCATGCACGCGTTCTCCTTTACAGAAATATGCAAAGGAGGAATACCCAGCATGACTCCAATGGCATCAGTCGGACATGAGTTCGAGGCCATAAAATGATGCCAAATTTGAAATTACTAAATTAATAAATTGTAATAAAAATTAAATTTATTCAAATTCGAGGCCATACTCTATATTTTTTTATTAGGATGTTGTCCTAACAAATAATCTATAGAGTTTTTGTTTTCAAATTTATCATTTGACCCTTTTAGGAATGTGTTGATAGATCTATTTCGGGAATTTTCTATTTTCCCACATTCAGAACACGTTTTGAAAGAGGTAACAATCCCATGTCAAACATTAAACATTCATATAAACTAGTTTACACGCTACATGAGAACTAATATATTATATATGAGCTCGAAGTTAAAGATTATCACCATTGATCAAAAAATCAATTGAAAACTTGTTTTTTGTGTGTACGTCTACCTTAGGTAAATATTCAATACACGTTTTTGTTTCTTTTCCTTTTGATTTGTACATTTGTTTTTAAAAACAAAATGTACAGGGGAAGTAGTAAACAAGACCATACTTTGTGTTTTGTACAAGTTTGATATAATTTTTATTAAAAATAAAAATTATGTTTTTTTCGACTTTTCAAAACGTGTTCTGATGATGGCAACCGAGAAAATTCCCGAAATAGATCTATCAACACATTCCTGAAAGGGTCAAATAATAAATTTGAATACAAAAACTCTATAGATTATTTGTTAGGACAATATCCTAATAAAGAAATATAGAGTATGGCCTCGAACATGAATAATTTTCATTTTCATTGCACAATTAAAGCTTGAAAAGAACATAATTTTTAATAAAAATTATATCAAACTTAATTAATTGTAACTACAATGCAGTAGCTTTTGAAGGTTATTTTAATAAATCAAATATAAAAATTACTGTCATGTAGTAACAGCTTTACTTTTCTGAGCGCATAATTGAAAATTTGCACACAAAAAGAAAATTAAATTAAATTTCTTATTACTTATTACTTATTAAAACTATATATATATTTAATATCGAGTTTATATTGTTAAAAACATTCTCATAAATATTATAAAATTTCATCTAACCGAATCGATTCGGTTGCTGCAACGTCGTAAATTCGGTTGTCACAACTCCCAATTCCGTTAAAACAACCCCAAGTTTGCAGCAACCGAATCAATTCGGTTGGACAAAATTCTGTTAAGACAACCGAATTTGTTAAGTTAGTGTATTTTTGGGGAAAATGAGACAAAATCACAAAAATTTATAGAACTTTAAAACTGTTACCAAATCTTCACAATAAGGCATTGGAGTACCTTATAAATTCATCTTATTTAATTAATTAAGAAAAAGAATGAATTCCCTTGAATAAAAATCAAATATAAAAAGGTACCATTGTGTTCTAAAATATTAAATAGCATCCTTAAAAAATTTCATTCAACAGTGAAAAGCATATTTTCCTTTTTTACAATAATAAAGAAACATAAAATATATATACATAATAAAATATTTGAGGGAAAAAACATCGCATTTTAACAGACATACTCCATCCCAAATGCGCCACTAAAAATCAAGAATTTGTTAAAGCTTTAGAAAAGTATGCTAATAAAATTTGAAATCATTGAGCCTTAAAGTATGCAATGAATAGAGAGAATAAATTGTAAAGCTAAATTAACAAAAAGACGATGCCAAACATTTTATAATAATAAAAACCCAAAGAAAATTTAATAAAAATATTGCTACCATAGAAAAAATTAACTTAATAAAGCCAACACAAGAACCAAAACATGCAAAACGAAAATTAATTGTTCTCCTTTCTGTCTATAATTTAAAATTTTGGTAGTATTTGAAAACATAAATAAATTTTATGTGACGAATATTAAAGTTGTTATGAAAGTATTTTCCAAAAAGTTTTAATTGTAAATTGAAAAACCAAAGAACTTTGCTTTTTGTATCAAAGAAACAAAAAAATAGAATCAGAATAGAGTCCCACGGAATCATACTCGTTAATAAAAAAATGGTTTTAAGGGGTTTACTAGCTTTAGAAATCAATAAAAACGACAATATTTAAGGAATTTAAAAAAATAAATGGTTTATTCAAAAAACTATTTTTGCAATGTAAAAACACAATACGAAAAATTATAATTTAGAATTCCGACTACCATGGCTGCCCTGGGGTTACCTTTTCATTATAGAACCTTTTTTTTAAAGGCAAAATCGGGTGCCATCGTGGAAATTAAAATTTTTCTTCATACTCGAGTAAATTCTGTAGTCCGTAACGCAGCCATATTTATGTTTAAACTCAAAAATTAAAAAAAAAAAAACATCCAAAAATTCGTTGTTTTTTATTTTTCAAAAAGATACTCGGCAAAACTTTATTTATTTATGGTTTTATGTTAGGAACTGCATTTCTTAGTCCTCTACAAAACAAAAAAAAAAAAAAACGATTGAAAATCGGTCCACCCGTAAAGGCTGCACAGTGGCACCCGATTTTCAATATCTTGTTTTAAGAAAAAAGCATTTAAAGTAAATATTGCTCATGTAAACTAAAAAATGTTTTAATTTTTATATTAAAAATACAAAAATAGTTTTTTCGGACTTTCTATATTTTCATAAATTTAGTTAGAATATTGTTCTACCAAAAATCTAATATGATATTGGCATGTTAGATTTTATTTGTTGCTTTTCAAAAAGTTTGATCATTTTCATGAAAGATAATACAATTGATTCATTGGCATCACCCAAATCTTCAGTTGTCTGCAATAGAAAACAGTTAAAAAAAAATAGTATTTATTATATTTATATTCTTAATTAAAATACCTAAAAAAATTAAAAAAAAAAAAATCATATGCGCGTAGCGAACAGAAGAGCGTATCCTGGTTTATACTTCCAACAATTTTTTTTTTTTAAGTGCTAAAAAAGAAAAAGTTTTATAGAACTAATTTAAAAAAAAAAATTAAATAAAAATAGCAAAGTTTTTACACAAACAAGTATGTGTAAATATAGTAGTTCTATTAAATTATGTAAAAAAAATCGATTTCCAAAATATGGTTTGTGTACCCTTATTCGCCTTCACTCTTCAATTATTTCCTGAAGTATATTACTACGAATGGTGTTGTTGTTTGTTATTATGTTTTTTCACATGATTTCGTAAAATAATTTCCGCTCATATCTTCCCTTCTAGTATACAAAATGTAAAAAATATGTCATCCATGTTGTTTGTACATTAACCCACCTCATTTGTAACATCATTTTTACCACATTCTCCTTACTTCATACCTAGTACATCTTTTGACCGGATCTTGAGTTACTGACAAATATTAGCCTGCAGTTTGGTAAAGAAAATACGACATATTTCAGGAACATCAATGGACTAATTTAAAACTTATAGCTAATTATTTGGATCGATATGTATGACTTAATTCAAACAACACCAAATCCTAGTTACTTCATAAGTACACTGTGGAGCAAAACTGAGCCAATTTTTCAAAATTAAAACTCAAGATGTATTTATTCTCCAAATCTTTTTAGGAAACGAATGTCATTAGGTATAATGGTATGATAATTTTTCCTTTTCATAATCATAGAGATCCAACCTTTTGGCCCCCTATATCTCCTACAATCTCAAATTGTTTAAGAGAAGGTCATTGGCTCATTTTTCCACCAAAACCCCGATTATTTAAAAACTGCACTTTTATCCCAGAGTTGTGAAATGTTTCGCTATATGATAACTATATGGGGCAACAAGGTCAATTTGCAGTAAGAAAATTGACTAAAGTCAGCCTTCAAATTAATCAGGCAAATGTTTGCAACATTTGTGGCCGTATATTGGCAATAACGCGGCGAATGTTGTCCTCCAAGTGGCCAATCGTTTCGGGCTTATCGGCGTAGACTAGCGACTTCACATATCCCCACAGAAAATAGTCCAGCGGCGTAAAATCCCACAATTTTGGAATCCAATTCACGGGTCCGATATGGTAACCAAACGTTCCCTTCAATAAATCAATTGTGGCACGAGCTGTGTGACATGTTGCGTCGTCTTGTTGAAACCACAGCTCCTGCACATCATGGATGTTCAATTGACGAACGAAATAGTTAGTAATCATGGCTCTATAGCGGTCACCATTGACGGATAGACTGACTACAGCAGTAATGACTTCTTCTGTACACACTGTACGACGTCTCTGTGGATGTATATTATAGAGTATGCATATTATAGAGTAAACGTGGTGCGAAAACTTTCCATTGTTAATCAAATTAATTGCTCTGATGGACGATTATGTTGAACGTAAAATGGACATAGTAGCGAAACGTATTTCGAACAGAACTATGATTTTCAAAATAAATTTGCACAATTTGGAAGCGTTGTTCAGGCGTCAGTCTATTTATGTTGAAATACCAAACTAAACATAAATCTCTTGACAGCTGACGAAATGGCCGCCAGCTAAAAAAGTGTTGCCAACTTAAACCTATATAAAAAAACGGGTGGAAATGTGATACGCCCAATATGTTTACGCATTGTTTTTGGATGTTAATAACAATTTTTTTAAAACAAGGAAATTTAAATCAACTAAACATGCAGAAATAGCTATTCCATTAATGTATATTTCTCAAAGCTCAATGTATAATGCTGAAAATCTTTCCAAAGGATAATTATGTGTTCTACTAAAAATAAATAAATATTATATTTCTTATTGAACAAGCTTGTTTTTCCACTAGTTTTTATTGAGTTAATAATTATAAATAATTATTACCTTACATTTTCCCTTTTATTTAAGAAGTTTTGTAAAATGTTGATCTAAACACGCATATTAAGGAAAGTTTGCTGACTAAAGACGTTCGTTGTTACCTTTATATTTATTCTATAATAAAAAATTCAATAAATCTGGAACAAAAGTAGAGATTTTAGGTAATCGTGGTCTTGGTACAAAAGTGAGCCAATGACCTTCTTCTAATCAATTTGAGAATGTAGAACATATAGGGGGGTAAAAGGTTGGACCATAATGATTTCGAAGAGGATACATTATAATACCTTTACACACAAAATAAAAACCCATTTCAATAATGAAAACAACCGATTCAAAAACTTTTATTGCTGAAATTCCGCCAACAACGAAAATTGCTAATGCAATTAGAAATTGATAGCTCTTTAATGGAAATATATTTCAATTAAATAATTACTCATTTGATTAAAAAGTGATCAATATCGTAAACCTTCCCAAAAACCAAAAAAAAAAAATTTGTTGCCCTACCAAATGTTTTTTGACAGCTTGAATTTTATAACATTGAAATTAAATCGGCATGAAATTCTCATTTAGTTAGTAGATTTATTTATACTTATGTGAACAAATTCACACAGAAATTAGTTTTTTCTTTTTATTAAAGCATAGGCAAAATATTCAGATTTAAACAACTGAAACTAAATTATTTAACTTAATAAAGTTATAAACCTAATAAGAATTATTATCTAATCTAATTGAAATACATTTTAAATATTTATTACTAATAGCACTAAACATAAACATTTTAACAACAACAATATGTTGATGTTTGCTTTTGAGCGATAACATATAAAAAATTTCAAGCAAGTTCCGAATTTGAGCAAATATTTAATTCATTCAATTAATTTTTAATTCACAGCTTTTAAGATTTTCAACAAACCGATTTAACTAAAAAAAAGTAAAGACATCTTTTTTTCTGTGTTATACCTAAGGAAATTCGTTTTTCCAAAATGATTTAAAGAATAAATACATCTTGAGTTTTAATTTCGAAACATTGGCTCACTTTTGATCCACAGTGTATGAGTGATATTCCCTATGGGGAATGGGACCGGTTCTGCGTGTGCCACAGGATCGGTCCCTTCGTGACAGAGACCAATAATCTGCCAAACCCTACCTGGCAACTTTAACATTGGCTTGTCATAGGAGGGGTAATTTGTCCTGCTTTAAACCACATAGTGGCATGCCACAGGACTAACCAAAGATGGACATACCACAAGACTGTCGCGAAAGGCCCATGTGGTATAAAATAAACGAAAACTAAACAGCTTCCAATGGGTAAAATTCTGGTCAACTGGCTTTATTTTTTTTTTTTTTTATAATTTAACCAATACTCAGGGGATGCCCCATACTCATGCAGTGCATTTTATTGATCAGGAAAATAGGGTATGGGAAGGAGGAAAGAGGGAGTAGTGTTTGTGGATATTTGATTTAAACTTTTCTAAATTGTAAGTAACAGGGAAGACTTCTGCGGAAAGTTTGTTCCACATACGAATCGTTCGACTAAAAAACGAATTTTCTCTGTAATGCGTTGTGCGAAACACAGGACAATCAACTACAAACGGATGTGCTCTACTAGATAATCGAGTATTACGAATAAAACTTCGGGCTCGTGGAATAAGTTCACTTATCTCAGATGAGCATCTCCCATGGTAATATCGATAGAAAAGTGTCACACAACCCACATTCCGACGATGCTCCAATGAATCAATAGAGTTGGATACACTACTGTCATTGATAAGCTTCACTGCCGTCCACTGAACACGGTCCAGAAGCTTCAGAATAGACAGTGGAGCCCCTGCCCATATATGAGAGTTGTATTCCATTTTTGGCCGGATATAGCTGGTATAAATAGTAAGGAGATCGGATGGAGTGAAGTAAGTATTGCACCGTTTTAGAAAACCGAGACACTTGAATGCCTCTTTCGACACTTGAAATACGTGCTTATTCCAACGGACATCACACTGTATTCTCATGCCCAGAACATCAAGAGTATCCGAATCCTCAATATCTATACCATCCATAGCTACAGATGATAATGTTAATTCCACAGCCCGTCTGTGGGTTAACATACAACATTGTGTCTTGAGTGCATCACTTTTAGGACAATTGACTCCTTATTCCTCATAGGGCTATTACTCATGAGTTAAAATTATAAATTCTTTGCATACATAATTCGGCCGACCTTTTTAATATTGATATGCTATATGAGTTGGTGTATTGTACATACCCAGTAAAAAAATTTCGTGTTTGCCGAAGCAGGATAAAACAAATGCGCTAATGTAAGTGCTTACTATTACATGATATTGAGAAGCAGCAAAAGAAACGTATAAAAATAAATAAACAAAACTTTTTAGATTACTGTTTTCCCTAACAAGGATGCAGGTTGTAAGCAGCTTACCCTAATCCCTTATAAGGATGCAGGTTGTAATGCAGAAAGTTTCATATCGTGGATTATAAGCGATCTGTAAGGATTTTGCTGAGTGATTTCCGATTGTGTTTGGTGTTTTCGAGTATGAAATAAAAAATAATTTGTCATTTAACGGTTTCTGAAGAGCTAGCACGTGGAGCGGTGAGTGCTGGAATCTGCGCTTATTTTGGCCAAAAGTAATGCTTCCAAGTGGGAATTCGCCATGTAGAAATCATGGCATAAATAAGCAGGTTTGTAAGGGATTCTTTTCGGCTTACTACCTTACAAACCTGCTTGCATGTAAGCAGCGTTTTTTACTGGGTAAGTTTGTTTATAAAAACACCCGTGTCTATGCATTTTTAAGTAAGCTTTTAAATCGTTTTTGTTCAGGGCTTTTTGTTCTTTAACTTTTTACCGTTTTTATTTTGCATATATGAGTGATATTCTGTGTTCTGTTGTATAGTGTTTTTTGGATATATATTTTTTTTAAATAAAAAAATATATCTGCTTACTTTTTAACTCTTGTGATATACTATGTTGACTAGGGTGCAATATATTTTAAAAATAAGAAACTATTTCTAGAAGCTGTAATGAAACAAAAATCAGTTGAAATACTTAAATGTTCCGCCCTAATATACATAAATACACAGAAAATTCATGAAAGTGCACACGTAGTTAGTGTTTTATTGTATTAATACCACTACCACCACAGCAGACATGTTCAAATTATAATTAACCCATGAAAACCACTTGTTATACTAAAAAATTGCATTAAAAAATATTTTAGGGATTAGAGTTTTTACCCGGTTGTTTAATTTCATGTGAAGTTAAGGACTACCAATAAGATCGTAAGTTGTGCTAGTTTAAAGACGCAGAATATAGATATAACTCCAATGGCAAGAAAATAGCACATATTTAAAAAAAAATATGACTAATTGTTTAAAAAATATCCAATATAATTTTCTAAAAAAAAAACATGTAGGGGTAGAAAGATTTTTATAATAAAAAACTTATAATATTAATAATTTGGCTAATGTCCCAAAATATTTATTTATCCAATTTTCAGAAATCCAGCCTCAAGATGGGTTCTCTCCGGTCTTAATGAAATTTGTGTATGTGATAAAGAAGACAAAAGTAAGTGACACGAATTTTTTTTTGCGGCCCAATTTCACGTTTAAGTTTTAAAAAGTGGGGCAAAAGTTAATACATTTTCGTATGGAAACATGTCTAAAACATTTTTTTTTTTTGAACGCAGCTATAATGTACTCGAGAAAACAAAAATTTTGATACTAATATTGCCAAGCTAAAAATACGCTTTCTATTTATGTTTTATGGTAATTTGTCTTTGAAGTCAAAGATACCTGCGTTATGATAGTATACTCCAAAAAATCAGTTAGTAGAAAATTTAGTAAAATGTCTTGTAAACCAAGTATACCATATTTCAGCAAATTTTTTGCTTAGTTTATGTTTTCAGCTAAAATTTGATTTATTAAGTGCTTATTCAGCACTTAACTGTTTTTAACTAATGTTTTACTAATATTTTACCAATCTGTTACTAATTTATTTTGCTAAAAAAAATTGTGCTGATAAGCACATTAAAATTATGGACGAGGCCCTTCTATCACAACGTCTAGTGTCAAAGTGACACTTTCATATCAAAAGTCTGATCTTGAACCATGCCCTGACGTCTGAGTACCTCTCAGCACTTAACTGTTTTCAACTAATGTTTTACTAATATTTTACCAATCTGTTACTAATTTATTTTGCTAAAAAAAATTGTGCTGATAAGCACATTAAAAGTATGGACGAGGCCCTTCTATCACAACGTCTAGTGTCAAAGTGAAACTTTCATATCAAAAGTCTGATCTTGAACCATGCCCTGACGTCTGAGTACCTCTACAATGTGTCTTTTAAGACCAGTTTCTTTGACATTAGGGATTATAAATAAACTGTTATCAATCAGATTAAAGGATATACGAAGAATGAAGTAGATGTCGTGGCATGTCAAGATGTAGTCGAGGCGTGGAAAATTTTATTAAAAAGTACAAATCTTGTAAGACATATAAAATCAACCATGGAAGATTTTAGTATCTGTTTTTTATACATAATAAAACAAAAGGACGCCAAAAATGTGTCGTCCAGGTAATTGTCTATTAATTAAATTTAGTAAATAAATTAAATAAAGATTAAATGTGTATTTGTAAACTTAATGATTAGTGTGAATGAGTGAATGAGTGAATATTAATATAGTGTGGTCAAATTGCAAACAAATATATGTTTATGTAGACAGACTAAAGCAAAAGACAAGGACATCATCTTACGTAATTTTGAATGTTTTTTTTTCTTATTGCAAAAAAAATTGTTGTATATTTCATATTTAGTGATTTCGTTATGTTTCGTTTCTAGAAAGATACCATCATTTCGACAACCATAGATCTAAGTAGTTATTTTCAGATAATAAATTAATTTTTGACTTTAATGTGGGAGTATGAACATTTTTATATTTTGTAACGTATTGTTAATTATTTTTAAAAGAATACCAAAAAAAATTATAAGATTTTCAGCAAATAAATTAACTAATGTATAATTTTTTTACAATTTTTTTAAGTTTTTTTCAGTTTACTAATATTCAGCAATAATTTTATTATATTATATGCAAAAAATGAGCTCGCTACATTAGCAATATTTTGCATGCACCCCCCTGACTAAAATAAATATCTTATTTAGCTGACTTTACTAACTTTTTTAATAAGTGTATGTACCTAATATTTATATATAATTCTAGATCTGTTAACTATTAATAGCAAATAAAATCAGTCCATCAGGGTAATAACATTAAAGTTCAAAGCATTGTGCTTAACTTTGTAGGACAACTCCAAACTACAGAGTTGTCGTAGTTGAATTAATTGAAACTTCACATCACACTAAATAGGACTCAACAGTAAAATCTAAAATTGACAAATTAGTTAAATTATTTTATAAAAAAATTCAGTTTGTTATTAAAAACGCAATATTCTAATTGGATGGATGATAGGCATGGATAAAAATTTGTTTGGTGCTGGTGCACCTTGTAAGGCATATAATGATTTGTGTGCAAAATCTATAAAAGGTCATGGATTACTCTTTCTACGCATTAAAATACAGAAGTTTTTGACATGTTTAACGAAATGAAAAAAATAAAATTGCCCTAAAGAGGCCTTGCACCCCATCATCGAAAACCCTATCATCGGAAACAGATTTCACAGAATTGAGTCTAAGATAAAATAAATATCTTATTTTGAGAAAGGCTTTGATTGAAAAAACACAGAAAATTCTACCTTCATATAATGCAATAAATAAGGAGAAGGATAGTCTCTTACCCAAACATATTGCTGTTAATGAACATGAAGCTTGCATTGAAGTATTGGAATATCTTGAGAACTTTTGGAGATAACCCACACATTGCAAGCATAGTTTTTGTAAGCATCTACTAGCAGATTACAAATATGTTTTATTTTTGAAAATCGGATGAGAGACAAAAATGGCGAGCACACAAAATATTTTATGCAAAAAGTGCCATAATTTTGAGAGCTATATTGCCGCCCCAAAGGGTTTGGAAGGTTAAACATCATTAAACTCAATATTACGTCACTTATGCCTGTTCCCAATTTCATTGCAACCGCATCACTAAGTAAAAAATGGATGAATTATTTTCAAAAATTTTGCAATATACTCTACTGTGCCTTGTTAGTGTACACAAATAACAAGAACAAGAATTTTTACATCATGAAGTATGAAATTTCTTTATGACAGTATGTCTATTGAAACGCCAACTACACCGGCAATATGGAAGCGATGTTGCTGGTTTTTGATTGCATTATTTGCTAAAATTATAAGTAAATTGGTATTAAAAAGCAGGCAAAAACGGTAGAGGGTTCTTTACGAAATCTTTTTTTAAACACTTTCTCCTTAAATTTGTATCAAAAAAAAAAAAAAAATTTTCTCGAGATTGATGCTTTCACTTTAGTGTTTCCAAAAAATATACTAGTTTGATATAATTTTTATTAAAAATAAAAATTATGTTTTTTCGACCTTTAATGGTGCAATGAAAATGAAAATTATTCAAAGTCGAGGCCATACTCTATATTTCTTTATAGATTATTTGTTAGGACAATATTCTCGAAAATGGCCTAGAACTTGAATAATTTTCATTTTCATTGCACAGTTAAAGGTCGAAAAAACATAATTTTTATTTTTAATATAAATTATATCAAACTTGTATAAAAGACAAAGTACAGTCTAGTTTACTCCCCCTGTTTTTTGTTTATAGACAACACAATAAAATAAAAAGGAAGAAAAAAACAAAAAACGTGTATTGAATATCCATCAAAGGTGGGCCTTGCACATAACAAACAAGTTTTCAATTTATTTTTTGATCAATGGTGATAATCTTTTACTTCGAGCTCGTATATATATTAGTTCTCATGTAGTGAGTAATCTAGTTTATATGAATGTGTTCTGATGATGGGAACCTAGAAAATTCCCGAAATAGATCTATCAACACATTCCTGAAAAGGTCAAATAATAATTTTGAAAACAATAAACCTCTATAGATTATTTGTTAGCACAATATCCTAATGAAGAAATATAGAGTATGGCCTCGAACTTGAATAATTTTCATTTTCATTACAAAAAATATACCTTTTGAGAATCAGGTTAGCCGAGTGTGAAAATACCTGTCAAACGCTATTTAATAAATGTAATTAAATATACCAAATATTTATAAAAATAATAAAACGTCCCGTAAGAATTTGAATTTAATGGCCATTATTCATACAAGCAATTAAATCTTTCTACATTTCATCACACTTTATTAAATTGACCAAATAAGTCTTAATATTTTTGTAGAAACTTTAACATATTTTGTTTTATAAATTTGTATAGGTAAATTTTAATTACAACATTGAATAATTAAAAACATGTTAAAATACAATTCATTATTTCAACTTAATTAAGTCGAATTTAAAATAATGTTACACATAATAAAATGGAATAAAAACTTCAATCGACATTGTTTAACAAAGTATTTTAATATAGACAACCCATACTTAAAGAATATGAGCTATCAGTTGAAAACTTATGATTATTAATATTTACTTGTTTAAATATCACTAACAGTTTTGTAATCACTACTTTATCTTAAGGGTATATGTATCACTGTTTGAAATTGAATTTTAAAATTATTGTTCAAGGCACTTTTCTTGAATTGCCTTAAGGGAGATTGTGCTGTGAATGAAATTATATTTGGTTTGTAATGCCAAAACCCTAAGAAGTATTATACAAGGTGGCGCAAAAATAACCTTCCGATGTTTTTTGGCTATAATTTAAAAAAAAAATTAAAAACTTTGATTCTTCTTGTGGATTATTTTTATTTGATTGTCATTTGAGCCCTTTAAGAGCTGCAAGAGTCTGAGGCTTGTTGACATAAACCCGCGACTTCAAAAAGCCCCACAAAAATAAGTCTGGAGCGGTCAAATCAGGCGATCTTGCTGGCCAGTGCAAATCGCCAAAACGGGAGATTAGGCGCCCGGGAAATGCATCCTTCAGCATATCGGTTGTGGCACGTGCAGTGTGTGCCGTTGCACCGTCCTGTTGGAACCACATGTTTTCCAATCCCAATTCAGCAAGTTGCGGCAAAAAGAACTCGTTAATCATTGCTCTGTAGCGCTCACCATTCACAGTAACCGTTTGGCCCGCGACGTCTTCGAAGAAAAAAGGTCCGATGACTCCTCCAGCGAAAACAGCACACCATACAGTGACTTTGAGCGGGTGTAATGGCTATTCGTGGGTTACACGCGGATTTTCAGTGCCCCAGAATCGTAAATTTAGCTTATTTACGTGCCCGCTAAGATGGAAATGAGCCTCATCACTCATGATTATTTTTGATGAAAAATCATCTTCCTCTTGGTGGTGATTAAGGATGGCTTGAGCGTATGTTACACGCGATTGGCGGTCAGCAGCAAACAGCTGATGCACCGTCTGGACTTTGTACGGAAACATCTTCAAATCTTGTACCAAAATTCGCTGTAAAGACCGTCGACTGATACCCATTTGCGTGGCACGTCGTCTGGTCGATGTCGACGGCGCTTCCATGACATCCTCGGCTACAGCAGCAATATTCACTGCAGAACGGCTACTCCGGGGTCTGCCACGCCTGGCAGCATCTCGTGTTGTGCCAGTATCTTCGACGCGAGCGGCTAAACGTCGCAGTGTTTCACCAGTAGGCGTTGGACGGCCAGGAAATCTGCGACGAAATTCACGTTGTGCCAAAGTCACCGACCGATTATTGGTCAAATAAATAGTCACCAATATTCCGCGTTCTGGAGCAGTGTAGCGTAACATTGTTTATTAACGTGTATTTCTCATGCGTTTACTACACAAATGTCAAAACAGAACTGACATTAGGGGCCAATCGCAAAATTTATAGCATTTTCTGATAGGAGGATTACTTTTGCGCCACCTTGTATAAAGTTAAACAATATGCTAGGAGAAATATGTAGAAGATATAAGTACAGCAAATATATATTTCTATTAAAAAAATATTCATCTATGTTTTATCTTAAATTATAATTAATAATAAAATTTTGTTCCTCCATTTTGAAACATAAGGCTGTACACAAGGTTATACAAATAAACTATTAAATTAAAAATTTAATCATTTGAACTTAGAATTAAAAATCAGATGACTGTTTGATTCTATATTCTACATTAATGGGACTACAATACGTACGAGGGCGGTCCCAAAATTAGTCGATCGTACAAAGAAAACACAATAAATTTGGGAAAATTTTTCTTTATTTCTCAACATAATCTTCTTTCTAACTATCGTAAATGAAAGACAAGTTTCTTAGAAAAACAAATTTATTTATAATCCCAATTTTTAACCACTTAACGTGAGATTGGTCTCTTCTTTTTTTTTACCATTTTACAAAACATCCAAGGTTTATTAGAATCTGCTGGTTCGATTCGGGAGGCATCTCTTGTTAGTCATTGAACGAAATAGTGTCAACAAAAAGGTTTTTTTTTTGTCAAATTTTGTGTGAACATAGCATCAGTTTCGCAAAGTTTTGCAATATAGACAAAGTGCAGCTGAGGCACATCGATTATTCGCCGAAGCTTATTCTGAATATGTTATATCGATTTAAATGTGTGAGAGGTGGTTTATGCGGTTCAGAAGTGGTGATTTTGACACGGAAGACAAAGACTTTCTAGGCAGCCAAAAATGGTCCCATCTATTATGAGCTGTTGAAATCGGGCCAGACGACCTCTGGTACCGAACACAATTGATTCGAAAAACTACCGGAATGTGCGACAAATTCACAAATTTGTCAAAATTCCCTTATTATAAAGTTATACACCTAATAAAGTAGAGATAGCGGAAATTAAATTTATGACAGTTGAGAGTTTGAATATTTTCATATTAAAATACGGGAAAAAATAAATCGATCACATTAAAAAATGGCTAAGAGTATAGATTTTCCCTTACAATAAACCAAATGCCGAAAGGCTTTTAATAGTTTCATAAAACTACTAAATTCTTGCCCTGACGAAATGTCGTCAAATACACGAATTTGTTGTATAAGATGAATTTTTGTTCAGTGCAATTTTACGATAGTTTTTATGTCTGTTGATTTAATTGCATTTTGTATATTTTTTTTTTTTGGTACATTTTTATGATTTACTTTCTTATTTTGCCCTATATTGTAAAGAAAAATTATTGAGCTACCCTAATTAATATATTGGAACACACAAATTTTGTTCTTGTTTTTTTAAAACCCATGGCTAAAAATATGCTTAATAGACAACAAATTCTTTGTATTTATCTTTTTTTTATTTATAAAATATGTTAAAAATATAAAATAAAAATAATTAATGCAAACAAAAATATTTGTATATACTCATCTTAAATTAAACATTACTTTTTTATAATATGGGTGGCGTTTCATCGACTGTCTTTTTATTCAAGGACGTTTATATTGTTCTGCTGCTGTTTAGTGTTGCTAAGCTAAATGAGTATTTTGGGTTTGTTAATGTCCTTTTTCCTCGCGGTTTTTAATTATATGAAATTATTTTGGGCAACTGTCATTGTCGTTGAAGTAGAACTGAACTTGAATAGAATGAACGGAAAAGTTCCCAAAAAAAAAGGACAACAACTTGTGGAAGGCAAAACAAACAAT
Source organism: Delia radicum (assembly GCA_021234595.1). Classification (NCBI taxonomy): domain Eukaryota; kingdom Metazoa; phylum Arthropoda; class Insecta; order Diptera; family Anthomyiidae; genus Delia; species Delia radicum. Next base: position 227,674,542 of record CM037852.1, on the reverse strand, counting down.
ATAGAATGACTACACTTAGAATACTATGTAGGTAAAGACAACTGCAAATGTAGTTAAAAATAAATGAAATTTCACTAAAAGAAAGGACGACTTACATTACAGTAAATTCAACTAACATTGTCATTTGTTTTTTAATGTTCAAAAAATTAACCACAATTTTAGTAAAAATAAACCACATATCGCACACCTAGTACAAAAGTGACTCAACTCAAAATTTTTAATTTTCCAGAAATCGAAAAAAATATTTGCAACTTCATACCAATTGAAACATAAAGAAAGACATAAATGTTTTTTAGCAACACTTAACAACAACAAAATACACTGATATTTTTTTTATAGATAAACAAGTATATTCTGCATAGTTTAAGCATATAAAACCGAAAAATTAAAATTTTGAGTAGAGTCACTTTTGAACTGGGTGTGAGATATGCTAGTAAAAAATAAACAAAAATTTATTTTTTTATTTTTTTTAAATAACAAGAAACGAATGTAAAAAATTAATGTAAAATCATAAAACAGTCATTTGATATGGTTTGTTTTTTTTTTCAAGGTTAGTAAAAAATTACATTTGTTCTAGAAATGACTGAAATTTATATTAAAAATAAAGACACTGTATAACAAACCAAACAACTACTTAGTTTTAAAGCAGAAGTTTCCTGAGTGTAAAGTTAAGTCATTATTTATTGTAACGATGATGCGTTAAGTATATAATTCACACTTTCAAAAGCTTAACAAGCGGCAGAATCTAAAAATATGTTTTATTATGATTCTATTAAATTATTTACAATCGAAACAAGAGAGTGAAAATATTTATAAGTATTACTACGCAAATTTTTAAAGCAAAAAACACTAATAAGCACTTTGAAACACTTGTTTTGTTGTTAAATTTAAGTGTTTAATTAAATTTTTTGTTTAATTTTTTTTGTTATTGGGTTTCAATTTCAATTTCAATTTTTTTTTTTTTTTTTTTTTGATACGTAAAATATTTGTGGTTTCACTTCATATTTGTTTGTGTTTGTGTTTTCGTTTTATTTTAATTTAATCTTTGTTATGTGAATATTTGTGATTATAAATGTTTTTTAATTAATTTGTTGGGAATTTGAATTTTATTTTGTTATTTTATTATTTTGTGCTCTGTTTAATACTTTCAATTTATGATTTACTTAAAAATTTCATAAATAACTAATTATATCGCATGTAAAGGCAGACGTATACCATCACAATTAACAAAGAATTTTACTTATATTCTTACTCAATTGGCATACACTAACACATCTTTACTACTACAAGTACTCACATACACTTCCCGCATAAATCTTGTTTGCTTGTAGATTTAATGTATTTTAGAATTTGAAGTTACATCGCAGTGTAGAACAACGGCAATGACATGTCATTACTTTTCTCACCACCTTACTCTCCGCATTACTTTGACACTAATAATAGGGACTTACTAATAACTACACAATTTCCACTTGTTGTTCAAAAAATCGCACATCAAGTTAAAAAAAATACCAATTGCAATTTCAAAATTGCATTTCATTTTCAAAAAATACCAAATGTTTTTCAAAAATACCAATTGTAATTTTAAAATTACATTTGAAATTTAAAATACTATATGTTATTCAAAAAATACCATTTGTTTTAAAAAAAAAATAGCAAATGTTAATCAAAAGATAAAACTGAAACTCAAAAAAATAACAAATGTAGTTCAAAAAATATTTGCTATATTTGCGATTTTTTAAAAACAAATGTGATTTTTTGAATAACATATGGGCAATATTTAATATATGTCCTCAGTGTATTGAAGCAAGGAAGAGTACTAAGTTTGAGGATCAATATTGGGCAGAATCAATAATGAAGTACAAAGATATAAGCAAATATTAGCGAGAAACGGACGCGACATATATAGAAGTTATTTGTCGCGTCCGTTTCTCGCTGGTATCTACTTATATCTTTATACTACATTATTGATTCTGCCTAATGTTGATCCTCAAATTTAGTACTTTTCCTCAAATTTAGTACTCTTCCGTGTTTCAATACATTGTTTTAATTACAAATGAGGTTTTGGAAATAAAATTTATATTTTTTGTATTTCAAATATTATATTTTGAATTTAGTTTGCAAGACGTGGCAATTTATAGTTTGGTACTAAAAGTTGTTGAACGATATTGCCATTTTTGGATTTTCGCATTGCTCTCTCTTTCCGTGTGTGATTTGAATACTGATCAGTTTTATGACGATAGCCAAAGTTTCCAGCTCCCATTACAAAAAGAGTTTTCAGACTTGCAAAACTCATTAAGTCTAAGATCATGTAAATTAAAAAAATATGTCTCAAATCCATGGAGTTGATAAAAGTGGCGGAAAGTGCGATTGAAAAATATATATTTCAATTAGTCATAATTTTGCAGTGCCCTTTAAATCGACAATAAAACCGACGTAAAACTTGAAATTAAACTAATTCCCGAAGTAGCTTTTTACATTGGTTACTTCGTAACAGCTGTGTAGAAAACATTTATATACAAACAATTTTACTCTTGCAGGACGAAGTCTGTGATTGCCAAAAAAATTGGAGATGTGGTCGATTAAAAGCGCTTAATGAGACACAATAATATTTTCAACGGAAAAATAAAAAAAAACTAGTTTTTCAATTTGTAATATTTGTTCCCTGAAGAAGTCACCCAATGTGAAGACGAAATATTGGAAATAAATAATTAATAAATAAACTTAAAAGAAGAAAAATGTTCATTTTAATAAGTTTATAAAATCTTTTACTAAAAAGTGCTTACAATAACTTCAATAACTTATAATCTAGCAACAGCTCGTTACTTTTTTGTACGTAAATAGAACAATGGAATAGGGTTGTATTATAAGATAATGTTAGAATACCCCAAAATGTCATCTTTTATCTATGCCGTCCTAAAACACCAAAATGCAAAATTTATTCATAAAATGTCTGAATTCTCTAAAAATTACCAAAAATCAGTTTTTTTTTTTTTTTTAAATTAAACTGATTCGAAAAAATTTAATTATATTTGTCCAAAACGTAACATTGAGTTTTACAGCGAAAAAGCGAAAATTCGCCACATTTCGTAACGAAGCGAAATGGTCAAAAACCCATATGGTAAAAAACGCATGTGTTTTTTTTTAAATAAAAAAAAAACTACTGTATGAAATGACTGTAAAATCATAATACAGTAATTTGATGTGGTTGGTTTTTTAAATGAACTGCAATTGTAGTCAAAACTGCAATTTCTTCTACAAATGCTTGTTTTTTCAACACAAACAACTACAAATATTTACAACAAAAGTTCCCTGGGTGTAATATTAAGATTTCAAAATGGTAATTTTTTTTTTTTTCGTTTCCACACTTTATATTTATATTTAATTTGATTTTCGCTCATTGTGTAAAAATTGTCAAAAATATCCCAACTTCAGGAGACATAAAAATACCGTCGAACTCACTTTGTAAAACTCTTTGGCGATTTGTTTATTCGATGGCCTACATTCAATTCCTATTGCAACCATTGAGGCCAATTTTTCTTGTTGTACAGTGTAATAAGGAAGAAATTCTAAGAACAATTAAAGAATTTAATTATATTTAAAGAATTCAATTATATTTATCATAAACTTTACCCAACCATTATGGTTTTTTAACAAAACTTGAACATTGTCTTTAAAAAGTTTTATATTTTCTTTAACATTTTTTATCATGCGGAATTATAAAAAGTCAAAGGTGTTTTAACACCAGCTTGGGTAGGTCAAGTCAAAGACTATGACAAAAAGTTCAAAAGTATCTTACACTCATAAAAAAAAGTTAGTTCAAAAGTCTGTTAAGCGGGTTCCAACTCATTTGAACTAGTTTATTCTGTTGATATCGCTTAAATCTGCTATTTAACTAAAATTATCAGTTATCTCATTTTACCGCATGAACAAATTTCTGTTGTACTTGAACTAATTTCTAATATTTAGTTAAATTTTTTAAATGATTTTGAGAATTTGCCTCAAATGTGTGTGCGCTAGTGGTTATGCGTGCGTGCATTTTCATAATAAACGTCGTGGTGGTTGTTTTTCAAGTACAATATGTGTAAATTTTTTACATAAAAACAACAAGAAGCGCTTGGCATTTTTTTTACTGAAGCACAAACATGTTTTAACGTACGAATGTTTGAGCTTCAGTAAAAAAGAATGACATGAATTAAGCAAGGCAAAATTATAGAATTAATAAATAAATATTAAATAATATAAATAAAATAATAAGATTAGTTTTACAATAAAATTATATTTATTTATGTGAATATGAATAAATTTAAGTTTTCTCTTTCATCCTTTTAAGATTTCCATACAATTTTTAATTGCATTTTAAAAAAAAATACAAGCAAAGACAGACTAGAATGATCTAGAAAAATAAACGCTGTTTTGCAAATGTGTACTCCTTCTTTGTAGGATAACAAGCCCAAGAGAAGAAAAAATATTGCAGCTTAAAATAGAATTAAACTGAAAAAATAATTATGTTAGTATTAAAATAAAAAAAATATATTTACTTATATGAATTTGATTAAAGAATGTTTTTTTCTCTTTTAAGCCCATTACTATTTCCAAGAATTCTACATGGCATTAATATATAAAACAACGCAAAACAGAAATAAGCACAGATAATGTAAAATAGTGAAAAATAACATGATATTAAGTGAATTTATATAGTGTTTTCAATTTTGTAATTTATAAAAGAATAAAATTAAATGAAATTTGTTTTTATTAAATAAATAGCAAAATTATAGTTAGTTCAGCAGCATTTATTTTAAATGAAAATTCATCTTAATATTTGTATATTAATTGAATTGTTTACCTAGTTTTAACCAACTTTTTTTGTAGAAAACATGTGGTTATTTCAACTGATTTATTTTCATTTCCATTTAACAGCTTTCCTGCCAAATTATTATAATTTAACTAACTTTTTTAGCTTAAATTAAGGTCCCCTTTATTTAGCAGAATGTAATTCTCAACTTCATTGAAAATTTTGCTTGCGCAAATTTAGGTACTTTTTTCAGTTGTCGCAGATGAATTAGCAACTATTTCTACAGGCTTTTTTTATGAGTGTACGCACTTTGAAAGAACACAAAAAATAACAGCAAAGTGTGTTTTATTATGCTAGAATTGTATTTACATACTAAAAGATTTTCATTTTCACTTTCCTAATTTAGTTTACGAATATTTAGATATTTTTTCAGTTAAACCCCTCCAGTTGGTATGAACTTTATATGAAACTTCCACAGCAAACGCTCGCTGGCGTAGTCAAGTGTTAACTACTTCTGCTACTTGTTGGCAAAATTTTGTTATGCTTATATTTTCCGTGTTCTGCACAAAGTTTTTGTCATAAACTCAAAGTCAACAAAATAATCAAAAACATTACAGAAATTGTCTGCGAATACAAAAAAAGGTACTAAAAGTGGGGACAAAGTAGAATTTCTTGCCGACAATATAATAACAATGTAATGCATATGTTAACAAAGAGAACTGCAAATTTAAAGCGTTTATTAAAGAGACTTTTGTTTACATTTGAATGAAAAATAGTTACAGCTTTTGTGTACATGATAAAAAGCTATTGCAAGCTGAACAGCTTTTTCGTACAATACAACATTTATATTTTTAATACATATTGCTCATACGCATTGTTGATTTGAATTAAACATAAACAAAAACTAAAAAATAATGCTCATACGCTCTAGTAACTTTTTTATTTTCTATAATTGATGTAGAATACAAGTCCTTATATTATATGAAAGCATTAATCTGTAGCGAATTTTATGTATTCTACACAATTTATAGCAACTGTTTGGTCAAACCATAATAATGTCTGTGAAATTTACTCAAAATGGCTGTTAAAATAACAGCAAAAATTATTGGCATTTAGTTTTTATATTTTCCAATAATTTTAGCCTTTTCTTATAGTAACGCTACACTGATAATAAAAGATGCATAAAAATACGAAAAAATGTCAAAATAACAAAAAGTTTCGCAAAATACACGAACATTTGTTCATTTTACAAAATATTTCGGTGTTTTGACATTTTTTTCGTATTTTAGCATGGATTATTATGAGTATGTATGATTTTTCAGCACCTTTATAAAGGTTGGCCTACGTTTCAGTGTTTTTAGTTAATTTTAACAAATTTTTTCTGCAAGGACATTTTTAACTAATTTTTAGTAGCTTTTCTAGAATAAAAAATTGAATTTCTGCCATTTGTGCAGCTTTGTTTCTATGAGTGAATATGTCCGTTAATTGGTTCTATCTAAGATGTCTGTTGTGCAAAAGATCAATGATATAACCTGCTTATTGTCTGGGAGCAGAGATTTTATTGGTTTAAAGTATTTTCAATTTATAGCGTGAGAACTCTACAATTATAGCTCTATCAATATTTTCCTATATTTTCCCCGGTGATTTTTACAGGCCGAAACATTCTAAAAATGTTGTTGGATAAACGCGATTTTTATTATTTGTTGCACGGGAAATTTCTTCTTTTTTCAATTTTATTCATAGTTTTTTTTTAATTTTTACCTGAAATCTGGTATTTACATTATACCTGAAATCTGGTTTAAACCGGATTTTGGTATCAGACTGGTTATGAAACGAATTTTCACACCAGATTTTCCATACAAATTCATAGCTAGACTGTCGGACAGTCAATTTTAAAATTACGGTGAAAATTAAGTTGTACTGATACAACATTGTGTTTTTCCCTTACAGAGAAATTTTTAAAAATGTGGTATCATCTTGCGGAGGACAGACATGGGAGGCGTCAATTACATTTCACACTGATTCGCTAGTGAAAATTTGAAATATCATTAATAATTTCAGACCTACGCTCACACTTTGAGTCTTAAACGCTTTTTTAGAAAATGTTTAAAAATTTGAATACCTGACATGGGGATTAGTAACAAAATATGGGTATTTGATTATAGGGCAATTACTCAATTACACCCAATTACATGTAATTAGACGTACAAGTGTAATTGGTCTGTAATTAAATACACAAATATTGGTATTATGTCCCATGTCTTTAATTGACAAAATTTAAAATTTTCCAAGCAAGCGTTTAAGCCAACAAGTGTAAGCGTTGGTCTAAAATCATTAATTATATAACAAATTTCGCAACTGAATGATTTTAAAATGTAATTGACGCCGCCCATGTCTGGCGGAGGAAAATCTAACCAAATACAAAAAAAATCTTTAATTTAGGAAAACTAAATAAAACGAGTGTTAAACCCAATAAAATTAAATTTTTTATTGAAAGAAAAATTATATTCATCATCCAGTTACTTATTTATGTTTCCGACGAAGACAATTTGAATATGGTAGCCATTAGAAAAAAAGAAATATCCATCTTCCAAAAAGTCATCCCCAATAAAAAACATGTGTTTTGCAAAATTAACATTATTTCTTCCATAATCGCCTGTAAATTAATAACTTTTTAAAAAAATGTTCTGTTTGGGGTATTTTGTTTTGTTTACAAAATGATATTGTTGTCAATCAAAATACAGTTCGCATGCCAAATTTTATAATGTGAACTCGATTTGAAACCACATTTCGCGCAATGGTAAATTATTTAATACTATCGTGTAACTAATTGGGAATTATTATGTTTTGTTATTTAATTAATAAAATATTTTAACTATATCCAGATTTTTTATTAAACTGCATTATGTTAACTATGTGGTAGTCCTGGCATTTTTATATATACCCGAGTAAAAAAAATTATATGGTGGCATATCTAATTAGATAGGGTCCAATAACTAATCACATAAAATTTAATCCGAAAAACATAAAATATATACGTTAGGGCGGGTCGGTTTAAAAATCGCTCAACGTACATGGAAAATCGTATTCTAGGGATCAAAATAAGAAACTTTGCCGAAGGAGCCATATCTCTAAAACGAATTCTGATGTCCCGACTTTTGAACCGTAGCTTAAAATTTTGAAAAATCCCACTTTGACCCATTTAAAGTGCCCCAATCGAATCCAACCCAATCGAATATAATTTGTACATTCATCTACTAGAGCGTCTTCCGGAGAAGAAATAGAGACCCTAATCTTGGAAAGATTCCTCCTACTTTCTGAAATATCTCTATCCCGAGATTTGTACATTTTGCTATAAAAACACGGCTGAAAAGGCCCTCTTTCAACTGAAATTTTAACCCCTTAACCGTCACCTAAAATGATGATTTATGCATTAACCTGCTAGCGCGTCTCCCAGAGAAGAAGTAGCTCTCATAATTTTGGAGAGATTCCTCCTATTTTAAAATTTGACCCTACGGGTCAAAAGTCGGGACATCAGAATTCGTTTTAGAGGTATGGTTCCTTCGGCAAAGTTTCTTATTTTGATCCCTAGAATACGATTTTCCTTGTACGTTGAGCGATTTTTTTGCCTCCCTACAAATGGACCCGCCCAAATATACGTGGAACTAATTGGATCAAATTGGTTATAATTTCTTCCAATGATATACAATTGAATCCAAATTTTGAACAGATATTAATGTACTAAATAATATCATACTACATAAAATTTAATAAAATTAGATCCAATTTAGTATAAAAGTTTTATTTGTACTTTTAATAAATATCATATATACATTTAAAAAATATGAATTAATTATGATTTTAAATAATTTTGCATTAAACATTATTGAATTGTTCACTGAAGGTAATATTTGTATTTTGAAAGGCAGAAAACTTAAAATACGACTATAAGTTTTGAGTTAATAATTTTTACATAAAATTAAGTTAAGAAGAATGAAATTATAATTTGAAAGTCTCAAATCGTATCGAATAAATGTTAGTGTAGTAAAACCCCCAAAGGGTTTCGAAAAGTGTATGCACAGTCAAATTTAATGGCCGTTTAAAGTTTTCATTTCGCCAACACTATATTAAATAAGACTCAAAAAGTAGTGTAATAGTTTTTTTGATCTAAAATCTGAGTTCGGATGTCTCTAACAGAATTTTAAGAGGCATTTTTTCGTAGAATATTTTAACCCTATATTTGCAATTTTCATGGGTCATTTTAGACCTTTTTTCAATAAATACCAAACTAGTATCCTAAAACGTGTGTTTTGGGATACTGGTGAAAACGTGAATCGTAATTGAAAACAATCGTATTTTGTATTGAAAGATATATAAATATAAGTCTGTAAATTAAAAACATTAAAAATATGAGAAAAAAGGGGGTTAAAATATTAAATTAAAAAAATTCATAAATTTAGAAAAAATAACCTAACATTGTTAATGGACTGGGCTGCACGTGATAAATTAAAATTCCGATTTCTAGTGATTTAACATTACCGGCTAACGTTTTTGTCTTCGACACTTTCTTATCATTTAACCCCTTAAAGGTACATTTTAGGATACTTTTTTGATATGTTTTGAAAAGGGGACTTAAATGGCCCATGAAAAGTGCAGATATAGGGTTAAAATGTTTAAAATTCTGTTGGGGACATTCGAACTCAGAATTTAATTCAAAAGAACTATAACACTACTTTTTGAGTCTTATGCAATGCGGTGTAGGTGAAAAAAACTGAAAACTTTTAACAGTCATAAAATTTGACTGTACCCACACAAGACCAAACGCTTTGGGGGTTTTACTATACCAAGCTAATAGAATCGTTCGGTATAAGAATCATCCATTCCCAAGAAATGACCCTCATTTTGTTCCATAGTGTAATCTAACTGCCAAAGACACATGTCCCAGTTAGATATTGGGGGAATTCTTAGCTGGATATATGAAACAATTTTATGAACAGTGTTGACTTAAAACTCGCGTTTTGGGAATATTCAGCTGGATATATGAAACAATTTTATCAGCTGTATAAATTTAGAATTCGTTTTTTATGAAATATAGCCCAATAGCCACCGACTATGCGTTGACCATAAACTTATAATCGTTGAAGAAGCGTAATGTTTTTACATTTGTTATATTTGATGATTACTTCCCACAAAATTCTTTATTACAAAATAAGTTTATATATAATAGAACCGTAATTGCTACTAGAGATCGGGGTTAACTAGAATCCATGACTATGATTTCCGTGGGTGGTCGTAGATTTGAAGAAGAAAATGTAAGTTTTAAATATGATAATGTATCTGAAAATAAATAAAAGAAAATTTAAAACAAAGTACCATGTATTAAAAACTAAAGATTACTTCCCGTAAGATCAGTATATGAAACAGTCCATGATGATGTACCTGAAAATTTTGTCAAAATACCACTACCTATAATATTTGAAATTGTTTAAATGCGTAAAGCGAAATTATAGCTTACCCTGAGTCATTGCGGTTGTCGTTTTCCCCAGATGTGAAATGTTTTCGTTGGCCAATATTTATCGGAAATTCTTTATTTCTTAGTAAAGAATTTTTCGAATATCGTTCAAGCGTAGAACAGTTTCGTATCTTTAATATTATACATGATACAAATTTTTGGACAATTGGATGATTCAATATGATGAAATCTGTAAAATAGATAGAAGTAAAATTGAATTGTTATATATATCATGAAATCAATCAAAGGACATATCGCACACCTAGTACAAAAGTGACTCAACTCAAAATTTTAAATTTTTCGAAAAATAATATTTCAACTTTATACCAATTGAAACATAAAGAAAGACATAACTGTTTTTAGCAACAGTTAACAACAACAAACTACACTGATATTTTTTTTTAAACAAGTGTATTGTGCATAGTTTAAGCATATAAAACCGAAAAATTAAAATATTGAGTTGAGTCACTTTTGAACTGGGTGTGCGATATGTACTTTATGGAGAGAATAAAACATACGGGCTATTCGTTTTTCAAATTTTAATAAAATTGCTACTTTTACGCTTGTAATAAAAAAAAAACATACCGAAAGCGTTTTTTATTTATAGTACGTACAAAATACTACATTTTAATATTAACCACAAAATTTAGGAAATTTATAATTTATTCTGATTTACATTTATTTTATCACATGTAGGACTTGTTTTAAATATTGCAGTAATATGTTCTTATATAAGCAAATCTTATTGATCCGTTTTTTTTTTTGTTTTTTTTGAGTTTGCGTATTTGACATTGTATTTAACTATGAATGGAAACTGGGGTTGTATTGAGTGTGTGGGATACCGGGTACTAAAAACCAAATACATTGACGTTTTTTGCAGATGTGAATTTCTTACAGAAGGAAAAGGTAGTGTTTAAAGTGCTGCCTAGTTTTATTTCTAGCACTGGTAAACGCTTGATGGATGCCATAACGCAAGTTCTTGGTTGGAAGTTTGTTGGCTAATGTAAGAAAAGGTTTAACATCTCTTAACATAAATAAAGACCCATATTTAGTTTAAGACAGCTTTTGTAAAGTTGCATCTCTATTAATTTGGTTAATTTGCAATCGCAACTCATCATGCCCAACTTAACCAAATAAAAAACATTTCACACAAACAAAACAAACTGAATAAATAATAAATAAAAATATAAAAAAAATAAAAAATACATTGCATTTATAGTAATTAAATGTGCTAAAGTCCCAAAACTTATTTAACAAATTGTGAAAAGCAATCTGATGTAGGCGTGTCCCTATCCGGATTTCATTCCTGCCTAAGGAAATCTTCAGGGGACTTTGTTATTAGAATTTCTAGAGATATTTGTTATGTTAAATCACAAACTCAATGAGAATTTCTTGTCCTCGTCTAGGAGCGAGATTCAAAATTTAAAATATCAAAGAAAAACCAAAACAACAACAAAAAATTGTCACAATTGGCTTTGTCATCTTCCAAATACTACTCTGTTTTTTTGACAGACCTAGCAATGTAGTGACGTTTATTCCATTAAATACATTAAACAAAGAATTAATTCGCAAATCTGGTGAATATTTTAAAATTTAAATAAGTTAAATATGGTTGTATGCTCAATATTACGATATACTACACAGAGGTAATTAACATGTGAATAGACCTCTTTTAACTTTTAAGCCCAGTAGTTTGTTCGAATTCTTAGAATATCTGTAAAATCCGAGGACTGAGTATGCATACAAATTTCAAGAGATTGAATTTGCAGACATTTTCGGCTGGGTATGTCTTTAGTCTATTGCTCGTTGTTTCAAATTTGTTTTATTTTTTTTTTTTAACTTTATTTTAGAAATAACGACAATAAATTTTTTTTTTATTTGTATATACGGAAAAACAGTAAAACAGAAAAAACTTTTGTATTAGCCTTCATTTTGAACTGAGAAATTTTTTCGGTGTAGACATTATAAAAATAAATTTTTAAAAACTTTTTTTTAACTCCGCGGTTATTATTCACATAACTAAATGTATGTAATCTTTTATGTTTATTTGTTATGTGTATATTTTTTAATTTTTTCAACAAAATTTTTACAAATGTATTTTTGTTTAGATTTTCCTGAAGATGGACAATAAAATTGTCCGAAATATCGAAAATAAAAATAATAATTAAAAACAAAATTTAAAAATTTGGTTTTTATTATTGCAACCCATGACCTTAAGCCGAACTAAATTCATCACATAAAATTTTGTAATTTTAAAATCTCACGGAAATTCCAATGAAAGTAAAAAATTTTTGATTTTTTTTTTTTTGCTTTATTGGCTGAGAGAATTCTGCATGCATGATATCAATGAATTTCTGCATTAGATATATGAAGTGTCAATGAAACTCGTCTATTGAGACTTTTCATTAAATTAATGCAGTTTTTCATAACATTTAATGAAAAATTTCATTTTATTTAAGAAAAAAAAAAAGAACTTAATCCTACTAATGAAAACCTTTCATAAAATCTATAAAGCTTTTCAATAAAGTTAAAGAAATTTTGCATTCACATTGTTAAGAAATTTTCCAAGAAATTCTCTTTGTGTATCAACATAATATGTACATGTCAATGATACTTATCAACGACGTCAATATTTTTGTTGGATAACGGCTAGCTAGAGAAATAAAGTACTTAACACAATGGTTTACAGCACAACAACATATTAAATTTAAAATCCATGCCAAAATGTAAATTTAAAAGAGCTCGTCTCGCTCTTACTTATAGATGTAATCACAACAATTTTAACATTTTCCAAAAACAAATGGGAAAGGTGTTCGTTCTCTTAAGGTATATTATTCCCTCTCTTTGGTCCAAAGACCGTACGTCTTGACAATCTGATACCCTTTAAATTTAAAGATTGTCCCTATAACTTTTTTGAAAATTACTTACTCAATGCTTACCTTCCCAGCAAAACTTTGGTAATGGGTAGGACTTATGTCAGACCTTCCAAAGTAATGACTATCCATTCCAGTTTTTGTTATTTTGAAGATCCGAAATAATACCTTACTAATATGAATATATGTAACTGCTAATTTGTAATATAAAAAACAACGCCTTACTAATATTGTGTTAAATATCTGCTTATTTGGAATAGCAAAAATAATAAGTTACTTATTATCACTTATTTCAGACCTTTCGTAGTAATGACTATCCATTACATTTGTTGTTATTTTGAAGGTCTGAAATAATACCTTACTGATATGAACATACATCACTACTTATTTTGGAAGCTAAACAATTATGTCTTACTAATATTGTGTTATATACCTGCTTATTAGGAAGGGCCAAAGAAATAAGGTACTTGTAAGGTAATAAGTAACTACTTTTTTGTAAGGTATATTTCTAAAGATTCATAATATATCATAATTAATAATTTAAATGCAATTTATTTAAGCAAACAAATATATAGTTATACATAAACGACTCTCACAAAACAAAAGCTTATTTAGTAAATAACAAAATTAAGAAATAAAAATCCTCGTTGGTTCTCATTTCGCCGGCTGTTGTGGAAAAAGTTGTGACATAGTCAATTCTCTGACCGATTTGCTGACATTTTGGGCATCCATTTAGTGCCATATGCCCCATTATGCCACACACAAAGGACTTGGCAGGAGCGTCACAAATAAATGCACGTATTTTCAGTTGAATTAGTTTGGTTTTAACCAAAAATCCGTTATACTTCAAGTCAGAAAAGTCATTTACAAAATCATGTAAATAGCAATTTATGTCGATTGTTTTTTTTGGACCTACATAGCATCCAATTATAAAAACTGCACTATTTGGAATATTAACTATTTGTCTCAAAATCGGCCACAATCCAACACCAGAACTTTTAAATATTGGCAAGCCATCTATTCCAACATCAATAAAAAGTTCTTCCAACGATGAATTTTCTATAAGTGTTATTTTATTTTCCAGATGATGCTTTAATCCAATATGGACATATTTACCTGGGGAAACTGTGCGCTCTTGGCAACGAGGTTTTTTCCCACAAGCCCATTAACTGATATAGGTACATCTAGCTTTTCATGTTTTAAAATCTTTAAAAGGCTGTTGGCACATTTTACCGTTGGTTGGTTTACGATAAACTATTCTTTAAGTTTATTCAATTGTAGTTATTTTAGGACCTATTAATAACTAGTTATAATTGTCCTTATTAATAACTAGTTATTTTATTGCCTATTAATACCTTCTTATTTAGGTACATGTTAATACGTACTTATTTTTGCACCTATAAATAACTACTTATTAACATCCTTACAAGTAATACGTCATATAATGGCTTTAAGCATTACTTTTGATGCTACAAATAAGAAATAAAATAATTACTTATGTGTAACTGGTGATTTCACTACATATTTTGTAACGTCTTATTTTTGTCCCTATATGTAAGCACAAGGCAAGGCCTTGCCTCCTATGACACCCCCATGTTAAAATCAGGTGTTCTTGGCCTCAACTATAAGTACTTCTGATTCTTGTTTTCTTCTTCCATTTCCCATTCTATGGTAATAGAAAGTTTTCCTGGGTTCCTCATGCCTGACATTCTCATTTAAAAACGACTTAGAATTTTATGTTTAAAAATTCACAAAAGTTCATTTTATTATTAAGGATAAGTATAATAGACCTAACATAGAAACTGATGTTTGTTTATATGGCAGCAGTCATTAACATACTAAAATTTAATATTCCTAATGAAAACTAATAAAAAAAAATTTAAATTATGAGAAAATAAATCGGACTAATGACGTATAGAAACGGTCTGACTTTAAGAGAGTTAAATAATTGTTTGTTTCTTTAAGTTTAATGGTTTCAATTTTATCATACCTTAATATTATTATTAATTTTACTCACTATTGTTTCACTTTCATGTTGATTCATCCGTGGGCCCAGCAATGTTTAATAGGAATATGTACACCAAGAATACTATGAAGGTAAAGACCACTGCATATGTAGTTGAAAACAAATGAATTTTCACTTGAAGAATGGACGACTTACATTTCAGTAAATTCAACTAACATTGCCATTAGTTTTTTACTGTTCAAAAAATGAACCACATATGCAGTAAAAAATTAACAAACATTTAAATAAAAAAAAAAACTACTCTACAAAATGAATGTAAGTTAAGATCTTACATTCATTTTGTTTTTTTTTTTTTTTCAATGAACACAATTGTAGTGAAAACTTAAAGTTCTTCTACAAATGACTGTTTTTCACATAAAAATAAAGAAACTGTATTAGAACTCAAACTACTACATTTATTTATAGAAGAAGTTCCTTGAGTGTAGCGATGTATGTACCATTTAATTATTAAAATTGGCTAATAAAAAAAAAATATTTAAATTATAATTAATATTTTAACTCTCCTGTTAGATCTTATGATTTTGCAATGAAAATGAAAATAGCCAAACTACCGTGAATAGCCAAACTACCGTATGTACAAAAAATACATCATAGTTGCGCCAACTCACAAAATGTGGGAAATAGTGGAAATTAGATTACATATGATTTTCTAACAATTGTGAATTGTTGTGGTGTTTGTCTTAGCTATCTTCTGCAATTACAATTAAATGTAAAATCGACCCCGTGTAATTGAAACTGGTTTTAAGCCACAGCAAAAATCGACCTTACTTAGAGCAGTTGGTTAGAGCCTCTGTCTAAGTGTAGTGCGAAGTGCATGTGGCAAAGAAAGCAGGTTCAAGCCACGGTCAGGATTGCATTTAATAAATAAACATTTCATATAGATGCAATCAAACAATAAAAACCATAACAAATAATTACAGTATTGTCAAAAAAAAGGATTACTGATGAAGGTTGTGTTACCAGAAACTGCTCAGTCTAATTCAATAAAAATTTACAATGTAGTTATGATTTTTAGAAAAGTATGCTTAATCTTCTCTACCACGCCTATCTCAAACAATTGGAAAATATGTGCATATTAATTATAGTATTAATTGTACATTGTCTAAGAAGACGATGAATAAAATTCAAAAATCCCCAAGAAAATTATTCAAGTTCGAGGCCATACTCTATATTTCTGTATTAGGATATTGTCCTAACAAATAATCTATGGAGTTTTTTTGTTTTCAAATTTATTATTTGACTCTTTCAGGAATATGTTGATAGATCTATTTCGGGAATTTTCTAGGTTCCCTTCATCAGAAATTCAGATAAACTAGTTTAATCACTACATGAGAACTAATATAATATACATGTGCTCGAAGTTAAAGATTATCACCATTGATAAAAAAATAAATTGAAAACTTGTTTGTTATGTGCAAGGTCCACCTATGGTGGATATTCAATACATGTTTTTTTGTTTTTTCACCTTTTTATTTTTTGTTCTGTCTATAAACAAAAACAGGGGGAGTAAACTAGACTGTACTTTGTCTTTAATACAAGTTTGATTTAATTTTTATTAAAAATAAAAATTGTGTTTTTTCGACCTTTAATTGTGCAATGAAAATTATTCAAGTTCGAAGCCATACTCTATATTTCTTTATCATTGCACAATTAAAGGTCGAAAAAAACATAATTTTTATTTTTAATAAAAATCAAATCAAACTTGTATTAAAGACAAAGTACAGTCTAGTTTACTCCCCCTGTTTTTATTTATAGACAAAACAAAAAATAAAAAGGGGAAAAAAACAAAAAACGTGTATTGAATATCCACCATAGGTGGACCTCTGGTGGGAATCGAACCCACGACCCCCACACTGATAAGCCAGCACGCTACCAACTAGCCTACCGGTGCGCACGTAAACAGAACTAAAATGTTTGAAATTTATGTCAAACAAAAATAAAAAAATATAAGAAATATTTTTTTCTATTTTAATAAAAATTTAATTGTTGTTTTAAAATTCATTGAAAATTAAATTGAAACAACAAGTTCCGGAATAATACAATCTAAAAAATCCAGTAAATGCCGGAGTAACAGATATCAGTTTTTGTAAGTATTGGTTTCTGATTTTTGTTGTTTGACTCTGAGGTCCGATTAAATAAAAAACTTTTATTTGCTTTTAATTAAGCAACAAAATAAAAAAAATCATTTAATAGTTTTTCATTTAATCAGACCTCAGAAACAAAAAAAAAAATTTAAAAAAAATTAAAAAAAAATATAAAAAAATAAATATTTGAACTAAAATATACGGTCATGTATGAGCCATATATGGACATATACCCTCAATTTTCGGATCAGAACATATATGGCACTTCATATATGACAATATATGATCATTTTCATTTCCACATTTGTTGTTGACTGAAAATTTTCTTTGTTGCTCTATATATTAATTATATAACAAAAAAAACCAATAATTCTCTAAAAAAAAAAAGAGTACAGACTTTAGTTAATCGGTGTCTTTATGCAAAAGTGAGCCAATGAATCACTTCTTTACAATTTGAGATATAGGTGGGTAGACAGGTTTGACTTATATGATTACGAAGAGGAAAAATTTTATACCTTTATTCCTACTGAGGTTTGTTTTTCCGAAAAAATTTTGGATAATATATACATTTTGAGTTTTAATTTTGAAACATTGGCTCCTTTTGCTCCACACTGTATATTATGCAACAAAGAAGTTAACTTAATTTAATAATAAAATAAGAAAATTACATAAAAAACCTATGGAAATACCTAAGGAAGGCTATGTTGATAAAAAAATTATGAAATTTAATTCTATATAAAACATTCACTTACCATTATGTAGGCAAAGGCCACTGCAAACAAATAATATATCCCTTGAAAAAAGAACGACTTACATTTAATAAAATTCAACTAAAATTGTCATTTGTTCTTACTGTTAATAAAATGAACCACAAATGTAGTTAAAAATTCACAATCGTTTATGTGTTTTATTTTTTAATAAATAACCAAAAGACTGATGAAATGAATGTAAATTCACCAGCAAATTTTTTTAGAACAGATTACCTTTCAACCTGTTGTAGAACAGCTTTTTTTTGCGGTTATATGGAACCGGTTCTAGAAAAGGTTCCTGGGAGTAATATGTAAGATTTCACTGTCCCAGAACCAGTTATATAACTGGTTATAGAACCGGTTCTATAGCAACCTGTTCTAGTTTGGAGGTAAAGAACTTATTGCACTCATAATAATCTATAGGTAAAATACACGAAACCCGTTGTTCATTTTACGAAAGTTTTGGTTATTTTGACATTACGAAAAAATTTGTAGAATATACAAATCACATTTCGTAAAGTTTTGTGAAAACTTTTTTTTAAATAAAAATGTGGTGCATACCTTACGGGTTTATTTTAAAGTTAAAAAAAAAAAATGTAATGGTGCCACACCAGAATCGAACTCACGATTTCAGTGACGTCCTGCTGTGTTGAAGTAGACCCCTCTACCATTTGCACCAAAGTAGCTGATGCAATACAACAAACTAAAAAGGAACTTAAGTCAAAATATTATGAAATTTTTATGAAAACTAGAAAAATATGCTACAAATATTTAATAAAAAAGGTAAAATGGCAATTAAATATTTTTATTATGTTTATTGAACTAAATAAAATAATATAATTTTTTTATAAATATATCAAATAATATATTAAAAAACAAAATAAAAAAATAATAAAATAATAATAATAAAAAATTTAAATAACAATTTCAAACTAATTGCATTTTATTATGAAATATTTTATCTTTTTAAATATTTGTTTTATTGAATTTCATACTAAACCCGTCAAATAAAGTGGAAGTAGTGTTTTCGGGTCCTCTTTAACTTGATTTAGGATCCTCTTTATTAAACAAAATACAAAATATCCATTTATATCAAAACACAAAAATAGTAATAATGAAATAAAAAAATAAAACATAGAAATTTAAAAAACATTAATAAACAAAAAAAAATATAAAAACTAAAAAAAAAAAAAATTGTCCTGGCCAGGAGTTGAACTCGCAACCTTCTAATTGCAAATCCGACCTCTAACCACATCAACATCCATATGTAATATTTGTAACATTACAAATTTTTGTACAATGTACTAAAAAAATATTACGAAATCATGTTTGTATTTTTTACGAAATTTGTAAATTTATATAATTTGTTTTATACAAAAGTTTTGTAATATAAACAAAATGTTTGTACATTCTACGAAAAAAAATTTACGAAAAATATATTTGTATTTTTAAGCATGGATTATTATGAGTGTGCAAATAGGACAAACTCCATATAAGAAGAATCGGTTGCAGAACAGAAACTAAAACCTGTTATAATACACTATAAGTTGTTCTGCAACCTGTTATTTGGATTTTACTATTTTACTGGGTAATAGTACAATAATTTTATGTGTTTTATTTTTTTACACGAAATACAATTATAGCCAAAACTGAAATTTCTTCTTCACTTAAAAATAATGATACTTAATACATATATAAAGAAAAAGTGAGATCGAATAAGTCCTAACACAGATTATCACTTATAACTTTTTTTATGTTTAAAAGTGAACTTTTCTTTGCATCAAGTTATCTTTTAAAAAGTCGCCAGATAATGTGTATGAATTATTAGCGAAATCGGATCATTACTTTGTTTACAAATGAACTTTATAAATATTTCGATCTCACTCCTTATAAATATTTCTAACCAAAAATTTCGTAAAATAAACGAAAATTTGTTCCTTTTACAAAAGATTTCGTTGTTTTGACATTTTTTCGTATTTTTAGCATGGATTATTATGAGTGTAGTAATTACAAATTTTCTTTCTAATTAAAATTTTGTTCATAAAATTTCCTAACTTAATTTTGTGATTTTAAACATACATTTATGATTGATTGGTTATATTAAGGACACATTTTAGAATACTCGGTATAATGAAAATAATATTAAATTATGCAATTGTTATGTGTGCACTCATAATAATCCATGGATAAAAATACATAATTATTGTCAAAACTGCAAAAAATTTCGTAAAATGTACAAATTTTCGTTTATTTTACAAAAAATTTAGTTATTTTAACATTTTTTCGTAATTTTACGCATGGATTATTATCAGTGTGATAAAATTTATAATAAGTTCACAACAAGTTTTTAGTACTTAAGGCAATGTTAAGTTGACAGGAGGCTAGTTTGTTACCAGTCCAATTAAATACCAGTAGAAATAGTTAACAAATAAAACAAAACAGAACATTTAACCTACATATGCAAACAAACACAAAGCACTAACCACAAACCTAAAACCCACCATATAATCAGAAAATGTCATCAAGTCATTGGACATTAAAACATATCATAAGAAGAATTCGACTAAAAAGTTTTGTGTAAGATATCAAAACAAAAGGTTTGTTAAAGAAAATAAAAGCCCATTATGATATAAGGCTAATTTTTTGATGGTAAACTAAAAGTTATTGTCTTTTCTGTCATATAAAATATAAAATGAGGCACATGGCATATGTACCTACACACCGAATTATACCCACACACACACATAACCAAAAAACTACCAGCAAAGATTATAATCAATAAAAATAAAGAAGACACAAAACAACCAACTATGTGAATAAACAACATGCTCACTAATACTTTGATACTGGTAAAAAAAAAATAAAAAATAAGTAGAGCTGTTGTTATTTTCAAATAAGTATTTATATGTATAAGTGTTACAATAGAAAAAATAGCTACAAACACACATTTGTATGTAGTTGTAGTTAAGAACTAATGTAACTGGAGCTCAGCAAAATATAAACGCATCATAATTGTTTATTATATAGTGTGGCTTTATACCCCACACACACATAATAAAATCGTGTTACGCATTTTTTTCGTTATCCATTATGTATGTGTGTGTGTAAGGCTTTGTTGATAAACATGTTATTGTTGCAGTTTGAGTTAATATATTTTAGTTAGACTGGTTTTTACAAGATGTACGTCGCTGCTCGATTGAGTGAACAGATGTATTTTTTTTTTTTTTATTGCATATATTTTGTTATTCTTTTTTCGTTTTGTGTGAAAAAAACATCATCTACAAACAGAAAACAGTTTTGAAGTTACAACCGAATTTTTTACCAACCGAATTTTTGTGGTTCCACGTACTATCACAACCGATATTTATTTACAAATTTTGAATTTCTATTGTAACAATTGAATATTTTTTGTTCATCTACTATAATATCCTATAAATAGATTCACGTGTATTCAAAAAAATTTATTTTATTAATAAAAAAAATGTATGCCTCGAACTGGGCTCGAACCGGCGATCTTCCGTTTGTCAGGCAAGAACTTTACCTCTAGCCTAAATCCAATTTAAATATGTTTTTTTTTTTAAGTTCAACCTTTAATATTTTCTAGTTTCAAATTTAAATATTTGTCTAAAAATAGATTTGTATGTACAACAGAAATTCGGTTGCTAATCTCAATATTTTATTAGAGTTACCAAAACTATGAAAAAATTGTATATTATTTTAAAATTATTTTAGTAATAAATGATTCTTATGCCACGAACTGGGCTCGAACCGGCGACTTCCTGCTTGTCAGGCAATTACTTTACCTCTAGACTAAAGACAATTTGAATTTGTATTTTCAAATTTCTACCTTAAATGTTTTTTTGTTTCAAATTTGTATGTACAACAGAAATTCGGTTGCTGATCTCAATATTTTATTAGAGTTGCCAAAACTATAAAAAAATAATGTATTATTTTAAAATTATTTGAATAAAAAAATTCTTATGCTCGCTGAAGACGAACCGGTAACCTTCTTGTTGTCAGGCAATTACTTTACCTCTAGCCCACACCAAATTTGAATTGGTGTTTTCTAATTTCTACCTTTAATATTTTTTTGATTTTCTTTCAAGTTTAAATATAAATGTCTAACAAAAGATTTGTATGTGCAACAAGAATTGGGTTGCTAATCTTAATATTTTATTAGAGTTACCAAAACTGTTAAAAAAACTTTTTATTATCTTAAAAATGGTAACAGCAATTAATATTTTAGATAGAGTGATTGTTTTTTTGCAGTCTAAACTAATATTCGGTTTTATGTAAATATTTTATTCATGTTATAAAATCTCCGAAAAGTGGTTGGTTGTTGGTATTAAAGGTAACATAGAATATAATATTTTTTCAATATTGATTTGTAAAACCAATATTTTGAATGATGTGACTTTGTTTTGGTTAATTTTATATATTTTCCGATTACAATATAGTTTAATTATTCTGATGATGAATTTTAATTACTTACAATTAAAATTATTGAATAATGATTAAATTTTGTTGGTTACAATGGAATTTATTCTCTGTGTGTAAAAACAGGGTTTTACGTTAAATTTTTTGGCAACACAACAACAGCTGCTGATATTTTTACGTTGTTGCCCATTTGAAGCCATTATTCCTATGGCCATTATTGGAGGTCATTAGGCATTTTAAGTTAGTTTTTTCTTTGGTAACATCTATGGAATGATATCGGAAATTCTGTAAAAATTTTGTGATTCCATTCCTCTGCTGCTTGCGCGACTTCGGCCCACTTACACTATAAGCATCTTCGTGTGGCTTACGTTTATGAACGATCGGTTGTTGCTTTGTTCTCATTGTGTTAAAAAAAAATTAAGTCACTTGTTGTTAAACACTTTTTAAAGCGAGATCACGCTACGCAAGATAAAAAAACATAAAAAATTGATCTTCGTTTTCTTAGCTGCTACACAAACAAGCGTAAATGTAATAGTATGGGTTATGCCCATCACTGTTTTAAAACGATTACATCTTTTTTATTTCATTTAAAAATTTTGATATTAAGAAGACATCATGTCGTATACATGATATTTTATATAATATTAAGTATGCGACATGTTGTTTTTGCTTGTATTGTTGGAGAAGACAAATTGGACTTTTTTGCTTCTTTCTGCTATTTTTTTCGATATTTCCTTTTTTTGCCATTTATTGGCTTAAAAACAGCCCTTTGTTGTTAGCTTTAAAATTGACTTCCTTAGAGCTTCTTCGCTTCTTCGCTTTTAATGCTTTTTTCTCAAAAAATTCTTTTTTCAAAATTAATTAATATCTCATTTCAAAGATTATTTTATCTTCTCAAATATATTTGCAGATTAGATATATACTATTACGCTGTCCTTGCATTGCGAATATCTCAAATTCAGCTCTTTTTTCTTAAAAATTTTGCTTCCAGATTGATCAATATGTTCTCTAAAACACATAAAAAACTCATTCTTCGAAACAATAAATATTTTATAATATTACTACGATTATATCTAATATAAATCAATACAAACTTTCAAAACTTAATCGTAAAATAAATTTTAAAATATAGTGATTTATGAACTTATTAAAAACAAATCTATAATATTTTAATTTGATGTTCTATAAAATAGAAGGGTCATTTCAAAAGCAACATTGAGAGTCATCAGCTCATCCCCTTCCGATTTACGGGAGACTTGATATATGTAATATCCTAATTAGTGTGACAAAACCAATTGTTTATTTTTCTGAAATTCGTTGTCGTTTGCGTTTTATCGTTGCTTAAAGTTGGCATTTTTTTTTATTTTTTGAAAATATATACTGTTTAAATGGTTGTAAATATTGACACCTAATTAAATAAAAAAAATAATGTTTTTGTCAAACTAATTAGGAAATTACATATACAAAGTTTCATGCAAATCGGAAGGGATGAAGTTGAAAACGCCATATTTTCATGAATAGGCCTTCTGGAATGAGAAAAATATGTTTACTACTATTTAGATCCAATGAACAATATTCAAGGTATTTTTTTCTCCAAATCGCAGATAAAAATATTTCAAAAATCTGAAAATGTACCTCGTTTCATGACAGGTCAAAAGTTAAATTTTGTTTTGAATTGCTCATGAATTTTAATATTTTCCAGTTTTTTGGATTTTAATGAGACTTGACTTCACGATTATCCGAAGTCTAAAATTGATATTTTTAATTAATAAAATCGATATTTCAATACCTATATATGTACTAGTTAGATGTCAAAATGAGCTAAAGTTTATAAAACACTAAAATTCACGACTTGATAGTAAACGAAAAAACCTCTCAGTTGGAGATTTTGAAAATGAAAATATCGATTTAAACCTTAAATCAAAAATTAAAATGATCCCATGTTTTTTAACTTTAAAATATACTGTTTGATAAAAATATGTCTTCATAGTAAACTTTTTACTTTTTGCACTATGGTTCTAAATAAATATATTGGGCCAAAATTAAAAATTTAATTTTTCTTGTAAATAATGTAATTCATGTATAAAATTTTTAGCCACATTCATAATAGTCAATAACTTTAAACAGCCATTAAATTTATTTTTGCATTCAAATAAAAATAAAATAAATGTCAAATTGTCTAGGCATTTCTTGGGGTGTTTCAAATAATAGTTCGTTTTTGACGTGATGAAATTTTCTAAACGCATGAAATTTTTTAAACGCATTCAAATTGATTTAAATATCCATTAATAATAATATTTTTTTTTAAATGTAAAATAAATGTTTGATATTATTTTTATTAAAAATAAAAATTATGTTTTTTCAACCTTTAATTGTACAATGAAAATGAAAATTATTCAAGTTCGAGGCCATACTCTATATTTCTTTATTAGGATATTGTCCCAACAAATAATCTATAGAGTTTTTGTTTTCAAATTTATTAATTGACCACTTTCAGGAATGTGTTGGTAGTTCTATTTCAGTTTGATATAGATCTATTGATAACTAGATTTATTTTCATCGGTAAAATAAAGGTTTTGTTATACTGATATTTCACTGAAAATTGTATAATAAATTTTTTACCACTAAATCTTTAAGAAAAACATTATAGTTTCTTTTCCAATGCCAGAGTTCTATAATATGTGTTTGAATTTATTGTTTAATAGCCATAATTTGGCAACTCTTAACTGAAATTTTTACAAATTAAGAAAAACATGCTAGATGATTTCTTTAAAAAAAACAGTCTAATCGTTTAATAGTTCGACGTTCTTGTCTGAAATTATTAAAAATGGGCTTTTGTGAGGTTCTTTTCAATACAAATAGTTTAATAAATATGCTAATTATTATTCCAGGGTTGCCATATATTGATTTTAAAAGAAAAATAAAAGTTTTGTAATATTTAGCAGAACTTTTTGAAAAATTATTTATATAGAGAAGGCAAACAGATGTCATAAGCTGATTTGATTAGAAATATATGCAAAACACTTTGCAATAAGAAATAGTTGCTGTTTCCACCATATCGGCTAACATAAATGGATCATATAATGTTTAAACTTGTAAAATCCTTATTATGCTGAAAACTACACCATTTTCTTTCTTAATCTAAATAATTAGATATTTTCGTCAAACAGGCGAAAAAGTATAAAAAAGTTCTAGGCCAGACTAGCTATATTGTTTTACTGTTAACTGTTTAGAAACATCACCCAACAATCTCTCACATGTACAGAAATTTTAAGGAATTTGCTTAAATCTTATATATAAAATTCTCGTGTCACAATGTTCGTTCCCTTACTCCTCCGAAACGGCTTGACCGATTCTCATGAAATTTTGTGAGCATATTGGGTACGTCTGAGAATCGGCCAACATCTAAAAATGGGCGTGATCGGACCAGTGGGCGTGTCAGCTCCCATACAAAGTAAATATTTAATATCATATATCTACAGTTCTATAATAGCCAGCGTCTTAGAAATTTGTGCACATTGATTATATTATGAATAGTCATGGGAAAATTGGGCGGGATCATACCAGTGGGCGTGGCAGCTCCAATACAAAGTGATTATTTAGCTCATATACAAAATTAATATTAATATTAAATATCTAGGGTTCTATATAAGCTATATAGCCTTCAAATTTTGTACGAGTCCATCAATTACAAATATATGTAGTCGAACTGAAAATGGGCGGAATGGGATAAATAGGCGTGGTACCAAAAGCCAAAAGCATATAAGCATTAAAATAAATTATCACATTCAAGACTTTTTGCAAGCTTATTTAATAATGTTGTTCAAAAATTGGTTTAGCGTTCCTCATAGTCCTGGAATAAAGGCGATAGAAGGACAAAGAGGCGTTGGGCTTCCCATGAAATTACAAATTTTAAAATGATTTACTAATGTGAATTTATTTTTTTAATTATATATTTGCGTAAAAAAAATTTCTTGATTTAAAGAATTAATTACAATTAAAATTTGAAGGCAAAGCTACGTTTGCCAGGTCAGCTAGTAATAAATAAAAATTAAGATTTTGAAAAAGACTTAGCCCTTCCAGTACATCCAAAGTGGCAAATTTTGAACTTTAGTTACGTGTACAAAAGGGTGGAACGATTAGTATGGAAGGAAAAAAATCTTAATGGGCGCTTCGCGTTTCTGATTCTTGGGATTCTACTGAGCAAAAACCATACGTCTACGGTGAAAATCGAGCTTCCAGATTCTGATTTTACGGCAAAAAAGCCCTTTTTTTTAATTAAAAATTAACTAATTAAACCACACTCACAAATATGATTGATGCAATATTCTGCTAGAGAATCTTCCAAAGAAGAGATTGATATCATAACCTTGGATAATCTCCTTCTACTTCCTGAGATATGTCCATCCCACACATTGTTACTTTCACAAAATACGGCTAAAAAGTCAAAATCTGGAAGCTCGATTTTCACCGTAGACGTATGGTCTAGTGGACTTTTTTGCTCAGCACAATCCCAAGAATCAGAAACGCGAAGCTCCCATTAAGATATTTGAACATCGCTCCACCCTAGTGTACAACCACTAGAAGGCGCGGTGAAATTACAAAAACCTCAAAAGATCTTATTGATATACAAGTTCATATGTGTCCTAATTTCCTCGAAAAAGACTAAGGAATCGATGGGTGGTAGAAAATGGGCTAGTTAAAAAAAATATAAGTTTATATAATTTTTATTAAAAATAAAAATTATGCTTTTCGACCTTTAATTGTGCAATGAAAATGAAAATTATTTAAGTTCGAGGCCATACTCTATATTTCTTTATTGGGATATTGTCCTAACAAATAATCTATAGAGTTTTTGTTTTCAAGTTGTGACAATCCCATGCAAAACATCAAGCATTCATATAAACTAGTTTTCTCTTTAAACTTGAACTAATATATGAGCTCGAACAAAAACTCTATAGATTATTGGGTAGGACAATATCCTTATAAAGAAATATAGAGCATGGCCTCGAACTTGAATAATTTTCATATCATTAAAAAAAATATTTCCATTTAAATTTTGCCATGATACGGTTAATAAAACCCGCCTTGTCAACGCGCACTAATATATGCACATCAGAGTTATAACTTTTTTTGAAAGTTAAATTAAATTCACTAAAAAAATCACTGAAATAGCTTCATAATATCTCGATTTTTTTCGCGCGCTCAATCCTAATGGTGACATTTTTTTATAATAATGAAATTATAAGAAAATACTAAATGATTGGTAACTAAATGTTATTTTTCTATACGCTGTTAAAAAATGACATATATGGATCCATGCATGAGCACACATGCTTCATACATGTACATATGTATCCACACATGATTCATATGTGATCATAAATGATTAATTTATGTTTATATGAGGGACCATATTTGTTCATGTGTGTGCATTAACGAAAATTGAGGTAATATTTAAATATATAATCATGCATATACATACATATTCATACATGATCATAGGAAAACATTAACGAAAATTGACGTAATAATTAGATGTATGAATGCATACATACTCCTATTAGCATATATGAATACTATATGGTGGAATATGGAGATGTATTACATCAATTGACTTCATATATGAGCATGAATGAGTTCATACATGTTCATAAATGGATGCATATATGTTGATTTTTAACCGGGTAGTTAAAAGAATAACTAAAATTCAAAACTTCATCGCGTTTGGTGCAGAAACTTATTTAACGATAGCGAAAAAGTTCGTATATAAGTTTTAAATATTTTTGCATGGTCTATACGGCTATGCGATGAAGAATTTTATATTTGCAAAAAAATGCAAAAAGTTATAACCCTAATCCACATACTTAAATGTTTGATTGTTAGGAATCAATACAACACAGACAAAATAAAGTTTAGAGTAAACACGAAGTTTGGGGGAGGATTTGTAGTGCAGCATCAAGCAAACTTATTTATTTATTTTTATCTTTTACATTTGTTAACCATGATATTCGTATATGAACAGAGTTGCAATTTTTGCATAATGGATACTAGATCACAACTTTTTTTGGTGAGGTCGCATTCAAAATTTAAAAAAAAAGTGATAGGTGCTGTTTGGCAATTTATTTTAAATAGTCGAACTTTTTAGCACTTTTTTCATTCATAATTTTTATTTTTTTTTTCATTAAAATAAGTTAAATACCTAAGAAACTTTGTTACTCTCGGGCTTTATCACGAATCCGTCTTTTACGGCAGTATATTACTCATCCGTGAAAGCATGTACGTAAACGGAACATTAACGGTTCGTATAATCTGATTTTTGAAAACAATTTTTATTTAGAAAAAACTGACCTCAAGCCGTACTAGAATGAAGGACAATTAAATAATCTAGAACACGTCAACTGATTAGAAATTCAGACTCAATTGATGTTATGACAGTTTCTCAATTTTAAATAAAAAACCGAAATTACAAATTGCGTTTTTTTAAATGCAAATGAAAATTCTTACTTTCTCTTGAAGGTTTCTAAATTTCAAATGGAAATTCTGAATTTCAATTGATAGGAAAACAAACTAAAAAATATGCTCAAATGGTTTATGAAACTTTTTTATGAAATGATGAAGACTTATGAAACATTTGACATACATTTTTATGAAACTTTTCATCATATATATGAAAATTTCATAAATGTTGTGAATAATTGATGGCAAACCATTTATGAAACAATTTCATCAATATGATGCAACTTTTTTTATCTGAGTGTAGTGCACCAACCATATTGGTCTTGAATTTTGATTTTTTTTTTTCTTTTTTTGCAGTGTTTTTTTGTCTTAGAGAATGTTCTATGGAGACTTCACCAGGTGAAGCTTTTTTTAATTTATATTCAACGAAAACTTCTGTTTTAAAGTACAGAGCTTAAAGATTTGTATACTACATTTGGTAGCATTTTATTATAAATTTAACGAACATTTTTGTGTTATAGTAAAAAGTTTATAGAAACAGTGCTATAAAGCTTTTATACTATATTGGGTGTTATTTGCTAATGAAAGAAAGTATTGAATTTTATTTGTAGATGGTCTGAAACCTAAATTCTCAAAATAAAATATTTTAAGAAATTGTAAAGTTAAAAAAGTTTGTAAAGCCAAAGCTTTGGTTTTAAAACTAAATGGGAAATTACTTTAAAATAAAAATAACGTAAATATTGTATAATACATAAAAAGAAAAACCATTTTCATATCAAAAAGAGCCATGAAAAAGGCCAGACGTTTTTTGAACAACTTGTATGCGAACATACACTATTGGGGAAAGTATAAACTTAGATATGAATGGGTAAAGCCAATTGCACTGGAAAAAAATTATATTGTAATTTAAAGAATTTAAGAACAATTTGTTAATTAGAAATTCTGCTAATATTTGAATACCAACATTAATACATGTCGGAGTCCTTTTTTGGGAAATTAGCAAATATATATCAATTTACAATTACACTCACGCAACCTCTGCCTTAAAAATGTGTAGTTGTTTGGGTTATAATACAGTTTCTTTATTTTTAATGTAAATGTCAGTCATTTGTAGAACAAATTGAATTTTTTTCATTTAAAAAAACTAACCACATCAAATGACTGTTTTATTCATTTTTTACAGTCGTTTTTTGTCATTTAAAAAAATATGACAATAAATGCTTGTTTATTTTTACTAACATATCGCACTTGATCAACAAGAGGGTATTAACTCAAAATTTTTAAAATATCACTTTTTTCAAGAAATCAACTTACAACAGCAATATCTATATATTGTAAAATTTTCAACGGATTCCGATTACTCTTTCATCTCGAAAATCACTTTTGAGACCATTTTTATGATAATGTAGTGATTACCTTTATTTCAACAAAAAGGTATTATCTCGAGTTAATACAAAAGTTAAAATAGAAATGAATCGTATATTTTCATAAAAAAGGTATTATTTTGATTTGAGCCCTTTTTTATGTTAAAAATAATCAAACTGTTTTATTTATATTTGGTTGTATTTTGAGTTGATACTGTTTTGTTGATAAAATTTGTTTCATTTTACAAATTTAAATCGATAAAATTTCTAAAAAATGGTATTAACTCAAAAAATTTATTTTTTTTGCAATGAGTGGTAAAATTTAAAACAAAAACAATGTATATATATTTTCAAATGGAATTTTTGAATTTTTAAATTCTGTTAAAATGTGGCCATAAACAGTTTTTTGACTCTACCGAAAATTTTAAAATTTTGAGTTAATACCCTCTTGTTGATCAAGTGCGACATCTGGTTAATTTTTACTACAATTGTTAGAAATTTTTTAAACAATAAAAGCTAATGACAAATGTTAGTTGAATTCAATGAAATATTAGTCGTCCTTTCTTTAAGTGAAATTTCATTTGTTTTTGACTACAATTGCTGTCGTCGTTACCTACATAATATACTTAGTGTACGTTTAGATAAATTAAAATAGTTTCAAAGTACTTAGACTTGTAAAAAAGTAATTAAAAAACATCAATGATATGAGTTTTAATTTTAAGAGATAAAAATGTATTTAGCCTTTATTTAAGTATAAAAAAAAATGTTGAAGCTTTTAATATAAAATCTGTAAATTAAATTGAATTTAAAAATCTTTAATAAAGATTTTTTTGTAGAAGCTATAAACTAACGTTTATGATATAATTTTCATTAAAATTATATCATAAATGTGGAATGAAAATGAAAATTATTCAAGTTCGAGGCCATACTCTATATTTCTTTATTAGGATATTGTCCTAACAAATAATCTATAGAGTTTTTGTTTTCAAATTTATTAATTGACCACTATCAGGAATGTGTTGATAGAACTATTTCGGGAATTTTCTACGTTCCCATCTTCTGCACATGTTTTGAAAGAAGTGACAATCCCATACAAACATCAAACATTCATATAACCTACACTCAAACAAATAAGTTAGTACAAAAGTTAGTAAAACGTCTTGTAAATCAGGTATACTGCTTTCAGCTAAAATTTTTGTTATACTTATTCAGCACTTAACTGTTTTATACTAATGCTTTACTAATATACTAATGTTTTACTAATTAATTTTGCTAAAAAAAATTGTGCTGATAAGCACATTAATAGTGTGGACGACAACCAGATTGAAAAATATACGCAGAATGAAGCAGATGTCGCGGCATGTCAAGATGTAGTAGAGAAAAGGAAAATGATACTAAAAAGTACAACTCTAATAAGACATATAAAAAAATCAACCATGGAAGATTTTTCTATCTGTTTTTCATACATAAAACAAAATTGAGGTTTAAAACAACTTAAATTTTGCGTTGTCACCGGCTTGTGAAAATAATTGTCTATTAATAAAATAAAAGACAAAAGAAAATATTTAAATTTAATATGTATTTCTATAATAAATGTTAATGGATTAATAATCTAGTGTGGTCAAATTGCAAACAAACATATACAGACATGTAGACAGAGTAAAGCGAAAGACAAAGTCACACATCTTAGGTAGATTTGTATGGTTCTTTTTCTTATTGCAAAAAAAGGGTTGTTTTTTTCGTTTCGTTTGTTTTTGTTTATTTTTTCGTTTCGTTTCTATAATTATCTTCGGCAATTGCGTCCTTTAAAAGAAAGCATCATTTAGACAACCATTGATGTAAGTAGTTGAAAGAAAATTTTTGTTATGTTATATATATTTATTTCTATATATTTTCAGATATTAAATTAATTCATGTCGTCAATGTGGGAAAATAAAAATTTTTATATTTCATAATTATTGTAAATTATTTTTAAAAGAATCACAAAAATATGTTTTATGATTTTCAGCAAATATATTAACTAAATTACAATTTTTTTACAACTTTTTTGCGTTTTTTTCAGTCTACTAAAATTCAGCAAAAAATTTATTAATTTTTACCAACTCTTTTTTATTTCTAATCTACTAAGTGTTAGCAAAACGTTTGCTGAATCTGCTAATTTTGTTGCTAAAAATCAGCTCGCTGATTTTCAGCAAAAGATTTTGCTGACATTAGCAATTTTTTTGCTAGCACAATCCTGACTAAAATGTTGCTGACTCAGCAAAATTTTTTTTTTGAGTGTAGTTATACCACTAAATGAGAACTAATATATGAGCTCGGAGTTAATGATTATCACCATTGATCAAAAATAAATTGAAAACTTGTTCGTTATGTGCAAGCTCTACCTTTGGTGTTTTTATTCTCCTTTTTATTTTTACACTTGTTTTGTTTTATTTAAAAAAAAAAACACAAGATGTAAAGTGGAAGTAAACAAGACCGTACTTTGTCTTTTACAAGTTTGATATAATTTTTATTAAAAATAAAAATTATGTTTTTTCGACCTTTAATTATACAATGAAAATGAAAATTATTCAAGTTCAATTAATAAATTTGAAAACAAAAACTCTATAGATTATTTGTTAGGACAATATCTTAATATAAAAATATAGAGTATGGCCTCTAACTTGAATAATTTTCATTTTTACTAACATTTATTTTTATCAACACTTCTTAGAATAACAGAGTCAGTCATTTTGACTGGTTTGGTATCTTTGTTTAAAAAAAAACAAAGTTTTGTTCGAGCTTTTTCCAGATATTATTATACACAGCATTGCAAAACTATAATTACGTATTAACTTCACTAACTGTAAGTGAGGAAAAACACTGTTGACAGCTTTATGTTCGGAGCACATCAGTCTATTAAAAAATATGTATTTCCAAGAGAGGTTTTCAAAAAAATTAAATTTGTCGTGTAGTGTTATTTAAAAATACAAGAGTTTTTTTTACTTGGTGATTTTAAATATCACTATTGTTGCTATTATGACCTTAGGGTGTAAATATTCAAATGTAATTCTTGAAATTATCATCTTTTTAGTCCTTTTGTTTTGGTCAAGAAATACACAAAAAACCAACAGAATATAATTATGTTTATTAATGTGTAAAGAAAATGTTTGCAGAATTTTATAATTTATTGTTTAAAAAAATTTAAAATATAAACAATTCCAAGGAATTGTGTGTTAATTTAATAATTTGATTATTAATTAGTAATTCAATTTGATATGATTGTCCATAATTTGCGTACATATTTGTGAAATGAAGCGAATAAATTTTTTAAAAAAATTTTTTCATACGGCATTCAGACTAGATAGAAAAACACGTGTTTTGCTGAAACGAGTAGAAAAGAATAAAGAACTGTTGGAATTGAATAAAAAGCTTAAATACGTGTTTTGGCAAAACACATATTTTGTTCTCTAGTGCTTTAGGGTAATAAAGGAATTTGTTAATTACTTTTTTAAGAGTTTTCTAGTAAAAAAATTAAAAATAATAAAATGAAAACAATTTGAAATATTCTTAATCGGTGTTTTCTACAAAACTGCATGACGAATAAAAATAAAATTTATGATTAAGTAGGCTATTATCTTTTCATTTCATTTAAATAAAAAATGATTTTTGAACTTTAATAAAGTTTTGTCAAAAATGGCTTCAGAGCTTAATTGAAGAATATAATAATAAATAAATATAATACAAATTTTTTATAGCAAAAAATGTTAAGTAAATATATTCCACGGTTGTCATTATGCCAGAGACACAACTAAATCGTATAACAGCAACAAAATCGACTTTGTACAAAAAGAACAAAAATTGTCCGGAACTACGTCTAATAGAAGAATATTGGTCATAGTTTTTCTTAATAAGTAAATAATGAATTAATTATTGTTTTTATGTTTTTATTCTGTTTCGTTTTGTTTTTTGTAATGTCATCAAATTAAAATTATTAATTAAAATTATATTATTTTTGTAAATATTTTTATATTTTGTATATATAGTCGGTAAGGATTAATTCCATAGATGAATAAATAAAATAAATACATAAAGTTAAAAGGAACAGGAATGCCAATGTCAACTGTAAAAGAGTTCAAATCTAAATGTAATTTGGCAGCCAGAAAAGTGCAAGAAAGTCTCGTGCAAAAACTACACAGAAAAAATTACACAGTGGTACAAAATTGAATGAAATAGAAAAACCTGGGGAGTGATATTATTTTTCTTGTAGGTCTTGTCGAGTTAAAGAAGAATCCAATAGTGAAATATGCCGGACACCTCCAAAATCCGGATATACGGTTAAAAAACCGTTTTTTTACCTTTGCGTTTTTTTTACCTTTGATCCGATTTTCAATTTGTTACTTGATTTGGAAAGAAGAAACTGGGATCTTTCGACTGATATATAATTTATTTAAGAAAACTTGAGAAATTTGGGTGTTATTGTCCAGCAAACACAAATTTTGTAGATTTTTAAAAAAAATTTCAACTTTGGTGACGTTTTTATACATTATTTTATTAAGAAACTATAATACTATTGAATTTATTCAAAAAGTACGTTTATTTACGACTACAACGCATATCTGGGTTTAAAAATAGATAATCAATTGACTGAGTTATTTAACTTTTCATGAAAACAAAATTTTTACCAAAATGCCTGCACAATGTTTTTGGTGTTGCACCTTCTATTAAGTTACAAATCAATGTTATCCTAAACACAACTTAGAATTACAACAAATATTTGTAATAAGAGCTTTACTCATGTAAAATTATTGTTTTTTCTTTTAATATGACGTTTTGTTAATGTCTTCTTTTTCACTTTGAATCTGTGTATTTAAAAAAGCGTTTGCAATTTAATAAAAATCGTGTGCAATTTAGATTAAAATTAAATAAAAAATGTGTGACAATCGTAACAAATTTTGCTATATTTGTGGCTTATTTACTGATATCAGTCACCGGCGTGATTTTAAAAACAATATTGGAGTGGTAGAAGTGTACAATAATGTATTTAATCGTTCTTTTGATACTAGTCGCTGGTACGAGCCATAATTTGTTTGTCAATATTGCTGTAATACATTCAAAAAAAAGAAAATTCAACCTTCGTTTGTTTTGCCCTTTTCTACGCCTATGATTTGGCATCATCAGCCATATCATAAATCAAATGATTGCTAGTTTTGTCAAACCGATGTTTTAGGTCACTGTTTTAAAACGCGCAAAAACATTAAGTACGCAAATGTTGTAACTGTTACAAAACCGATAACTGTAAGTAATGATCTACCGATAACGAGCAAATCTGTCGATGTAACAGAAAAATATTTTGAACAAGAAGAGTTCCTTCCATCCAGATCTACAACAACGGAGCGGCATTTTTTGTCAAAAGCTGATTTCGACGATCTTGTTCGCGATTTGCACTTGTCAAAGCGGCAATCTGAAGTCATCGGGTCGCGATTAAAGCAGTGGAATTTGGTGGAAAAAGATTTCGTTATAACATCTGGTAGAAAAAGTGACCGGACTTGGTTACTTGAAGAAAGTTTTAAGACTAGTTCCAATGACAGTGATCTCGTGTATTGCGTTGATGTACCAAAACTATGTTCGGCATTAAATCACAATTATATTGCAGATGAATGGCGACTTTTCATTGATGGTTCATGTAAAAGTAAGTTTTCTAATAAAAATGTATGACTTTATTTTTATTAATTTAAGATTTGTAGTGTAATATCTAGGCTTAAAAGTTGTTTTATTGCATAACCAAAATCAATTACCTTCAGTTCCAATCGCATATGCGACTAATACAAAAGAAACTTACTAAGTGATGAAAAATATACTAATTTTTGTTAGCTATACCACCCATAAATGGAAAGTCGTCGCTGACTTAAAGGTTTTGACAATTTTATTTGGTATGCAAGGTGGTTACACAAAGTATCCGTGCTATCTTTGTGAATGGGATAGTCGTGCACCGAATCGTTATGATCGCAAAGTATGGCCATCTAGCGAGTCACATAGAATAGGCAGGAAAAACATTTTAAATGACCAATTAGTTAAAGCTGAGGACGTTATTCTGCCACCACTGCATCTTAAACTGGGATACATGAAACAATTTGTAAAAAAAATTAGATGTAAACGGCGACGCTTTTTGTCATCTCAAAGCGGTGTTCCCAAAACTAAGTGAAGCCAAAATAAGAGGAGGTATTAATTAATTTGTTTACATATCTAGTACGTTTTTCATCGTTTTTATCTGTTTTGATTACTTTTAGGTTTTTTTATTGGACCTCAAATTCGAAAAATTATGAGAGATGCAGATTTCATTAACAAGCTAAGTTCCGTTGAAAGACGTACATGGAAGAGTTTTGTTGCGCTATGCGATAATTTCCTTGGAAATCACAGAAGCGACGACTATGACACAGTTGTCAATGAGTTTTTAAGTGCGTATGATGAAATGGGCTGCAACATGTCCATAAAAATTCATTTTCTGCATTTGGACTTTTTCCCAGATAACCTGGGCCAGTTCATTGATGAACATTTTCACCAGGAAATGGCAACTATTGAAAAACGCTTTGAAGGAAAAAATAAGATATTGCTGGTCACTTAAACGAGAAACTGATGATTCTGATTTAAAAAAAAAAACGGTCAAGCAAACACTTTTGAGTTAAATAACCAAAAATAAAATTTGTATAAAATGTTTAAAAGTTTATTTTCATGAAAAGTTAAATAACTCAGTCAATTGCTTATCTATTTTTAAACCCAAATATGCGTTGTAATCGTAAATAAACATACTTTTTGAATAAATTCAATAGTATTATAGTTTTTTAATAAAATAATGTATAAAAACGTCACCAAAGTTGAAAATTTTTGAAAAATCTACAAAATTTGTGTTTGCTGGACAATAACACCCAAATTTCTCAAGTTTTCTTAAATAAGTTATATAGCATTCGAAAGATCTCAGTTTCTTCTTTCCAAATCAAGTAACAAATTGAAAATTGGATCATTATCGACAAAGTTACAGGCTTATAAGTACGCAAAGGTAAAAAAACCGGTTTTTTAACCGTAAATCCGGATTTTGGAGGTGTCCGGCATATTTCACTATTGGAATCTTGTTTTACTCGACAAGCCCTACCAGAAAAATAATATCCGGTTCCAGGTTTTTTGGACTGTCGCACCGTGTTATCAACATAAAATATCTAATTAAAGATTTGATTAAAGATTTAATTTAATTTATATTTGTTTCTAAGCAAATATTTCATTGAATCAATTAATATTTTAATTGACTTTTAAATATATAAATACATATTTTATTTTAGAAGTAGTTCTAAAATTATTTTTTCATACACTGTAGCTTAAATAGAAAATTTTCATTATAAAGTACCAAATGCATTTGAAGTTTACAAACAAGCACACACACAAACATAGAAACAGACGCAGCATTAACAAAAACACACATACCAACGTATCGTTCCCACACATGTTTTTTTTTGTGAGTATCATATTTTTTTTTTTTTTTTTTGTAGAAGTTATTTATAACTTTTTTTCCTTTTTAATTTTCAAAAAAAGTTTTAATTAATATTATCATTTCCGTGATAGGTGCAATGGGACGAATTCGAAAAAAAAAATCGATGTTGAAGTGTTACTAAAAATAAAACACCAATTATTCTTGAGCTCTACGGAGCAACTGTTTTCTTTATTAAATTAAAAATACTTAGAACTATTTAAACATATTATTATGTAGCGTGGATTTCGCAATGTAAGCAAAATCACACGCTAGTAAGATTGGTGAGAAGTTGACAAACAACATTCCACAAAGTGTGGGTCTCTAGTTACATACAGACGGTATGGTAACGCAGACTTGTCAAACACACTACAATGTTTAGCTTCCCAATCGACTTTTAAATATTTTTTTTAACATTTTGGTAGTTACTTTAGATATATATAATAAAATAAAATAAAAAATACTTCAAATGTTATCTTTGATATTTTTTTATTTAGTAGACAAAGTGGTTCGATTTTGGTTATTTCAACCTTTAAATTCTTCTAAGCAGTACTAAATACAAATCGACATCAAATATTTATATTTAAATTATATTTAAATTTGTTAGTAGAAGTTAATCAAAATTTCACTTAGTGTTTCGACTTTTTTGATAAAGTAGTCAGATAAATTTTATGTAATACCCCGGTTATGGATCAGATTTGTTTTAAATTTAAGATGTATTATTTAATTATTTAGAAATATACTTAAAGTAAAATTTTTTTAACACATATAAAATCATTTTTCCATTTGAGATACATTATAGTTCACTTAAACTTACCTGTGAAAGAGAAAAAGAAAAATATAAAAAACTTTATCAGAAACATACCATAAAAGTTACTTGAAGAAAACTATAAAAAAAACTCATATAGAAAAACTTTAGTAAAATTAAAATAGATAAGAACTATTTGGAAATAAGAGACACACAACATAAATAAATGCATAAGTTAGGAAAAACTATGTAGTCACACATTAACACCCATTATTAAAAGATAGTTTTAGTTAAAAAAAAAAAAGTTCCTTTGTTTTTCAATTACAAAGCGCATAATTTAGCCGGAGCGCTCAAATATATGTTTGCTGGTTAAAGTGTGATTGGAACAAATTTCATTTAGTTGTTGTTGATAGACAATTTGTTAAGTAGTTTTAAAAAGTCTTATTAGCATTAACAAGGTAATGAAAAAAGTTTTTTTTTTTATTACTTTTTCGTCTTTTGCCATAAAAAGAAGAATACAAATATAGTGTTCAGATTAAGGAGCAAATTAATTAATCATTCCGTATCTCTAGGGTAGTTACGCTTTCTTATTATGTATGTTAGTATGCGCTTTCTTCTTTAAGTGCCTTTAAATCCACAGGCCCAGATGGTACATATTATATTATGGTAAAGAGTGGCGGGGATATCGTGGTAAGGTCCCTAATACCCGTATTTTTGTCCAGCTTAGCCCAAGGATATATTTCGTCATCATGGTGCGATGTCAAGGTGTTTTTCACTCCCAAACTTTGGAAAGAAGATTATACTTTGGCGAAAAGTTTTAGACCGATCAGCTTATCATTCTTTCTGATGAAAAGTCTTGAACGAATGGTGGAAACATTGCTCGGTCAGAAACATTGCTCGAAATCCATTCAATTGTCAATAGCATGAATAAAAGAGAAGTAGGTCTTTTGAGTCAGCTCTTCACGATCTTGTTTTTAAAATCGAGAAGGGACTAGACGAAAAGGAATAACACACGTGGGGTGTTTTTGTGGACATAGAGGCGGCTTCTGACAATGCTAATTTTGACTCGATGAGGTCTTCAGCTGAGTCGCATTTAGTTAACTCGGTTCTAGTTAAGTGGATTCACTTCAGCTGACCGCTGAAAGTTAGTGGGGCCCAAATGTCACAGTTGAGAATTTCCTCAAGAGGGTGCACTTTCCCCTCTGCTATGGTCTTTCGTGGTCGACTCACTTTTGGTGGTGATTCAGGCTTTGGTTGTGAATATCCGGGCTTATGCAGATGATGTTTGTTCTTTGGTATCTGGCAGGTCACTGGGAACGGGTTGTGGGAAAATGCAAGCTGTTGTGAGATTAATGGATAGCTGGTGCAACAGGTATGAGCTGTCTGTTAATCCAAGTAGGACAACACTTGTGTTGTTTACTCGTAGGACCAAACATAGGGGTCTTAGACTTCCAGTGTTAAAGACGGTTACCCTCCAACTATCTACACAGGTCAAATATCTGGGGGTGCCCTTGAATAGTAAACTGATTTGGACAAGGCATGTTGAACTGAAGGTGTCTCAGGGACTGTAGATTTTCTTCCAGTGTCGAAGAGCCTTTGTGAAGTTTTGGGGTACGAAACCTGCTGGTGTACACTGGATGTACCTGGCAGTGATAAGACCCATCGTGGCATATGCATCTGTACTACGAAAATACTAAAAAAAAAATTCGGACTATGCTGAACAGACTGCAAAGAGCTGCTGCTGTGTACGAGTATATTACGGGTGCTGTCTGTACCACACTTGGGAATGCTTTTGGTGTTGTGTTGGACATGCTGCCCCGAGGCAATGAAGGGGGTATGTAAGCTCCGGAAGAATATTTCGATTTAATATTCGTATGGAATTTGAAAAAAGAAAAAAATTCGTATTTTGGGGTTCAGTGCGAATGTAGTTTTATAAAAAAAGTTTTTTCTTAAAAATACGAGACAATTTAATTTTCTTTTTTTTTATAAATATAATTGAAATAGAAAGCATGTTTGATTTACTCGAATAACTCGATTAATCTACCAAAGTTGTTCAAGTTATTCGTTACTCGACATTGGTCATTCTAATTTACTCGAACAATTGTTTGATTAAATGTCATCGATTAATCGTGTAACGATTAACCGATTGAATTCCCATTTGCGTACTTTTTAACTAGACAAAAAACAATTTTAAATTGGTCCAACGTTTGTTTAGAAATAGTTTGATATTAAAGGATTAGGGTTACTACACTCATCTAAAAACAGCTACTTAAAATTGCCCAGCAAAATAAAGTGGAAGTAGTGCTTTAAGAACCCCTTTAACTTGACTTCCAAAGTATTAGCATATGAACATTTTTCGCTTTCGTAGTTGATATTGTTAACAACTGCCAAAAATGTTAAATTAAAGTTATTTTACACAGCATTTGCATCACCATATAAATTAATTGGAATCTTAAATAATATCATCCTAAGAAGTGATTTTTCATAAGTTCATATATTCTTCTTTTTATATAGAGGTTGAGGTGGTGACTAGTTGGATTGACAATGAGAAGGTTGCGAGATCGATGCCGCCATTTTTTAGTAGTTTTTTTTTTATTTAATTCAGTTTTTTCTGTGTATTTTAAGATAATTAAGTTATTTATAAACAACCGATAAATTAACATCTTGACTTTAATCGTAAAGAAAAAAATTTTACAAATTTGTTGACAAACAATAATTTAAAAAAAAATCTGTTTTTGGCCTTTTTCGAAACGACTTTTAATTGAAAATTATATAGAAATTAAACCCTGAGTAAATATTTTCTACAATGGGATTTTTATTTATGATGAATTCAGTTGCAAAATTAGCTAAAAATTGTGTTTTAAATGATTTTTTAGCAAATTTAACTTACTCTCGAAACCGTAATAAGGTCGATTATCATTTGTATTATTACTTGCTTCTCTCTCCTTGAACGAAGTTGTATAGTGATATTTTAATTTGTGTTTTTTTCTATTCAAAATCTCTGCAGAAAGTTTTATATAACTATTGTTCAGAAATTAAAAAAATTAAAAATATAATTGGAATTTTACATTACAACTTGCGAAAACTATAAATTAAATTGTGATTATCTAATTCAAATTTCAAAAATTTGAAGTAAAATGTCAAATAAAACAAAAAAACTTAATTCGAATGTGAATATTCGCACTGTCATTTAAATATCTAAAAGAAATCTTAAAATAATTTATAATTCCTTTAATTACAAATGAAAATTTTCAATAACGTTTGCAAATTTTCTGCGTTTCAAATAAGAAACTTAAATTTATTTAACATATTCGAGTGAAGTGGTGAATGAATTCTGGAATTATAATTTAAATATGATTTCTGGCATATGACCGACATGGCTGACTCGGACGTAGTCCAATGTGGAGGTCCAAATTTTCGATGACTTTTTCAAACATTTCTGGCCGTATATTAGTAATAACGAGGCGAATGTTGTCCTCCAAGTGGTCAATCATTTCGGGATTATCGGCGTAGACTAGCGACTTCACATATCCCCACAGAAAATAGTCCAGCGGCGTTAAATCGCACGATCAATTGTGGCACGAGCTGTGTGACATGTTGCGCCGTCTTGTTGAAACCACAGCTTCTGCACATCATGGTTATTCAATTGATGAACGAAAAAGTCAGTTATCATTACCATTGACTGTAACGTTCTGTGCAGCATGATTCCACCAGCCCATAAAGCACACCAGTCAGTTTTTCTGTATGTAACGGTGTCTCAACATACACTTGAGGATTATCATCACTCCAAATACGGCAGTTTTGTTTATTAACGTATCCATTTAACCAAAAGTGAGCTTCATCGCTAAACAAAATTCGCAAAATTCTTGAGCGATACGTATTTCGAACAGAACCATGATTTTCAAAATAAATTTGCATAATTTAGAAGCGTTGTTCAGGCGTCAGTCTATTCAAGTTTAAATGCCAAACCAAACTAAACGTAAATTAAACTTAACAGCTGAAAAAATGGCAGCCAGTTAAAAAAGTGTTGCCAACTTAACGTTCTATACCTGCATAAAAAACACCCTTTATCTTAATTTTTCTCCGTGTGTAAAAATACGTAAAAATATAATTCGGTGCCAAGTCCTTTTTCGTTAAATATTCATAGGATTTATTAATTCAATAGAATATTCGTTGCTGAAGGTGCTTAGATTCTGAAAATAAAATCCAATATTCGCTTTACTTGAAATTTATCTATTCGCAAAAAAAAAATGGTGTAGGTTTCCCATTGTCAATGTGTGAGATCAAACTGTGCTAAAATATTTTTCTTATACGTATGAGTAATTTTAATTCATTCGTATATAACGTATACGCATTGTAGGACATAATAGATTAGATAACGGACTTAAATGATATTTGTTTTAAGTTTTACCATGTACTACTTTGAACTTATTTTTAAAATGTTTTGTTAAAAACAAAGCTGCAAATCAAATGTTTAATTAATGTTTCTTAAGGAAGCGAAATAAACGTTTATTTTAGCATAAAGTTTTTACATGTTTTATGCAACTAGCCATTGTATATTTAAATATAAAACTTCTTAAGGCTGCATCAGAAAGACGTAAACGTAAATGCATCTTGGAATAGGAAATTTAATAAGATAAATAAGAGCATAAGAATATAAGATGTTGTATAGTGCTTGTTGTTTCATTCATATGCTATAAACATAACTATACAACAAAATTGTATTCAAAACAGATTTTTGTTTTTCATTTTCGTTTTCTATAGGTTAAATGAACATGGAAGAAACATCTAGCACTACACACAGAAAAAATTTACTTATTTGCCGACTGAAATTCGGCTACTACGAATCAAATTTGGTTATTACGAATTTTAGACGGTTGGTACAACTAAAAATTAGTTTTCGCAACAAAGTTCGGCTAATTCAATAGAATTGTAGATGTAATATCCAAAATATTCAGAAATCTAATGTTAATATCGTTGTCCTAACTAAATTTATAAGTTGCTATCATTAATATACACTTTTCACTTCGGTTGCCACTTTATTTCTCCGTGTGTACACAACATCCTCTATTATTATTAAACATATTGAGTTTTCTATGCCGAGATACGTCTACGTTTACGTCTAGCTGATTCACCCTTTAGCGTCGTTTTCACAATGTCCCGTTTGCTACTACACTCAAAAAAAAGTTAGTAAAGTCAGCAAAATTTTAGTCAGGAGGGTGCTTGCAAAAAAATGGCTAATGTCAGCAAAATATTTTGCTAAAAAGTAGCGATCTGATTTTTGGCAACAACATTAGCAGATTTAAC
This sequence comes from Delia radicum, assembly GCA_021234595.1. NCBI lineage: Eukaryota > Metazoa > Arthropoda > Insecta > Diptera > Anthomyiidae > Delia > Delia radicum. Next base: position 227,630,690 of record CM037852.1, on the reverse strand, counting down.
AAAAGTTTTGATTTAAAATTAAAAAATCCATGCTAAAAGTTAATAAAACTATTGCTGAAAATAAGTAGATTGATAAAAACTCGAAAAATTTGTAGAAAAAATTATACTTTAGTTAATTTATTTGCTGATAATATTAAATTTTTTTTGTTATTATTTTAAAATAATTTTAAATACGTTAGAATATATAAAAATTTTTAAAATCCCACTAATATCTGAAAATATATCGAAATAATTATATATATTCGTGCGCCCCGGTAGGCTAGTTGGTAGCGTGCTGGCCTATCAGTGCGGCGGTTGTGGGTTCGATTCCCACCAGAGGCACTGGTCTGTTTTCGCTGCAACGCGCCGATGGCCATAGTAGCTAGTGCTCGGTTAGGGTAATAGCATATAATTTGTAATTATAACATAAATAAATAACATAAATAAATTATCTTTCAACTACTAACATCAATTACATAAGATGTGTGTCCTTGTCTTTCGCTTTAGTCTGTCTATTTGTAAAGGGTGTTTTTTTATACAGGTATAGAACTTTAAGTTGGCAACACTTTTTTAACTGGTGGCCATTTTGTCAGCTGTTAAGTGATTTATGTTTAGTTTGGTTTGGCATTTCAACATGAATAGACTGATGCCTGAACACCGCTTCCAAATTGTGCAAATTTATTTTGAAAATCATGGTTCTGTTCGAAATTCGTTTCGCGCAAGAATTTTGCGAATTTTGTTTAGCGATTAAGCTCACTTTTGGTTAAATGGGTACGTCAATAAACAAAACTGACGTATTTGGAGTGCTGATAATCCTCAAGTGTATGGTGAGACACCGTTACATCCAGAAAAACTTATTGTTTGGTGTGCTTCTTGGGCTGGCGGAATAATTGGTCCGTACCCCTTTAAAAACGATGCTGGTCAGAACGTTACAGTCAATGGCGACCCCTATAGAGCCATGATTACTGACTTTTTCGTTCGTCAATTGAACAACCATGATGTGCAGGAGCTGTGGTTTCAACAAGACGGCGCAACATGCCATACAGATCGTGCCACAATTGATTCATTGAAGGAAACGTTTGGTAACCGCATAGTTTCACGTTTCGGACCCGTGAATTGGCCTCAAAGATCGTGCGATTTAACGCCGCTGGACTATTTTCTGTGGGGATATGTGCCTATGTAAGGACACAAATGTTCCAAAAAGTCATGAAATATTGGACCTACAGATTAGACTACGTCCGATTCAGCCGTGGCGGTCATATGCCAGAATTCATATTTAAATTAAAGTAAATTTCATGTCAATTTAAAACATTCATCTTTGTTTTATTCCATTTCAAAGTTCTATACCTCTATAAAAAAAACACCCTTTACGTGCATATATTTGTTTGCAATTTGAGCAAACTATATTAATAGTCACTATAATCATTAAGTTTACAGTCATTCAGTTTAATCTTTATTAAATTTAAATATTTTATTTTAGTTAGTCTCATTACAGGAAGAAGAAGAAGAAAACATTTTTATTGAAACATTTTACGGGCACAAGGGATACACCAGACTGCCGCAGTTTTGTCCCCCTCCTGGGACGCTTCAGTGGTTAATTTATGTGTCAATTGATCAAAATATTTGATATTGTTAATTTGCTCTATATGAAAAACTTTTTTTTTTTTTTTGTCTTACTGGGACTCAAACTCACTGCCTTAGCATCAAGCTATGCATCGTAATCTCACCTCTTAACGAGTTGAGCCACGGTCGACACTGCGATGAATGTGGCTAAGTGGAGTTTTGTCACACTACGTACACACAAGTATTGTTTCGATCAGAAGAGACAGAATTAACTAATACCAATGCACAATTAATTTCTCAACTAGAATGCTTCTTCTTCTTAATCCTATCTCTCTTTCACAAGTAATTATCACGTTTTTGATGCGCTTTATGCACATCCAATAGCTGGATACCAAGTGTAGGTTAGAGATTGAGTCGCCGTTAAGCAAGTTTCTTCAAATTTTATGTTAGAAAGTTTTTCATATAGAGCAAATTAACAATATAAATTACTTTGTTCAATTGACACATAAATTAACCACTGACGAGTCCCAGGAGGGGGACGAAACTGCCGCAGTCTGGTGTATCCCTTGTGTCCGTAAAATCTTTCAATAAAAATGTTTTCTTCTTCTTCTTCCTGTAAAGAGACTAACTAAAATAAAATTCTAAAGTAATTAATTAAAAATTAATTACGATTGTCATTATCTGACGGTTGCAAAACATTTTCTAACTTTAAATATTTTATTTTGTATTTAATTTAATTAATACACAATTACTTTGACAACCCCTGACAACACAAAATTAAAGTTTTTTAATTCGCAATTTATATGTATACGATACACTTTGTTGACGTCCCTTTTGTTTTATTATCTATGAAAAACAGATACAAAAATCGTTCATGGTTGATTTTCTATATGTCTTAAAAGAGTCTTACAACACATAAACATTTATATAACACAACTATATAAATATTACAAAAAAACAACAGCAATATACTGATGTTTGCTTTTGATCGATAGTAAGTATAAAAAAATGTCAAACAAGTTCCGAGTTTGACCGAATATTTAATTAATTCAATTAATTTTTAATAACAGCTTTTAAATTTTTCAACAAACCGATTTAATTAAAAAAAAAGTAGGAAAATATTTTTTTCTGTGTTGGAACGAATAGTAAGATAAAATACAAACATGTAAAGCCATAATGTTGATACCACTAACCACAGTGTCAATACCTAGCATAGATACTAACATAATATATTACTAACTGTAGACACTTGTTCTTGTTACAATGATGATGATGATGATGGTAGTGATATATTTTCTCTAATACCAGAAGTAAACTTCGTACTATAAATCAATCAATTGTTACCTGAAACTTACTACTACTACTACTACTACGACTACTACCACATACCAAATAGTTGTTATTATGTAGAGTAGTATTAGATTACGTTTCGTTATAAAACGATATTCAATACCTTTTCAAAATGTTACTTACTTTACTGACAATGGCATTTCATTGTTAAAATTATGTTACATTCTAAGTTATATTTGTCCGCATGATAAAGACTTGCAAATATGCAGTTAAACCTCAACTCTTGTAGTGCGATATAAAGTGCTATATTATGCTACACTCAAAAAAAAAGTTTGTAAAGTCAGCAAAAAATTTTGCTTGCAAAAAAATTGCTAATGTCAGCAAAATCTTAGATTAGTAGATTCAGCAAAAGTTTTGCTAACACTTAGTGGATTAGAAATACAAAAGCCTTGCTAAAAATTAATAAATTTTTTGCTGAATTTTAGTAGACTGAAAAAAACGCAAAAAATTTTTAGAAAAATTGTTATTTAGTTAATTTATTTGCTGAAAATCATAAAACATATTTTTGTGATTCTTTTAAAAATAAATTACAATAATTACGAAATATAAAAAGCTCGTTATAAATTGAAAATAAAAATTTTCATTTTACCACATTGACGACATGAATTAATTTAATATCTGAAAATATATAGAAATAAATATATATATATAACATAACAAATATTTTCTTTCAACTACTTACATCAATGGTTGTCTAAATGATGCTATCTTTTAAAGGACGCAACTGCCGAAGATAATTATAGAAACGAAACGAAAAAATAAACAAAAACAAACGAAACGAAATAAACAACCTTTTTTTCAATACGAAAAAGGAACCATAAAAATCTACCAAAGATATGTGTCTTTGTCTTTCGCTTTACTCTGTCTACATGTCTGTATATGTTTGTTTACAATTTGACCACACTAGATTATTAATCTATAAACATTTAGTTTAGAAATACATATTAAATTTAAATATTTTATTTTGTCTTTTATTTAATTAATAGACAATTATTTTCACAAGCCGGTGACAACGCAAAATTTAAGATCTTTTAATCCTCAATTTTGGTTTATGTATGAAAAACAGATACAAAAATCGTCCACGGTTCTCTACTACATCTTGACATGCCGCGACATCTGCTTCATTCTGTGTATATCTTTCAATCTGGTTGTGTCCACACTATTAATGTGCTTATCAGCACATTTCTTTTTAGCAAAATTAATTAGTAAAACATTAGTATAATATTAGTAAAGCATTAGTAAAGCATTAGTATAAAACAGTTAAGCGTTAAATAAGTATAGCAAAAATTTTAGCTGAAAACACGATTTTAGCAAAAAATTTGCTAAAAAATAGTATACCTGATTTACAAGACGTTTTACTAACTTTTCTACTAACTTATTGTTTTGAGTGTAGATTCAAAAAGTATAGCAAAAATTATAAAATTTTACAAAAATATTGTAAATTTTACACATTTTCTTTAATTGGATATTTTATAGAAAAATATTGTGACCTTTAGTCCAATTCAAAATTGGGAAAGATATCAATTTCTGAATACTGAGATTTATTTAATTTATTTTAAAATTGTATATAGTTTTGAAACACAGTATTTCCACAAATGTACGACTTATTTGAAGTGTATGATAAACACACGCACACGCTCAAGTGTTATTTTTTTCTTCCCCCAAAATAAACGAGATCATACTGTCTGCATCTCAATGTATGTGTATGTGTAAATACCCAGTAAACAATATTTCATATCTGCATTTGCAAAACGTTTTGGCATCCAAATTAATATTAATTTTGAAAAATAAATAAAAGAGAAATTGGAACAAATTAAAAATTGTGTAGTGGGTAAAATGTCTGTGTATAGGATTATATCTGTGTGGTTGTTGCTCAAGTGCAAGCAGGCGCTTGACAGTTTGACAGTTACAAAACGTTTTGTTCGAAAAAACTTCTAAAAAAAAAACTACCCAAAAGAGCAGTGTAGACAAGACTATATTTTTACATCTTTTTATATGCTTTTTAAGTTTACTGCTGGATAATAAAACACCAAAATATTTTAGAATTTAAATTTTTTTTTTGTCTTAAATAAAGATAAAATTGATGCTGTAGTGTAAATTTTTCGATAAAAATATTATTTTATAAAGATTATAAAGAGTAATGTAAAAAAAGAAAAAATCGAAAGGGAGGAAACATTCAATCTAAAATAAACTAAAACAATTGTATTGCACACTTTTAGGATCACACACACACACACAGATAAATAAAGTGACAACCGAATTGAAAAGTGTATAACTTCAGTTAGTACAATGATAATTACATTAGATATATGAATATTTTAGGTACTGCAACTAAAATTCAGTTTAATTAACCGAACTTTGCTGTGAAAACTGATGTTGAATTGCACCAACTGACTGAAATTCGTAATAACCGAATTTAAGCCGTAGTAATCGAATTTTCAGTTGGAAAATAGCAAATTTTTCTCTGTGAGCAGAAAAAAATTAACATGTGCTAAATTGCAAGGCATACAAAAAATACTTCTGAAATTAAATATAAACGCTTTCAGTTTCCAGACTACCAAAATTAGCCGACCTTACAAAGAAAGCAGAAAAAATTTGTGAAAGATTTCCTTTATATCTCAACATAATCTACTTTTAGCTCGATACACTTTTCCCAGCGTTACTTGAGGGTAAAACGATCAAGTTTTGCCTATCAAGTTTTGATACACTCACACTTTTTTCAATGGAGTGTATCAATTTACGTTCAAGAAAACGGCTGATTACAATTCTTTTGAAGTTGTTTTTGTTTTTCCTTTCACAAGAAATTAAATTGCTTTTAACTTGCGTGTAGCCTACGTCACAGCTGTCAATTTTTACATATTTTGACAAACAGTATATGTGAAAGACTATCAAGAAAATCTTGATCGTGTGGCTGCAGTGTTATTGAGTAACACTGCAGCCATACGATCTTTGATACCCTGTTTATAGTAAGCACTGTCTAGCTAATTAAAATAGTCATCAACAGCAGACTCCACCTATTCATTGTTGGAACATCTTTTTACAGCGAGCCATTATTTTTATAGTTCGAAATTAGCAAATAATCCGAACGAGCTAAATCCGGCGAATAAGGTGCTGAAGCAATTCGAATTCTAATTCATTGATTTTGGCCATCATCGTCGCTGTTTTTGTTGTATTGTGATCCGCAGCCGTCTTGCGCACAGTTTTCTCATCTCCAAGTCCCTATCATTTCAGCCAGCATATGCACTTTCAGCCGACGATCATCTAATACCATTTTGTGGATTTTCTTAACCGTTTCTGGCATGGACACCTCAATTGGTCGACCACTACGGTGTTTGCCCTGACAGCTCGTACGGCCTTATTTAAACTCTGCCACCCAATATTTTATAGTTGTAAACGAAGGAGCAGACTACACAGAAGAGAATCTAGCTCGGCTTTAATATTGGTTGGACTGAGACCTTTCAAATTAAAGTATTGAATTCCATAACGGCGACCAATTTTGTATATGTCTACAAATTCAGTGAAATCGTTTAGTTTTGATGGATCATAAAAAACTACCAAACAACGTGGCGCTTTAAAACTTAAAACATATTTTTTGTAAGGTTGCCAACAACTACTTCCGCCACGTCAGGTCGGCTAATATTGGGACCGCCCTGTAAAATAAAATTTATTTAAATTTCCAGGCTAAACTCGTCATTATACATCCAAACAGGGTATGTTTGTTTATTAGGGTGTCCCGAATAGCGCACTTTTTTTAAATTGGCTAAAGGAACACCACTTACTCGATGCACATTATATATGGGAAAAATAAATGAAAAATGTTTGAAATTGATTTTCAGTTCCCTACTGAATTTGCCGGTTTTAGTGCATTTTGATCAAAAAAAAAAGTTCTGATTTTTTTCCAAAATAGGTCTCAAAAGTTTCTTCATTTTTGGCGTATTACTGGGAAAATATGTTTAAATTTTTCGTACAGTAATTTTGGTCCACCAGAGAATTTTTTTGTTTATGTAGGCCAAGTACAATTTCTATACATTATATTTTTTAAATTTGTACAGCAAAAAAATTGTACTTGCTTAAATTAAAAAGTTGCAGCATAAACCTTTTTTAAGTTTTAACACACATCCTATGACGCTCTATGCTCCACAGGAAGTTAAGTGGACAAGAAGAAGAATACACATCAGTGGGTCTTGAAAGAAGACAATTTTATGCAATTGTGCTCAAGCGATGCATAGTATCCAGTTAATTATGGAAAAAATAAAAATTTCAAAAATACTTATAGTTCGCTAACCGCATTTTTTTAATTTTTGTATAAAATTTATCTCAAAAGTTTAGTATTGCTGAGCATATTTTTGGGTATACATTTATAAAATTTCGATCCACTACATTTTCAATTTAAAATAAGTAATAAATAAAATTACTTGTTTCAAACTAAATTTGTGGACCAAAATTAATCCATGAAAATGTTATAAGTGCCTTTCCATATGATATGCTCAGCATTGCTACGAGTAAATGTTTAAACTCTATTTTGTTCAAAAATTTTAAAAACACACTACGAAGGCCGCGGGTAGCAACTATAAGTAAACTCAAAAAAGTGTACGTGTCGAATTTCGCAAATTTTTTTAAATTTTGGGGCAAACTAATATACAGCCATCAGAATTTATATGCAGCAATATATACAGTAGGGGTCAAAACATTTGGAACTGAGATCGCATTTGTTGTTTTCATTGATTTATTTTCTTCAAATCACATTTATTTACTAAAATTTATTTTTTACATATTCTTCAAACATTGCTTTATGTTAAACAAATAAAAAACAATTAATTCCGTTAAATTAAAACAACAAAAAAATTAATAATAATAGATGTATTCAAAATGCAGGTGTTCAAAACATTTGCAACTCTCATTATAATGAATGAATAATTATTCTTACTCTTAATGAAACAATTTATACTAACAAATACTAGGATATAACGGTAATCGCATTCCTTTTTAATATGAGATTCAGGTCGTTACATTTTTTAAACAAATTTATTATAATTATTGTTCATTAATTGTTGTAATAAGCTGCTGGAAGCATACACATCGTAAAAATAATTTTTGTAAAAAAATGGTAGGAAATAAATACAATTCTGATTTAAAATCAAAAGTTTTAAATGATTTTTAAAATGGACTTTCCCAAAAAGAAATTTCTATAAAGTACTCCGTTCCAAAATCAACGATTTGCCGCATTGTTAATAGTGGTAACATCCACACAACTCATAACATCCACACAACTGTAAGAGAAGATCGGAAAATCAAGAATTTTTTTACGAAATATCCCAAAGCAGTTCACAGATAAGCTAAACCTGAACTTTTTAATAGATGCCAGTCTTACTACCATTAAAAAAGAGCCCGAGAATATGGTCTTAGAAGTTATAGATGTAGAAAAAACCCGTTTGTGTCGGAAAAAAACCGAAAAGCTCGGCTTGACTTTGCACGCACCCATTTGAACTGGACTCAACAGCAATGGAAAAATGTATTGTGGTCAGATGAGTCTAAATTCAACCTCCGGGCATCAGATGGAAGAGCCAATGTTCGAAAACCACGAGGCGAAAAGTTTAATCAGACACAACCGCCACAGTGAAGCACGGAGGTGGAAACATTATTGTGTGGGGGTGTTTTCCAGGAAATGGGATTGGCCCAATTCACCGCATTACTAGCACAATGACGGCCGCAATCTATAGAGATCTTTTGAGTTCAGTTATGCTTCCGTATGCTGAATGAGAAATGCCACTCTCATGGACCTTCCAGCACGGCAACGACCCAAAACACATGTCGTGGCCTGCTCAATCTCCCGATCTCAACCCGATTGAGAACATTTGGATGATTTTAAAACGGAATATCGGCAATAAAGTATTCCGAAATGGTGATGAACTTTTAGTCGAGTTGGAGAAGCAGTGGAATGAAATTTCTGACGATTATATTAAAAAGCTCATTGCATCAATGCGTAAGAGGTTTTCAGAAGTTATAAAAAATAATGGCTACGCTACAAAATACTGAGCGTTAAAACCATTGTTTGTATTTCCTGTTAATTACTTTAAGAGTTGCAAATGTTTTGAACACTGCACTATCGACTTATTTTGTTAAAATTACTTTTTTTATTTTTGAGAAGTTGTGAATAATTTTTTTGTATTTGCAAAATAATAAGGTATAACTGAATTTAATAAAAAAAAAAACAAAAACTAATACCACAAATCTTTTTGATCAAAAAAATTATAATTACCTAAACAGTGATTTCAGTTTCAAATGTTTTGAACACCACTGTAGTTTTATATAAAAGAAGATCTACGTTTTTTGGGTTTGAAGTTTATGAAGTTTTTCATAAATATGATAAAGCTTTTTCCCTGAGTGTAGTTTTCCTTTTTTAAAGTTTTTTTTCATGTAAGACCATTTACAAAAACAATTAAAATGTTATTAAACTCAGAAGGAAACAAGTAAAATTTACGTTATATAAAAGTGAGCAAAAGAAATAGCATAATTTAAGGTTCTGCGAAAAAATGCTGCATAATATTAAGATATTTAATGTATTTCTAACAAAATTTTCTCAGAAATTTCATTGTAATTTAAATGATTATGTTTTCAAGTAATGTGTTTGGTGCTGTCATACTGACAATCACACAAGCTGAAGTATGATGAGAAGAGGTTAAATAATGTTTATCAAAAACTATACCAGTGCAGAAAGCCATTACCATAAAAGTGGTTATATAAGTATATATTTGGTAATGGCAAGTACTTACAAATGTCTTTACAAATCTCATTAAAAACAGAAAAATATGTGGCTACCTATATGCTTACCAACATGAACAAAATTAAAATAAATTAAAAAAAAAACTAAATTTAATAAAAAAATCATTTTTTTTATCGAAAATTTTTTTTAATAAAATGTGCGCACACGAGACTCGAACATGAGCCTGCAGGTAGTCAGTCAACTGCTCTACCCTCTCAGCTATCTCGATATGTTATACTTTTGCTGGCACAAAATGGCAAGTAGTTATATATGTACCTGGAAGGGAAAAAGTAATGAGTCTAAAAATAGATTTTCAAAAAATTCTTAGATTATAACTTTATATTTAAAATAATAATGAAAATCAGTACTTATGGGAAAGGCATTATTTTTTGTATTGAAATAATGGGAAAATTAACTAGTTCTTAGTAAGTACTTTTTGTTTACGTTAAAGTAATGCAGAGGGTAAGTTGGTGTCATTACGAGTAGAGAGAAAAGTAATGACATGTCATTACCGCTTCTACACTGGGATGCGATTTTGAACTTTTTAATTATTTTTCGTATTTGACAGTCAATTGAAATTCTTTCTAAATTTAAATAAAAAAATAAATTTGTATCAAATTAAATTTTTATTCAATGAAAACAACTTACATAATTGCTAACCTTGGTTTTTTAAGCAATTAAGTTTTCTTTTATCTTCCCTTTTTTTAATTGTAAGGGAATGTTCTCTCATGTTGCCTGTTCGGTATAGTGGATGTTTCGTATTTTTTGTGATGTTGCATAAATATATCAAAACAGTCAACTGTAATTAAGGTTTATTTCCGCTATCTTTATTTTAATATCATTTGGCGTGAATGTACACTAGGGTTATGACTTCTGATTTGCAAAATTTTTACTAATCACTATGTGATGGGCAGTACCGTATTTATAATAAAAATCGATTTTTCGTGAGCTCCATGTTTTGAGAATTTCTGCGAAACAGCGTTTTAATTTTCTTATCAAAATCTGCAAAACAAATCCAATTTGAAAATTTATATGATTAATAATTTATAATTTATCCATTGATATCGATAAGCATCGTTATAATTACACTCAAAAAAGTAAGTTAGTAGAAAAGTTAGTAAATTGTATTGTAAAACAGGTATACTATCTTTCAGAAAAAATTTTTCTAAAATTAAGTTTTCAACTGCAATTTTAGTTATACACACATATAAATAAAGTGTCAACCGAATTTAAAAATGTGTATTAAACGTAATAACTTATAAATTCAGTTAGTACAACGATATTTACATTAGATTTCTGAATATTTTGTTTGTTACAACCACTACTACAAATTAGGTTGCATTAACGGAACTTTATTGTGGAAACTAATATTAAGTTGTGCCAACAGTTTGAAATTCGTAATAACCGAATTTGAGTCGTAGTTACCGAAATTCAGTTGGCAAATAACTAAATTTTTCTCTTTGTGTACTTATTCAGCACTTAACTGTTTTGAACTAATGTTTGACTAATATTTTACTAATGTTTTACTAATTTATTTTACTAAAAAAAATGTGCTGATAAGCACATTAATAGTGTGGACGAAAACCGGATTAAAAGATATACGCAAAAGGAAGTAGATGTCGCGGCATGTCAATAAGTAGTAGAGACGAGGAAAATGATACTTAAAAGTACAACTCTTGTAGGACACAAAAAATTTCAACCAAGGCACTTTTTTTTATCTGTTTTTCATACATAAAAGAAAATTGAGGATTAAAACAACATAAATTGTGTGTTGTCACCGGCTAATTGTCTATTAATTAAATTAAAGTTTGTCTATTAATAAAATATTTAAATTCAATAAAGATTAAATGTGTATTTGTAAACTAAATGTTTATAGAGATTAATAATGTAGTGTGGTCAAATTGCAAACAAATATACGTTCAGGTAGACAGACTGAAGTGATAGACAAGGATACACATTTTAGGTAGTTTTTGATGTTTAATTTTTCTTATTGCAAAAAAAGGCTTGTGTATGTTATATTTTGATATTTTTTCGATTAGTTTCGAGAATAATCCACTAATGTAAGTAGTTGAAAGATAATTTTTTTAATGCTACACTCAAACAAAATTCAATAAAATCAGCAACATTTTGGCTGGGAGGATCCTTGCTAAAAAATTGCTAACAGTTTTGTAAATTCAGAAAAATTTTGCTGAATTTCACAAATTTCTCTGACTTTTTTATTTTAGTGTAGGTATATATAATTATTTCAATTTTTTCTTTTTGGTATAACATTAATGAATGGCGTCACTGTGGGATCATTTTTTGTGTAAGCATTTTTATATTTTATAACATATTGTAAATTATTTTTAGGGGAATCACAAAAAAGTGTTTAGGATTTTCAGCAAATAAATTAACTTAAGTATTTTTTTAAGTTATTTTCAGTTTACTTACATTCATCAAAAATGTTATTAACTAATTAGTTGTTTTATTACAAGCGTTTTAAAATTGACCATTTACTAAATTGGCATAGTTTAGGCGAAAAAATGAGCCGATGGATTTAATATTTTGCACAAATAATCTGACCGTAACTGGACAAGAAAAAAAGGTCAGCCTCGTACACAAAAGCAGTTGTAAGTGAAAATGTGTGTCGTGGTTTTTTCGGCCACACTCCTTACGTCAAAAAAAAAGTAAACAAAGAGTTGGCTACTATATTTTGATTTGGAATATTCCACTAAATTTTTTTATGTTGCCAAAATTAGATATAGGGCCACCAAAGCCAACATTTCCTTATGTTTTTGTTTTCGTCTTCAAACAAATCTCTATTCATTTCAATGTTTCTTTGCTCATGTTCTAAACACGATTTTGCAATTACGTCAACTGTCAACAACAGGCAAACAAATAAAATAAAACTAAAATATCATAATAAAATAAAACAGCAAGAAAACAACTTGAAATCCAAATTAATTGTCACAAAAGTTAAAAGATATAAAAATAAAAAGAGAAAGATTTTTTTTAATGCACTCAACAAACAAAGTTAGTTAAGTCAGCAAAATTTTAGACAGGAGGGTGCTTGCAAAACAATTGCTTGTGTCAGCAAACTCGCCGATTTTCAGCAACAGAGTTAGTAGATCCAGCAAAAGTTTTGCTAACACTTAGTGGATTAAAAACTAAAACACTTGCTAAAAGGTAACAAAATTTTTGCTGAATATTAGAAGACTGAAAAAAACTCAAAAAATTTGTACAAAAATTATACTTTAGATAATTTATTTGCTGAAAATCTTAAAATTTTTTTGTGATTCATTTAAAAATAATTTACTGTAAGTTATAAAATATTAAAATGTTCATACTGCCACATTGCCGACATCAATTAATGTAAAATATGTAGAAATAATTATTTATATATAACATCAACAAAATTATATTTCAACTACTTACAGCACTGGTTGTCTACATGATGGCATTTTTTGAAGGGATACAAACGAAAAAAACAACAAAATATGTCATATGCAACCCTTTTTGGCAATATGAAAAAGGAAACATAAAAATTTACCTAAGACGTATGTCCTTGTCCTCGCTTAGTCTGTATACCTGAACGTATATTTGTTTGCAAATTCAAATAGCCAATTTGATCACACTACATTAATAATTATTATAAACATTTTCTATACAAATACACATGTAATCTTTATTAAATTTAAATACTATATTTTGTCTTTAATTGATAGACAATTACTTTCTCAATTCGGTGACAAAAAAAAAAATTAAGTTGTTTCAATGCACAATTGTGTTGTATGTATGAAAAACACCCGTGTAAAAAAGGTTATATGTGATCATATATGACCATTTATAATTATATCTGAAATTTGAGTCTATCCAATTATATCTGAGTCCATATATATTTATATATAACTTTATATATATATTTTTATATAAAAATATCTGAAATTATATATAATTATATCTAAAGGTATATATAAATATATCTGAAGTCTTAGTCTGAAGTCTTGATCATATCTGGTCATATCTAAACCTTTTTACTTGGGCAGATACAAAAATCTTTCAATTCGGTTATGATTACATATTATGTATTAAGAGTTTTGGTATGCTAACAACCGTAAATATGCAATTACTTTGTTACAAAAAGGCTGATTGGAAAAACCCCCAGGCAGAAAAATACAATCGACTAAGTGTTGGCAAAGCGTCGGCGACGGTTGGTTTTGCGTTAGCAGAACATGGGATTAACAATCTTGACAGTATTGTCCTGTTACCCGATTGATAATAGTGACCAACCCTTGGTTTGAGCGTACGTGCCATCGCTGGCATAACGTTGGTAATCCAAAAAAACATTTAGAAAGCTTCAATACATTTCGGTCTTATTCTTATAATCATATTTGAATGTGTGAAATAAAATTAAATTAACAAATGCTTTTAATTGGTTGTAATATTGGTACAAACAATGTTGGCAAAGAATTTTGAGGGTGGTACTGGCAAAACACACGCTTTGCAAACAAAATAGTGTTTTCGTAGTAAAATATTATTTGTATCTTTGGTAATTTTTAACACTTTGGGTTTCACAAAAATAGTAGTGGTTTGCCAGTACTATTTTTTAGTGCGGTTGCTAATTTCTACCTATGACACTTTATTAAAAAAAATATAATTCAAGCTTATAAAAAATGTATTATTTTAAACTTTTCATTCAACAGTTAATTTTTATGCAGGGTCAATTTGTCTAAAGTTTAAAACCGAAATTTAATCATCACCTAATTTTGTTAACTCATAAACATTATTGGTTATGTTTGCTTAACGTTATAGCTACGGAAATACATTATTTAAGTTAATTTTCCACTATAGTCAAAAATTCGCTTCTAAGGTTGTTTAAGACAAATAAATTGTGAAACATTTCCTTTACATTTGCATATGTCTACAAAATTTAAATGAGCAAAAAATACCAAGTGACATCTTATATTTACAACTGAAATGTTCACACTGTTTTTTTACCAACCAATTGTGACCTACAGCAAATATATTCTAAGGTCATTTTAAGTCAACAATAAAAAAAATAAATAAAAAAAATAATTCTCAAGAAAGAAAGTAAAATACATTTATATGAACAAAAAGTTGACTTATGTTTATAAATAATAGTACAGGCTATGACATCAGCAGAATAACAACAATAAAACATCATGTTGTTTTGTGACGATAATAATGATGACGAATAAAAGCAAGCTCCATCTGACATCAGATTTGTACAAAAGAACAAAAAAAATGTTTACACATTAGGCTGCTTCTTAAAAAATATTGCTTCGATTTTTGCACGTGACAATTCTGGGTTAGATTAAGATTAATGAAAAATAATTCATTAGTTTTTACAAAATTTCTAAAAAAAATAAAAAATTACGCGTTCGCCACTAGAGATGTGCATGAATACCATTCAAATGACATATTTATTATTTTTCAAAAGTGAAGACTAAGTTATCACTACCCTGTGGGGAATGAGGAGTCAATTGTCCTAGAAGTGACTAGTTAAAGAAGGACTTATCACAGGACTGGTATAATTTAATACTGAAGTGGGTTAAGCAGTGTCAATTGTCCTAAACTTACCAGAATGATTATTAACAAGAAAAAGCCAGTTGACCAGAATTTTACCCATTGGAAGCTGTTTAGTTTTCGTTTATTTTACACGACATGGGCCTTTTGAGACAGTCTTGTGGTATGCCCATCTTTGGCTAGTCCTGTGGCATGCCACTATGTGGTTAAAAGCAGGACAAATGACCCCCTCCTATGACAAGCGAATGTTAAAGTTGTCAGTTGTTTACATAGGATAGGGTTTAGCAGACGACTGGTCTCTGGCACGAAGGGACCGATCCTGTGGCACACGCAGAACCGGTCCCATTCCCCATAGGGTATACATAAACTAAACGAAAGCAGTGATTGCATGATTCGCCACAGCAAGTAGTTTGTTACAAAATGCATGTTATTGCTTGCAGATTCTGTAAATTCTTACCATTCACAAAAGCATCGAATCTTACCATTCACAAAAGCATCGAAAAGCAGAGCTTTTGAGTATATATACACTTTCCTTTATAAGTATGTTAAAAATAAACTAAAGACTGTATTTAGGAGGGATTTTATTGCATATTCTTTTTTATTTGTTAGTGGTTAAACATAAGTATTATAATTAATGATAGTATCATTTGAGATGAAAAATATGATAAACAAATTTCAGCCGTTTTTCAGAGGTTAAGAAAAGAAATAAGGTAATACTTCATATTCAAAATTTTATAATTTAAAGATAAATATATGTGTTTGTTAATTTTAGAAATTATTGTAATTGGTAATAAAACTATATATTATTCATATTTGTACACTGAATTCAAGAAAAGTAAATTATTCACAGTTTTTGGCCCAATACGTTTTTCAGTTATTATGTTACCCGTTCACTGAATAAAAATAAGATGAAATTTATTTCTTGAACCAAGTCCGAAAACTTATTTAAAGCAAATTAATGCACTGATTTTTTTTTTTTTTTTAAGAGAAGCAACACTCAGGAAATTCTTCCTATTAATTAATGTATTGCTTTCTTTGGAAAGGGGATGGTTGAGAGATGAAAGGTGGTGAAAGATGAAGGGCTTCAAACATGGCAACACTGTAATTGCGCGAGATGATAAGTCTAAGAACAGTTGTTGGTCGCCACCTAATGGTGTTGTTGTAAGTTGGCGAATTTATTGAAGCTTTTTGTTTCATAGCCCTGATTCATTATTTTACTTCGGTGGGGTTAAGTGCTATGGGAACACCGAAGGTGGGCGCAGCGATACGTATGAGTGATAGAAAACTCATACATACTATTTTTCTAAATTGATGTTGTCGTCACCGGGAATCGAACCCGGGATCATCTGTGTAACAGTCCAACGCTCTAACCATTACACCACAACGCCCACTGAGAAAATGACAAGAAAGTGTGAGAGGTCCAACATTGCAAGCAATATTACTAGCACATGCTGATGATTGAAAACAAAACAAAAGCATACAGAAAAAAAACGAATCTACTCATGTACATCTATTTCCGTCACCTTTTTCCGATTTTCAAAAGGGTCATATTTTCATAAAAATTGTTTATTGAAAAAACTTTAAAAACTAATTTAATTCAAAAAAATTTAATATTAAGTTTTCTTGTAAGCTTTTTATTTAAAAAAAATGTTATTGAAATGTCCTTTTTTAATGTTCTGTTTGAAAATCAGGAAAAATTTTAAAGTTTGGTAACAAATCCTAAATTTTTTTCTCGAAAATGTCAAAAATAGTAGAAAACTTTTTTTCATGACTCTTAACCTAATCAGTTGTGCGATTCAGTAATTTTTAACGATCCGACAATCGCAAAATATATCGACAACTTTTGTTGTTTACACTAACGATTAAGTTATTCACTAAGTTTGTTCGCTTACGCAAAAATGTGTACAAATTTGTACAAGTTTTTACTGGAAGGTGTTGGTTTACACAAATACTCAGTAAAAAGAGAGAGTAAAGTGAAAGTTTGATGCCAAATAAC
Organism: Delia radicum; assembly: GCA_021234595.1. Lineage (NCBI taxonomy): Eukaryota > Metazoa > Arthropoda > Insecta > Diptera > Anthomyiidae > Delia > Delia radicum. The sequence continues at coordinate 227,613,513 of CM037852.1, read as the reverse complement.
TTACAAGTTTTTATTGCATACATTTTTGACATTCTTGTATTTTTAGTAAACAAAAACAAATTTTATATTAAATTACAATTAATTATGGATTTGAAGTGAAGAATATTAAAGAATTAACTATGGAAGAAGTTAAAAAAACATTTTAAGTTATTTCTGCTCGGCTATTTCAATTAACTTTTATCTTTTCCACAATGACCAGTTGATTTTTTTTAAATTTTTGGTATTTAAAATCAGATGTTTTATCTATTTTACAAAATCTTACGAATTTTCCGTTCGTTTACTTTTTGGTAAATTTGTCTTGCTCTCTGTAATTTTGTTACTGAGAAATTTTTCTGGACTTTACTGGGAAATTAATCGAACAGTCTTACTATATACACCTTAACAACAGTCTACAACTCTATTTTTCTATTTAAAAATTGAACTTTCTATCGATTGAATAAACAACACAAAAATTATTGTTGTTTGGATAACTGACTTAGATAACTGACTTTAACAATAACGAATATCGTTTAAAAATGTAAATTAAAAAAATCGTTAATTTTGTTGTTTACTTTTTTAAAGAATTCGAATATCATTAAAACAAGTTACCAAATCGCACTTCAGGTCCAAAATTCGAGAAATTTTTTTTTTTTTTTTGTTTTGACAAGCAGCCTAATAATACACATGCAGTTATTTAAGTAAAAAAAAAATATATATAAAAGAAATTCTTAAAGAAAACTAAAAAAAGATGATAAAATGCCAAAGTATCGGATTAAGATTTGAAAAGAAAATCATACAAGTAATATAAATGAGTGCGTATACGTTATATTTATTTCATATAAAGAATAAAGTATATTACGAATTTCGGTTATTACGAATTTCAGTCGGTTGGTGAAACTGAACTTTAGTTTTCACAACAAATTTCGGTTAATTCAATTGAATTTTAGTTGCTAGAGCCATAATATTCCGAAAACTAATGTAAATATCATTTTACTAACTGAATTCATAAGTTGTTACCATTAATATACACTTTTCAATTCGGTTGGCACTTTATTTCTCTGTGTGTATAAAGTATAATAAAGTATACGTCTCAGTGTACTTTGTTGTATGCAAAATCCAGATTTCAAGTCGTATTTTTTTAACAAATGCCAATAACAATTAACTCTAATTTATGTTGTTCAATTCGAATATAATTCTCTTATTAACCAATTTCCTTGTTCAGAAAAATCTAACATTTTTATTTATTTCATTTTTTTTTTTCAAAATTCTGTTTGTATTTTGTTAATGTCATCCTATCGTGTAAATTTTTCCAAATAATGTCTACTTATATTATAGAAAAACTAAAAAATAAATTGACAATCATTTGTAGAGAAAAAATCGCACAAGTTGTATAAAAAAATCACACACGTTGCATTTTTGTAACAAACAAACCAATGGGTGAGAAGATAAAAATTGAATCTTATACTACATTTATACTAGAACCAAAAACAAGTACACAGTACAAAATATGTCGCTACTTTTTCAATTAAATCGGGTTGTTGTAAATTTTAAAAGCTGTCAATTAAGCATTAATTGAATCAATTAAATATTTGCTCAAATTCGGAACTTGATTGACATTTTTTTAAATTATCGCTCAAGAGCAAACATCAACACATTGTTGTTGTTTTTTTAAATATATATGTAGTTGTTATGTAGTGTTTTGTGTTATTAGTAATAAATATTTTAAATTTATTTCAATAAAATTAGATATTAATTCTTATTAAATTTATTACTTTATTAATTTGCATAATTTAGTTGCAGTTGTTTAAATCTGAATATTTATTCATTCTAAAAGATTATCAAAAAAATTGATAGTGTAATTTTTAAAATTTATTTTGGTTTAAAAAAAAATTATAATTTTTTTTAAACACATAAGTATAAATAAATCTGTTAACTAAATGAGAATTTCATGCCGTTTTAAATTCAATGTTATACAATTCAAGCTGTTAAAAAAAACATTTGGTATGTCAACAATACTTCTATATAAAAATATTTGGTATGGCAACAACAATTTTTTTTTTCTTGATCACTTTTTAATGAAATGAGTTATTATTTAATTGAAAAATAATTCTTAAAGAGCTATTAATTTCTAATTGAATTAGCAAATTTTCGTTGTTGGCGGAAATTCAGCAATTAAAGTTATTGAATCGGTGGTTTTCGTAATTAAAACAGGTTTTTATTTTTCTGTGTGTAGTTTTTAAAAACTAAAGGGTCCGCCATCTAACGTTTTTTTTTTCAACTAGTGCTTATTTCGTGAATGGTAACACTTAGCTCATGTCTGATTTGACAGATAATTAGTTTTATCCTTCCGCTGAACGAATATGGTCCGTGTGTTCGTTATCTTGTGAAAAAAGTGAAAGAAACTGGCATCCTCATCGATAAACCAAAGCGTGAAAAAAACAGTGCATACACCCGAGAATATTGCTGCTGTGTTAGAAAGTGTGCGTGAAGCGCCATCAATATCAATTCACCGTCGTTCTCAACAATTGAACATTTCGGAGACATCATTGAGACGAATTTTGCATAAAGACCTTGGTATGGCGCCATACAAAGTTCAATTGGTTCAGGAGTTCAAAAAAAAAAAAAGTTATTTGGCGGACCCTTTACTTGTCAAAATAAATACAAATTTGAAATCAAGAACTAAAAGTTTTTAAAAACTTTTAGTTTTTAGTTCAAGTATAAATGTAGTATTAGACAAATCTGCTTGACGTGAGAGGGTTAAGTCTTCTATCTATATAAAATGGTGTGAATTCAAATAGGGACACTAGCATGCAACAAATATAAAGTTAAAATTAACATATAAATCTTAAGGAAAAATTATCATTTAATTATCATTAAAATTATATTTCTGAATATTTTCGGTGTTGCAACTAAAATTTTGTTGAGTTAACCGAAATTTGTTGTGAAAACCAATATTTACTTGTACATAGCGATTTCAGTAGTAGTAACATAATTTGAGTAGTAGTAACCGAATTTCAGTTGGGAAATGGCAACATTTTTCTCTGTGTGTCCATAGGTTTTTTTTTTTTTTGAAAAATCAAATGCAATTTTTAAATTACATTTGTTATTTTTTAAATAGCAAGTGGAAATGGTGTAATAAAAAATATAAAACTGGTAAAAAAATATCATAAAAACAAACACACTGATTATTTAAATATTCATTAATATATTGATTATTACGAAAACACGTCAAAAAACATATCGCTCATTTACTGCAAGAACGTCACAACTCAAAAAACATGATTTTTGAATTAATCACGCAGACTTATTTGTTATATCACATATCATATTGTGTAAAAAAGTCTTATTGATATCTTGTATACTAACCTCTTGAGAGAACCTTTGTCCTTAATTTTTTCTTCAAGGTGGGAGTAAATTGACAACTTGAAACTCGTGTATTACAAAATCAAAATTTTTAAGTTATGACGTTATTGCAGTAAATGAGCGATATGTAGATGTTATGCATTTAGTCAACATGTAAAAATGTTATATAAAATATTTGTTATATTAAATTTTTAAAATTATACATACGAATTTAAAGTTTACATATGACAGATATAAATATTTAATAACTATTGTTTCTTCGAAATAATATTTAATGAAAAATCAATCTGAAAATAATAAAATATTTTTGAAGTAAAGATACCAAAAAATCTCATCAAAACTTTTTTTTTTATTATCGTAGTTTAAAGAAATTTTTACTAATGTATTTTTTTTTTGGCTTGAGTACAAATATTCATACACAATTTACCAAATTTACTTGCATGGATGTTACAATATTGTCGCTTAGTTCTGTGTGTTATATACCCTGTAGGAAATGTAGATAGTAAAATTACACTGACTCGCTTTTGACTTTGTCGCCAGTACTACTGTCTAATTATACCCCATACAAGGCGTGGTGCTATTGACATTTAACATGTGTGTGTCATTGAAAATCCACTAGTAACATTACAACAATTGAGTAGATATTGACTGGATAGTTCTTATGGGACCATATGGAGACACTTAAGCCAGGAATTTACTAGTACGTTTCTATAAATTATGGAACAAAGCTGTAGGGAATGTTAATAGTAAAATTCTGGTGTCACACTAGCGACTTTGTCACTAGTGTCTTTTTGTACTTTTGTCTGCAATATTTGTGCACTTCCTTGCCAAATAAGTTAAAACAGACTTTTTCGTTTTAATGAGAAGTATATTTAATAACAAAAAATTTATATAAAAAAAACTAAAAAATACAAATCCAAAGCTCAAAATATTAAATTGCGCACATTTTTTCAGGGCTGGCTAAACCTTTTTTAATACTTATTTATACTAAATAGCAGCTTAATACTAATTAAAAATATACTAAATATATAATATATAGCGAGCAAAAATGCAAACAACTGTATAAGAGATCATTTGACTCCAGCATAAAATATTCGTTATCAAAAATTTCGCACATTTTTTCAGGGCTGACTAAACCCTTTTAAATACTTATATAAACTAAACATATATGTATATCAGATCACAACTATATTAATTGCAATTCGTAAAAATTGCTCTTCGACAAAACCCAAGGTTGTGTCTTCATTTTCTTTTTTTGGGAATAGCTTTTAACTTTTTCGCCAATGCTTTGCTTAAAAAACTTTTTCTTTTGCCTTTGAACAGCTGTTCTCAAAGTCTTGTCTGACAAATCGGTGATTGTTGATATTATATCTTATTATGGGATAAGGTTTGTTTTATTAAAAATATTTGAGAAATTATGTAAAATATTTTACCTATTAATGCTGTGAACACATTACAGTAGTCTCGCAGTCGTTTTTATATATTTTTAAACAAAATAATTTTATTTTTTTAATTCTTACTAAAAATTTTTTTAATGATCACGCGCACGTTGTTTTTCAGCAAACCGGCTTAATAACACTGATGAAATAACGAAAAGCTATTGCGCAGTAGAATAAAAAACAAGAACAAACATATGCAAAATGTCAACAGGAGAGAACATTATATGGTGTACAATTAGTCAATAGTACTGGTGTCTAAAGCGAGTCAATACAATGTTACTATAGACATTTCTTTCAGGATATTGACGCGTTTGTTGACAATGTCACTAGATATATACTACATCTGTTGTCTCTATCTTTTGTACATTGACGCGTACACTAGATATATACCACATCTATTGTCTCTGCGTTTTTTATATTGACGCTTATAAGAAAAATTGGAAACATGTTAACTACTACTGTTGTCACTAGTAAAATGAGTGTAGACAAGGAGACATTTGGTCCCAGTCTGACTGCACGGTAGCCACACAATACAAATAAACTTATACTCATATTACAAAACAAAACAATAATACCAAAACATTCGTTCACATGTAAGATCAATACATACATGAACTTAAAAAAACAAGTACATATATATCAAAGATCAAACACCAACCTAACAGAACTTCGTTTTTTTTATAGTAATTAAATGTGCTAAAGTCCCAAAACTTATTTAACAAATTGTGAAACAATCTGATGTAGGCGTGTCCCTATCCGGATTTCATTCCTGCCCAAGGAAATCTTCAGGGGACTTTGTTATTAGAATTTCTAAAGATATTTGTTATGTTAAATCACAAACTCAATGAGAATTTCTTGTCCTCGTCTAGGAGCGAGATTCAAAATTTAAAATATCAAAGAAAAAACAAAAACAACAACAAAATATTGTCACAATTGGCTTTGTCATCTTCCAAAGCCAATTGTGACAATACAATGCTAGCTCTCGTTAACATTATTCTCTGTTGTCGTGTGAAGTAGATAAGATAATTACGGTATTAAGTATGTTCGATTCAGTGTTGCTAGGTTTGATGATTTATCGTCATTTTGACGATTTTTAGTACCCAAAATAAATAAATGACGATTGGACGATTTTTGCTTCCAAATTGACGTGTTTTCGGCAATAGTCTTAAATGTCAGCAAAACATATGAAGTCTTATAAAATCACCGGATCTATTTTTGGATATACATTATTTTGTAAAAAATTAAAAAAAAAAAAAAAATTTTGTAAAATAAAATTACTGCTAGATTCTAAAAAAAATTCATCATAGGAAAAAACTGTCAATAAATAGAATTTTTAAGAAAAAAAAAACTTCTATAAAGTATTGCCCTTTATGTTGCCAATGGGTTGTCTAATGATGTTTCCTGATAACGAACACGAAACAATTCAGCAGGTCCCAACCCTCTCACTAGGGGCGCATGCACAAAAATAAACTACAACTAAAAACAATCCAAAAACAAACTACAAATCATCACAAAACAAAAGATTCGAAGACGGACTTAAGTCCCCCTTTTGCCCTCCCAACCATGGTCATATGATGCGCCACTCTAAATTTCCAAATATTTTCTACTGAATGGCATTTAATGGCAAGGTATAGAATTTGCAAATTTTGTAGAAGAATTGTGCTACTAAAATATACTTAACAGTTTAAGGCCTGCTCACTTATCTCAACATAATCAAAGTTTAAGGCTCAACCATAGTTATGAATGTCAAATTCATATAAAAATATCAGTAGTTAAAGTTAAACTCTGGTTATTTATAGAAAAGTTACCCACCCTAAGTGGTAAAGTTGTAAAATATCATGATTTTCGGCGTATAAACCATAGAAGTATGTTAAAAATCATATTAGTTATATTATAGCGAGAGATTGTTGGCACTTGAAATATGAATTACATTGTTGTCTTTTACATTTTTAATAAAACTTTATCGCACTTAAAATAAATATTTTTTATGTTGACGAGTTTTTAAAAAAATATTGACGATTTTGACGATTTTTTGTGGAAAATTTAACGATTTTTGCTCAACAAACCTGGCAACACTGGTTCGATTACTTTTTCAGTAAGTCCAGTAAAAATTATTAAGTAACAAAATTACAGAGAGTGAGGCAAATTTACAAAAAAGTGAACGAATGAAAAATTTGTAAGAATTGGTAAAATAGATAAAACATCTGATTTTAAATACCAAATATTAAAAAAAAATCAACTGGTCATTATGGAAAAGATAAAAGTTAATTTAAATTGTCGACCAGAAACAATTTAGAATGTTTTTTTAACTTCTTCCATTGTTAATTCTTTAATATTTTTAATACTTCAAATCCATAAATAATTGTAATTTAATATAATGTAATATTTTATTTTTTGTTTTTGTTTACTTAAAACACAAGCATATTTTTTTTCTGCTTAAAAATTTTTACTGGCAAAAATGAATCCAGTAAAAACTTGTAAGTTATTTGGCATCAAACTGTCACTTTACTCTCTCTTTTTACCATTTTTTTACTGAGTATTTGTGTAAACGAACACTTTCGAGTAAAAACTTGTACAAATTTGTAAAAATTTTTGTGTTGTCGAACAAGCTTATTTTCACGTTCGCAGGAACATGTACTGTAGCGACGATGTAAAAACGAATTTGTTTGTGCTCCTCTTCAGTAAACACTGAAGCTCATATTGGCCTACTTCTTGGGTATTTTACATCTGGTTAAGAGAAAAGAAATATCTTGTAAAAATGGTTTTATAACATTTTTTGTTAAGCATTGACATCCTGCAAGCCTTTGCCCTACACTCAAAAAAAAAAGTTTGTAAAGTCAGCAAAAAATTTTGCTGAGTCAGCAAAATTTTAGTCAGGAGGATGGTTGCAAAAAAGTTGCTAATGTCAGCAAAATCTTTTGCTGAAAATCAGCGAGCTGATTTTTAGCAACAAAATTTGTAGATTCAGCAAAAGTTTTGCTAACACTTAGTAGATTAGAAATAAAAAACCCTTGCTATAAATTAATAAATTTTTTGCTGAATTTTAGTAGACTGAAAAAAAAACGCAAAAAAATTGTAGAAAAATTGTAATTTAGTTAATTTATTTGCTGAAAATCATAAAACATATTTTTGTGATTCTTTTAAAAATAATTTACTATAATAACGATATATAAAAATTTTCATTTTCCCACATTGACGACATGAATTAATTTAATATCTGAAAATATATAGAAATAAATATTTATAACGTAACAAAAATTTTATTTCAATTACTTACATCAATGGTTGTCTAAATGATGCTATCGTTTAACTGCCGAAGATAATTATAGAAACGAAACGAAAAAATAAACAAAAACAAAGGAAACGAAAAAAACAACCCTTTTTTGCAATAAGAAAAAGGAACCATAAAAATCTACCTAAGATGTGTGTATTTGTCTTTCGCTTTACTCTGTCTACATTTCTGTATATGTTTGTTTGCAATTTTACCACACTAGATTATTAATCTATTAACATTTATTTTAGAAATAGATATTAAATTTAAATATTTTATTTTGTCTTTTATTTAATTAATAGACAATTATTTTCACAAGCCGGTGACAACGCAAAATTTAAGTTGTTTTAATCCTCAATTTTGTTTTATGTATGAAAAAGAGATACAAAAACTTCCATGGTTGATTTTTTTATATGTCTTATTAGAGTTGTACTTTTTAGTATAATTTTCCTCTTCTCTACTACATCTTGACATGCCGCGCATCTACTTCATTCTGCTTATATCTTTCAATCTGGTTGTCGTCCACACTATTAATGTGCTTATCAGCACAATTTTTTTTAGCAAAATTAATTAGTAAAACATTAGTATATTAGTAAAGCATTAGTATAAAACAGTTAAGTGCTGAATAAGTATAACAAAAATTTTTGCTGAAAACACGATTTTAGCAAAAAATTTTGCTAAAAAATAGTATACCTGATTTACAAGACGTTTTACTAACTTTTCTACTAACTTATTTTTTTGAGTGTATATTTCTCTCCGATATCTTTCATTGACTTTTAAAGAGTAATTAGTTTTTTTGTAATATGTATAATGTACGTCGATTTCCGCATGGATTTTTTCAGTGAATAGCTTATTTGATAAAAAAAACTTTAAGATTTTTGTAAAAACGAAAAGAACACAAAATTGTTACCCTTCCCCTCAATATGAGATTCGGCTGCTTAAAGAAAAACATTTTTATCAATTGTGTATCTTTATTCACATATCTTAGTTCATGTTTGACCCCGGGGATCCCTGCCTTCTTAGTTATTAAAGTAATTTTGATAGTAAATCGTAAAAAATTTATGACTTTGAAAATACATTTTTAAACTCTGCGCCAGTTCCTAATTAAGTGTAAATAACATTTTAATGCATTCGAAAAACGTTCCATTAGTAAAAACAAATAATTCTCGACCACCCATGGTCAAAGTTATAAAAATAATTTAAAGTTTTACTGAAATGAAATTAAAGCCATAAATCGACACTTTGTATAACACTCATCAAGAAAGTCGTAATAAAGTTATTGTTAAAGGGAACCATAAAATGAAACTTAAATTGCATAATAATGAATATAAAACAAACAGAAAAAGCAACAATATTCATATGAAGGCAAAAATATTAATTTCAAAAAGCCCTAAGTAACAATAATTAAAAAAATTAGAATATCCTTCATGTAAGAAGCAGAAATTATACTTTCGATTATGAGCGGCTGCAAAAGAAGTCATTACTATTTGTCATACAATAATCTTCAATCAACTTCATGGTTTTTATTTATTATAATTATATTTAAAATTTTTTATAAAAGCTATATCTAGGTCATTTTGATATTAATGTTACATTATAAAAACACTTTATTGTATGCGTGAGGAATCATAATATTTTCCAAAAAATATATTTGTGCTTTCCTACGTGTTAATAGTGTATATTCTTATATTTAAATATGGTCGTTCTATGGTTTCTATAATTTGTTTCTTCTTTTTTATGTTACTAGTTAATATAATGTTTAAAAGGTTTTTTTTATTGGTCTTCCACGTTTTTTATAAATAATTTGTTGTTAAAAATACTATACACACAGAGAAAAGTTTAGCCATTTTGCAACTTAAATTCGGTTACTAAGACTGAAGTCGATTATTACAACTGAATATTGTTTTTTTTTTTCAACAAAATTCGGTTCATACAACTTAATTGTAGTTGCAACACTAAAAATATTCTGAAATCACATTTGAATTTGGTTGTATACTCAAAGCAAAAAGTTAATATAAAAATTAATAAAACGTCTTGTAAATCATGCTTAGTATTTCTCAGCAACTTGTTTGCTGAAATTATGTTTTCAGCTAAAATTCGAGTTAAACTTATTCAGCCCAGTTCTGAACTAATGTTTTACTAGTTCTGAACTAATGTTTTACTAATTTATTTTGCTAAAAAAAATTGCGCTAATAAGCACATTTATAACCCAGACTGAAAAATATACGCAGAATGAAGTAGATGTCGCGGCATGTCAAGATGTAGTAGAGACGAGGAAAATGGTACTAAAAAGTACAACTCGTGTAAGACACATACAAAATCAAAAATGGTAGATTTTTTTATATGTTTTTCATACAATAGGACGCCAACTATGTGTATTCATATAAATTGTTGATCTAATAAACTCAAATATTGTTTAATAAAATAATACGTTTTGTTTACAAATTTAAGCTATACGATCATTAAAGTGGAATGAAAATGTATGGACTTTTTAAAAATTATGACGTTCCGAAAGCAAAGGTAATAATGTGCGATGGCTCTGTAAAGATTTGCAACTATCAGGAGTGCGTCAGTATACTTGAGGAGGATAGTGGCTCTTTTTCAACTTCATGTAGAACGAGTGGCAGATAATTGAATATTTTGGTCATTTAAGTTATTTTTTTTCTTTTTTAATTTTATTGTTTGTTTAAACAAACTTAATTATATCAGCCATATTTTACAGTACTTTTTTTATCTGTTTATTTTTTTTTCTTTATACTATGTGTACGTAGTCATTCCACAACTTTAGTGGTGCAATTTGTATTTATCATAAAGTAGGTTTCCATGATTTATAATTTTATAATTTTCGATTAATTTTCAAAATTGGTTTTTATGAATATTACTACGAATATTATATTCTTGCTGTTGTCAATATTTAAGCAATTAAATTTTTATTATATTATATTATTTTCTATTTTTCCTTTTTTGAAAATTCTAAAATGACTTACAATTGTAATTTAGGCACTGTAACTAGCAATAGTTCATTCTTTGAATCTCAATTGCGGAATTGTGGTTCTAATTTGAATATAGGTCACATCAATATTCAAAGTTTTGCGTTACGTTCATCTAACAAGTTAGATGAACTGAAAAATGTACTTGGTAATGCCTTGTTTGATATTGTAGGGATTACGGAAACATGGTTATTGGATGAAATATCATCGAATGCTGTTAATATACCAGGTTATGTCCTATGTCGAAGTGATCGCCCTGGTCCACGAGCTTGTGGAGGTGTGGGTTTATATATTTCTAGGAACATCAAGTTTAAGATAATTTTAAAGGATATTAAATATGGTTTTAACAGGAGGGGAAACACTACGTATGTTTCTGCTGAATTTTTGTTTATTGAAATAAATGTGTCTGGTCGTAAGATTCTTGTAGGCGTTGTTTATCTTCCTCGAGGAGGTTTAGTTACTTTTGAAAATAGTGTTTCAGATATATTATTAGAATATTCCGATATAGTTATGTTTGGTGACTTTAACAACAATATGTTTAATGCTAAAAAAGCTATTTCTCTTAGGGAAATGTGTGGCCGTTTAAATGTAATTTGTCATCATAACTCTTTACCTACGCATCTTGATGTGCGGCACGGTTCCACGTCATTAATTGACTTTTTTCTGTTGTCTTCTTCTTTATCTGTTACTGTATCTGGCCAGGCACAAATACCCGGTACTTCTCGTCATTCATTTATATTTGCATCATTTGAAATTATTACACAACATTTGGATGACGTGATTGAATATTTTGATTATGGTAATGTTGATTTATGTACTTTGGAAAATATTGCTGCGTCATGCAATTTTAACAGTATTCTGGATACAGCCAATGTGGATGAACAGGCAAATTTATTGAATTCATACATGTATCGTATGCATAGTGCAGTGCCACTGGTAAAGCGTAAGGTTAGTAGCTCGAATGATAATTCTTGGTTTAATTCCCCTGAGATAAGATATAGTCTGTCAGTTCGGGATATTGCTTATCGGTCATATCTCGATGACAGGACTGACGGAAATTGGAGAATTTTTTGTCGTTTAAGGAACCATGCTAAGACGGTAATCCGTAATGCTAAACGTAGTGCGCATGCTAAACTTTTTTGTAATAAAAGCTCAGGACAGATTTGGAATACACTTCGTGCTAACGGTCTTGCTGATAATGCATCAACCGTTGATAATGTTGATGTTGAGGATTTGAATTTGTATATTTCTTCTAATCAAGGTAATAACCCTATCGATGATAGTTTTTTAGATAATGTTCTGGATGAAAGTGGGTTTTCATTTCATAATGTTGATCTTTGTGAACTGATATCTGCTCTATATTCAATTAAATCGAATGCCGTTGGTTGTGATGAGCTCTCCTTAAAATATTTGAAATTGATTTTACCTTATGTTGGTAAATATATTCTTTATCTTGTCAATAATGTAATTACCAAATCAATCTTTCCATCTTGCTGGAAAACTGGTAGGATAGTACCTCTTAAAAAAGTTGGTGAGTCTAATGACATGGATAATTTGCGTCCCATTTCTATACTTCCAGTACTTTCTAAAATTTTGGAGATCTTACTTAAGAACCAATTAGAGGATCACATTGCTAATGTTTCTTTTTTTAGTGATTCTCAATATGGATTTAGATGTGGTAGAAACACCACGTCGCTTCTTTTAGGACTTACTGATACGATTAGAAGGTCTTTAAGTATTGGCCATGTCAATGTTCTTTTATCCATTGACCTTCAGAAGGCTTTTGAAAAGATCGATCATAGTATATTAATTTCTAAACTATACCGTAATTTAGGTATTTCTGTTTCTTCTTGTAGGCTTATATCATCTTATCTCAGAAATAGAGGCCAATACGTATCTATTGGGAATAAATATTCTCATGTATTACCCGTTATAAGTGGAGTACCACAGGGGTCCGTACTTGGACCATTGTTATTTAATATATATCTTAACGATTTATTTAATTGTATTCATTTTTCTTCATGTGTTTCATTTGCATATGCAGATGATTTGTTTTTTTTATTTAGTGGCGAGAGGCAATTCTCGGATGTTTTGCAACAACAGTTAAATTACTGTGTCTCTAATATTACGGATTGGATGTTGGAAAACAAATTATATATTAATGCGGATAAGACAAAGGCTATGTTTTTTGGATCACCCTTACTGGATTTGGTAATAAATATTAATGGTACTAATATTGAGTTTGTCGATCAAATCAAGTGTCTTGGTTTGTGGTTGGACAATAGTTTAAATTTCGAAAGACATGTAAATTATGTTATTTCTAGGGTCAACTACTCCTTGCGTAGGCTCTATAATGTTAATTTAATTTTACCTATGAGAATCAAGGTTATGCTCATACATTCTTTAATTATGCCTTTATTTTTATACGGCATTGAAGTTTATAGTGGCACTTTTGGCTACATTATGAAAAGGCTTTCAGTGTTGTTTAATAGAGTAATCCGTTATCTATTTTGTTTAAGGAGACTTAATCGTACCCATATGACGCCGTATGTTTCGAGATTCTTAGGTTGTCCATTTTCGAACTATGTTAAAGCAAGGACTATACTTTATTTTTATAAGATTAATCATAATGATGACCTTGTATATTTGAATTCATTTTTTTCTTTTGGCCATTCTACACGAAATCGTCAAATTCAAATCCCTAGGTTAACCTCACTCTTAGAACGATCATTTCATGTGCGGGTAGCTCATATTTTTAATCACTTGCCTACAGAGCTCAAGTCCTTGGAATTACCATTCTACACTTTTAAACGCAAAGTTTTGATCTATGCTCAAGGTAATGAGTTATAATATTTTTGACATTTTAATGGAACGTGTGATTGTAATTATTCATTGGTTTACAGTGCCTTTATATTGTTTTTCTCTTCTTTCTTTTAACTTCTAATGTTTTTACTATTTTATAATACATATATGTTTATTTCTCTTTTTTTTTTTAATATTATATTGTTATTTATATTTTTGTTTTATATAATACAGTAGTCTTGTGTTGTAGTTATTTCTTAGCCATATATGGCCCTTTGGGCTCGGTTATTTAATTGAAGAATAATAAATAAATAAATAAATAAATTTTTGTAAGTTAAACTTGCTATAAAAAATTCTTTTTTTTTCAACGTCATAGCGATGAAAAGTTGCCTTGCGATAAATGAATTTAACGTACAAAATTTCACCGACTTGTCTTGATGCTTTGAGGTGCCCCATGTAGTGGCGGTTTGACCCCCAAAATTTTTTTTAATTGTTCACCATTTTTTTTTTTTTTTTACCAGTAATTACAGTGACAAAATAATCATGACGATGGATATTACGTTGTCATTAACCTCTTAACTGGTTTATACATTTCAAAATTTGAAAATTAAATGTTACAAATTTTGCCCTAGTTTTTGAACAAATAGTCCAAAATGTAACCCCAATAACTTAGATGAGGACGATATTTTATAATACTAAAAACTAGAAAAAACCAAAGCACCATTATATTTATTTAAATATCAAATCTTGGGTAGGTAGCCCTTCCTTCAGTTTTTTTTTTTTTTTTTTTTTTGACTTGCGCAACATATGCGGCAAAACTCGCTAACTGATTAAAGTGTTAAGTTGGTATTTTCTTTGGTGGGCTAGAATTTTTGATAATGTATGGAGAATTTTATAAATGGAAAATAGTACAAGGATTTGTGAACGCTGTTAAATCTCACTTTGCTCTTTAAGTGCTAATTTTTATTACAAGTTTTACATTGGTAACATGTTAGTATTTAATACAGCCTTTTTTTCAACTTTGAAAGTTAATTCGAATTTTGTTTGTACTAATTTCATTAAATTTTCTGTATAGATTGTAGGATGTACTAGAAGTCTGTAGTGGGTACCGGTATTTTCGGAAAATTCATTAGCGAATGAAGCGTACACTTTACATAAACATTTTCAGAGGTAAAACTTGTAAAACACCGGGTTTTGATTAATTGGCAGTATTTAAGTGAATTTTCCATAGAAATATTGGGGTATGAATATTGCGCGTAGGTTATGGTCTTTATTTTGCTTTTAGATCAATTCAAATGATTGGAATTTACTTTTGGGGATTTTCCCCCAATTTTACTGCAAATTTATGTGTTTTTAATCAATTAGAATAATCATTATGAAGATTTTAAATAACTATTAATAAATAATAATACCCAAAACCTGTTAATATTTCTAATTTATAACACTAATTTCTTTTCGTGTATGCGTTAATATGCGTTGCTACGTGTCGGGCGCCGTCAAATGTGTAACTTTGGCTTTCCGAATGCTTCCTAAAATATGCCACTGAATAGTAATTATTATCTTAACCACGCCTCTTATTTCCGTTGAATCACATTTTCGTTCTTTTCTTTTGTGACCTCTCTCCAGCAAAGACGTAATTTTATTTAAGTAAAACTATTCAAAAGACTACAAGTTTTGGATACTAACCTTAAAATTAATTTGGAAAAATTCTCGTCACAAAGAAAGTATAACGACAAATCAATTAGTACCTATTATTCGAAGAATTACCCGATTTTCCATAAATGTGAGTAAAAAAATCCTCAAAATTTTGGAGAAAACTTTATTAGGCGTTCCGTAGCCTTACCTGGTCACGGAAAAATCAGGGGCATATTCCCCAATCTTATTCCTATTGGTTTTGGAAAAATTGTTATGTAAAACGAGCACCTCAACATTTTCTTCAGAAAAAGAACAAAAAAAAAAATCTTCACTACGATAATCCGAAACGGTACAAAATTGTCCTCAAATTTTTATAAGCGGCTGTCTAAGAACCTTTCCAGAACTTTTTGGTCATCAGGTAAAATAAAACTTTTCTTATTTAATTAATCAAAAGAAAAAAAAAAAAAATTCTAAGTCAAATCAAATTTTACTAGATTGTTTTCACCCTAACCAAACATTTGTCGCGGGCCACCGAATTTGCCTTCTCTGTGGCCAGGGAGAACGTTTCACTCGTATTGACTAAGAAAGCAAAGAGTGGATCAGAGAGGAGGCAACGACGCAATTCCTTTTTTTCATCATCTTTACTTCATATGAGGAACTTAAGAAACCCGTTTGGCATTGTGTAAAATCTACTGAAAGAAGTATAACGCGAAAGAACAGAAAAAACAAAAAAAAAAACGAAATTCCAAAATTTTTCAAAATTACAAAAATTTAATTTATTATAGTTAACTGAAAAATATCAGTTTAATTTGTGAAAAAAAAAATTCAACGATTTGATAAAAGCCATTTTTGAATAATCTGAACCTCAACGTTTAGATTTGTCCGAGTTAAAGAAAAAAAGAAAAAAAAAACAAGGCGAAAGAAAAGAAATCAGAACTGCAGTAATTTCTGGTAAAATTTGTAAAAGTGCTTAATTTCTGTTAAAATTTGTAAAAGGCTTAAATTCTGAAAAATTTATTAAGATCTAGTGTAAATTAATACTTAATTCTACAAATCTCATTGGCATCAAGATTAAAATTATCGTGGTAAAAATTCGAGTTCAGTTAAAATTTTAAGAACTACGTAATTGTTAACAACAACCTTAACCCTATCAATTAATAAATATTTAACGAAATATAACAAAATAATATATAATAGCACCTAAACTACCCTAAAATCATAAAACAGATAAATATCACAGCTGGTTGTAAATTGCACATGTCATTTGGTATACAGATTTGGTTGTCACTGTACTTCCTATTAACAACAAAAAGAACATCAAATTCAAAATTTTTTTTCAATAGCAACAATGAAGCAGCTTAAATTTGGATCACTTCAAACATAATTTGTCCATCGAAAGTGGAGGCCTTCATCAGCATCGATAAATTATTGTAAGTGGTGAGTTTTATTAAAATTATTTTGATTGATCTTTTTGTTACAACATGTTTGAATAAGTACAACTTATTGAAGGAAAAAAAAAAAACAGAACAACCATTGTTGTTCTTGTTGTAAATTGTTTTTGTTACTTTTTACTATTAAAATCTTGTAATTTTGTTTTCATTCATAATTTGTTTTACTTATTCATTCATAACCTTCTTATACCAAAATATTATATTTGCAATTTTTTTTTATCGGTCTTCAAATGTTTTTTTTTGTTTTCTTTTATGTTGCTAAATATTAAAACCGTTTTTTTTTGTAACTTCAGACAGAAAAAAAACAATACGAAAAGGTTACACCCAAAAGTCGAGGTAGTTATTTTACTAATCGGTTTTTTCGGTTCGGTTTTTTATTCATGAAATCTATTTTTTTTTAATTGCGCAAGTCCAGTATTCAGAATATTATTTTATTAAATTCGTTGGATCTGTTGGTCGTATGCTAAAATAGGTTTGATACTATTAATATTTTTTTTTTAATTACCCCTATTGCTTTTCGCGAACCTGAATTATTCGTTTTCATTTACATATATTGCAATAATGATTAATTAAAATACGCTAATTTTATTGATGCCAATTTCAGTCGTTATTAAATGAATTATTCTTGAAATTTATAATTCGAATTTTAAATTTAAATTATAGTATAAGTAATCGAATATTATGTGATAGAAATCATAGTGGATTTTAGATTTTCTTAAATAAAATTTTCTGAAATTGTACGATTTAAGGACATATTATTAATTAAATATCATTAGAATCGATGTTTTATGCATTGTGTAAGTTATTTGTTTCCCCTTCAAAGAGTTGAATAAATTATGAATTTAAATAATATGGATTGCTAGATTTTGCGTTTTCTCTTAATGTGATAATGAATTAGGGTATAGTCGAAAGAGGGTTCCTAGGAAAATTCTATCGCCCCTAGGATATAGGTTAAGGGTGGGTTATGAGGCGAATGGCATCCAAAACATCTGGAAGGCCAGTATTAGAGGATTTCACTCAAATATTATTTGTTTTTTTTTTCTTTCAATAATGGCCATACGAGGGCATTTATTTTTTTGTCGTATGGTCATCTTGGTCCTGTAAATTTGTGAGATATCGTGTTGTTTAGTTACAAAATAGGGAGTCTATAAAAAAATCTGTAATGAGGACAAAGGATTGGGTATTGGAGAGGACCCGAACCCACTGCCCGACTGAAAGCTAGCTTCTTAAATGGCTCCCGCAGTCCTCCTCCAGCTTTAATCTAAATAAAATTGGTTTCTAACCAATGAATTCGAAAATCAATATTCCTGTTGAAAGTATGGTGTTAAAACCCTTGTTCATTACACCCAACACAATTGAATTTCAGAAAAAAAGAAACTTTTTTTTATATTATCATTTATTAAATAAATGATTAAATGTATGATTAAATGATTAAATATAAAAATACACAGTTAAATATGAAACTGTTTTTTTTTTTGAATTAAAATTAGGCATTTCTTGACGCGATAGTAATCTTGCCCTAATGAAACCATCTCGTTTATTTTCCCCACAAACTGCACTTGAAGCTTCTGTCACCAACTTGATGCAGCGCTCAACGGCTTGAGTGTGGTATGGAAAATCATGAATATTCTGACATGTGCCTAGACCGTTTTTTACAATGCCTTTCAAGGCTTCATCAGACATATTTAAAGTGAGAGGTGGCTTAGTTACCTCACAGTCTTGCCACGTAATAATGTCAGCATAATCTTCGGCATCGAAATTGAATTTAGGCGCCTTAAACGTTCTTTTGCTGTTTTGCCAGGCTTTAATGCATACTTCATAAATAAATAATGTTCATAACGTCGTTATAAGTTGGTAACTGAGATACAGATAACTTCTCCGGAAAACCTAACACAGGACAGCTCGTCGTTTGTCGCGTTTTAGCTTGAGACATTTTATCCTAATCAATATAATATATACTACAGTATTACAATAATTAATTAAATTGCGAATATAAAAGATGGAATATACTACTAACATTAAATAACTCGATCTCCGCTGTTAAATTCAAATCATCAAACACATCAAGAACAAAGTTAAAAGTCAATAAAAATTACTGAAAAGTTTTGAAGATTAATGGAAAATGCCAAACTTAAAACCCGAGTAACGTTGAAAAAATAGCAAACTAGATCAACTAACAACAAAATTGAACTTGATTAAAAATAATAAAATACACGAAGTTAAAAAACATAAAGTGAAAACTTTATGATGTTGGGGGCACCTCTAAACATAGCGCTACCCAACTGATTTTCTTTGTGTTTAATAATGACCTACAAGAGCAACTTTTGGCAGGTATTACTAAGCAATTATCAAGTAAAATGAAAATCACTCCACCTTAATGATCATGTTTCGATCCATATTTCTGATTTTTTGGGACAATTTTAATAATTTTGTTTGAATTCGATTGCTATTATTGTATCATAAAGTCATGCTCTCTAATTGCCCTGAATATGTACGTAGACATTTTATACTCTTGAACACTGAAAGAAACCCTCAACTTTTATATCCCATTAGAAACTATATTATTCATGAACGATCATTTCAATTTTGTGTAGCTAAGTGTTTTAACCATTTAGCCTTACCACTTAGATCTTTTGATCTATCTTTAAAAACATTCAAGTGTAAACTTGTAGATTATGCTTCTGGAAATGATATTAGATGTGCAAAAAATTTAAAATTAAATTTACTTTCCATTTAATAAGATTTAACTTTGAAATAAAACATTTTAAACTGCAATTCATTTTGTCATGTGCGTTTATGCCATATTCTTTAATAATTCTTTTAAACTTTTTAGTTAAATTTTTGTAATGAAAATGAAAATTATTCAAGTTCGAGGCCATACTCTATATTTCTTCATTAGGATATTGTCCTAACAAATAATCTATAGAGTTTTTTGTTTTCAAATTTATTATTTGACCCTTTCAGGAATGTGTTCATAGATCTATTTCGGGAATTTTCTAGGTTCCCATCATCAGAACACGTTTTGAAAGCGGTAACAATCCCATGCCAAACATCAAACATTCATATGAACTAGTTTACTCACTACATGAGAACTAATATACATATGAGTTTGAAGTTAAAGATTATAACCATTGATCAAACCATAAATTGAAAACTTGTTTGATGTGCAAGATCCACCTCTGGTGAATATTCAATACACGTTTTTGGTTTTTCTCTCCTTTTTATATTTTGTTTAGTTTGTAAACAAAACAGGGGAAGTAAACTAGGCGGTACTTTGCATTTTCATTGCACAATTAAAGGTCGAAAAAAACAAAATTTTTATGTTTAATAAAAATTATAACAAACTTGTAAATTTTTGTAAGTTAAACTTGCTATATACAAACTGTTTTATATTGTTAGAAAATATGAAATTTAAGGTTTTATAGTTTTAAGTGACATAATGAAGTTGATTGTTAATGTTGGTCTACCAACTATATATGGCCCGAAGGGCTCGGTTGGTTTTTTGAAATAAATTAAATTTAATTAAAATTGCAACCAAACATAAATTAAGGTAGATAGACTTAAGCGAAAGAGAAGGACAAATATCATAGGTAATTTTTTATATTTCCTTTCTCTTTTTGCAAAAAAAATAGTGTTGTTTATGTGTATGTTATATTTAGCTTCAGTCCAAATTGTTATCATTCAGACAATCATGGTTGAAAGTATTTGAAATATATTTTTGTTTCTGTTATATTAATTATATCTATATATTTTCAGATATTAAATTAATTCATGTCGTCAGTGTATGGAAATTTTTATATTTTTTAATGTATTGTCAATTTTATTCTAAAGAATCACAATAGTTAGATAGTTATATCTAGTCATATATAATATATGATGTGATTAAGTCATATCTGATTTTGAATGAAGTCACATTACGGAGAATTTTTTATGTGGTACTTGATATTATTATATTTCTTCAAATCTTACTCACTATTCAACTACATAAGACTTATAAAATAATCCAAATATATGTAGTGATCGATATGATTATATATGTTCCCATGCTAAGTCTTCTTAAACTATATGTGACGTCATACTGAAAATGTTTTCGTATAATTGTGTGTAGCATTACATATAATCCCATACATATTTTGGCAAAGTTCAATGTCAAATTAAGTTATCTGCAAGTTAAGACTTTATTACATATGTCTTAACATATAACCCCTATGGGGTATGAGGAGGCAGTTGTCCTAAAAGTGACTGGTTAAAGAAGGACTTATCACAGGACTGGTATAATTTAATACTGAAGTTGGTTAAGCAGTGTTAATTGTCCTAAAATTACCAATCCTGTGACTGGTAAAGGAAGGACATACCACTTAACCAGAATGCTTATTAAAAAGAAAAAGCCAGTTGGCCAGAATTTTACCTATTGGAAGCTGTTTAGTTTTCGTTTATTTTATACGACATAACCCTTTTGCGACAGTCTTGTGGTATGCCCATCTTTGGTTAGTCCTGTGGCATGCCACTATGTGGTTTAAAGAAGGACAAATGACCCCCTCCTATGACAAGCGAATGTTAAAGTTGCCAGTTATTTACATAGGGCAGGGTTTAGCAGAGGACCGGTCTCTGGCACGAAGGGACCGATCCTGAGGCACACGCAGAACCGGTCCCATTCCCCATAGGGACCATATTAATTTTATAACGGAATTATTTGCAAGTGATTTATTTTTTATAATTTCAAATAAAAATATGTGTAAATCACAAGTTTGTTATAATTTTTATTAAAAATAAAAATTATGTTTTTTCGACCTTTAATTGTGCAATGTAAATGAAAATTATTCAAGTTCGAGGCCATATACTCTATATTTCTTCATTAGGATATTGTCCTAACAAATAATCTATAGAGTTTTTGTTTTCAAATTTATTATTTGACCCTTTCAGGAATGTGTTGATAGATCTATTTCGGGAATTTTCTAGGTTCCCATCATCAGAACACGTTTTGAAAGCGGTAACAATCCCATGCCAAACCTCAAGCATTCATATGAACTAGTTTACTCACTACATGAGAACTAATATACATATGAGTTTGAAATTAAAGATTATAACCATTGATCAAAAAATAAATTGAAAACTTGTTTGATGTGCAAGATCCACCTCTGGTGGATATTCAATACACGTTTTTTTTGTTTCTCTCTCATTTTTTTATATTTTGTTAAGTTAGTTAACAAAACAGGGAAAGTAAACTAGGCGGTACTCTGCCTTTTTTCACAAGTTTGTTATAATTTTTATTAAAAATAAAAATTATGTTTTTTCGACCTTTAATTGTGCAATGAAAATGAAAATTATTCAAGTTCGAGGCCATATACTCTATATTTCTTCATTAGGATATTGTCCTAACAAATAATCTATAGAGTTTTTGTTTTCAAATTTATTATTTGACCCTTTCAGGAATGTGTTGATAGATCTATTTCGGGAATTTTCTAGGTTCCCATCATCAGAACACGTTTTGAAAGCGGGTAACAATCCCATGCCAAACCTCAAGCATTCATATGAACTAGTTTACTCACTACATGAGAACTAATATACATATGAGTTTGAAATTAAAGATTATAACCATTGATCAAAAAATAAATTGAAAACTTGTTTGATGTGCAAGATCCACCTCGGGTGGATATTCAATACACGTTTTTTTTGTTTCTCTCTCATTTTTTTATATTTTGTTAAGTTAGTTAACAAAACAGGGAAAGTAAACTAGGCGGTACTCTGCCTTTTTTCACAAGTTTGTTATAATTTTTATTAAAAATAAAAATTATGTTTTTTCGACCTTTAATTGTGCAATGAAAATGAAAATTATTCAAGTTCGAGGCCATATACTCTATATTTCTTCATTAGGATATTGTCCTAACAAATAATCTATAGAGTTTTTGTTTTCAAATTTATTATTTGACCCTTTCAGGAATGTGTTGATAGATCTATTTCGGGAATTTTCTAGGTTCCCATCATCAGAACACGTTTTGAAAGCGGTAACAATCCCATGCCAAACCTCAAGCATTCATATGAACTAGTTTACTCACTACATGAGAACTAATATACATATGAGTTTGAAATTAAAGATTATAACCATTGATCAAAAAATAAATTGAAAACTTGTTTGATGTGCAAGATCCACCTCTGGTGGATATTCAATACACGTTTTTTTTGTTTCTCTCTCATTTTTTTATATTTTGTTAAGTTAGTTAACAAAACAGGGAAAGTAAACTAGGCGGTACTCTGCCTTTTTTCACAAGTTTGTTATAATTTTTATTAAAAATAAAAATTATGTTTTTTCGACCTTTAATTGTGCAATGAAAATGAAAATTATTCAAGTTCGAGGCCATATACTCTATATTTCTTCATTAGGATATTGTCCTAACAAATAATCTATAGAGTTTTTGTTTTCAAATTTATTATTTGACCCTTTCAGGAATGTGTTGATAGATCTATTTCGGGAATTTTCTAGGTTCCCATCATCAGAACACGTTTTGAAAGCGGTAACAATCCCATGCCAAACCTCAAGCATTCATATGAACTAGTTTACTCACTACATGAGAACTAATATACATATGAGTTTGAAATTAAAGATTATAACCATTGATCAAAAAATAAATTGAAAGAGGTGGATCTTGCACATCAAACAAGTTTTCAATTTATTTTTTGATCAATGGTTATAATCTTTAATTTCAAACTCATATGTATATTAGTTCTCATGTAGTGAGTAAACTAGTTCATATGAATGCTTGAGGTTTGGCATGGGATTGTTACCGCTTTCAAAACGTGTTCTGATGATGGGAACCTAGAAAATTCCCGAAATAGATCTATCAACACATTCCTGAAAGGGTCAAATAATAAATTTGAAAACAAAAACTCTATAGATTATTTGTTAGGACAATATCCTAATGAAGAAATATAGAGTATATGGCCTCGAACTTGAATAATTTTCATTTTCATTGCACAATTAAAGGTCGAAAAAACATAATTTTTATTTTTAATAAAAATTATAACAAACTTGTGAAAAAAGGCAGAGTACCGCCTAGTTCACTTTCGCTGTTTTGTTAACTAACTTAACAAAATATAAAAAAATGAGAGAGAAACAAAAAAAACGTGTATTGAATATCCACCAGAGGTGGATCTTGCACATCAAACAAGTTTTCCATTTATTTTTTGATCAATGGTTATAATCTTTAATTTCAAACTCATATGTATATTAGTTCTCATGTAGTGAGTAAACTAGTTCATATGAATGCTTGAGGTTTGGCATGGGATTGTTACCGCTTTCAAAACGTGTTCTGATGATGGGAACCTAGAAAATTCCCGAAATAGATCTATCAACACATTCCTGAAAGGGTCAAATAATAAATTTGAAAACAAAAACTCTATAGATTATTTGTTAGGACAATATCCTAATGAAGAAATATAGAGTATATGGCCTCGAACTTGAATAATTTTCATTTTCATTCAATATGTGTAAATATTATAAGACAATACCACTTAAATATATATTTTCGAAACACTGAATTTGTTCTTGATAATTTCTAATCATTTCGTTGTTACATTTAAAAAAAATTTTGGTTTTTAAAATACTCAAATACTTTTAAGCATAACTTCAAATTACTTAAAGAATGCTTACTATCGGCTAACATTTTATAAAATCAGATATATTTATATCTAATTAGATATAATTTGATGTCCCGGATATGGACAAATCTCGGTTAAAATTTTAACAAATTACAACTTATTTGATATAATTAGATACATGTAGATGACCCAGTGTTTGATTCAATTTGTATGTGTGTTTGAAAAAATAAATTAAATAAATTTTTTTATGGTTTATTGGATAAACACCAAGAGTGGTTATTCTTTGTGAGTGGGGTGGAATGGCTATAGGAAACGTAATCCGAACTTTCATGTATTGACCCATATTTGTCGATTTTTAGCAAGGACGTCTCTTGTATAAAAAGAGACCTCTAATGCCCAATCTCGTATAAATTTTTTATAAGGAAAAACCAACAGTTTAGTATATTCAAAATGGCTTTGTTACATCTAAATATTTATCTTTTTTCATATTTAAAATTAATAAATAAATTTTTTTTTACAAAAATTTCATTTAACCATGTTTGATGTTCAGTGGTTAAAGATTTTAAGAACAAATGTTTTTTTTTTTAATATTTTTGCTTTTTTATCTTCTATTGCAAACGTTTTATGATTGAACTTTTTTCTACAAAGTTAGATATTGTGGTTACACACTTGGTTGAGCACAAAAAAATTGTTTAAGATGAACATTGTAAAAAAAAATAAATTGTTTATAACAAATAAAAACATAGATAAACCACAATGAAACTGAAGGCTAGTTTTTTGTTCTATTAAGTAGAATTTGTTGTTTTCTCATTTAATTTAATATGAAATAGAGTTAAAGCACTTTGTGCCATAACTATAGTACTACAGTAAGGGTATTTAAGTAAAAAAATCCTATGACAGCAATAAAGTTGAGAAGTTACAAAATACTATAATAGCAATTTTGGTGTTATTAGATTATAGTGGCACTATGCACCGCGACCAGAAATTGGTATTTTGTGCTGCCAGCGAATACACCCTATAGGTTCAGGCTCAATACGAAGCCAATTATCCCACTAGGTGAACAGTTCCAAACGTCCGATGGCGTCACTATTCGATCACCAAAATAACGCACCCTCCTGTCGGAGAGCCTCGGACATTTGCAGAGAACATGCTTAGAGGTCTCGGGTTCCAATTCACAAAACCTGCACGTATCCGTAGAGGATCGTCCCATCTTGTGCAATTGATACCTAAGGCCACAGTGTCCTGTGAGGTAACCCGTTACGGTCCTTAGTTCGCCCCTCGTCATAGACAAGAGTTTCCGCGATCTCTCCCCAGAGGGAGATATAAACAGCCTCGCCTGTCGCTGCCCAGGCGATCTGGCCCAATAGGCCCCAAACTCCGACTTCCTCCATCTTCTGAGCCTCCCTCTGACATACCCATTGGGTACGCCACAGAAGGGTTCCGGGCCAATGAAATGAATTTTGCTGTTGGCAGGAAAAGTATATTCAAAAAAATAAAATTTTTGATTTGAGTTGCTACACATTGAAAACAGACTCGGTAGTACCAACCGTATTTGTTGTTGTTTATAATCCCACATTGACGAAATAATTATATATGACATAAACAAATTATCTTTCAGCTACTTATATCAATGGTTGTGTAAATGATGGCATCTCTCTAGAAAGGAAACAGTAATAAATTACCAAATATGAAATATACAACTCCTTTTTTGCAATAAGAGAAAAGAAACGTTCGAAATTACTTAAGATGTGTATCGTTGTCTTTCGCTTTAGTCTGTCTACCTGAACGTATATTTGTGTGCAATTTGACCACACTAAATTAGTAGTCACTATAATCATTTAGTTTACAAATACACATTTAATCGTTGTTGAATGGAAACATTTTATATTATTGTGGACGTGTTGGACTGTTGCTCTGTTACTATCAATTAAATTAAAGATAAAATAAAATATTTAAATTTAATACACATTTAGCCCCGTATTCATAAAAATATTAAACAGCATTTCAAATAGATTTTAGTTAAAACACATTTTAAGCATTAAAACTGTATTCATAACCGAGTTTAAAATAGGTTTTTTAAGCTAATATTCGTTTATGAATACAGTTTTATGGCTTAAAATGTGTTTTCACTAAAATCTATTTGAAAGCTGAATTGAGATTTTTTATGATTACGGGCGTGAATGTAAAATATTTGTAAAATAGGTATTTCAAGTGATTATTAATGTAGTGTTGTCATATTGCAAACAAATATACGTTTACGTAGATAGACTATAACGAAAGCCAAGGACACACATCTTAGGTACTTTTTTATGTTTCCTATTTCATATTGCAAAAAAAAATAAAATAAATGTTTGCTTATTTTTTACTAACATATGTGGTTAAATTTTACTACAATTGTTAGTAATTTTTTGAACAGTTAAAACATATGACAAACGTTAGTTGAATTTAATGAAGTCCTTTCTTCAAGTGAAATTTCATTTGTTTTTGACTACAATTGCTGCTGTCGTTAAATACATAATATACTTAGTGTATACTGTGTTATAAATAAAAATTCTTTTTCAAAAAAACAATTAGTTTTTTTAATTACAAGCGATTAAAAACGGTCCATTTACTAAATTAGCATAGGGAATTTCTGCATTAAAACAGAAACCCAAGAACCAGTGTACTAAATAAAACAAAAATGAGAAAAATTAAATTTTCATAATATTCCCTGAACTGAACCTTTGATATATATTCTTACTCTTTTAATTATTTTTTCAATTTTTAGTCTTAAACGATAAATGAAACGTTTTTTTTTTAACAAAACTAAAATAAATTTTAATTTAATTACCAACTTTTGTTGATCTTACTTTATTTTCAAACATTTTTATAAGCTTTTAGAGATTTTTTTTTTATTTAGGTTCGCTTTAAGATACATGTTCCCTAGAGTAGAGCTTTCGATAATTGTTATATAACTTATTTAAAGTAGTCGCTACAAGAAAATTATTTATAGCCAACAAATGTCAAAGGGGTTGGAATATAAGCTGATGTTTTTAGATTTGGAATATTCCACTTAAATTTTTTAATATAGCCCAAATATCAGGTGTAGGACACCATTCCCTTACTATATAATAAAGTAATTATTTTCTTTAAAAGTTACCAAGGTAGAAATTGTCAACCGTACCAAACAAATAGTACTAGCAAACCACTGAAATTTTTGTAAAACCCACTGTGTTACAACTAATATTGTACTAGGAACACAATATTTTGTTTGCAAAGCATGTGTTCTGCCAGTGCCATCCGCCAAATTTTTTATTAATATTGTTTTGAAAAATATTACAACCAACTAGAAGCATTTTTACAGTTTTATTAGTTTTTTGTTTTTATATACATCGAGATTATTTTTATGTTATTTTCAATTTACAACGAACTTTCAACCTCCGTATATTTACAAAAATAAAGCAAATCAAACATATTAGCTAGGTTGATGCTAGTATTTCGATCTGGCTAAAGATCTCATTAGAACCCGAAGTTTTAGAAAAGCTAGAGCCTCCTTAATAGGCAGAACTTTAACAAAAAACCTATTAATCATCAATTTTGCTCCATTATTGTCTTCTTAGTAATCAAATACGTGGCTGGGCTTTTCTCCTAACAAGCAGCATGACGTTACTAAACTTTGCAGACCAAATATTTTTCTCTTTATATAAAAAAAAATTTAGTTTTTACTCTGGCTTAAGTAATATTTCTTACAGTTTTTTTAGTTTTTTGTTTTTATAAACATCGAGATTATTTTCATGTTATTTGGCATTTTTATTTTATTATATTTCACACATTTAAATAAGACCGAACTATATTGCTGCTTTTTGAATGCGTTTTATTATATCTATTGACATTTTTCTCAAAATTATTTTAATTTAAGCAACAAATTTTTTGAATTACCAATGTTATGATAACTATGGTACGTTCGTTTAAACCAACGTTTGGAAACTGTTATCAATCGGGCAACAGGACATGGTCATTCCCACGTTCTGCCAACCCATAACCGACCTCACGGACGCTTTGCCAACACAATTGTATTTTTATGCCTGGGTAGCTCTATTATGTTTATTATTGCTTTTGCACCTTTTGTACTTTTTCAAAAAAAAGTATTGCTTTTCCCAGAGCACTCAAGTTTTGTATGGACAGCTTTAATACCACCCCCTAAAGTCTATCAAATCTACATAGGTGACACACCTTTTTTCCAATTTCCATATTAATTTGCAACCTTAACTTGAATTTCGTCGTTTGTCAAATTATTTAGTTCCTTTTTGTATTAACATTTTATTAAAGTGGCAACAATTTTTTTATTCAATAAATTTTATAAAAAAAAAATCTAAGACAAGAAACAACTTATGAAACACTTTGAATAAACCAAAAAAATCCAAACCCAAAATTAGTTTTGTGCTTTATTTGCAAAACATTTTAGGCGGTCATTTACATTACAATACACAAAAAAATACATAAAGTATCCTTAACCCATTTTACTCTGCCGTTGCTTTAAAGCAACGCCTACATTTTAGGCCCGAGAATTTTGTATAGGGGGGAGATATAATAATGCAATAAAAAGCATATGATAGTTTGTGATCTTATATATATAAACATTAAAATCTCTTATATAAAAAAAAATTAAAAACAATTTTTCTAGAGTTGCCATATACATAATTAAAATATAACATTTTTGACATTTTTTTGAAAAATTATTAATTTATAGAAACAAGACCGGTGTTATAAATGTAATATGCCGATTTGGTTAGGGACGTATGGGAAAATTTTCTGTATGAGAAAAATTTGCTGTGAAGTATGTACTCTTCATATAAAATTAACAGATCGCAATAAGAGTTTTCGATTTATAAAAACTTTAATATGCAGAAAATTACTAAATTCTCTTCTTTATTTTGAAAAATGATCTATTTTCTTCGAATAAATAAAAAATTTAAAAATTGATTCGATCTAAACAACAATATTTTTAAAGAGCTCTCAAATAATCGTGAAACCCCAATAGATCGAATAAATATATTAGAGTTTGCTATATATTTGCTTTAGAAATAAATAAAAATTAAGTAAGTACGTACAAAGCTCCAAAATTCGAATTTAAATTGCGAATACCACCGCTAGAGGGAGCAATAAGTATACAAAAACTTCAAAAAGAAGCTTTGGGAGACATCTGTCTACCAAATTTCGCCAAAAAATTCCCCCGGGATCGATGAGTGGTATAAAATGTGGCGCACCGGAACACAGTGGTATATCACAAAATTTTTGGAAATAATTCGGCCATTTCTTACTTAGTAGTCTGTTTGCAATGAAATTTGGAATTGGCATAAGTCCCCCCTGGGACGGTAACATGACCACCCAAAATATGTTACTTTTTGCATATAAAATTTTGAGTGCTTGCCATTTTTTTGCTTCTAATCCGATTTTCAAAAACTTAACTTATTTGTAATCTGTTATCTGTAACAGTTCCCGAGATATTACCATTTAAAAATGTGAAATTCAAAATTTGGTTCAACTCAGGTTCAGTTTTTTTGCGAATAACGGAACGAAATAGGGGCTAATTTTTTCTTTCAAATAGCGTTAATAAATTATTGATAAACTTAATAAATTCTTGATTAAATAAAAGAAAATTAATGCAATATTTTGTTCCACTCTAAAACTACGTTCGTGCAAAGTAGAAATAAATAAAAAATAAAATTTTTGCGATTTTTTTCCAAAAAGTTCCAACAGTCTTTTACCTCCAGATAAATATTTTCATTCTGAACATATAAAGTGTGCATACTATTCTGAAAGGTATTTTTTATCCAAAAGCAAGTTGTGTAAAAAAAATGTTTCTCCTTCTAAAGTTGCCAAATTTTTAAGAAAAATATCAATTTCAACCCAATTGTGCACGCCATCACTTAGATAGCGGAAGCGGTTGTGGATACTCCAACATATACCTAATTTATTGGGTAAGTCACTTCCACTCTCTGCTTCAAATGTAGACATGGTTGCAAAAAAATGTAAAAAATCGTATTTTGGGAATATTTTTATTTATTTTTGGGATTGCTCGCAGCAAACCAAAAGCTAGGACATACATTTTATATTGTCGACTTAAAAGTCATTTTGAGAATGAGAAATTGTCATTCTCGAAATTCCTTATATTTAAACAAAAAAAGGGAAAGTTTATTCAAAACTTTGTTTTGATTAGGTTTTTTGTAATTATTTCACCAGTTTGATGCATTTAACAAAACAACTCCCAGTACTCATTACGAAGAATATAATTTAAAAGCAACCACTCTAGTTGAAAATCTGCAAAATTCTATGTTATTTTTCAAATTCTTTTCCGATATTTCTTTCTCTAAATTAAGGCATAATGATGAAAACAATGAGATTCAAGAAAAATATTCCTTTGTCAGTGTTTTTGAAACTACATGATTTACAATATTAAAAAATTATAAAAATAAAATGTTTGAGCTCGAGGCCTGGATTTTTCTTTAATTAAAATTCTTCTTTATTATTTTCCAATATTTCGAAACTCTTCGAGTTTCATCTTCAGGAAATATCTTTAAATTAAAGATAAAACTCGAAGTGTTTCGAAATATTGGAAAATAATAAAGAAGAATTTTAATTAAAGAAAAATCCAGGCCTCGACCTCAAACTTTTTATTTTTATAATTAAATTGAAAAGGTCGAATAAAAAACAATTATAATATTGAAAAATTAACACTTTTGGAAATTTCGACGGTGTCGTTTTTTTTTTTAATAAATTTTGAAATAAAACTAAAAAAATCTTTCAAATTGATGAATGAAGTTTATGTTTAGTTGACCATTAATAATTAAACTAATAATTTTTGTTCAGTTTTATATCATTTCATTTTCCATACAATGAATTTGGTGAAACCATCAATCGTAATTTTATCATAATTCATATTGTTTGATGTTTGCATGGGATTGTCACGTCTTTCAAAGCATGTTCTGATGGTGAAAACCTAGAAAATTCCCGAAATAGAGCTATCAACACATTCAAGAAAGTGGTCAATTAATAAATTTGAAAACAAAAACTGTATAGATTATTTGCTTGGACAATATCCCAATAAAGAAATATAGAGTATGGAGTCGAACTTGAATAAGTTCCCTGAAGATTTCCTTGGGCAGGAATGAAATCCGGATAGGGACACGCCTACATCAGATTGTTTTTCACAATTTGTTAAATAAGTTTTGGGACTTTAGGACATTTAATTACTATAAATGAAAAAAATTGAATAATTTTCATTTTCATTGCACAACTTAAGGTCGAAAAAACATAGTTTTTATTTTTAATAAAAATTATGTCGAACTTAATCTTATTATCGTTCTCTATTATACAAAAAATATATCACAATGTCATTAATGTTGCCTATTAATCAATGCAACTAAAAGTTGTAACCCAGCAAAAAAAAAAACTGGATTTGGTAAGCAGTTGCTGCTTTTATATGCTTCCAAAATAGCGCTTCACCCCCATGCATACTATAAAGCAATTATTTAAGGTATTCTGTAGTGCTTCCCAAAATGCCTTCTTTGAAGCAATAAAGTATGCATACAATGAAGCAATAAAGTATGCACACCATGAAGCACTAATGTTGTCAACATACACAAAAAAGAGCTTCTTAGTGCCTAAGAAGGCATGAAATTTATTGCTTCTAAGAGCACATGACAGAAGCGCTTTAAAAAGAGACATACCAAGTGGGAATGCCTTCCGGAAGCGCTTCGTAATTGAATAATGCCTTCCGGAAGCTCTTCTTTGTAGCAGTATTTTTTGCTGGGAAGTTCTGTTGTACATTTGGTATTTAAATTTTGTGCGATTAATACTTAAAAAAATTGTTTTTGTAAAGATTCAGCCAGACCACAACATTTAGTTTAACAAAATTACTTTAGAGATTTGGACACAAAGATAAACTGACCGATTTTAGAAAAACTTGATCTCAAAGAAATCATCAAGATAATGAAAAAAATAAATACTGACGATTCTTATTAAAACATTTTCCGGATATAATCAATATAACATTTCTTACCTTTATTATTAAATCAAGGTCATTATTGCGATTAAATATCATAAAATATATGTACATATCTGAAATGAAAAGAAGAAATATTAAATAAAATAAATCATTTTAATACATACAATTGAACTTAATAGACCTTTCAATTCTATAACATGACATTTCCTTTGAATAAATCAAATAAGAGCATACTCAAGGTTATTAAAAAAAAATAAAAAAAAAACTCCCTCAAGAGTTCTACACAATATAAAAAAATAAAAAATATACCAGAAATATGCGTAATATTTATTATTCAAATTAATATAACAAGTGCAGCTTATCAAAGTCACGACCACTTTTTTTTAAAAAAATATCTACGCGAGCAAAATATATTTTTAAAATTATATATTTCCGTGTCACATACAACCTCAAAACAAATATGATTTTAAAATAATACAAATAAATTTCAACATAGACAATCTCAAAGGGGAGAAAAGAAATTTTAAAGGACATTTTGTTAATAATAGTAAAATATTTTCTTATATTTATTAACTTAAATATGTATAAATATTTTGATCTTTTATTTAGTATAAGTAGCATTTACAAATATCTTGCCATGGCATTTTAAATATCTTAAAAAAGGACTTAAGCAATAAAAATACAATAATTTGCATATAATATTAATCGAAAGCCTTTCTCCACTTCTTTTCACTTACCAGCACAATATTTGATGTTATTGTACAAAAGATTGTATGTACCAAATCACCCATAGAAAAAATGTAAAATAAAGGAAACTAAGATATTATTTACATACACAGAAAAAATTATCAACCTAAAATATCTAATTAAAGATTTGATTTGAATTAAATTTGTTTCTAAACAAATATTTAATTGAACCAATTAATATTTTAATTGACTTTTAAATATATAAATACATATTTTTTTTTAGACACAATTATCATAATATTTTTTTCATATACTGTATGCATAAATAGAAAATTTTCAGTATAAAATACCAAATACATTTAAAGTTAACAAACAAAACAAGCACACACGCAAACAGACTCAGCATTGCAAAAAACACACATACCAACGTATAGATCACACACTTTTTTGTGAGTATCATATTTTTTTTTTTCTTTGTAAAAGTTATTTATAACTTTTTTTCCTTCTTAATTTTAATAAAAGGTTTAATTGACAGAATCATTGCCGTGATAGGTGCAAAATCAATTAAAATATTAATTGATTCAATAAAATTTAAATTGAATTCCGTTTTTAGTTTTTTCTGTGTAGTTGTCATTGAATGATTAATATTATGCCATATAGAAGGAAAACCGATAACCGATCATTAAAGTAAAATTTGAAGCTTATTTGAAACCATAACTAAAATAAAATATCAAGTTTATTTGAAACCAAAACTTAAGTAAACTTCGAACCTTATTTGAAACCAAAAATTTTGTAACATTTAAAGCTTAGAACCCGCTTATAAATACAACTAAACGTGGTTTGAAAAAATCTTTAAAGTCCACTTTTAACGAAGCTTTCTATTAATTTGGCTTTAAGTAATCTTTAAATGTTACTTTAAATTTGGTTTAAAAGCTTAGTAGTAGTTGTAAGCGGGTTCTAGCACACAGCGACTATGCAGTCGATGCAGATTGAATTGCGCAGTCGCTGTGTGCCAGAACCCGCTTATAACTACTACTAAGTTTATTTTAAACCAAAATTAAAGTAAAATTTAAAAATGTTAAGTTTTCTTTGATCTTATTTTAATAAATTCTCTTATTTTAAACGAGCTTAAGATCCTTTATTTATAAATTATAATTATTTATACAAGTTTCATATAATATTTATTAAAAATAAAAATTATGTTTTTTCGACCTTTAGTTGTGCAATGAAAATGAAAATTATTCAAGTTCGAGGCCATACTCTATATTTCTCTATTAGGATATTGTCCTAACAAATAATCTATAGATTTTTTGTTTTCAAATTTATTAATTGATTACTTTCAGAAATGTGTTGATAGATCTATTTCGGGAATTTTCTACGTTCTCATCATCAGAACACGTTTTGAAAGAAGTGTCAATCCCATGCAAAACATCAAGCATTCATATAAACTAGTTTTCTCACTAAATGAGAACTAATATATGAGCTCGAAGTTGAAGATAATTACCACTGATTAACAATAAATTGAAAAAGAATAATGAAATATAGAGTGGATATACTCTAATAATTTTAATTTTTATAATTATTTATATCCAATATTTCGTCTCCACATTCGGTGACTTCTTCCGGAAACAATTATTATAATTTGATATTTATATTTTGATTTTTCAATTAAATTATAATAATTGTTCCCTGAAGAAGTCACACAATGTGGGGACAAAATATTGGAAATAAGTAATTATAATTCATAAATAAAGGATCTTAAGTTCGTTTGAAATAAGAAGAAAGAAAACTTAAAGCTTACTTAAAGCCAAATAAATATAAAGCTGTTAAAGCTTTTTTGAAATCAGATCAATTGTCAACTTTAAAGCTTTTTTCACAAAACTTTTAAAGTATACTTTAAAGTTTTTGCATAGCCTCGTTAAAAGTGGACTTTAAAGCTTTTTTTAAATCACGTTTAAAGTAAACTTTAAGCCAATATTTAAAGTCATAAAACAACGTTTAATGTAAAATGTAAGATTTTTAGAGCTCACAATAAATTGTAGTTGTATTAAAATTGTAGTTGTATTAAACTCAAAATAATGGATAGTACTGCCTAGTTAGTTTAATCAAGGGGGCGGGTCTGATTTTTTCGCATATTCAAAAGCGTTCGGTTTTTACGCGACTTTTCCCGCAGCGCTGTGGCAACTCTGTAGGCAATATGGGTAATAAAATTGTTGCTTTCCTGAGTACCCTGTGTAAAAATAAATTTAATTTTCTTAAATTTAAGATAAGTTTTCATACAAAAACAAATGAATTTTTAATCCAACTTGTTAATCCTTAAACGTGAGATTGGGCAGCTAAAAATGTCGTGTCTCTTGCTTTGCTCCTTTCCAACATATCGAAAGTCAATTAAATTCGCGTAGGGATACATACCTCACTTCTTTCTGCCCTCTATGACATATTAAAATTTTATTAAGATTTGAGTGTTCACCCCAGAAGAGATCTTCCTCGTTATTTTGGGTTTAAAAACAATTTCCTGAAAAAACATGTAGCTTCTTTTAAAAATTAAAAACTTAATTTTTAAATAACGATTTGAGCACTTTAAAGTCCGAGCGAAATTTTTTTTACGTTAAAAACAATTTACTATGGTTAAAAACAAAGTGTTTGTATTTTTCATACTTTCCAAGTGATCTGAATAAAAATCAAAATCAAAAACCGGTTAACCGACATAAAAACCCCTGTTTGCCAAAAACCGAAATTTTGCCTAAAAACCGGTTAATCGGTTAGCCGTTTTTGTAAACACTAGATAGAATAAAGTCAAAGTTATAATACATATCTTGAATCAAGTTATTCTTTAAGAGTATTTAAAGCAGGGTTTTTCTTCGAAAAGGCAAGTGATACAATTTTTTGAGTGTTTGTTTTTGTTGTAACCATCAACCACATTATGCGGAGTAATTTTATGTGTTGTGTTGGATGTATAAGCAGTATTATCGCCAACAGCATCATTGTCGTAATATCAGCATATGCTTAAAATTTTGCAGGAAAAGCAAACACAAACATATTTTCACATTATTTAAACATATGGCTGTAGGTACATGTGTTGCTTTTTCGATACATGATTGTAAAGAGAAAATATTTAGGACTATTATTTTTTTCTTTATTTTTTTCTTGTTTTCCGATACTTGTGTAACAAACGCCCAGAAACACTATGCAACAAATAAAGACTTTTTGAAAAACACACGGACTTGGCAGTGTAGGTTCGATTCTACTAAAAAAGGGTAGTAAAACGCTATACTTGATTTGGAGAGATTGGTGATAAATTTTTTTTATGGATATCCAAAGATTCTGAAAATCAGTGGACTCCTTGAAAAAATGTGTCATCAGTTTTTGACCAACAGCTAATGACCACACTAGATTATTAATCTATAAACATTTAGTTTAGAAATACATATTAAATTTAAATATTTTATTTTGTCTTTTATTTAATTAATAGACAATTATTTTCACAAGCCGGTGACAACGCAAAATTTAAGTTGTTTTAATCCTCAATTTTGTTTTATGTATGAAAAACAGATACATAAATCTTCCATGGTTGATTTTTTTATATGTCTTACTAGAGTTG
Organism: Delia radicum; assembly: GCA_021234595.1. Classification (NCBI taxonomy): domain Eukaryota; kingdom Metazoa; phylum Arthropoda; class Insecta; order Diptera; family Anthomyiidae; genus Delia; species Delia radicum. The sequence goes on along the minus strand of CM037852.1, from coordinate 227,576,712 downwards.
TACTTTTTAGTATCATTTTCCTCTTCTCTACTACATCTTGACATGCCGCGACATCTGCTTCATTCTGCGTATATCTTTCAATCTGGTTGTTGTCCACACTATTAATGTGCTTATCAGCACAATTTTTTTAGCAAAATTAATTAGTAAAACATTTGTATAATATTAGTAAAGCATTAGTATAAAACAGCTAAGTGCTGAATAAGTATAACAAAAATTTTAGCTGGAAACACGATTTTAGCAAAAAATTTGCTAAAAAATAGTATACCTGATTTACAAGACGTTTTACTAACTTTTCTACTAACTTATTTTTTTGAGTGTACTAATAGTGTGAACGACAACCGGATTGAAAAATATACGCAGAATTAAATATATGTCAAGTTGTATTAAAGAGCAGGAAAATTATACTAAAACATATAAAAAATTAACCATTGAAGATTTTTGCATCTGTTTTTCATACAACCATCTCAACTCAACTTAAAATATGGCTGTTTTTTACATCACTGTTTTCAAATTTGCTGAATTTTGGCAGGAATAAAGTGTATCAGAGAACTAAGAAAAATTCAAAATTTAAGTTCGCTGACGCTTCTGTATCCGGAAATATAAGGTCTTGAAAATCGTAAAAAAATGTCAAAATTTACAAAGTTGTACTTACTTATTTGTACTTTTCTTAAAAGTATTACAGGTAGCCAACTTATCAAGGTCGCATTTGAAAGGTTATTAAATTACCTTTAATTTGATATACAACATGATTTTTTTTGAAAATGTCAAAGGTTACATCTTTTGACCTATAAGTCGGGCGGCTATATCTTTAAAAACGATATGTTTAAAAATCTGAAAAAAATGTATGTTTAAGATTAGTTCCTTCCCTAAAGTTACGAAAAATTTCAGAGTGGAGGTATTCTTTGATCCAGAAATATTAAACATTATATTGTTTTAGTGCAGCCGGGACTCAAACTCTGACACAGTGTATACATTTCTTCTTTTTTTTACTAAAGGGCTCTTTATGCTACATAGTTTTAAATCCCTTGTTAAATATCTACCTTTACTATGTGATTAATATTTCTGGATCCAAGAATACCTCCACTCTGAAATTTTTTGTAACTTTAGCGAAGGAAGCAGTCTTAAACATATATTTTTTTCAGATTTTTAAAAATATCGGTTTTAAAGATATAGCCTCCCGAATTATAGGTCAAAAGATGTGACCTTTGACCTTTAAAAATCAAAAATCATGTTGCCTATCAAATTAAAGGTAATTTAATAAGCTTTCAAATGCGACCTTGACGAGTTGCCTACCTATAATAGTTTTTAAGAAAATTACAATTAAGTAAGTACAACTTTGTAAATTTTGACATTTTTTACGAATTTCAAGACCACATATTTCCGGATCCAGAAGTGCCAGTGCATTCAAACTTTGCACTTATTTTAGTTCTGTAATAATCTGTCTTACGAAAAATCATAAAATTTGGAGAAGGTAGTGTACACCCATTGGTTGATTTGACATGGAATTACCCACATATAACAAAACTGAGGATTAAAACATCTTAAATTTTGTGTTGTTACGGGCTTGCGAAAGTATTGGTTATTAAAGATAATATAAAGTATTTAAATTTAATAAAGAGTAAATATGATTACATGTGAAATTGCAAACAAATACACGTTCAGGTAATGCAAAAGGCAACACCTTATGTTATTTATACATGTTTCCTTTCTCTTATTGCAAAAAAAGTGTTATTTTTTCGTTTAGTTTCTTGAATTATCTCAGTCATTTTTCTTCCTTTAAAAGATGCCATCATTTAGACACCCACTAATATAAGTAGTTGAAATATAATTGTGTTTATGTTATATATAATTATTTCTATATATATTACATTAATTCATGTCGTCGATGTGGGAGTACAAATATTTTTATATTTATTAAATTATTGTTAAAAGAATCACTAAAAAAATTTTAGGATTTTCAGCAAATAAATTAAGTAAAGTATAATTTTTGTACAAGTTTTTTGAGTTTTTTTCAGTCTACTAATATTCAGCAAAAATTTTGTTAACTTTTAGCAAGGAATTTTTTATTTAAATCAAATTAATGTGAGCAAAATTTTTGCTGAATCTACTAATTTTGTTGCCAAAAATTAGCTCGCTGACTTCCAGCAAAAGTTTTTGTTGACATTAGGAACTTTTTGCAAGCATCCTTTTGCTGACTCTACTAACTTTGCTGACTTTACTAACTTCTTTTTTCAGTGTACTGAAAAAGTTTCAACATTTTGAAACTTTGAAGTGCATATTTTCTGACGGCAAACATTTATTTTTCATTTGTAGTCTTCGAAATATCGCGGTTTTTATATTTAAGTTACATACGAGTACTTAATTTTTTTTAAATATACGAATTTTCTACCTTTCTAAATATTTCAAGATATTTTCAGTAAATTTTCAATTTTAATACAAAAATGAATTCAGTGAAATGTTTAACTTACGCATACACTCAGGGAACTACTGCTTTAAAAATATGCAGTTGTTTGGGTTGTAATACAGTTTATTTATTTTTAATGTAAATATCAGTCATTTGTAGAACAAATTAAATTCTTTACTAACCTGGTAGTTCATTTGAAAAACAAACCCCATCAAATGACTGTTTTATGATTTTACATTAATTTTTAACAGTAGTTTTTTGTTATTTAAAAAAAATAAATGTTTGTTTATTTTTTACTAACATATGTGGTTCATTTTTACTGAAATTGCTAGTCATTTTTGGAACATTAAAAAATAAATGACAATATTAGTTGAATTTACTGAAATGTAAGTCGTCCTTTCTTTAAGTGAAATTTCATTAGTTTTTAACTACATTTACAGTGGGTATTTACCTACATAGTATTCTAAGTGTAGCAATAAATTTTAAAATTTTTTTGCCAAACGTAAAATTATAAGAATAAAACTAAACATGCAAAATTTAAAACTCTTAGTAATACCGGTAAAAAATACTGAAACAAATGTTTTTACTCAAATGAAAGATAATTTTGGTTAGATTTATATGTTAAAAAACGCTCATCCTTTTCCGGCTAAATTTCGAAAAATTAATAGAACTATACAAATGCAGTGAATAATTTAATTACAAAAACCGCGATATTTAAAAAACTGCACATGAGAAATATAATTTTGTCATATATATATTCGGCGTACCGAAGTTTTTTAAAAAATATGTATTTCAAAGACAGGTTCTGGAAAAAATTCAAATTTGTTTAGTAGTGTATTATTTTATATGTAATTTTAAAGAAAAGTTTTTTAAATGAATATTAAATTGTGGTGCTTGACTTTTTATATTTATTTTTATTTAACATTCAAAGAAACCATAAATTTGATTTAGAAAGAAATTTAATCATGGAAACTTAAATACCAACAAAAAAAGGGTAGAATTTGTGTACTTTATTTATGTCGTACAATTTAAAGTACTTTTTTGTAGCACTACTTTGGAGTAGGTAATATGATAAGTTCGCTATATGGTTTGTGATCCATTAACAATTTTTATTAAGAAAATCGATGAAGGAAACTTTAGGGCAAATGACAAAAGACCATTAGTGTGGGGTAAAAATAAAACTAAGTGATCATTAATTTTTCGAAAGTCGAGATTTTTTCGAAACTACGAGTATATAATTTTTTGGTTAAGAATAGTTAAAAAAATAGAACAATTTGAACAGTTTTGTAAAATTTTAATTTTTGCTAAAGATGTTGCCAATTTTATTTTATTACGTTACTTTCGAAATTTGTATTTTCCAGCGGATCTATTTCAGGGACCTGTTTGAAATTTGGCAAAGATGATTAAAACTAAAGCCATTTGTAAGATATATGCTTAATTTTATTTTAAAATTTCAAAAATTATTCGAACTTCTTAAACGAGATTTCGAAATAAATTGTATTTTAAACTTTTCTTGTTTTGTGCTCCACCGTTATCAGAAAACATATTTTGTTAGATCGGTTGTAGTAAAAATTAATAACGATCTTTTTGCGACCATGTAGTAGACCACTAAGTAAGAAATGGCCGAATTATTTCCCAAAATTTTCTGATATATAAATCGATATTAGATTGCCAATATAAATAAAATACTTGCAATTAAATTTGTATATAGTTCAAGGGTTTATTAACCACAAATTTCTCGACTAGTACAAATTGATATAAACGTTCAGGTGGTTGTAAGGCAAGGGAAATGGAGGTCGTCTCAAGTTACGACGAAACCTCCGTTTTGCTGCTTTACTTCCACGATATTACTGTTCAGTGGCAAGTCGAAGATAAATCCAGGGAATAATTCCCACGGAACTGGGCCATTTACTGATCAAACAGGAACAAAGTTAAAAGAGTTATAAGAAAGTTTAGGATGCGTGCTCACACGAGTCATTTTCAGAATTGTGGTTCGAAACAAATGTGGGGTTTTCTTAGAAATGATGGGTGTCTTGAGTCAGAGGAGCATTTAACCTTTTCTGATCCAGATGAGGTCAATGATTATTTTGTTAGTTGTCAGATACGTGACTTAAATGACTATAACGGAGATATGGATAGTTCTATAGTTAGAGGTTTCACATTCACTTGTGTTGACACTGGCACATAACATCAGGCATTGGTTAAGATTAAGTCTAATGCTGTTGGTCATAATTACTTGGTGTTGAAATTTTTGAAAATAGTTTTTCCATTCATTTCCTCACACTTGCTTCATCTTGTAATGTTTCCCTAGTAATTGGAAAATTGCTCGAGTTGTCCCTATTAAAAAGGAGGGCCAATCTAGTGAATTTGAAAATTTGCGTCCTATTTCGGTTGTTTATATTCTCTCTAAAGTAGTGGAACATATCTTGAAGGACCAAATGATTGAGTACCTAGATATCAAATCGCTTATTCATTCATCGCAATCTGGATTTAGGCGAGGATACAGTACGACTTCTCTATTGCTTGGTTTGACTGATTCTATTAGGCAGTTTTTGGATGACCGCAAAAACGTAGTGCTGCTTTCGATTGACTTATCTAAAGCCTTTGATAGGTTGATACACTCTAGATTAATATTTAAATTGCTTAACGAGTTTGAGTTTTCTTATAAGGCTTGTGAATTAATTAGGTCCTATCTCCATGGGAGGTATCAATATGTCTCTATTGGTACATATATGTCCCGTACTCGTCAGATTACTAGTGGTGTCCCATAGGGGTCTGTTACTGGCCCACTTTTATTTATGATTTATTTGAATGACCTTTTAGAAACAGTTAATGGTGTTTCTTGTGTACCTTACGTATACGCTGATGATGTCCAGTTTGTTTGTTATTCAGATGCTGAGTTTGTTGATGTGTTAGAGATCGGGATTAATTATGTGCTGCGTGAAGTAGTGTCTTGGGCGTCAGATAATGGGTTTCGTGTTAGTCCGGTGAAGACAAAGTTAATGGGGTTTGGATTTAATACTGAGGACATAAAGGTTACGATTGGTGGTATTCCAGTTGAATTTTTGAATAAAATGAAATGCTTGGGTCTTGTTTTGGACGATCAGTTAAATTTTTCACCACACGTCAATTATTTGTCTTCCCGTGAATCCTTCTTATTAAGAAGGTTATATTCGTTAAATATTTATTTACCGTGTTCGGTAAAAAGACAGGTAGCTACTGCTATCTTAATGTCACATATGTTGTACTGAGTGGAAATTTTTTCTAGTACTCCGGGGTACGTATTACATAAATATCATCTCGTTTTTAATAGGATTATTCGCTACGCTTTCAATTTAAAAGGAGAGATCATGTATCTCAACATACATTTAATTTTCTTGGATCATCTTTTGAGAACTTTATTAGTATCAGGCTTTTGATATTTTTTTATAAGTCCATTGTTAATGGTTACCCTGTTTATATAGTTGATAAATTTCATTTTACTCGGTCGATAAGAAATCTCCAGTTAATTCATTAAGGCATTAGGATATTTTTGCAAAATCATTTCAGGTTCAGATACCTACACTCATAATAATCCATGCTTAAAAATACAAATATATTTTTCGTAAATTTTTTTTCGTAGAATGTACAAACATTTTGTTTATATTACAAAACTTTGGTATAAAACAAATTATATAAATTTACAAATTTCGTAAAAAATAGAAACATGTTTTTATATTTCTTTTGTTTATTAATGTTTTTTAAATTTCTATGTTTTATTTTTTTATTTCATTATTACTATTTTTGTGTTTTGATATAAATGGATATTTTGTATTTTGTTTAATAAAGAGGATCCTAAAACAAGTTAAAGAGGACCCGAAAACACTACTTCCACTTTATTTGCCGGGTTTAGTATGAAATTCAATAAAACAAATATTTAAAAAGATGAAATATTTAATAATAAAATGCAATTAGTTTGAAATTGTTATTTAAGTTTTTTATTATTATTATTTTATTATTTTTTTATTTTGTTTTTTAATATACTATTTGATATATTTATAAAAAAATTATATTATTTTATTCAGTTCAATATAAATCAAAATAAAAATATTTAATTGCCATTTTACTTTTTTTATTAAATATTTGTAGCATATTTTTCTAGTTTTCATAAAAATTTCATAATATTTTCGACTTAAGTTCCTTTTTAGTTTGTTGTATTGCATCAGCTACTTTGGTGCAAATGGTAGAGGGGTCTACTTCAACACAGCAGGACGTCACTGAAATCGTGAGTTCGATTCTGGTGTGGCACCATTACATTTTTTTTTTTTTAATTTTAAAATAAACCCGTAAGGTATGCACCACATTTTTATTTAAAAAAAGTTTTTACAAAACTTTACGAAATGTGATTTGTATATTCTACAAATTTTTTCGTAATGTCAAAATAACCAAAACTTTCGTGAAATGAACAACGGTTTTCGTGTATTTTACCTATAGATTATTATGAGTGTTGAATTTAGAATGCTTTGCCAAGGTTATTAAGAAAATTTTCTTATACATTGCCTGTATACAAGTCCAAATTATTACATTTTGCAGAACTTCAAGGTTTGAAGACTCTATAGGTATTTTTTTTTTACAGTTTTGCAAGTCAGGATTCTCGGCATTTATTATGATTCCGTTTTTAATAATTTACATATTTTAAGTGATCTCATATATTTATATTATATCTTATTATTATTATTTATTTTATATGCTTTAGTAGAGAAGTTTTATTGTTAAGTAGCTTTAATTAGCCATATAATGCAGTAAGGGCTCGGTTATGTAAATGAAGTTTTAATAAAAAAAAAAATAAAAAAAAAAAAAAAATAAAGTAAAGTAAAGTAAAGTAAACGGTCCGCCAAACAATTTTTTTTTTTTGAAAATGCTATAAAAAAAACTACTGAATATTTTCTCGAATTTCTTTTTTTATTTGAAAGTACAATCCTTCCGGTTAATAATGGAAAATAATTTCATTCAAATGGCTGCCTCGGCTGGCCATGCAGTAGCCTACACGATCGGTCCAATTTTTAAGCACATTATCGATTGTGTGCAGCTGTATTTCCTCCTATTCAATTTTTATAAACAAAAATTCGTTCAACATGGCCCGATAACGATCGCCATTGACTGTAACGGCCACTCCTTGCTCATTTTCGAAGAAAAATGGCCCAATTATGAATCTGGACCAAAATCCGCACCAAACAGTGACTCGTTTTGGGTGTATCGGCACACATTCTGCAACATTGCCATGCTTTTCAAAGTAATGTCGCAATATTTCCCAGCGTTGTTCAAGCGTATACACAACCATATTCGTTCAGCGGAAGGATAAAACTAATTATCTGTCAAATCAGGCATGAGCTAAGTGTTACCATTCACGAAGTTAAGTTGAAAAAAAAAAACGTTAGATGGCGGACCCTTTATGTATAATGAGGTAAGTATAATACAGTAAATATATAAAAGGTAAGTATAATACTTATAATATAAAAGGTAAGCATAATATAAATGAATCAATTCAATAAATACTTGGGAAATTTAATCTCATAAATGATGATAAATGTTGTTCAAACGTAGTTTGGCCACAATTTTTTAATTTTACCATAAGCAATTTCTGCTGTGATTTTTCTGTTCACTTATATAGAAAGTTGGACATAGATTTGAGACCTCTTATGGAAATGTCGTTTGTTTTTTTTTTATTTGGTAGTATTATTTGGTATATCTCTAAGACTATCCGCTCCATAAAACTTCCATTCGGGAAACTGTGAAAAATCCGCAAAATACATAACTTTTGTCGTCCATAATACAACATTCAAATTTTTGCACAAAAATAATTTTTAGTTAGTTTTTCGGCTTCAGTATTCTTCTTAGCATTCCCAGGAACTTTTGCACTTTAAATGTACTAAGACGAACAATTTTGTTAGTTTGGCGCACAAAATGTTGTGAACATTGCACGCATCGTGTTACTTTCCGGCCATAAACCTTTGGATCAGCTCTCATAATCTTCTCCACTTATTGTAATTGGAAAGGGTTCTTTGGTTTTTTTGTTACATCAGTTTCAGGTTTTTTGCCAATTGCCAGATACTGCACATTAGGACAGCTTTTTCTGTGTTAAATTGATAAAAATCAAAGTTCCGTTTTACTATTGTTGTTGTTGTTTTTTAATTGGAAATGCTTCAAAACAAAGACGTGTGATGATTTTTTTGCGTTAAAAAAAAAGCACCGTTACATATTTGTACGTCAAAGTCAATCAATGTAATTTTTTCTACAAACGTGCCAGAGTGTTTAATACTGCAAGGTCAACTTTAAGTTTGTATTTCTCGATTTGTGTTTATTATAATTTATTAATTTAAATGGAAAATAAAGAGAAAGGTAAGTACTACTGTTTTTAATTATAACTGCTTTATATTTATGTCGATATACTTGAAAAGAACTCATCAGACAACATTACCTTAAAAAGGTACAGTTGTTTTTTAAATTTTTACATTCCGTAAGCGTTTAAAAATTTTGACCCCATCTGACCTCTACCAAATTTAAAAACTGGATTAAATATAATGTAATGAGTTAATTGTGTTTGTAACAAATTGCGATTATTTGCGCTTTATGAGTTATGCCTTTTTTTTGTAGGTAACCTCTGTATAAAAACAAAAAGATCTGTTTGAATTATGGCGAAAAGAATGCAACAAGAAAGACAAATTTGATGCAGTTTTCAAACACGTTGTTGACAAAATCAATCTTGACACTATTTCGGATGAAATGGATAAAAATATAAAGCAAACAATACATTTTTTTTGCGTAAAATTGGCTCAGAAGTGGGAAAATGTCACAGAAAGATTAATGTATTTAACGATCAAAACCATACGTGGCTAAATTCTGAATTCTATTTTGTGGTAAGTGATATTTCAAAAAAAAACTACTTCTACCGGTGTTGGACATCCAGCTATCCCATTCAGCACAAAATCAGAATTTGGAAAGGTGATTCCGATTGGGCTGCAGTCCTGAAAGAAAGTGTAAAAAGCCCGACAAGACCATCAAAAATGCGGACAAAATGTAATCACGATACTAAAATACCAATTCCATTTTCTCTGGATGAGGCTTTAGCTTTCCTTTCCTAAAGAGCAATACAATGCAATACGCCATGAAAGCAAATCAAGAAACTGCGATATTTATCCACACTATAATAAAATTGCAGCCGCAAAATTAAAATGCCGACCTCAGGGTATAACAGCAAATGAGACCCTTGCTAAAGTTTCGTTGCAATCTAGTTTACTTCATACGGCTGAAAGAAATGTTGAAATGCAAAAGAAGTAGTTAAAGCTGTAATGGAAGCGGAGGAGACACACTTTTTATGCTCCGAATTAATATTAAGCTACGGGTTTGATGGTAGCACTGGTCAAGCTCAATTTAAGCAAGCATTTAATGAGCCAAGTTCGTCAAAAAACTGCGATGCATCACTTTTAGCTACTTCAGTTATTCCCTTATATTTCCCAACGTTTTTAACCAGACGCTTACAAAAGCTTAAACTTTCTTCACTTCCACCTAAAGTTATTGAGCTATTATGTTGCAGCGAATCCACAGAAGAATTTCAGCTTAGCAACCAAGACGAAGAAATTGATGATATTGATGAAATTGATGAAAGTGAAGAAGCCCTTTTTGATTTAAAATTACAAAATGAATTAGATTTAAGCAATTTCTAAATATTTTAATATAAAAAAAATTAATCAATTCAATGTATTGCGTTTGTTTTAATGGCTAGAAAAGGGTAAATTATTGGTCGTTAATAAGTTAAATTAATTTTTTTTTACATAGGGTTAAACTTACTTATGGAATTGTTACAGGCTTTGGTTTGAATACCATGTTTTTGTATACATGTTTTTGTAACGGTTGAAAAAGGGTTAATTATTGGTCGTTAATGGGTTAAATTCCATTTTTTAAATAGGGTTAAACTTACATATGAAATTCTTACAGGCTTTGGTTTAAATACCTTGTTTTTGTAGTAGTTATTAATTTCGCACAGAAAAATTTCGATTTGACCTATAGTGTACTGGCTAAACTGCACTACCATTTGAAACAATATAGCTGGATACTTAAAACTTTGTTGAGATTTTTTTGAAAGTCCAACATGGATTATTTGATTATTCATTGTGAACTAACTTTACTAATTTTGACAAATCAAAAAATTTTAAAAAAAGAGTCATATACACTTTTTTTAAACATAGTCTGATGAATAAAAATATTTAAATCAATCGCAAACGATGTTATAAAGAAAAATGTGTGTTAACGTTTATTTAGGTGCACACTTTATTTAATGTCTCTTCTTTATGACAATTGTTGTAACATTTTTAAATATATTACTCGTTTAACATTTTTAGGGGTGAAACTATAACAATGTTTTTCTTTTTAATTTAACTTATGGCATATAAGCTTCTAACACATTTAATAACACAAGTTTAGTAGAATTTGTTAAAAAACCATTAATCATCATCTAAAATTACATAAGCCAAAGAAAAGCTTTGAACACTTGAACTGTTTATCACATACATGGTTGTTTTTTGTGCCAAATATTGCGCTTAGACGCAAAAAAATATATAGATTACTTGTTAGGACAATATCCTCATAAAGAAATATAGAGTATGGCCTCGAACTTGAATAATTTTCATTTTCATCAATAAAATAAGTTAGTAGAAGTTAGCAAAACGTCTTGTAAATCATGTATACTATTGTTCAGCATATTTTCGGCTAAAGAAAGGTTTGGAGCTTAAATTTTAGTTATGCTTAGTCAACGCTTAACTGTTTTGAACAAATGTTTTACTAATATCTTACTAATGTTTTACTAATTTATTCTGCTAAAAAAAAATTGTGCTGATAAGCACATTAACAGTGTGGACGACAAACAGATTGAAAGACATACGCAGAATGGAGATGTCGCGGCATGTGAAGATGTAGTGGAGACGAGAAAATGATGCTAAAAAGTACAACTCATGGAATTCAATCAAAAAAGTTGCGAATTTAATAGGAATCGAATTAGAATAAAAACTCTCGTGATAGTTGATTTAAAATATTTTTTTATTTCCATTTGCTTCACCATTTATTCTCTCCTTTTTCACCGATCTCCCTTTTTTCTTTCTTTTTCCTTTTTTTCTTTTTCAATTTTGCTTAGGAGGGGGGGGTGGACATTAGTGAACTAATGCTAATGAAATATCAATGCTAATGAAAAAATCCCAAGTATGGTTTAACCATAAACATTTAAATTTTATAAAAACTCTAGATTTTCTCTTGGATAACATTTCCAGCAAGTCACTCAATCTTATCCTTTTTTTCTTATTTAAGATAATATTTTTCTTGAGTTGAGCTTGGTTGGCCAGAGTCAGAGGACAGATCATGGCGCTCACACTATAGTTTGTCCATTATACCATACATGGGACTAATGAATTATGTGGATTAATGAAATGATCATGTCATTACTATTGCATTGATATCAATGGTAATGAAATTATTTTCATTGTGACTTTTTTTAATTAATGATAACGATTTAAGGTTTTAATTTCATTGATTAATGAAAATGGTTTTAAATTTCACTGCCATTAATAATGAATCAATTAAAACAAATAATTACCATTGAAAAATAGAATTTTACAATTGTGAAAAATCGCTCAATCAGGGATGTAAAGCCCACTCTCAGACTCATGCTAATTTGAAATAAGATATTAATTTTCCATCTGGTTTGTAACCAAGTAAAGTAGAACGAAATGGAACGTGTGAAATTACAAAAATAAACTCAAAACGGACAAAATTTTTGCTCCTCACTAGTATTTATTAACCCTGATAATACAAATAGGCAAGGCTTTTTTATGAAACAATCACAGATTTGACTTAATTATTTGTTTACACATATGCGTACATGGAAATTCAAATTTAAACACTCCGATAATAGAATGGAACATTGTTTCAAAATGGAACGTTATGGAATGGAGCGGGGAACGAGTGGAATCGGAACACTTAACATATTAGTATTATCGGTATCTGTTTTATATGACAAGCTTTGCACAAAACTTTTACGTTTTTCGATATCGCACTTAGTTTTCGAGACACAAGACATTTTGTAAAATGTCGTTTTTTAACATGGCCGATATCTTTGAAACTAAGCGATAATAACCAATTTAGGCTGGGTCCGGAATTGAGCCATAGAGATTTATTGTTTACGAACCAATCACAGGGAGTCTTAATTATTTGTTTACCCATATACTTACATGAAATTACAAATTTAAACACTCTGATAATAGAATGGAAGAATGGTACAAATAGAACGGTATGGAATGGATCAGGGAACGAGTGGAATTGGAACACTTAACACATATGCATTATCACTAAGTGTTTTGTAGCTCAAGTTTTTAAAAAATTTTGTCCAATTTTCTATATCTCGATTAGTATACGAGATATTTGCCATTTTATAAAATTACGTTTTTTTAACTGCATGGTATCTCCAAAATGAAACTAGATGGGGCAAAACAGACAAAACGTGTGCTCTACAGTAGTATTAATACACACTACTAATATAAATAGGTTGGGCTCGGAAAAGATCCCGAACATTATATTTTTTTACAAAGCAGCCACAGTGTGATTTATTTTTTAATATAAACTTAAATACTCCGGTAGTAAAAAGATCATTCCCAGTTTATTACAATTTCGTAACATGTAATTAAAATTCCAATTCCATTCGTTCCCCTTTCCATATCGTTCTTCATGTTCAGTTTTTAAGTTCCACTTATTCTCCGTTCCATTAACTTTCGTTTCCAATATGAAGCACGCCAATTCGACTCATTGCTTGTTTCATTAAATATCACTTCGACTTAAAAAAAATATTCTTTAAAAAAATATGTGTTTTTACATTCCAACCATGTTTTCAACCCAGTATTTTTTTGTAAATAAATGGTTTTTTCAACAATTGTAATTATTTTTTTTTTATAAATTAGTGTGAATTCTTTATCATGATTAAGGATTTTTCTAATGGAAAATATTTCATTATCATTAAATGGTAATGACATTTTTTTCATTTCATTACTATCAAATAATGGTAATGAAATTGCAATGGTAATGAAAAACAAAGTCCCCAGAAGATTTCCTTAGGCAGGAATGAAATCCGGATAGGGACACGCCTACATCAGATTGCTTTTCACAATTTGTTAAATAAGTTTTGGGACTTTAGCACATTTAATTACTATAAATGCAATTAATGTTTATCCCGATGAAAATAAATTTAAATAAAAATTACCATGTTTGATTTGTACCATATTTTTCAATATTTTTCTTAAAATTTTCTTTTATTTAAAGTTTTGTTTCTTTCGCTTTAATTTATAAATTTGCATGTGTTTAATTTAACCACATCTCTGTCTGCAAGTGTTGGCTTAAATGCTTCTCATGTATCTTCTCTGTGTGTGTTACAATAAATTACTTGACCTTGTAGCCGACATATTTCATATAATGCGACCACTGAGGTCAAGAGTAAAAACAAACAAAAAACGATAACAAAAAAAAATGAGATTACAACTGTAAAAATAAATGCAAGATAAGAGGTAAATTGGCAATGAAAAATTTAATAGTACACGATGAATAATTTTTAATGGTTTTTACAAAAGAGAATAAAGGATTTTAAATATTGTAGTTTTTAAAGTAAAATTTAAAGTTTCATTCAAACTACAACCTTAAACAATTAGAACTAGTTTTTACAGGACGCTCGACGCTATCCGAATGAGTGATTACATATATTTTGTTTTTGAATTGCATATATTTTGTTATTGTTTTTTTTCGTTCATGTGAAGAGAAACGTCATCTAAAAACAGGGTATCAGTTTTTGAAAACTACTTGTATTTACTTGTCGACTTCTTTAAAAAAATTGTAACAAAAACCAGAAATTTTCAAAAACTTCTAAGGTTTGGTTGTAATTAGGACAGGCCTAAGGGGAAACATAGCTTTTTTTTTTGTTCCCGAAATCCTGGTAACTCGGCCCGGGAATACTGTAAATTATAAGAATACAATTTAGAATAAAAAATATTTCACATTAAAGTGGTTAATATTTTAATTATATTTTTAACCAGGCCCAAAAGTTTGCAATAGCGAAATCGAATCAAAGTTTTCAATATTTTCGAGTGTAAATTTTGCTTTATGTCTTATTTACTAATAACATATACTGCAAATTTTAACTGGCAACGGTAAAAATTCGAGCAATGAAATCTTAATTAAAAAAACTTTGCAATTCAACCAAAAATGCAAGAAAATAAGGAGATTTTTTTTTTTTCCAACAGCCTCAAAATCTTTAAAACTAATTACAAAAAATTTCAAAAATCACATGTTATTTCTCAAGGTACAGGATGGGCCACCTTCGTCTGACTGATTTTGAATGCTTTTAACTTTTTTATTTTTTTTGAAGGTAATAAACAATTCAATAAAATTTTATAATGCAATGCAAGAACGTGTAAAAATTGTTGAATTGTATTATATTTCCGGACGATCAATTGTTACAACACAATGAAATTACTGTCAACCTTTTCATTTCAGCACATTTTCATTTAAATGGATATATTAATAAACAGAACTGCTGCATCCTAGAGCAGTGCATCAGCGACACCCTCTCAGATGCACGGTTTTGTGTGGAATTACGGCTGATAGAGTTATCGGTCCATATTTTTTCGAAAATGAAGATCGGGTACCAGATACCGTCTTCGTGGAGGTATATCGGACAATGTTGAAATTTTTTATATGTCCAGCAGTTTTCAATAAGCCTGACATATAGGTCCAGATATATGGAGCTACAGCTAATACCGCGAAAGATACAATGTCGATTCTCTGACAACTTTTTTATGGCCGAATAATTTAAAAAATGCTGATTTACGTCAACAAACCACAAAACATTCAGTAACTGAAGCAGAATATTCGCACAGAAATTACAGAACTGGAGCCAGAAACGTGGCGCAACGTAATACAAAGTGTCTTGAAAAAGTCATTAAATGGCAACAGGAAAATAGACGTCATTTAGTGGATGTGAGTTTTCATACTTAGATTAAAAAAATATTATAAGTTATGCTTTCATTTAAAAATAAAAAAATAAAAACATGTAAAAATATAACAGTTATAATCATTTCAAATCTGTCAGTTAACCCACCCTGTATAGCTTTTAAATTGAGATAAAAAAATAGTTTTTAATTTTCCGTGAGTTATCATGAAAAAGTTTACTTACCCATGTTTAACAAGAGAAAAATCAATTTTTTATAACATTTTTATTACAGTTACACTCAAAAAAATAAGTTAGCAGAAAAGTTAGTAAAGCGTTTTGTAAATCAAGTATACTATATCTCAGCAAATTTTTTTGATAAAATTGTATTTTCAGATAAAATTTTAGTTACACTTATTCAGCACTTAACTGCTTTAAACTAATATTTTACTAATACTTTACAAATGTTTTACTAATTTATTTTGCTAAAAAAATTGTGCTGATATGTACATTAATAGTGTGAACGACAACCAGATTTAAAGATATACGCAGAATCAAGCAGATGTCGCGGCATGTCAAGATGTATAAAAGACGAGGAAAATTATACTTAAAAGTACAACTCCTGTAAGAAATATAAAAAATCAACCATGGAAGAATTTTGTATCCGATTTTCATACAAACAGAAAGCTAACAATGATTATACATATGTGGATTAAAAAATCTTTAATTTTGTGTTATCACAGGCTTGTCAAAGTAATTGTCTATTAATTAAATTAAAGATAATATAAATTATTTAAATTTAATAAACATTAAATGTGAATTTGTAAACTAAATCTTTAAAGTGATTATTAATGTGGTGTCGTCAAATTGCAAACAAATATACGTTCAGCTAAAAAGACTATAGCGAAAGACAAGGACACACATCTAACGTAATTTTAAATATTTATTTTTTCTTATTTCAAAAATAGGGTTATGTATTTATACAATCATTGATATAAGTAGTTTAAAGATAATTTTGTTTAGGTTATATATAACTATTTCTATATATTTTTAGATATTAAATTAATTCACGACGTCAATGTGGGAGTATGAACATTTTTTATATTTTGTAACGTATAGTAAATTTTTTTTAAAAGAATCACAAAAAAAAAATCAGATTTTCAGCAAATAAATTACCTAAAATATAATTTTTCTACAAATTTTTTGAATTTGTTTAGTCTACTAAGTTTTAGCAAAAAATTTTATTAACTTTTAGCAACGATTTTTTTAATTTTTAATCAACTAAGTGATATCAAAACTTTTGCTGAATATACTAATTATGTTTGTAAAAATCAGCTCGTTGATTTTCAGGAAAATATAATATTATTATTAAATTAGCAATTAGCACCTTTTTATACTAAACACTTTTTGAACAAGCTTTAATTTCTCAGATTTGAGAAAAACTTAAAATTCGAAGCAAAATTTCAGATTTTTAACGGCAACTTACTTTAATGAAAAATCGTAAGTCGTTTATGACATTTTAAGGGAAATCAAAAAGTGGGATTCCTCATTCCCTAGTTATGATATTAAAGAGGTATAACCCGATTTTGAACTTTAATGTTTTCTCCTAAAACTGCGAATATTTTCAACAGTAAAAGATTTATTGAGATGAAAAAGTCCTAGTGTATTATAACTAAATTATATTTCATAAAATATGTATAACTATATTGAAAGTGTGCTACATTTTTAAATTTTTTATGTTAAACTTGAAAAACCTAGAACTTTTTGCATACAGATTGGATATCAAAGAAAACATAACAATAGCAGTTTAATAGTATGGCATCCTAAAAGTATGAGCAATAATAATTAAATATCACTCATACGCCACATATGCTACAAATGGTTGTTCTTATATCAAACATATGTAGCGTATGATTAATATGTATTTAATACACTTAAAATTAAAAAAATTAATTGATGATGTGATGGTTGTAATAAACATTTAAACTTATAAATGGTTTTAAGTTTTTACTATTAACGCTTTGTAAATATGAAATCAACCATTCAATATTCAAAAATTCTCTTAAATCCGGATAATTATTATTAACATGAAAACATTGTAGTGTCATTTATATTTGATTTATTTTAACTTATCGCCTGTAAATTCGTGTAATTGGTGTAAATAAATTCACATGATTTTTTCATATTCTCTTACATTAACAACGTGTTTTCTATTTGTAATAATAACATTTTAATTATGATCTCAAACCTGACAATTCAAAATGAAATGCAATTTTAAAAGGTCAACAATAAATACAATATTTACAGAAATTAAAAGAAAATAACATTAAAATACAGCAAATTTATGACAGCCTAGACGTAAATAATATTTAATTGTATACATCAATAAACTGTACCCTGAAGACACATGTGGTTTTTTTATACTATATGATACACGTTATTTAACAATTGTTTAAAGGAAATTAACTGGAAAAAGTTAACGAAACCAGATGTTTTGTTATAAATATACAGTGCCCGAGCAAAGTTTTGGCACAGTTATTTGTATCAAAAGAAATGCTTCATTACATAAAAAGTACTCTCAAAAAAAATACGTCAGTAGAAATATTAGTAAAATGTCTTGTAAATAAAGTATACTATTTTTCAGGAATTTTTTTTTTTGTTGAAATTGTGTTTTCAGCTAAAATTTTAGTTTTGCGAGCTGTGTGGCACCGTCTTGTAGAAACGACATCTCATCCAAGTCCAGCTCTTCCATTTTGGGCGGTTTAATGTCCAATAATGTAAATTTGGTGCGAAATTTAGTCACAAGATTCCGAATAGCCGCCTCAAAAGGTCGCCCAAACTGACCATAAATTGAAAGAAGAGCACGATGCATGAATTTTGATAATGAGCTTTGATAATAAAATTCGATAATCTACAAGCTTTGTTCGTTTGTAAGTCGATTCATGGTTAAATTATAGACCAAACTGAACATGCTTAACAGTAACATGTTACACAAAAACAGTGTTGCCAAACAGAAAGTTCCTAAAAAACAAACTTTAGTACACAGAAAAAATTATTGCCAATAAAATTTCAATTAAACTTTTGTTTGATTTCAAACTCACTTTCAATTAAAAGTTTAATCATATCTATTAAATGTTTAATTGAAAATGAATTTTGTGCACACAAAATTGCCTGTTTTTGTAGCCACTAATGACAACACATTAGAAACAAAAACCGCTTAATATGTTTTGAGTAAAATTATATTATTTTTTACCGTTTAAAGTTAAAATTGTGTTATATGTTTAAAAAGTGTAAAATTATGCCCTAACTATCTAACTATTATAAAAAAATAAAAGAATTAGAATTAATAAGTAGTAAAAAAAAAAATCAATACTACGTTTTAAGAAAAAGCGTTATAACCTTTTTTTTTTAAGTGAGAGTGCTACACTTGTGCAGAGTTTGTCAAAAAAACAAGATCAAGTGTTTAGTTTTGCTTGGTATTGAAGGTGAGAAGTCGTGAAGCGAGTGAAAAAAAATTTTATAAAAAATATAAAAGGAAGCGTCATAAATTTAAAAAGACTTTTTCCATAATTTTTTTAACAAATTATAGTGAACAATTTTGTATTTTATTTAAAATTGTTCGTGTTAAGAATTTGATTGTGAATTGTTAGTAAAACAATGAGTAAACAGTTTTTTAATGACGCTTCCTTTTTTTTCCAGAACGTTTTGTTTCGCTTTTATTTTTAGAACTTTTTTATTTAAAGAAAAAAAATCTAAAATTTTTAGCAAACAAACGACAAAGGAATAAAATAAATAAAAAAAAATAAATTTTTAATCATTTTTTTAAGGAGTTGATGACTCCTAAGTATATTTTCCATAGTCGCAATATTGTTTTTTTCTTCATGGTTTCTAGGTTAGGAAAAAATCAAGTGTTTTTATTATTTTTTTCCTAGTTCGCGAAAAAAGAAATAATATTTTTTATAAAATCTATAATAAAAGAAAAAGTTCTAAAAAACGAAGCATACAAATTTATTAAAGAAAATCTTTTAAATGGAAACGATGATTCTTTTTCATGATTTTTAAGGGTGCAAATCTTTTTTGATAAACTCATTGAAAAGGAACATCTTCTTAGTGTGGTTATAGATCTTGTTAAGTTGATAACATTTACAAATTTAAATACACCCTTAAAATCTGATGTTATTGTCGAAAAACTGTTTTTTTAAGACTTTTCGAACTAAAAACACAATAATTTCAAAAAAACAATAACTTCAGATTTTGAGATTTTTCAATAGGTAATTTCATAATTTCATAAGTAGGTGCAACAAAAAAGGATTTTATAATGACAATCAAGTGTTTTTTGTGCGAAAATACGTTCGAATCAGCAGACAAACTGTTTTCTCATATAAATAATTATCGTTTGAAGTCGAACACTATATACGAATGCACAGTTGGGAATTGTTTTTCAAAATTTCACCTCAGACGGTCTTACAACAAACACATGGTCAAACATTTTAATGATCTTAACAAAAAGCTAGTTTTTGATGTATGCACAGAAAGCAATATCAATGTGTATAATACATGCAATCAAAGTCTTGAAACAGAATGTAATGCCATGCAATGTGGCGATAACAATAAAGATAAACAAGGTTTCGAAGAAGATACTGCCACTATGGAATACATTGAAAACACTCAAGATAATCAAAATCTTGAAAGTGAATCAATTCAGATTTCAAAAAATATATCTTACCCAACATGTCTTAATTACGACACAAACCTTAAAGGAATTTGTGATTCTGCTGCTAAATTTGACATTAAACTGCATTCGTTTAATAATTTGCCTCGTTCAGACGTTAATAATATTACAACTTTAGTACAAGATTTAATATTAAATCCTGTACTCCAATTTATAGAACAATGTCAAAATCCAGTTAACTTTATTGAAAAGCCTATAGCAAATGTTGTAGCTGATGTTAAAAATTTGTTTAAAAATGTGAAATCAGATTTTAAATTAGTAAAACATTTAAAAAAAAGTGATCTAATTGGAACTGTTGAGTCGTTTAAGATTTAAAATAATCCTGCATCTAATGGAACAGTAATGCCTCTTGAATTTCAATTCAAAAAAATTTTAGAGCGAAACGATTACTTAGATAAAGTTTTAAATCATATTGAAAATACGGAAAAAGATACTAAGTTTATTAATTTTGTTCAAGGCAACCTTTTTTCAAAAGTTTTAAAAGATAGGTGGGCAGCTTATGCAGAAAATCTTTTAAAAACATTGATTTCCAAAGTTTCGTCATCCTCCTTTTCAAAGACGCTCAAGTCTATTGAACCAAACAATGAAGGTTTTTTTTAATCATTAAATTCATTTTGATTAGCAATTATTTTTGTTTATATTTAATTTTCTTTTTAGAGTCGAAAGTTTTCACCATGTTGTGGCAATTACATAACTTGTTTCCTCCTCCCATGGAAACTAAGACTGATAAAGAAGGTGCAAAAATCCGTAAAAAATTTTCAATATATGATTCACAGGAATCATTTGCAGTTATTGCTGAAACGAAGATGGAGTTAGAAGCAAAGATGACGCTTTTAAAACTTCAAAATAGAAGCATACAGCCAAGACTTTTTGTTGTTGGTGAATTCACAAAAATAGAATCTATTTTCGTTTATTTTGATGAGCTAAAATTTCCGTGTCTAACTATATTAAACGCGCTAGACATTTTATTCAAAATTTTTTTTGTTTTTAATCTAAAATTTCCAGAGGAGTCTAAAAATTTTATAATTTTATGTAATCTATGTTTTATGATCTTCCAGTTTCTAAAAAATATGTTAAAGTTAACGCTATTAAGCACGAGATATTAAAAATGTAAATTTTTAAACAACTAAAATACACTAAATTTTCAAAACGAAGTTCCAAATTTTATCCTAGAAGAAAACTACTTCCTTTGCATAGTATATGTTTTTTTGATTTTCTTCAATTATTTTTTTGAAAAAGTTGCTCTACTTAGAATACGATAGGGGCATAATTTTAATCTCAACTAAAAACGAGAAAATATGTTATTGTCTATGAATTCAAACCCGTTATTTTTTTTTTCTTTTGTTAAAGCAAAAAATATTTAATTAATATATTTTTTGCATTACATTAATTTATTTATTTATTTTTAATAAAAAAAAAAATTTACCATTCAAGCATTTTTATTTAAAATTTCAATTACTATTATTAGAAAGCTTTAATTCATTTAATAAAAGCTTTAATTTATTTATAGTATCAATAAAAATACGTTTTAATGCATTTCATTAAAATTTTTATTGAATTTTTTTTTTTACGTTTCAATTAAAACTTTTTTGTTTTTTATTTCGGATTTCAATTAAAATTTTAATTGATTTTTACATCGGGTTTCTATTAAAATTTTAATTGATTTTTTACATCCAATTTCAATTAATATTTTAATACGGTTTTGGTTAAAATTTCAATTAAAGTTTTAATAGCATCTATTAAAAATTTGTTTGAAATGGAAAACAACATTCAATTAAATTTTTAATATATATAATTAAAATGTTAATTGAAAATGAAATCAATTAAATAGTTACAAATTATTTGAATTGATACTACAATTTCTTTAATTGGACCGAATTCAATTAAACTTTTAATTGAATCAACAAATATTTTAATTGAAAGTCGATTTTAGTTTTTTCTGTGTAGCTCTAGTTTTTGAGATACAGCTAATGCGTGCATATTGAATCTGTCTACGCTCACTTCTGTCTATTGAGGTCCCGTTTTAGATAAATCTTTCTAATTTCAACCATGCCTTGGAACAGATTTATCTGAACCTTTTGAGACAGTTTCTGGTGTAAAGCAAGGCTGTTTATTTTCACCGCTTTTATTTTCTCTTTATATTAATGACCTTCATGATCAACTCGAAGGTGGTATCTACATTTAAGAACTAAATTTAAGACTGCTCCTGTATGCAGATGATATTGTGATATTGGCTGAAGAAATAGAAGTTCTGCAGAACATGATAGTTTGTCTATCCAATTACTGTGATTTTTGGAATTTGTAAGTCAACCTAGCTAAGTCAAAGATCATGGTGTTTAGAAATGGTGGCAAATTGTCAAGAAGAGAAAAATGGCTGTTCAAAGGTGAAGAAATAGATATAGTGAACGAGTACAATTATCTAGGCATGGTTTTGACCCCTAAAATGGTTTTTACGAAACACGTTCAGAAAAGAACCGGTTCTGCAAATAATAATAATATTACAACAAAATGTCACTTATTTGGTGCAGTAAGTCGAGCCATTCAATCCTATGGTGCTCAAGTTTGGGGATATACTCATTTTGAGGAAATGGATAAATTACAGAGGTATTTCCTCCAAACTATGCATTAATGCTTAAATTCGGGTCTGGAAGATTCTCATTTATATACATTAGGCCGGGTCGATTTGTATGGAGAAGAAATAGAGACCCTAATCTTGGAAAGACTCTTCCTACTTTCTGAAATATCTCTATCTCGAGATTTGTACATTTTGCTATAAAAACACGGCTAAAAGGCCCTCTTTCAACTTAAATTTTAACCCCTTAACGGTCACCTAGAATGATGATTTTTGCATTAATCTGCTAACTCGTCTCCCGGAGAAGAAGTAGATCCCATAATCTTGGAGAGATTATACATATTAATAACATTAAAAAAAAATATCATGAGGAGCGCTTGCCAAGAGCTACACAAACTCAATCATTTTATAAAAACGTAAATTCTACAAGGGTACAAAACTACTTCATGAATATGAATAATCAACAAAATGTTATGTGGATTTTTAACGCTCGCTGTGATTTAATCCTTTTAAATGGCACAAGGTTTTCTGGAAGAAGCAGATAAGAATGTTCTTTATGTAATACCAACGAAGTAGAAAACATACAACACTTTATGTGCCGATGCCCCATTTTAAAAAGATTCAGGTTGCAATATTTTAATAACGTAACAATATCAGAAGAAGTTTTAGTAAAAATCTTAGACGGTGAACTATTTAATTACGAAATACTTGTAAATTATATTATCAACGCATTAAAATATAGAAAAATTTTGATAGATGAATTCAATTATTAATTCAATTGTTATATTTAGAAATTTATATTTTTAAGCCACTTTTTCCGTCTAACGAATACAACTCTCATACATGGGCAGGGGCTTCAGTGTTTATTCTGAAGCTTCTGGACCGTGTTCAGGGGAGGGCGGTGAAGCTTATCAATGACAGTAGTGTATCCAACTCTATTGATTCATTGGAGCATCGTCGGAATGTGGGTTGTGTGACACTTTTCTATCGATATTACCATGGGAGGTGCTCATCTGAGATAAGTGAACTTATTACTCGAGCCCGAGATTTTATTCGTAATACTCGCTTATCTAGTAGAGCACATCCGTTTATAGTTGATTGTCCTGTGTTTCGCACAACGCATTACAGAGAAAATTCGTTTTTTAGTCGAACGATTCGTATGTGAAACAAACTTAACGCAAAAGTCTTCCCTGTTACTTACAATCTAGAAAAATTTAAATCAAATATACACAAATACTACTCCCTCTTTCCTCCCTCCCATACCCTATTTTCCTGATGAATACAATGCACTGCATGAGTAGGGGGCATCCCCTGAGTATTGGTTAAAATTAAAAAAAAAAAGTCAACGCCGTATGTAAATTCTTTTTTCTTTAATTTTTAAGAGAAAATTTGTACTAAACTTTTTTGAAAATAAAGAATTACTACTACCATGCCTTTTGCATGAAATTTCTTAGTGAACGATCCAAATAGTTTTTGAAATATCTGTGGTGAATACATTTTTCTTTTTTTAATTTGACTTTTTGGAGTGTTTTGAACAATATGTGAAAAAAAGACATTCTTTTATTGTAAATTTTTATAAATTGTATATAAATTGCTGTTTTAACAAAATATTTATTTTATGCTATTTTAGGGTCAATTAAAAAATGATTACTAAGCGTACGTTTTTGTTTTATTTTCCCCATAAAAAACAAGTTTTTAAATGCATTTTAAAATTAAGCACAATGAAATAAAATTAACTATAAATAAATAATTAAAAATTCACATACACACGCTCAAAAACAACAAACAAATATGAGCAATTCCAGAAAAAGGTCAACCACGAGTAAAAAAATGCAAAGTGTTCAAAACTTTTTATTTGTTTTCAATAATAAAGCTTAAATAAAAAATATACTTTATAAATGTAAAAGCATTTGTAATTTTTCTCATTTCTTGGCCGAAATATAGAACTGCAAAAAAACATTTTTTTCTGAGCCTTTTTGCGATTTATATCAATTTTTTTTAAAGTAATATTATTTTTGTTCTTGTAATTTAGAAATTTCCTACTAAAAATTACTTCACCGCAAAAAATATTGTTCTCTAAGTTGCTTTATCGTTTTATCAATCTGCATTGATTTTCGTATTTCTATAATTAAAATTAACTGAGAAGACCTAAATTTATTAACGATTATAAATCCTAACCCAGTAAAAACGCTGCTTACATGCAAGCAGGTTTGTAAGGGAGTAAGCTGAAAAGACTCCCTTACAAACCTGCGTACATATGCCATGATTTTTATATGGCGAATTCCCATTTGGAAGCATTACTTTTTGGCAAAATATGCACGGATTTTAGCTCTTATAAAAAGCTTTGGTTTCATGGCTTTCAGTAAAATCATATTTCATGTCTACATTATTACCATTAAAAGTAATAATATGAATGCAATAGAATTTATTTTATATAAAATTCCACAGGTATTAATTTTTTGTTGTTAAAATTTTAGACATAATAATATAATAATTTAATTTTTTCCGCACCACGTGCTACCTCTTGAGAAACAATTAAATGACTATTTATTTTGTACAACACACTCAAAAACACCAAACACAATCGAAAATCACTCGGGAAAACAGGTACAGATCGTTTATAACGCACGATATGAAACTTTCTGCATTACAACCCAGGAATGATAAATGCGATTTTAAAATAGTACCAACCTGCATATAAAATAGTACTTTTTCGGCATCACAAGTATAAAAAAAAATTTAAATATAAATTAACAAACAAATCTTTGTACCCTCCAAAATTAACAATTACAAACGAAACAACAAAAATATATTAAAAAAAAAAATATGTTAAGAGGCGAAAACAAAATTTTTAGGTGAAAAACTTTTTTGGATGTAAAAAATAAATTGTGTCGTGAAAAACATTTTTGAGGTAACAAAACTATTTTTGAGGTGAAAAAAAAATTTCTGGAGAAAACAGAATAAGCGGTGAATTTTAACTTCCACATTATCACACATTACTATTGAACCGCTGGACCGATTTTGCTCATTTTCATTTTCGGAAAAATGTACATAAAGCTATGTAAAAACGATAGTGCGTGCTAAGAAAATTAGCCGATATTGATTTAAAAAATTATTAAAATTTTGAGATTTTTTCTTAAATTCACCAAATTTTTAATATCTTTTGAATGTGCTATTAATATCTTGCTGTATTGAATTACGTTTCTCGCAGTTTTTTGCGAATTCAATCCTTGTGATTGGTAGCAAACAAATTTGTTCGTGAACTCATTCGATTTTAAAAACACGCAGCTAATAGTCAATTTCACATGTATATAAGATTTTCATTATTTACTTTTTGAAAATCAAAATTAGTTAATAATAATTATAACCCTTAGTGAATGAATTCAATCATCTGTAATCAGTCACACTCAGTGAAATCATGTGATTGAATCCACAGCGTTTGGTTCCAAATTAATTCATTGTTTATATGGGACTGCAAATCGAATTAATAATTATTGAATTTTAAAGGGACCCAGAAATTCATACATACAAAAATTTGTAAATCGTACTAAATGAGTCATAGGAGTATCATGGTACATCTGAGGTTCAAATAGTACCATAAAAAGTACTATAGTACCAACTTTATCATATCCCTGTTACAACCTGCATCCTTTTTTTTTTTTTTTTTTTTAAAAAAAGTGAAGCAATTCTCAGGAAATTCTTCCTATTAATTAATATGTTGCTTTCTTTGGAAAGGGGATAGTAGAGAGCTGAAAGGTGGTGAAAGATAAAGGGCTTCAAACATGGCAACACTGTAATTGCGCGAGATGATATGTCTTAGAACAGTTGTTGCTCGCCACCTGATGAAGAGTTGGCGAATTTATTGAAGCTTTTTGTTTCATAGCCCTGATTCATTATTTTACTTCGGTGGGGTTAAGTGCTATGGGAACACCGAAGGTGGGCGCTGCGATACATATAAGTGATAGAAAACTCATAAATATTATTTTTCTAAATTTATGTTGTCTTCACTGGGAATCGAACCCGGGACCATCTGTGTTTGTTTTTATACGAAAATTATTCGTTTCTTTTGCTGCTTCTCAGTATAAGATAATAGTAAGCACTAACATCAGCGCATTTGGTTTATCCTGCTTCTAAAAACCTTAAATTTTTTTACTGGGAAAGTACTTAATTGAGAATATGAAAATTTATTTCGATTTCGATTTTTGTTATTACACACAGAGAAAAATTTATCTGTTTGCCAACTGAAATTCAGTTACTTCAACTCAAATTCGGTTATTACAAATTTCAGTCAATTGATACTACTAAACATTAGTTTTCACAACAAAGTTTGGTTAATTCAACTGAATTTTAGTTTCAACCCCCAAAATATTCATAAATCTAATGTAAATATCGTTGTACTGACTGAATTTATAAGTTGTTACTAGTAAAATACACTTTTCAATTCGGTTGGCAATTCATTTCTCTATATGTATTATTACCTAAAGTTGAAGTTAACTTTATGTTATGGTTTTTTTTTTTTGGGTTTTTTTAATTAAAGTTAAATCATTATTATTACCAAATTTAGTGTGTTTTGTTCTCTTGAAAAAAAATTGTAGCGTCCGTATTTGTACTTTAAACAATTTAAAAAAATTAAAAGAAAATTTTCATATTTCATAAATCTACACATAAAATATGTTCTTTCACTGTAATTTATACATTCGCAAAGAAATTTTTTTTCACAAATTTTGCTGACATGTATATTTCTATAAGTGCATAAAAATAACTTCTATATTTGTGACGTCCGTTTCTCGCTCATATTTGCTTATATCTTTTTAATACATTATTATTATAATGCCCAATGTTTTTCCTCAAATTTAGTACTCTTCCTAACTTCAATACACTGACGATATATTAGGGTGGGGCGATTTGAACATCTTACTGGGCGCTTCGCGTTTCTGATTCTTGGGATTGTACTGAGCAAAAAAGTCCACTAGAAAATACGTCTACGGTGAAAATCGAGCTTCCAGATTTTGACGTTTTAGCCGTATTTTGTGAAAGTAACAATGTGTGGGATGGACATATCTCAGGAAGTAGGAGGAGCTTATCCAAGATTATGGTATCAATATCTTCTTTGGAAGATTCTCTAGCAGATTAATGCATCAATCATATTTATGGGTGGGGTTTAAGGGGTTAATTTTTAATTTCAAAATAGGGCTTTTTTGCCGTAAAGTCAAAATCTGGAAGCTCGATTTTCATCGTAGACGTATGGTCTATTGGACTTTTTTGCTCAGTTCAATCCCAAGAATCAAAACCGCGAAGCGGCCATTAAGATTTTTTTCCTTCGATACTAATCGCCCCACCCTATATACCGTATCTTTCCATTATTTTATTTTTTTGGCTCAACTAAAAGTGTGCGAATGTCGCGTCCATCGCCCAAGAATTGCACATATACATTAATAGCAATATTAAATATTTATTAATAAAACTGCAGGTTTTTTGTTTGTTTTTTTGTTTACTAACATTTAAAAGAAAGCTATAATTATAAAAAAAAATTGTCTCATCTCATAAAATCTCATAAATTCTTTGTTTTTTTTTAATTGCTTTCATAAACATAAAATGAACACAACGAGTGTGTGCTACTGAATATTCTAAAACCAAACAACACAAAATGCCCTTAAAAACGGCTGGAGATTACTATTTTTCTGGCAAACTGTAGTGCTGTTATTTTAAGTTATATTAGTACATAGTATGTAGTTATATACCAACTGTATATTTTTAAGTACGTACCCATACATACGTATGTGGGTACTTTGTGTGTGGCACTTTTTTGGTGTTACCATACTAATCAGGGTTAATTGATCAGTAACTAAATAGTATGCGGTATTGAAAATATAATTCCAAGTAACTACAAACCTGCTTTTAGGTTTTAGACTTTAACCAGAAATTTGAATTAAAAGTTTAGTTAATTTTCAATTTATCCACGTACCTATGCATAAGCTTTAGTAAAATATTACAGACTATGGCCCATAATCATAGTCAGTCACTAAAGTTGGTTCTATTTAGAAGCAAGTTAAATATTTTAACCTGTTACTAATTGTTTATTAACTATAGTGAATATTAACATCAGCTTTAAGTTGAATGGGCTTTTTTTAGTGGGTGATTGGTAAAATGTTGAAAACTTTTTATACAAACTGGTGTGAATACTTAACAAGTGGCATCTCTGCACAGATGATAGATAAACACGACAAAAAAAGTAAACAAAAAATAAAAAGTTATTTGAAATTGCACAATGGAAATTGGTTCAATGGAAAATTTAGAAAAGTAATGTAGATCTAACATTTTTACAATAATGGTTCCAATTTTCTATGTCCTCAATAGAACACATTTTTTTTTATTAACACCACCTTTTTCACAATTTGTAAAACAATTTAAAAAAATTCACTTAATTTATTTCAATTATTTAATCTTTTTGTTTTGTTTTGATTTTGTCACTTTTTTCAAGAGAGATGAAGAGAGAAAGAGAGAGAGTTAAAGTGATGTTAATTTTGTTAAAAACAACTTCAGCATGTTTTAAATTTAGAACTGACTTTTGCGGAAAAAGTATGCTTTTTCTCGTCTATAGTAGCTGTAAAGTATACTTTTCAAAAATGATACTTAAAGTATACTTTTTCGATGACTATGATTATGGGCCTATAAGTTTAGTAGTTTAGTAGTAGTAGTTTGTTAAACATTCCATACATGCTCATGCATAATATTTTTGTGTGTGTGTGTGTGTGTCTGTGGGAGTGTGTGTTAGACTTTAGTTAATACCAGTCACCTTCTTTAGTTTAAGTAGCATAATGTGTGTAAAATACAAAATAAAAAAAATCTTTATAGTTGCATGGGTCAAGGTGAAAATCTCATGTTTTATGATGGTTCTAGGTTTTTAATGCAAAACTAAAAAATAAATTTAAAAACACACCACAAACACGAGTAAAAATGTTCCAGCAAAGTGTAGACAAACATTTGTACTTATTTTTTGTCTTCAAAGGTTCACTGTAAAGCATAAACTATTTCCGAAACTAAATTATAGAGTTTTGTTTCAAATAAAACTAGAAAAAAAGTATTGGAATTACTGTAACAAAAAATAGCTTGTAACAAAATATGAAGGGGAAAGTTTTTTCTTTTATTATATTTCTAATAGTATAGTATGAATTGTTTGCAAAGGGGAGAACTTGCTTAAGGAATATGTATTTATAAAAAGGAGTTTAAAATGTAATAATAGCTTGAATAAGAATGTTAATAATAATACAGCAAATATTCATAGTTGAAAAGCTTAACCCTCCAAAGTACTAAATTTTGCTTGCAATGAAACTTTAGCTATAAGTTTGGAGCTGAAAACGAACGGTCAGTTACACAGAAAGAAATAATTTTTTGCAATATATATAAATAGAACCACAGCGCATACTATTAGGACATTTATTCGATACACCGCATGGTTTGTGGACATTTGTGTACTTTGGGGACTGTCTTCAAAGTGTTCATACATCTAGCGTATAAGATGAGGACAATTGGTTCGATACACCGCATACTTACTTAGGTGACAATTTTGGGTGTATATACAGATGTCCCCATAAGTATGATGTGTATCGAACCAATTGTCCGCATCTGATATACCGCATACTTAGGGGACAATTTTGGGTGTATATACAGATGTCCCCATAGTATGCGCTGTGCATACATATATATATATATATATGTATGCACAGCGCATACTCTAGAGACATTTATTCGTTCCCCCGCATAGTTTAGGGACATTTGCTTACTTTGGGGACTGTCCGCAAAGTTTTCGCGCCTTTTCATACATCTAGCGTATAAGATGAGGACAATTGGTCCTATACACCGCATGTCTCGGGGACAATTTTGGGCGTGTCCCTAAAGTATGCGTTGTGCGTACATATATAATATATATGTATGCACAGCGCATACTGTTCGGACATTTATTCGTTACACCACATAGTTAAGGAACATTTGCTTACTAAAAGTTTTCATACATCTAGCGTATAAGATGAGGACAATAGGTTTGATACACCGCATACTTAGGGGAAATTTTTGGGTGTATATACAGATGTCCCCGTAGTATGCGCTGTTCATTTGTTTATATCCCCTTTGAGAACAGTTGAGCTCTCATTCCTATCAGAGTATTTTCTAAATAGTTTAAAATTTTACAATTAAACTAGATTTCGAAATATTGTTTCTGTATTGTGTTTGAAATCTATCGTCTAAACTGAATATAGAGCGTAATGTAAAATCACCATCCCCGTATGAGTGTTTTTTTAACTTCAATGAATTAATAATACTCATACGACACCAGTCGTCGAGTTTCTTATAATTGCAAAAAATATTAGAAAAAGGCAAAGAAAATTCTAAAGTCTATGTCACAAATACTGCGTTTGTTACTTTAATATTTTAAAAATATTTTTGTCATTTATTTTTATATGAAAAATAAAAAAGCCAAAGAGTTTGTAAAATAAAGAGATTGCAACAGTCTCACTTACTGAGAAAATTTCCTTTTTTTAAAGTTGCTGCTGATAGTTTTCGACATATTTGTTATGATTTAAGCAAAAATTTTTTCAATTTAACTTTGGTTTTCCTTAATAACGGCATGTTCCCAGTTTGCTGGTATAAGGTGTTAACAGAGGGTGAGAGCATTGCATAGCTTTTGCTTTGGCTTTTTGAGAAAGAAATTTTAATATTCTGAAATATTGAGGACAAATATTTCTAATAGAAAAATGTATGTTAGGCTTATGTTAGCTTACTATATAATAATTTACCAGGTCGTGTAAACAAATGTGAACATATGTAAATGTGAAGAAATGTAAATACTTATGTATTGGCTTCTTAATTACATAGAAAAAACTAAAATCGAATTTCAATTAAAATATTTGTTGATTCAATTAAAATTTTAATTGAATTTGGTCCTATTAAGGAAATTGTAATATCAATTAAAATAATTTGTTATTATTTAATTTATTCAAATAAAAAACTTAGTAAAGTCAGCAAAAAATTTTGCTGAGTCAGCAAAATTTTAGTCAGGAGGGTGCTTGCAGAAAAATTGCTAATGTCAGCAAAATCTTTTGCTGAAAATCAGCGAGCTGATTTTTAGCAACAAAATTAGTAGATTCAGCAAAAGTTTTGCCAACACTTAGTAGATTAGAAATTAAAAAACCCTTGCTAAAAGGTAACAAAATTTTTGCTGAATATAAGAAGACTAAAAAAAGTCAAAAAATTTGTAAAAAAATTATACTTAGTCAATTTATTTGCTGAAAATCATAAAAAAATTCTTTGTGATTCATTTAAAAATAATTTACTGTAAGTTACAAAATATAAAAATGTTCATACTGCCACATTACCGACATCAATTAATATAAAATATGTAGAAATAATTATTTATATATAACATATACAAAATTATCTTTCAACTACGTACAGCAACGGTTGTCTACATGATGGCATTTTTTAAAGGCATACAAACGAAAAAACAATAAAATATGTCACATACAACCCTTTTTTTCAAATAAGAAAAAGGTTACATAAAAATTTACCTAAGATGTATGTACTTGTCTTTCGCTAAATCTGTATACCTGAATGTATATTTGTTTGCAATTTATCAAATAGCCAATTTGACCAAACTATATTAATAATCATTATAAACATTTTCTTCACAAATACACATGTAATCTGTATTAAATTTAAATATTTTATTTTGTCTTTTATTTAATTAATAGACAATTACCTTCACAAGCCGGTGACGACGCAAAATTTAAGTTGTTTTAATTCACAATTTTGTTTTATGTATGAAGAACATACAAAAATCTTCCATGGTTGATTTTTTTTATATTATGTCTTACTAGAGTTGTACTTTTTAGTATAATTTTCCTCGTCACTACTACATCGTGACATGCCGCGACATCTAATTCATTCTTAGTATATCTTTCAGGCTGGTTGTCGTTCACACTATTGATGTGCTAATCAACACAATTTTTTTAGCAGAATAAATTAGTAAAACATTGGTAAAATATTTGTAAGCCATTAGTTCAAAACAGTTAACTGCTGAATAAATATAACTAAAATTTTAGCTGAAAACACTATTTTAACAATGCATTTGCAGAAAAGTAGTATATTTGATTTACAAGACTTTTTACTAACTTTTCTACTAACTTATTTCAATGAGTGTAGTAGTACTGGCCTAAAATAGAATTCTTTGAATTAACAATTTTTCTTTTTATACTTCACTGATTTTTTTTTGAATATAGTGCTTATAAGTTAAGCCAAAATATTGCACATTTCGATTAAAATTTTAAATAAACCAAAGACTTTCGAGGGCACAAACCACCAGAGTATTGTTCAATTTATTTTTTATTTCTATGAAATTTAAAGTCTTCTAATTTTAAGAAATTGTATATTGATATTGGGTATGTTTTTTTGTTTTAAAAGAAGTGAATAATCCTAGAAACATTAATCTCTTGTTTGGCAGCATAGAATTAAGTTGAGTGGTAAAGTGTAATGTTAGCGTAAGTGTGTGTGTGTGTGTTGCTTTCACTGGATATAAAGTTGTTAACGTAATTTATGTTCTTCGAGTTGTATTTGTCGTTACCATTTTTTTTTTTTTGTAGCAAAAGTTTTTGTTGTTTTTGTGTGCTTTTATTGTTTGAAATATAAATCGTTATCAACATAAATGTTGCGTTTCTTGATGTTTATTTAACCCTTAAAAAGACTAACAAAATGTTATTATAAGAATTTTGTTTAATAAGCAAAATATTTCCACAAAATTTTGTTTGACCAGATTACATTCCGATGTGCCAAATTTGAAAAAATGTTTAATATTTACACATAGTTTACCTACAATGTCATATAAAGGGAAATTTTTTATGGTGTACCAAACTAAAATTCGAACTGTAGAAAATTTCCCAAAATGTCCTTTTTACACTTATTACTGGCTTGCATAAAATTCAAACGATGTTAAAAAAAGGGTAATGCTATAAAATTTGGACTAAATTGGAGATCCTGCAAACGTTTTTCATTTTCCTATATCAGTGGTACGCTCAGATAAAGAATTTGATAAATTTGAAATTTGAAATTTGAGTAAAAAAAATTATCGAATTTGGAGAGGGGGAGCATAAAAGCCAACTGGGGAATATAGTTTTCATAAAACGCAACGATATGTAGTAGTCTTCCAGAAAAATAAAAACAGTATATGTGTGCTTGAAGAAACTTTTAATCTGCAGGCAACAGAGTCTTGCTACTTTTTGACCAAAAGGTAACTAAAATCACATCTTTTTATAATTTACAATTTTAGACACATTTTATTGAGAGCGTGAACAAGATATTGTTTTAATTTTTTTTTTTTTTTTAATTAAATAACTTGCTGTTAATATCATCAAAATCGGACTTGATTTGTTTTTTCCATTGGCAAAAAACCGGACCAGGTTATTTCAAAAATGCAAAATCTAGATTTTCAAATGCTGACAACTTTTTCACTTAAAGCGATAACGCACATGAGTAAGCGTATTTATTACTGGCGGATTATAGTAATATTTCGGTTGATAAATATAAAATTGACAAGCTCTGAAAATTTTGAAATACACGTGGTGTCCAACTTTGGAGTCTAATTGATCAGTGCCTGATGGGTCCTTCTTTGAAACTTTTGCTTGAAATTATGTTGGTTATGGCTGTGTAAAGTTCATGGTAATCCCATCAGCCCGTAATAAATGAATTAATTATTTCCGAAATATTTGTTATACATCCCACTGTGCTTTGTGAAAAAACCTCATTAGTTTAGTAAAAATTTTCATTAAAACACCCCCAAGAAAATTTTCTCTGAGAGTTAAAATTAAGCGCTACGAAACCTTTATGAAACTTCAAAAAACGGATACAATGTGTCAAACGATTTGGAACAAAAATCCGATTTTCTTTTGAAATTATTTTCATGGCAAATTTTAAAATTCAATTTTTAAATTTAAGGCCACTTCTTAAAATCTTTGCACATTTAAGTGTTAAAGTTTGTATTGTTGTTGCTGCTATTGTCACTCTTCACATTTCTATGTTATTTCTAAGCCAACCATGAAAATATTTCATTTTTCTAGTCTTTATTTTTAATTCCTTTGTGTGTCAAAAGAACAAATTTAATTGCTTGTATTTAAAAGAATAGAAAAACAAACGGCTTTTGGGCAACAAAATTTAGTGAACTAAAAATTGATTAAAAATTATTATACAACTACAAACAATGTTTAAAACTGTTCGATAGAATTAAAAGAATACTCACGTAAAAAAGTTTATATATACTCAGATATAAGGCACGAAAAAGGTATTAAATGGCAGGCAAAATAGCACGAAAAACCATTAAAAATGGCACAAGAAATGGCAGAAATTGGAAAATAGCAAAACAAAATGTGTAAAAAGTAAAAATATACTTTCTCCAATAAAACGTTTTCTTTATGTGCGATATAAGATATATTTATATATGGTGCCATATGTATAATGCAATTTAAAATATAATTATATATGACATTAAATGAAGTAAGATATAATTCTGTTAGATTCCATATATGACACAAGAATAACAATTTAGTTTGAGATAGGATTATATATTTATTTAATATGGTTACTTCTACAACAAAACATGCGTCTTAAACAGTAGAAATCTTATGAAGTTATTATGATTGGGAGAAAAAAAAACTTAAATCTAGGTGTAGTTAAAAATTAATTGTAATAAATAATAATGTAAATAATAAAAAAAGGTATATAACCGGTATTTACCCATAAACTCTGAAAATATCGTGTAGAACACCATTTCTAGGCTAGAGGTAAAATAATTGCCTGACAAACAGGAGGTACAGTGGGTTCGATGGCACCCAAAGTGGCGATTAATTCATAAAAGAAGTAGTTTTAAAACAATATATTTTTTTATTGATGAGTTATTATAAGCACACAAAAATACAACATTTCAGAAAAAAAAGTTAAAAAAATTTTTTAACCCGTTAAGCGCTTTATTATTTTTTGGAAAAAAATAACTTAGTTCACAATTTATGCTGTAACTTTGGAATGAAAAGCGATAAATTAATGAATAAAATTGGAAATTAAAGCATACTTAATGTGATATTAAAAAATTTAAAGAGTAAATTTATTATATTCATTGATATTAGTATAAATTTAATTTAAAATCCAATTTTTGTTTTTCACAAAATCTCATAAAAGTACAAATTTATTTCAAAAATATTACAAGAGAGAATATTATTAGTTTTTAGTAATGAATAATCACAAATACATAAAAACACAGCTTTGAAAAAAAAAGGAAGAAAACATTTTTTTAACCTGATAGGCATTTTTTGTTTTTCGGAAAAAAACACGATCCACAATTTTCGCTGTAACTTTGAAATCAAAATGAATTTAAAGCATAAGCTAATAATATGTAATCCTATTAGTATACATTTTTATCCCGATTTTGCTTTCACTAAATTCAGTAAATGTAAAATTTAATCTGAAAAAATAAAAAATTTAAAACTTTTGGCAGGGACCGTAATAATTATTCCTTTTTTCATAAAAGTCAGATGATAACAGTTATTTTTTGATTTTTATTTTGTCGAGCAAAAATAAAAGTTATTTTTTGATTTTTATTTTTTCGGGAAAATAAAAGTTATTTTTTGATTTTTATTTTTTCGGGCAAAAATAAAAGTTATTTTTTGATTTTTATTTTTTCGAGCAAAAGTAAAAGTTATGTGAAAAGTAGTGTGACAAAACTTCACTTAGCCACAGTCATCGCTGTATCGACCGTGGCTCAATTCGTTAAGAGGTGATATTACGATGCATAGCTTGATGCTAAGGCAGTGAGTTCGAATTTGCTCATATAGAGCAAATTAACATTATAAAAAATACTTTGTTCAACTGACACATAAATTAACCACTGACGAGTCCCAGGAGGGGGACGAAACTGCGGCAGTCTGGTGTATCCCTTGTGTCCGTAAAAACTGTTCAATAAAAATGGTTTCTTCTTCTTCTTCCTGTAAAGAGACTAACTAAACTAACTTTTATTTTTGCTAAAAAGAATAAAAATCAAAATTTTAAAAAGCAATGCATTTTATTATAGACTAGTTCATAAGGATAAAAATGGTGTACTTGAAACAGTTTTCCGACATTTACTTCTAGTAGCTTTTTTCGTTACTGTTATAACTGTTATTTTCGGTCCCTGCTTTTTGGAAAATCTTTGTTTTCGTTTTTCCTTTTTAATAAAAAATATATTAAAACATTTGTATTCTGCATTTTCAAATTCATCACAAATATCCCAATTATCATAATCTTCATTATCATCAATACAAAACAAAGAAAACAAAATCGGAATAGAGATGGGCGCGTGACATATTTTTCCAGATATCAAGCGTTATCGTAGAGACGACAATAAATTAATAAAGGTGTGTAACTTTAATTTTAAGACTTGTTTGTTTAAATAAAACAAAATTAAATAAAATTAATATAACATAAAGTATATGGTGGTAATAGCTTTTGGTTACGAATATTTTAGTATGTGATAATAAGTTCGAGAGCGTGCGTAAACCATTTGTGATCGTGATTAAATTAAAATTTAATCACTTGAATTTAGCTAAAAGTATTACAAATATGTTTACTTCCTGTAAGTTGTGCGTAATACAATTTACGTGAGCTTAAGTGACCGAAATCACTCACTCACTAATCTCTAAAAAAACCAAATGTATCAACAAAATCAAAAACAATAAAATACCAAATATAAAAAGAAAAAAAATCCAATTACTGCACTCAAAAAAATAAGTTAGTAGAATAGTTAGTAAAACGTCTTGTAAATCAGTTATACTATTTTTTAGCAAATTTTTTGTTAAAATCG
Organism: Delia radicum; assembly: GCA_021234595.1. Taxonomy (NCBI): domain Eukaryota; kingdom Metazoa; phylum Arthropoda; class Insecta; order Diptera; family Anthomyiidae; genus Delia; species Delia radicum. Next base: position 227,539,138 of record CM037852.1, on the reverse strand, counting down.
TGTTTTCAGCTAAAATTTTTGTTATACTTATTCAGCACTTAACTGTTTTATACTAATGCTTTACTAATATTATACTAATGTTTTACTAATTAATTTTGCTAAAACAAATAGTGCTGATAGGCACATTAATAGTGTGGACGACAACCAGATTGAAAGATATACGCAGAATGAAGCAGATGTCGCGGCATGTCAAGATGTAGTAAGAAGAGGAAAATGATACTAAAGAGTACAACATATAAAAGACATATAAAAAAAATCAACCATGGAAGATTTTTGTATCTGTTGTCGTTGTCACCGGCTTGTGAAAATAATTGTCTATTAATTAAATAAAAGACAACATAAAATATTTAAATTTAATATGTATTTCTAAACTAAATGTTTATAGATTAATAATCTAGTGTGGTCAAATTGCAAACAAACATATACAGATGTGTAGACAGAGTAAAGCGAAAGACAAAGACACGCATCTTAGGTAGATTTTTATGGTGCCTTTTTCGTATTGCAAACAAAGGGTTGTTTTTTTCGTTTCGTTTGTTTGTTTGTGTTTTTTCGTTTCGTTTCTATAATTATCTTCGGCAGTTGCGCCCTTTAAAAGATAGCATCAGATATTAAATTAATTCATGTCGTCAATGTGGGAAAATGAAAATTTTTATATTTCGTAATTATTGTAAGTTATTTTAAAAAGAATCACAAAAATATGTTTTATGATTTTCAGCAAATATATTAACTAAATTACAATTTTTTGCGTTTTTTTTCAGTCTACTAAAATTCAGCAAAAAATTTATTAATTTTTAGCAAGGCTTTCGTAATTCTAATCCACTAAATGTTAGCAAAACTTTTGCTGAATCTACTAATTTTGTTGCTAAAAGATTTTGCTGACATTAGCAATTTTTTTGCAAGCACCCTCCTGACTAAAATTTTGCTGACTCAGCAAAATTTGTTGATGACTTTACAAACTTTTTTTTGAGTTTGGTATTGTTCAATAAATGACACCGAGAGTTTTTACAAAAAATTAAAATAAAAAAAGGGCAGGGCATTGTCGGGACTTTTTTTTTAAATATAAGCTGATATCATATACTTTTCTAAAATCCATAAAACTAATTCCAACTCTTACTAACTTAATACTTGTGGCCCATTAAATGCGGAAATTATCCCAATTTTGGACCTTTTTTTTTAAAAAATTATTAAAAATATTTACCCATAATTTTTATAAACAAAAAAAAAAAAAATACTATATACATTTTTACCTGATGTCGAAGGTTCTATTATAAAAGATTTACCTTTAATAGATTTAACACTAATAATAATCGCTTGAATTTTAAAAATTTACAATTTTTTAAATTTTTTTTAAAAACTTTAATAATTTGCTAACTTTGACCGCTCACTGAAAAGAAAGTAAACAACTTAGTTGATTGATTTTGACAGCTAGTGATGCAGAATTTTATCTACTTTTACCGTATACCAAAATTTATTATAAAAACTTTATTTCTAAATTTCCATTAGTCGCCACTTAGATACCATTTGAACCCAATGTGCGCCGGTTCAAACACAGATCGCGTCATATGATTTTTTCATTAATCAAACAAATTTTGTGTAACGCATGTGAGTCTATTTGTAGAATTTTACAATCCATAAACAATTAAAAATTCGAAATTTGTAAATAAATGTCGGTTATTACAATCGAATTAAAATTTTCTAATATTGATAGTACGTGGAGCAACAAAAATTTAGTTGGCCAAACATTTGCTTGGTAGTTTAAAAGTTGTAAATTTTTTGTTAACTTCAAGAAAAATTCCTTTAAAATTAATGTGAAAATCATACTTGGGATTTTTTCATTAGCATTGGAATTTCATTAGCATTAGTTAACTAAAGCTAATGGCAAAAAAATTTCATTACCCTTTAATGGTAAGGAAGTCACACTAATGTGTGGAGTGTAAATTGTAACACTGAATACGGGAAACGAAATGGAACGAGGAACTAACGTTCTATTATCCGATAATATATTTTCATGTTTGTATTATCACGTAAATAAGTAAAATAATAAAATCACCCTGTGGCTGTTTTTTAAAAAATTGATCACTCGGGATTTCTCTCGGACCTAGCCTATTTATGTTATAAGGGTATATTAATACTCCTGTGGAACAAAAATTTTGTCCGTTTTGGCCTATCTCGCTTAGTTTTGGAGATACTGGAAATTTTAAAATATCGTCATTTTGTAAAATGGCTTGTATCTCGAAAACTAAGCATGATATCGCAAAACGGACAAAATTTTTGCAAACCTTAAAAGACAATCTATACCGTCGACACAAATGTGTACAGTGTTCCCATTTTAATCATTCCCCGTTTCATTCAATATCGTTCCATTTTGGACGAATACTCCATTCTGTTATCGGAGTGATTAAATTTTTATTTTCACGTACGGCAAAACAATTGTGTACAGTGTTCCGATTCCAATCGTTCACCATTTCATTCCATATCGTTACATTTTGAACCAATGTTCCATTCTATTATCGGAGTGATTAAATTTTTATTTGCACGTACGTTTTTTGGTAAACTAATAATTGTTTTTTCTTAAAAAATTAATCTTTCGGAATATTTCCCAAACCTAGCATATTTGCATTCATTCAATTGCAATTTTCTTCCTTTAATTAATTAATTACTAATGGTAATGAAATTTGAAATCATTACCATTAGTCAATGAAATCAAATCCATTAAATTCATTACACAAGGCAACAATTTTGAAAAAATTTTAGGGGCTTTGAAAACCACTATACAATTTTGATGTATTGTGGTCCCAGTAGTACAAATATGGTTCAATTTTGAAATTCTATGGAGAGTTTTTTTTTTTAAAAATTTTTAAGTAAAATTATAAATTTTTTTAGACGTTTCTCCACATAATTAATGATAACTAAAAAAAAATTAGTCCGATATTATTCAAATAAATTTAGAAAAACTGAAATTTACATAGCCTTTAATCCGTTAATATATTGCGTTTCAATCGGCTCAGTAGTTTCGGAGTTATAATAAAAAATTGAGGGAAAAAAATTTTTTTTTACGTGAAAATAGCAAATTTTTTTTGTTTTAAAAAAATCATAAAAAATCGAAAACGGCAAAAATCGTTCAGATTTATTGCTTTATCGCAAAGCCACATGTAATAGGAACAAAATGAGATATCGATCATAAAAATCGATTGATTTTTTTCGAATTTATTCACAATTAAGTGAATTCGCTCATTTTCACCAAATTTTAGTTTTTTGTCTGATATACATAAAATTGAGTAGTTAATGTTCTTCTTTCGATTGATTGAATTTTGAAAACATTTTCCCCATGCTATGTACAAATTTTCACATCAAAAATGCATTACATAGTAACATTCGTGCATTTTTTGGCAAAACCCTACCTAGAATATACTCATTCTATTCTTCGGAAAGACATTTGTGTTGGATGAGCTTAACTGTAAATAAATAAATAAATTAAATAGTAGAAAATTTATATTTTATTATTCACATTTATTATAATAAATAAAACAAGAAAATAAATAAATAAATATGTATTATAAACTACAAACTCTGAAATTTTCTTTTAGTCGATTTTCTACTATTGTTGAATAACGAAGTGTTACTCTGAATACTCCAGCAAAAATCAGCCATCATGTGTGCATCCCATCGACCCTGGTATCCCATGCATTCTTCTCAATTTCTGACATTGAACTGCCAAATTCAGTATCGTTCACCAATTTGCGAATTTGTGGGCCATCAAATATGCCTGCTTTCAGCTTTTCCATACTTAGATTGGGAAACTTCCTTGAAATATACTGGAAACATTCACTATCTTTGTTAAGTGCTTTAACATATTGTTTCATCAGACCAAGTTTAATGTGAAGAGGGGGTAATATGATGCGATCTCGGGGCACTAGAGCCACATTTATAACATTTGGCGTACCTGGAACTAGTGTTTCCCTAGAAGGCCATTGTTTTCTCTTCCAATGTTCTGTTTTAGCTCTGCTGTCCCATAAACATATAAAACAAGGATATTTTGTAAAGCCGCTTTGTTGGCCTAAGAGGAAATTTACCATCTTAAGATCAATACAAATTACCCACTTATGTTCATCATACTTTATCTTCTTCATGACCAATGCAATTACAGAGTATTCTTCTTTTACTTTGGTTGAATGTGCGATCGGCAAGGAGTGAAATTTATTTCCATTATGCAAAAGGACACACTTCAAGCTGCGTTTTGATGAGTCGATAAATAAACGCCATTCGTTTGAATCATATCTCTGTAAGCCCATGGCAGTCATCAAACCAGAAATATCTGTGCAGTACACAAAGTCATCCTCTTCAGCAAAATAATGAAGTAAGTCTTTTTCTCGAGTACGGTAATACGAAACTTTAGTTTCTTTAGTTATGAGACCTGTTTCTTTCGTCCGGGACGCAAGTAATTCAGAAGATCTTTTCGACAATCCAAGGTCTCTAATTACATCATTAAGCTGATCTTGATTCCATGGTCTCGGCGAGAAATGTTTGTGTGGGATGAACTCGTCATTTTCAGCTGTAGATGGTAGTGCTGGATCTGACATATCTGATTGGTAAGACATACTTGAGGTTGAGTGTCCTGGTGAAGATGAAAGCACATGACTACTGCTTGCACCCCGATCATATTCTATTTCTTGTGAATGTACAACTGCAAGTGTAAACCCATCAGCAGACCTCGTGGGGTAAGACCATCGCATATGTTTTCCAAAACCGCTTTTTGTACTTAAACAAAAATAACACTCGGATGCGTGGTTCGCTGTTTCTCTCCATAGCATAGGCTTCAAAATTTCCAAGTGTCGTCTGTAAAATGAAAAAAAAAATTGAAATCAGGAATATGAAGAATTCAAATTTTAATTAAGAAATATTGTAATTATAAAATATTCCAAATCTATTAATTTATACTTACTTTACGTTAGAAGACTTCATAGATAAATTCAATCGACATGGAATGCATATAGTACTCGGTGTCCAATGCTGGTTCAAATTGTCCGGATAGATATTATAGCAATCTTGATATGACTTTTGCAATGAAGTTAAGAAGCACTTCCGTTTTTTTCCCGGTGATATATTGGCCGCACACATAACAAAATAAATCTGGATCGTTTTTACATAAAATGTTCTGGCTCATTTTTATTAATATTTGAAAATTGTTTTTAACTTCTAAGCTGTATGACTCTAATTTTTGTGTAGGTATTAAATGATGTTTGCGTTATCGCAAACACTTCTTGAATGAAATAAAAAGGGTCAAGGAGATCTTATAAATACTGATACTATAATTTGGGATAACCCTTTGTGTGGATACAGTTTGTGTGTGCTGCAAATTTTTTATTATTCCCAAGAATCCTAAAAAACATTAAGGACTTTTATGAAAAAAAAAAAATCATCCGTTACAGGTAGCTAACGGAAAATAAGAGCACTTCAGCGTACACGCACATTTATGAGCGTTTTATTACTATCCTACCGCAATCGTAAAAATTAAACAATCTTTTGTTTATTACTTATTTTTTTTTAATTATTAGAATCATAAAAATGTCATAGAGGTTTTTCCCAAAGGGGTTTTGCCAAAATGCGTGTCGTAAAATGCACCTGAGTTTTTATGTTCTGCATTTTCATTATATAGTAGGTACAATTTTCTACAGTGCTTGTAAATATGCGATACCTTCAATTAATTGTAAATAAAAATCTAAAGCATGCATCGATTTTTATCATACATATCTAGTTTAATTCGCATGATATGTAGCTTTACTACAAAAAAATAAAAAGTAATATTTTTTGCAGTTTTCGATTTTTTCCAGATTTTTGTTTTTCAATTTTTTTGCTAACAATTTGTTTCATAACTTTGAAACTATTGATCACATTAAAAAAATTTGTACACGTTCTTTAAAGATATTGTAAACCTTAATTTTTGTAAATTTAATTTGACAAAATCGGACTAGTTGTTTTTGAGTTATGACAAAATAAGTGGAGAAATGTCTCAAAATATTGTCAATTTTACTTAAAAAATTTTTAAAAAAAAAATTATCCATAGAATTGAAAAATTTTACCATTTTTGTACTTAGGCAGCCATGATGCATCAAATCTATATAGTGGTTAGTCAAGCCTTTTTTTGCTGTTGACCTGTGTTATCATTAATTAAACAAATGCTAATGAAAATAATTTCATTACAATTGTAATCAATGAAATTGTAATGAAATCATCAATTAATTAGTTCATTCAATTAATTAGTCTCATGTATGGTGAAAATGCTAAATGATTTGTTGCTCATTTTATTTTGTAATGCTAATAACAACAAACAAAAAAGGACTTTATCAGCTTCTTACTTAATATACCTTTTCCCAGCTGCTCTTAATATTTGTAAGCAAGTTTTTCGAAGTATTTTTTAATTTAACAAGTTTTATTTAGTAGCACAAAAAACATTTTCGAGGAAAAACAAACAAAAAAATGTCAAAGAGCAAGCAATGAAACCTTTTTTTTTTATGAAGTCCAACAATAATTAAATTTTCAATTATGAAGTGTTTGAATGATAATAATTGAAATTTATATAACAAATTTATCCTGCACTTGAATGTTTTTAGAACTTTTATAATGCTTAATTAAATATTTTGAAATTTATAGACGTTTTTTTTTACAAATTTTTCCCACTTAACATAAATTTTTTAAATTACTTTTTCCATTCTAAACTTCAAAAATTTAATTTCCGTTTAAGTTTGTTTGTTTTCATACGAATTGTTTCCTTTAAAATTGCAGTACTTTACTTTTTTACTATTAGAAAATTTTATCAATTTATATTCTTTCTTTTCACACTTAAAAGTGTTTGTCAATTTCTTTTATAGATGATTATCTATTTAACAAGCGCTTCAAAATTTAAAAGTAAACGTCAAATAGTGGGTACGAACTTAATTTTTTTGTCGAAGGATAATTCAAAAATTTAAAGGTTAAAATTCAAACGCACTAAATTGAAGACTATTTGCTAGAAAACAGAATTAAAAGTAAAAAAAAAAATAAATGGTTAAACAAATAAAAATCAGCAGATAATAATGGACCTTAAAATAACGGCAGAAGAAAACAAAAAAAAATTCAAAATTATCGTTTCAACACGACGAAAACTGCAAAAGAAAAAAGTCCCCCCTCGACAAACACATATGCCTGGCCATACGCCTATACAATTTGTATGAAATAAATTATTATTATACACATGTTGGGTTATTTTTCTGCAAATACAATGCAGATTGTTGTTTTCAGGTATCCCAGCAAAACTTTGGTAATGGGTGCGATAAAGTAATGCATTACCTTGTAATGTGTACTCCTTACCTGTGTCATTATTTTCCAACAAGAAGTAATGAGTTATAGATAATTGAACACTCATGGATTACTTTGTAATGAGACCTCATTACATTTTACATTACTTCAAAACATAAAATAATGACTTACCGATCATCAGTTACATAATGCATAAATTATAAACGTAAAGTAATTATTAATATATATTTTTGAAAATCTATTTATAGACACATTACTTTGTGATATTTTGTAAGCATAATGGTAAGGTGTATATTTTTGATATCACGAACGAAAACACGAAGCACAACAACTCATCTACATTTTAAGCAATAAAATATTGTATGTATTGATAGCTCAGTTGGTAGAGTTCTCGCCTAACTAATTGTTAAATACCAGAGACCCCAGGTTCAAATCCCAGCATGACCAAGTTATTTATGTTATAAAAAAAAAGTTATTTATTGAATTAAAAAAAATATCTGTAAAAAAAATTGTTATGTATTTTATTTTATGAAAATCTATTTATAGACCCATTACTTTTTCCCACCATGTAACCATATAAGTAACCAGTTACTTTACCCCTTACAAGGTAATGAGTTACTTTGAGGCTCATCGCCTGTAAAATTCATCAGTGAAGTAACGTGTAAAGTAATGCATGAAGCCCTATGGCGATACATTACTTTACCCATGATTTGGTAATGTGTGGTTTTGCTGGGATTCCAGGTACACTTGTAAAGAGGGAGAACAACGAGAAACAAACCAAGGCGAAAAAGTGCTCATGAGTTTGGCTAATCGATACACCAACAGCGGCAGAACTATTAATGCTGATAACTTCTTTACAACATTAGACGCAGCTTAACGTCTTTCGTCGATTGGACTAGCATACGTTGGCACCATTAGATCCAACAAAAGGTGTCTTCCCAAAGAAGTGAAAAAAAAGGCCAGTGCTTTCATCTGTGTTCGGTTTCTATGATAATCTTATATCACTGTGCAGCTACGTTCCAAAGAAGAACAAAGCAGTAAATCTACTATCCACTGTGCACTACACCAAGAAAGTTGAAGGCGTAGCAAAAAAAACCGGAAGCTATATTATTTTACAATTCAACAAAGGACGGCGTTGATACAATGGACCAAATGGTAACGCATTACTCCACAAAACGGTCAACCAGACGTTGGCCATTAGCATTTTTTTGCAACATGATAGACGTCATGGGATTAGCCGCTTACATCATATGCAATGAAAATATAGAAGGAACCAGAAAAGAGAAGCGACGATTGCTGAGTAAACAATTGGTGCTTGCTAATACTGAAAATCGCATGAACAACAACCATATTTTGGGCAACATTCAACCCGTTTGGCCACTGAATCTTTCTTTGGAAGGCCGTTGAATACTCCCAGCAACATGCTGCCTAACCAACAAAGCGGCCCTAGTACACTGAATTCCAGAAAAGATTGCAGAATTTGTCTCACGCAAGACGAAAAGCTGCGTAGGAAGACACGTTTTTCCTGCACCAAATGCACTAATCCTGTGTGCCAACAACATTCTAAAGTTGATTATACAGTAAAACTCGATTAAGACCAAACTCGGTTAAGACGAACCCTCGGTTAATACGAACTAATTTAAAAGTCCCGACGTTTTGACAACAATTTTCATATAAAATACATCTTTTAATACGAACTCGGCTAATACGAACGAATACGGTTGTTATGAACTGTTTTAAGCAGTCCCAAAAACTCGTTTCCATACAAATTACCATGTTTAGTACACTCTTTATCCGTTTAATGGGATAGACCTAATATGAATTTCATATCCGTGATGAAGAAATATTGGAAATTGTTAATCCTCCCGATGTTGAAAGTTTGTCTAGTGATAAGAAGTCGAAATAGAGGAGGAAGTATTTAATATACAAACGGTACACAATAGCTTAATAAACATAAAAAAATATATTCGAACAAAACCGTGTGCCGAAGAAACTGACAATCATATTTTGGTAACAGAAAAACTTTAATTTAATTTATTCATTTATTTACTTATAACGAATGAAATCGTTAATTCAGTCATTCAGAAAAAAATAACAAATTTGTTTTAAAAAAATGAAGAATTTTAATTGAATTTTTAATTTTAAATGCATGAAATGCTAATTTTATTTTTTATTTATGTAAAGACCTGAATAATCTTGTTTTTGTTTTAATAAATACATATTTTTTATCGTTATAAAAAAAACCGCTTAATACAAACCTAGCTTATGACGAACTAATTTTTTTGGTCCCTCGGAGTTCGTCTTAACCGGGTTTTACTGTACTTGTTTTTCATGCATTCCACAAAATTAATAAAAATTTTTTTACATTTTTAATAGTATATTCGATGATGTTCTGATGATGGGAACCTAGAAAATTCCCGAAATAGATATATCAACACATTCCTGAAAGGGTCAAATAAAAATTTGAAAACAAAAACTCTATAGATTATTTTTTAGGACAATATCCTAATAAAGAAATATAGAGTATGGCCTCGAACTTGAATAATTTTCATTTTCATTGTACAATTAAAGGTCGAAAAAAACATAATTTTTATTTTTAATAAAAATTATATCAAACTAATTTAATATTAAATTTAATTACTAACACTTCTTCGAACACTTATTTAATACAAAAAAAAAAAAGATAACCTTCGCACTAGACTTCAAAACTTTTACTGGGTTTCAATTTCTAAATGCACGGACTCAACAATTTATAATTATTCCGGCTTTACCTTTGATGGCACCGCAGTTTATCATTTACTAGTGGTATCTCACAAATTAGGAGTTGATAAAACTAGATTAAATTGATCAATTATACACACAGAGAAAAATGTAGCTATTTGCCAACTGAAATTCGATTACTATGACGCAAATTCGGTTATTACGAATTTCAGACGTTTGACACAACTTAACATTAGTTTTCACAGTAAAGTTCGTTTATTTCAACTGAATTTTATTTGTAAAACCTAATATATTCAGAAATCTAATGTAAATATTGTTACACTAACTGAATTTATAAGTTGGTACCATTAATATAAAATTTTCAAATCGGTTGGCACATAATTTCTCTGGTGTAAAGATTCCCAATTATGAATAAACTCAAAATCAAAGTTTAACAATTTTAGACAGATTTCATAAAATTTGGTGAGTCATTAAAATTAAACAAAACCTGTTATAATTTTATACATATACACACTTCAAAAGCTTATCTTACCCTTATCGCAGAAAAAATTTTGCTTGCTTGTTCCAAAATTAAAAACAAAATGGCTTCCTTCATTAGTTTAATAATTTTCCAAACAAATTTCCGCAGATTTTCCAGGCATGTAACTTGTCAAAATGCTTCCTTACTAATAATATCACCGCGCACATAAATCCTAATACTAACAATTTTCACTGCAGCTGTATTAACCCTTTAACGCCCAAATCAAATCTTGCTTTGAGAAACTGATTTACACTAATTTATTGAACAAATTACGTTAAATTAGAATACAAAATGAAGAAAAATAATTGAAATAGCCAACGATGTCCTTTTGCAGGATATTTCCCCAAATGGGGGCAATGGGCAAAAGTGATACGATACATGGCCAATTAAAATTTGTTAACGAAAAGTATACAATTTAAATTGAAAATCACTGATGAGCCTGTCCATACTTAGTATTGTTACGTTTGTAAGATGAGCGCAGGTTTGATTCTTACAGCAGCAGGTTGTTGAAAAAATTTATCATATAGGGACAATCTGACAATTATAGGACACAAATAATAATACAATTTAAATGGAAAATCACTGATGAGCCTGTCCATACTTAGTATTGTTACGTTTGTAAGATGAGCGCAGGTTTGATTCTTACAGCAGCAGGTTGTTGAAAAAATTTATCATATAGGGACAATCTGACAATTATAGGACACAAATAATAATACAATTTAAATGGAAAATCACTGATGAGCCTGTCCATAAAAAGGCAGAAACTAGTCTAGTCTGATTTAAAAATTAATAGTGTTTATAATTTTTAGAGAAAAACGTTTATTCTTCTTCTTAACCTCAACATTTCTAAAATAAAAGTGTTTTTATATTGTTGCATTGAAAGTGTGCTGATCCCTTCATTACAAAGCGAATTATTCATATTTTAAGGATAATTTTAAATATCTTTGTTAGGTGATGTGGGCTTACATTATCGCTTACATAACTCTCTTCAATATTTTTTATATAATTTTACTGCTAGTTTTTCATCTATTAGTAATAACACTTAGTGTTGTTATTATTTTACATCTCTATAAATCTTTCGGCGTTATTTTGTTGAAAATATGATCAGAATTACAATTTAGCTGTTCCATTAGATTCGATGGTATTTACAAGGATTTGGTCATATTCTTAAAACTTCTGATATTGTCACATCAAAATTTTAACCCAATTTTATAAATTTTTTAATGAATTTTTTCACATTTAAAAATTTTCTGATTTAAATGTGTACGAACATTTGCTATACATATCAACCCATTGTCCCCATTTGGGGACGTCAATATAACTACGCAAGTAAAAAACTTTAGTTTTATAATTTTTTAAAACTTTTCATTAATTTTTCTTCTAAACTACAATATTTAAGTAAACCATTTGTAACCAGCTCATCTACAGCACACGTTCATAAAGAAATATTAAAAATTTAAAATTCAATCATCAGTCTTCAATTTTATCTAATATAACGTTGAAAACAAAAATTTTTACATTATTTTGTTAATTATAATATCGGTAATCCATAAAAACTATAAAATATTTTCTTTTTATACAAATAAACTTTTGACAGCACAAAATACAGGTGTTCATATGGGGACAGTGGACGGTAATGGGTTCAGATAAAAATAATGCGTAGTAATGCCCATTCAATTTAATCAAGGGGGTGTCTGAGCTTTTTCCGATATTCGAAATCTTTCGATTTTTAGCCAACTTCTCCCGAAGAGCCTTTTTCCCCTGTACTTCGAATAATTCAAAAATATGGCAGCTCTGGTTGCACTAAATAGGCAATATGGATATAAAAATTTTTGTTTTCATAAGTACTTTATTCCTGTCGGCTAGTTGATATAGTTTTCATAAATTAAATCAAGTTTTCTTACAAAAAAAAAAAAAATATTTAACCCCACTTTTTAAACCTTCAATGTAAGATTGGACAGCTGAAAAAAATTAATGTGTCTCTATTGTTTACACCTCGACAACATATCCAAAGTTCATTAAAATGCGCGACCCGGGATACCTCCTTGTAAGATCATTTAGCAAGAGTAAAATTAATGTTGTACAGTGTTATAATTATCCCTAGATCACATTACACAGAAAAAAACTAAAATCGAGTTTCAATTAAAATATTTGTTGATTCAATTAAAATTTTAATTAAATTCGGTCATGTTGCAGAAACTGTAGTATCAATTAAAATAGTTTGTAACTATTTAATTGTTTTTATTTTCAATTAATGTTTTAATCAAATCTATTAAAAATTTAATTGAATATTGTATTTAATTTCAAACAAATTTTTAGAAGATAATATTAAAAGTTGCAAACTGCTAAAATTTAAAAAAAACCGCTAGAATGCAAACAATCCCCAAAAATAAAAAAAAAAAACAAAATTGCAACGAAATTGGCATTTAGAAACTAAAAACTATAAATTTAAAAAAATCGCCACAACCAAAAATAAACAAAATTTGATCAAAATCGCTAAGATTTAAAAAACAATTCTCAAAATTTGCCGAAATTTAAAAAAAAGTTAAAACAAAACGCTGAAATTTAAAGAATTAAAAAATTGGTAAACAATTGGAAAAATTAAAACAATCGCTAAAACTTAAAAAGCGCTGAAATTGGAAAAAAATCTTAAAAAAATCGCTAATTTAAAAAATCGCCAAAATGGAAAACATTACCTAAAAATGTACTTCTGAAAAACGAAAACATTTTTTTTTCGGACTATTTTTTTTATTTTGGGGAGTTTTTTTTTTTAATTTGGTTGATTTTTTTTAATAGTTGGAATAGTTTTTTTTTCTTAATTTGTCAATTTTTTTTTTTCAATTTGACGATTATTTCACATTTCAGGAATTATTTTAATTTTAGGATTTTGTTTAAATTTTAGATATTTGTTGAGATAGGCGTGCTAGAGAAGATTAAGCATACTTTTCTAAAAATCATAACTACATTGTAAATTTTTAATTGAATTAAACTGCGCAGTTTCTGGTAACACAAACTTCATCAGTAATCCTTTTGACAATACTGTAATTATTTGTTATGGTTTTTATTGTTTGATTGCATCTATATGAAATGTTTATTTATTAAATGCAATCCTGACCGTGGATTGAACCTGCTTTCTTTGCCACATGCACTTCGCACTACACTTTAGACAGGCGCTTTAACCGCTTGATCTAAAGTCAGGTCGATTTTTGCTGTGGCTTAAAGTTTTATTTTAATTTTTGAGAATTTTGTAATCTTAGCGAATTGTTTTATTTACTAAATTTTTTTTTTTTTTTCAATTTTGGCGATTTTTTTTTTTTAATTTTGGCGATTTTTTAAAGTTTTTGCATTTTTTCTTTGTTCTTATTATGGGCTATAAAAACTGTACATTTTGTGTGCACCAAATTCATGTTCAATTAATTATTAAACTTTTTATCAAAAATGAATTTGAAAGCAAACAAAAGTTTAATTGACAATTTCGTTATGATAATTTTTTCTGTGTAGGTTAGAGTCCTTTTCAAAAACTTTTTGACTTTTCCTTAAACTTGTATCCCTCTTTAAGTCACATTTGTTTTATTAACAAATAAAATTAGTTTTGTAAGTGAGCGACTGGTGTGTACAACAAAAATCTAAAGAATTTATTTTTCTGAAATAAATCAAATTAAATATTTCAAATAGAGAATTTCTGTTAGGAAAACAAAACTGAAAAAATTTAAGTTTAATTTTATTTTATCTTTCTACATAGTTTAATATAGTTAATAACAAATAGTCAAGTGTACTCTAGCATAGATAAAAGTTTATTTTTTGTGTCAGAAAATTTACAAATTCCACATTGCGTGCTTGTCTCTTAGAACTCATATAAAAAAGCTTCACGAGAAATGTCTTTGGTCTTGACTTGAAATAAAAAGACAAGTGATAAATGATTTTATGACATATTTGAGCATTCGAAAAGACAAAGAAAGAAAAAATACCAAATATGTTTGCTTTACAAAAAATATAAATTGCAAACTAAATGGCAGGTTAAAGGTCTTTGAATAATTTTAAAAATATTTTTTTGTCAAAAAAAAAAAAAAACTACTTGAGTTTAAAGCCCTTATTATCAAGATAATACTTGAAGCGGAAAGAAAATTATTTATTGTAAAAATTTAAAAAAATTTAGATTAAAGAATTTAAAGATATAAGAAGATAAATTTTAATAATTTATGAAATGTTTTGAACATATTGTACATTAAGCGGCATTTTTTTCCAACTTTCGATTTTTATCAATTATTGTTGTGATTATTGTAGAACTAGGTCTAAAAGTTAGGTGGTGCGAAGTTGAGAAAAATCGGATAGCATTAAACTGTTGAGCTCCGCATACAAAATTTTCGATTTTTGAAAATTGTACACTCAGGGAACTTCGGCTTTAAAAATATGTAGTTGTTTCTTTATTTTTAATGTAAATGTCAGTCATTTGTAGAACAAATTAAAATTTTTACAATTTTAGTTGATTTTAATGAAATGTAAGTCATTCTTTCTTTAAGTGAAATTTCATTTGTTTTCAACTACATTTGCAGTGGTCTTTACCTACATAGTATTCTAAGTGTACTTAAACTGTTTTAATACGAATATGTCTTGGGACACATAATTTTCAATTAATTTTGTCATGCTAAGCACAAATATTTTGAAATCGGTTTAACGGTTTTTGAGATATTGCGACTTGATATTTACTATAAATTGATTTTTTTCCTCCATTCCACAAATTTTTTAAAAATTATCCTAATTTTTTTTATTTTTGCACTAGCAAAAAAAAAAACAGAACTACTTTTTTTATTTTAGAAAGTGTTTTGCAACCGTCAGATAATGAAAATCGTAATTAATTTTTAATTAATTACTGTAGCATTTTTTATTTTAGTTAGTCCCTTTTCAGGAAGAAGAAGAAGAAAACATTTTTAATGAAAAATTTTACGGACACAAGGGATACACCAGACTGCCGCAGTTTCGTCCCCCTCCTGGGACTCGTCAGTGGTTAATTTATGTGTCAATTAAACAAAGTATTTTATATTTGTTAATTTGCTCTATATGAAAAACTTTTTTACTTTTTTGGTGTCGTACTGGGATTCAAACCCACTGCCTTAGCATTAAGCTATGCATCGTAATCTCACCTCTTAACGAGTTGAGCCACGGTCGACACAGCGATGACTGTGGCTAAGTGGAGTTTTGTCACACTACGTACTCACAAGTATTGTTTCGATCAGAAGAGACAGAATTAACTAATACCAATGCACAATTAATTTCTCAACTAGAATGCTTCTTCTTCTTAATCCTATCTCTCTTTCACAAGTAATTATCACGTTTTTTTTGATGCTCTTTATTCACATACAATATTTGGATACCAAATGTAGGTTAGAGATTGAGTCGCCGTTAAGCAAGTTTCTTCAAATTTTATGTTAGAAAGTGTTTTGCAACCGTCAGAGCATAATTATGTCAATATTGGTTAAAGGAGCATATACACGACATGTATTTGTCATCTGACATGTCAAATTTCCCACAGCAAAATACATACATGTCGTGTGTGACCTTTTTAACTTTGCTTCTGTAAAAGTTAGACGCAAAGTCATCTGACAAAATTTCAATTAGAGCGTGCTCTATTTTCTTCTGACAAACCATCTGACAACAGCTGTTTTAAATATGAAACAAAAAGTTGTCATAAATCCATGCCGTGAGAAAACAAACAGCGGCGGTCCCCTATTGACGGAATCATTAGCCGGCTAAAGTTAACATTTTACAATACCAATAAATGTATATACATTTTCCCATTTAATAAAATTATGTACATATATATGTTTATAAAAAGTTTTATAATTATATCCCAAATTGGTATGTCCGCATTTAAAGAAAAATTATTTAAGATGGCTGAACTATTTTGCGGCGCAAAAAAAATTTTTGCTGCGGCAGCATGCCATGTTGAAACCCAGATCGACTTGATTGTTGGCTCCACAGAGAACGGTTTCTTTTCCTCTTTTCTTTTTTTTTTAATTTCGATTTCATTGCAGTTATAATTGAAATTACACTGCACACTGCAATTGCATTATCCTTTGATTAAATTTGACTATCACTTTAAAAAAAAAAATTATTTTAATAAAATTTTCGCACTGATCAGCTGTTGAAGAAAAAAACAGAGACTGTGTCAGAAGCAAAAAACATGTACGTTTGTGACCAAATATTATAAACCTTATGTAAAACAGCAATTTTGACAGACATGCACAATTACATGTGACTTGAAAATTTGACATGTCAGGTGACAAATACATGTCGTCTATATGCACCTTAAAGGATACAAATATCTCGAAAAATTAGAAAATTTACATAGTAACTAAAATTGTTATGCTTTTTAGTTTATACACTAGGCATATAACTTTTGGCATTTTTTTTGCAAATATTAAAATATAACAGGCAAGGCTGAATAGTCCATGGAAAAATATGATAATTGAGTTTTCATTTTTCGCGATCGTTAAAAAAGGTTCAGCACCAAATGCGATGAAGTTTGGAATAGGATTTTTTTGATGGCACTATTTATAATAATTTTTCTGATTTTAATCACTCTTTGTTAAACTTAAAATTTATTTCTTGTAACATCTAGTTTGTACTTTTCTTTTATTAATATTGTTATGATGTTTTAAAATTGTTAAAATGTTAAAAAAAAAATAAAATAAAATAAAATAAAAATCTTGGAATGTTTTAGAAATCGCATTCGGTGCGGAAGGTTTTTGTTTCAAACAGACCTAAGATAACGTTTCCCATAGCGTAGTGCCTTTTAATTTTTTAGGCAAAAAAATTGTTATGCCTATTATACACTGATTATTGAAGGAATATTTACTTTAACTTTTGGTTTTCATTAATTAACTAATGTTTTGATTATTGTAGCACTAGGGCCAATAGTTTTGTAGTGTGAAATTTTAGAAAAATCGTATTACTTTATAGAGGCTTACAAAGCCTCTTTTAAAAAATATGTTTTGTAATACTTCATCTCATATTTCGTGAAGAATTTAAGTTCCAAAAAAAAATTATAAGATAATTTTTAAAATATTTATACAAAAATTTAGCTATTTGTCAACTTTTGGTTATTACGAAATTCATTGGTACAACTGAAAATTAGTTTTCACAACAAAGTTCGGTTAATTCAACTGAATTTTAGTTGCAACACCTAAAATATTCAGATATATAATGTAAATATCATTGTACTAACTGAGTTTATATATTGTTACAATTCAAATACATTTGGATGGGAAATTCAAGTTGCGTGTCAATTTAACTTTTGCCTAGGCTCCCATGGTAAATCGGATTGAGACTACTAAATTATTCATTCTTCCACTAAAAAAAAATCATCATTACAATTAATGTCTTTTTGTTTCATATTATTTAATTTGTTCGGACTGACTGCATCTCATAACTACTTTTCACAAAATCTTAAACAATATTGACACTAAAAGAGCGAAGATGCTCATAAAAAACCAGACTGATAATCTCATAGTTGTCGCAACTATAATATGGCTGTAGTTAAAGAGAGGAATATGATACTAAATACTATATTATTGATTGTTGACAAGAGAGATTTTTACTATAACATGATTAAAGTAACAATATTAGTGGTGAAATATGATTGATATAACAATCATTTTATTACGACAACCATTTATGGCTGTAGGAAACATAGTTTTGTGGCCGCAACCATATTCCAACCATATTTTATTTTTCTGCGTGTGTTATTTTGTTATTTCCGTAAATAAAAAGTTAACTCACACATGCGGATTTAAGTTTAGTATATCTAGTTTTTCAAGTGTACAAAGCGCCATTGGTGTGCCATCAAAAAATCTTAAATTTTTATCTAACCCCAGAAATTAAAAAAAAATAAAAATCTCCATATAGCTCAATGCTTCCTCCATTAAGAAATTTATGGAATTCCATTTATCGTAAAGGGCCCACTAGTGAAAATATTAGCAACCAAAGTTGAAACTTTAGCAGAATATAATCCTAGACGGTTGAAGATATTTTAAAATTTTAAGTTTTTAAAAAAAAAAAAATATTAAGTTCTTAAAAAAAAAATTTCTTTTAAATTCTAATTTATAACGAGCTTTCAATCTCCGTATACTTACCAAAATAAAGCAAATGAAACATATTAGCTAGGTTGATACTAGTATTTCGATCTGACTAAAGATCTCATCTCATTAAGTTAAGACATTAAGTTAACCAATTTTAAAATTTTTTGAAAAAAAAAATATTATGCTTTTTAAAACTGCTTTTTGGCAACCATCAGGGTATAATTTTTCTAAGTTTAGTAGTATTTTAATAAAAAGCCTCCATTAAAGCATGGACACGATAAAATTTTTACAAGCTCAAACATCGATTAAGTTACTCCTGTAATCACTAGAATAACTAATTTAGACTTTTTGAATTTTCTGAAATCTAGAAATTATAAAACCAGCTACATTTTAGTTCATAATAATTTAACGTTCAAATTGTTTATTTCTGGTAGAAACGGGTTTAGGTAACTCCATTTTTTATTTCTTGTAAATAAATCACAATCTTTTTTATTTTTATGGTTTAGTTTATTAATTCAAATTTTAATATAAATGAGTTGTAGGGTTTGTTGGTAATATTTTCTTTATTGTGTTGACTTTGTCGAATGAGATATCGCTATCTAAAGATCAACAAGCATCTATCGGTTGCGCATGCCAATAGCTGATGTAAATGACATATGGGGCGTTGGTGAACACAGTGTTGCCATCATAATTTGGTCACTGACGTGAACATCATCCTGTGCCAGGCAGACCTATGAATAACAATGACAATTATTTGTATGTGTTCGGGTGAGTATAAAAAGTGTGGGGTAAAAAAAATTCAAATAAAAAAACAAAATAAAAATATAAAAAAACAAGATTATGCTTGAACTTGAATGGATGATATCTTCTATAAAAACTCTGAGCAACAGCCTTCATCTTGCAATTATAATAGGGTAACGCGCAAGTAGAGAAACGTCTAAATATTAAACCAATGGGTAGGTAAGATCACAACTTTGCCCAGTAAGTCGAATAAAAGTTCCATTCAATACAAAAAATCCACCGAAAATCGGTCATTCATTTGAACCAAGTTATAATTTCACTTGCTTGTTGGGTGTGAGAATGTACCAAAACCAAATCCAAATCGACCTTGGGTAAAATTATTGATGAAATGGGAGAAGTTAGTTGTGCGAAAGTGTAACAGTAAACCGATAAACTTGCTCAGAGCTTGTGAGCCAACTACATCCTTCATAAGGCACCATAAAAGGAGTGCATTGGTACAATTTTGGAATTTTCAAGATAATAAATTCTTTATTCGCCGATTGGCAAATCCCAGAAATACGTCAAATATCCTCAACGTACTTAATACTTTTTAAAGTTTGGGTAGTGATGGGGTGGGTGATTTTAATGCAGGTTGGGTAAGGGTTTTCACAAGGTCCCGTCAGGGTCGTACTCAAAATATTCTAAAAATTTTGATTTTGAACATCAGATTTTAAAATCTGAGTATTATCCAAATCTTGGATTACCTTAAACTTGATATGTGTTGTGCGGTGCGGTTCGGATTAGGGTAGTGGACTTGCACACCTCGTGCAGGTACTTGGGCGAGTGGTGTAAGTAAAGATGGGTTGATGGGCTGGTTATCTGCCTCTAGATCTTTTTCCAGCGAGTCAATTTTGCTCCAATAAAAGAGCTTAGCTTTCTGTAGTCACGGTTGAGTTCATCCAATTTGTTCGCTGGCGTGACCACAAATCCTATAAAAGAAGAAAAAAAAATCAAATTTTGTTTGGATAGTTTTTTATAAATATAATAGTCGTGTTTGTTGTTGTATGAAAAAATCTACAGGAACAACGGCATGCAGATGGAATGATTTAAAATAATAATGGTGGATTCTCTCTCTCTCGAAAAATCTTAAATCATGTTTAAAGAAAAAATTTACTAGAAAAAAGCCCTACTGGAAATATAAATGCTGGTAATATTCTTTTTTTTAGAAAACATTTCCAGTTCCCATGCTTCTAGTATAACATGTTGACTTTCAAATATATTTATGTTTGCCTATAAACATATTTATATATGTTTGAAACTTGTGAAAAAGGTCTACCGGCAAATATATACAAAAATTATCATAATAATAGATGCACCTAAATATAAATTTTTCAAACTAATAAAAACTCTATATTTTATAAACAAAAATTAAAAAATTCAGTTCTTTAATATTAACAATAACAAAATGAAGGAAATATGTTAAATATTTTAAATAAATAATGCTTAACTAAAAATATTATGGTAAATAGGTAACATATGGAAGTTCAATAACAGATCATAATAATAGATACACTCAGGAAAAAATTAAATAGAACAAACAAACTATAGATTTTCTTTAAAATAATTTCTGAATATTAAAATATGACTGGCTGCAAATATATATATATGTGGCAAGTGACCCAACTTTTGAAAACGATGTCGTCCGATCGGGATGAAATTTACAAAACACATTTACAAAACATTTATTTTGATAGGCATCCCACTCGCATCCCACTAAGCGACCAAAAAGCTCTTAAAGGAAAAGACCTAAGCTTACTTTTGAGCAACAAAAAAATAGGCATATTTTGAAAAAAAAACTCAAAAAATGCTATGATTTTGAAAAAAAAATAGTAAAAACTAATTTCTTTTTTTTAATATTTTTTTTCGAAAGATTGAAGAAATAGCTATCTAAACTATTAAGGACGAATTTTGCTAAGAACAATAGGTAATAAGTTACATGAATGAGAAAAAAATACCAGTTTGGCCAAAATGTTAAATTTTGACCCCCTCTAACTCAGAGAGTTCTTGATCGGAAGACATCGTTTTCAAAAGTTGGGTCACTTGAGATGAAACGCCCCATATATATGTTTACAATAAGCGTATTTGCATGTCCCAAACATAATATCTAAAAATTTTAAAATTTCAAATATATCTTTATTTAAACACAGAGAAAAATTTTGCCGTTTGCCAACTTCGGTTACTACTCAAATTCTGTTACTACAACAAAACTCGGCTTACACAACTAAATATTGGCTTTCACAACAAAGTTCGGTTAATACAATTGCATTTTAGTTGCAACTCCTAAAATACTTAGAAACCAAATTTCAATATGGTTTTACTAACCGAATTGGTTGTTACTACTAAAATACACTTTTCAATTCGGTTGGCACTTTATTTCTCTGTGTGTAGGTTTGAAAATTTGAATCATTGTAATTATATATATAATTGCCTGCGAACATATTCAAAAGTGTATTTTTTCTGAGTGTTTTGAAGATTCATTCATGAAGCGCTGATTTGTACTGTATATCAGAATTAGGCCAAGTTTTTGGGATGCCAGTTAAACTTGATTTAGTTAAACCTTTTGAGCATTACCAACTAATAAGTAATATTATCAAAAAATTAAGCACACAATCAAAATGTTTTTTACTGGGTCGAGAAAGGCACACTTTGACAAAAATGAGCTATTAATCGGACCATAATATCTAGCCCCCTATATTGAAGATAACAAATTTATTTTCACTGAATTGAATCGTATCGAATTATATCAAACTCAATGCAATAAAATCCATTTATATACAATAAGATCCACCATTTTTCGCATCAAATTGTATTTCAATTAGATAAAGGGCTATATCAAATTTAATAAATGTATTTGTTGTATCATATTAATTTTTTTTTAATCGGGTGTTGTTAATTCCATAAATATTCTAAACTAATTTATAGACCATTTTCATTATTAACCATTTTTATAAAAACTCCTCAACTTGTTGATGTTGATTTTAACTGTGTTTAAAAAAAGCGTTAAATTAAATTAATCTTTATGACGGACGTTCGAAGCACATCGTCACAAAATAATAAATATAAATAAATCACAATGACAAGAATGGAATGACTGGAAGGATGAGTTTATTGGATGGTTGATGATAATTTATACAGAAAATATGATATCAAAAAACAAACCATGTAAACGATATTTTAGCAACAAGTAGTTAATATAAAGTTGAAGAATGTTTATAGAATTTTAATTAAGAGAACCAATGAATAATTTATATAAGGGTAGCACTTCCCAGTAAAATAGTAAAATCCAAATAACAGATTGCAGAACAACTCATTCTGTATTATAAAAGGTGCTAATGTATGTTCTAAAACGGATTCTCTTTGTATGGAGTTTATCCTATTTGCAATAGGTTATTTACCTCCCAACAAGAACAGCTTTCTTTACACTCAGATTTAATCAATTTAACAAATTTTGCTGGGTTATCGATGTAAATTTATAACAGGCAGATAATGACGCTAAAGTATCGTTATCAATTAACAACCCTTTCAACTGACTATCGTTATCCCTAAAATACCGTTAACGAAATAATTTAAATACCGTTATCTATAAAATAAAGTTGCCGACATAACTCAAATACCGATATCCTTAAAATACCGTTACCGAAATAGCTAAAAAAACCAATACCGAAATAATTGAAATTGCGATATCCTTAAAATACTATTACCGAAATTATCTGACAAGATCAGAAAAAATAAAAAGCTGTAAATTTATATGTCTTCCCAAAATTTGAGCACAATCACGCCAGTCATTGAAATTCAAGCAGAATGGGGCTGAAAATATCCGTGTGCATTGACATTACCTGAATAACTAAAATACCGTTACCGAAATAACAGAAATGCCGTTATCCTTAACATAATGTTATCGAAGTAACTAAAATACCTTTATCGAAATAAATAAAATACCGTCAACGCTAAAAAACCGATACCGAAATAACTGAAATGTCATTACGCTTAAAATACCGTTACCGAAATAAATGAAAATCGCGTTTGTTAATTTTTTTGAGCTAATAAGACCTAAAATATTCATGTAAATAAAAAACTAAATTTTTGTTTACAGTTTTGTCCTGACGTTTAGTCGATTACCCTTACCCATCAATGCTTTATAATTAAAAAAAAATTAAATTCGAAAAATTGTTAAAACAGGGTAGCCCAAAAACATTCATCCGATGTTGTTTTGTTATATCTTTAGAATGGAACGACATAATTTCATAATTTTGTTTAAATATTTACTTGAAGCTTTAAGTGTTTTTGTATTACACAGAAATAACAAAAAACTGGTTTTAATTAAAAAATTTATTTAATCAATTAATATTTTAATTGATTTTGCACATACCACGGCAATGATACTATCAGCTAAAACTTTTGTTGAAAACTAAAAAGAAAAAAAAGTTATAAATAACTTCTACGAAAATCAATTACAATATTAATTGATTCAATTAAATATTTATTTAGAAACAAATTTAATTCAAATCAAATCTTTAATTAGATATTTTAGGTTGATAGTTTTTTTCTGTGTGCTTTTTGCAGATACGAGGGCGGATCAATAAGTCCGTGACTTTTCAAACTTCCCTCGTAGTTATATGAAATGCAACACCGCTCCCATCAAGAACCACCTCTTAATAGACTACTGTCAAGTTTTGAGCAAGTTCCGTCATTTACTTTGCGTTTAACAGCTGTTCAAAGCATACAACCTCGTGGATTTTTTAAAAATGGAAAAAAGTGAATTTCGAGTGCTCATTAAACATAATTTTTTGCGAAAAAAAAACCCGTCAATCAAACCAAGGAAAAGCTTGATAAATACTACGGGGACTCTGCACCATCGATTTCAATGGTAAAAAAGTGGTTTACTGACTTTTGTTGTGGTCGCACAAGTACAAATGACGCTGAACGTTCTGGACGGCCAATACAGTTGAAAATGTCGAAAAAATCCACGATATGGTGTTGACTGATCGAAGAGTAAAAGTGCGTGAGATTGTTGATGACATAGGCATTTCATATGGCAGTGTGGTTTCGATTTTAAATGATCAGTTGGGTCTGCACGATGGGTGCCGCGTTTGCTCTCAATTGACCATAAACGTAATCGAGGGACAACTTCTAAGATTTGTTTGGAGTTGTTTAACAACAACACTCCGGAAACCAAGCAGCAGTCTAAACAATGGGTTTCACCGGGTGAACCGGCTCCGAAGAAGACCAAGGTAAGTTTGTCGACCAATAATGTGATGGCAACAGTTTTTTGGGATGCACGCGGGATAATCCTCATTGATCACTTTCAGCAGGGAAAAACAATAAACGGCGAATATTATGCCAACTTAGTGGGCCGATTTAACGAGGATTTAAAAAAAAAACGACCCCATAGAAGAAGGCCAAGAAAAAAGTTATTTTTCATTAAGATAATGCAAGGGTGCACACGTGTGCAGTCTCAATGGCAAAATTCATGAATTGGGCTACGAATTGGTACCTCATCCGCCATATTCTCCGGATTTAGCCCCCAGTAACTATTTACTATTTCCAAACCTAAAGAAATTACTTGGTGGAAAGAGATTTAGCTCCAACGATGAAATTATTGATCAAACAAATGCCTATTTTATGGACCTCGAAAAATCCTATTTTTTGAAGGAAAACAAAAATTGCAGAAATGCTGGACTAAGTTTATTGAGCTAAAAGGAGATTATGTTGAAAAATTATTTTTTTTTTTTTTGCAAAAACAACTGTGTTTCATTCAAAAAGTCACGGACTTATTGAGCCGCCCTCTTAATATCTCTCTTTTTATCGCGTTTTCAATAGTTTCGCAGAGAAAATTGGGCAATAAGTTCCCGCAATCTTGCCAGGTATTGTATTTGTGGGAATACAAAATCTTTGAATTCTTCACATAAACCCATGATTTAAAAAAAAAAGCTTAAATTCGGGCGATAAATAGCTCTTGATAAATTTCGGCCGAAAATCATACTTTTCGTAGCTGAGGTTCAGGAGAGCATGAGTGTAGTTTATACGTGATTGATCATTTGCTGGCAATAGCTAATGCTATGACTGCTCTTTGTAAGGGAAACACATTGAGTCATTTACCAAAATATACGATAGTATAACGGTCACATCCGTGGTCGCCAATGGTCGACGATGCTCGATATATTCAGCCACAGTGGAGATACTCTAGTCGGAAGGAGCGCTACACTGATAGAAATTTGTGCGTAGTATTAATGAATTCCTTCATTCATCCAATGAATTTTTTCATAAAAAAGTCCCCAAAGAAACGTTTCATTGAGTCAATGAAAGGTGTTTCATTAAATCAATTTTAATGAATGGTTTCATTGAGACAATGAAAATTTCATAAAGTATAAGAAATCTTTTTCATTAATCCTAGCCTAATCGTTATGAAAGTTTCATGTGTTTAATGAATAAAATTCATAGTTTGTATGACATATTTTCGCTGATATTTAATAATTTCCACTTTTTTATGATTATTTTAGCAAAATTTAAAAATTTTGAAAATAAAATTTTTTTTATCCATAAAAAAGAAATTAAATTTAATTATTGTACTTTTTTAAATTATGTATATTAAGAACTTTAATGATTGAAAAAATGGTTTAAATGTAATTAACCGGCATTAACATATTAAAAGCTGAACTAAAAAAACCAATTTTAATTTATTTCTGCTTTTATTGTTTTATTTTTACAAAATTGTTCATTCTTTCTTTACATTTTTTATAGTTTTTGTTAGAGGAAGACATATTTTCTTATATGTCGGTACAAAATATGTAATTTTTTATCGATCTGGCTTGGAATTCTGTACAACGATTGACAGTTATAGTCCACTTTTTGTAATTAAATTACTACCATATTAGATAAAAAATGTTAAATATTGTTAACAATGTTGTTAAAAAACAAAAATGTATTATCGTTTAGCATAACGTTTTTGTGTAACATCGTCAAAACGATAACAATTTAGGTCTCGTTTTGAACAAAACTATATCGTATTTCTTAGAGAATCTGTTCCCTGGAATTTAGTGACCAACTATTCAATTTCATCAAAAAATGTTAGCTCTAGGCAACTTTAATAAAAAAAAATTATTTATTATCAAAGTTTTGGTTAATTCTGTTTAAAAGAAATTTTTCAGTTTTTTTTATTTCAAAATGATAGTACAAAAAAAAAATTTTTTTTTCTTATTACAAGTCAAAATTTTTATTGATAAAATTTTGAAAATTTTTCATTGATTTAATGATTTTTTTTATGAAATTATGAAAAAATCATAAAAAATGTTAATGAAAAAAATACCAATATTAATGAATTTTCGTTCAGTTAATGAAATTTTTCATTAAACCAATGAATCGATTTCAATGAAATCGTTTCATTAATACTATGAAGGAAAATTCTATCAGTGTACACTCAAAATAGTTTGTAGTTTAAATTAACTAAAAATGTAATGTAATTTAACATAAATGATAACTCACTTAAAATCCGGTCTACTTACTTTTCATTTAAATCAAATATTTCTTGTCATTTATTTTTAAATATCATTTAAATAACTAACAAATTCATATATGTAAATAAATAAGTTAAAAATCAATGTTCAAATTTTAACTACAGATCAGTAAAAAAATAAAATAAAAAGTCGGTAAAAAATTAAAAAATTCAAGTAAAATGTATTTTAATCTATTTCAGTTTTTTGTATGGGCACACATTAGCTAACATTCCCTTATAATATTCCACATACTCAATAATTGTTTCCACCTATAAACCTAAAGTATTTTGAAATTTATAAATAAAGAGTTCAAACTTAAAAGCCCTTTTCTACTTTATTGGTAATACTCGTTATTCTTCAATAAAACACTTTGAATCTGATAAATACGTTGTACATACTCAATAGTATCCAGTTAAATTAAATACTTAAAACACGGAAATGCTTTGATATTAAAACGGAAATTGAACACTTTTATGTGTAACGAAACATGAAACCACAGAATGATTAAAAGGGAAAGAAAATAAATGCAAACAAAAATACAAACTGAGAAAAAAAACAAGCATACACATGCATTGGGGTGTCCCAAAAAAGAGTGTTTTTACGAATTCGAATGAGTAATATCACTCAAACGATGCATATTGAAGAGCTAAATACGAAAAATATAACGAACATTTTTTAGACTGTACTTTTATGTTCCGATACGCGTTTTAATATATCAAAAATGGTATGTTCTGTTCAAAAAAGTTGTCTTACTTTTTATCAAAATAGTGCTGAAAAGTTTCGTTATGTAGAGCATATTATGAGGAAAACATTTATTGAAATCCGGATAGGGACACGCCTACATCAGATTGCTTTTCACAATTTGTTAAATAAGTTTTGGGACTTTAGCACATTTAATTACTATAAATGCAATTAATGTTTATCCCGATGAAAATAAATTTAAATAACAAATATGCAGGTGCTTGTGCAAATTTAAATGTAACTGACACTAATAGAAAACATATGATTTTCTATTGTTGATTTACTTGAATAAACGTCACTACATTGCTAGGTCTGTCAAAAAAACAGAGTAGTATTTGGAAGATGACAAAGCCAATTGTGACAATTTTTTGTTGTTGTTTTTGTTTTTTCTTTGATATTTTAAATTCTGAATCTCGCTCCTAGACGAGGACAAGAAATTCTCATTGAGTTTGTGATTTAACATAACAAATATCTCTAGAAATTCTAATAACAAAGTCCCCTGAAGATTTCCTTAGGCAGGAATGAAATCCGGATAGGGACACGCCTACATCATATTGCTTTTCACAATTTGTTAAATAAGTTTTGGGACTTTAGCACATTTAATTACTATAAATGCAATTAATGTTTATCCCGATGAAAATAAATTTAAATTTACAAATTTTGTTTACAACATTTTTGGCACACCGCAGCTATTCTAAGTTTTCATTTAGTATATAATAATTAAATATTTTCTTAAATTTCCTATAAAAACTCTTAATACTGTAGTCTTGTTTTTTAAAATGTTGACCTTAGTAAAGTGCCATTTAAGACTTTTTGTGAAAAGAGTCAAAATAATTCCAATTATGATATACATTAGACCGACTCACGAAAAAAAAAAAGTTTCTTTTGTCCACACCTCAAAATGTACTTTGGTTTGTTTTATGATGATCCACAAAATATTTCGTTTCTAGCATTAAGATCCCGTGAGCTGGACCGTTTTCAAAAAAGGAATTTTTTTTTAGTTTTTCAAAGAATTTTGTAGTTTAAGCAAAGACAACCTATACAATATTTGCATCACATGAAAGGGCTTTTTAAGGCGCGTCCAATGGTATATAACACATGTCAACCCAAGTGCAGACATATAATTTTTTCTGGGAAATGCTTTAAAATTTTGATATTTTAGGTTTTTGAACGGAGTTTTTTGTCATTTAAAATTCAAATAGACATATTTTAATCCTTAACCAATTTAAGTAAACAAGTAGTTCAGCTTTTTTTTAAATTCGCACTAGTTCGCGTTTTACCAAAAATGCAATAAGGTGGGAAAACTATGTTTTAATCACATCAATATCGGAATCAACATTTTTTTTTCTTTTGGCATCTTCATGATTTATGTATGGAAATATTTCAGATTCTTACAAATTTAGTGCTTTAGAAGAAAATTTTAATTAGAGCAATCTTAAAATGTATTCCGTTTATATTTGATGTAAAGATGAAATTGTAGCTTAGGAGAAAATCTCCAAAACGCGTTTTTACGAGGCATAACTTTTTTTGCGAATTAAAAAAATTTAAAAGTTTTTTATTTTTAAATATATATTGAGCTTAAATTGCTGCATTTTTAAAACAAAAAACTTTGTAAAATTTTGAATTCGCGAAAAAATAATGCCGCCAAAACAAGGCGTGGTGGAAACTTCATCCACACATCAACTAGAAACTCAGTCGGCTTTTAAACTGGATTAATTCAAATTTCTTTTCAAAATTTAGTTTAGGCAACCATAGAAAATTCAATTGTAAAATCTTAAATTATTTCCACACATTGATGATGCACTTGACTAAAGGAAAATTTTAATACCGAATTTGAACTGATTAGAACATAGTTTTTCCACCCTATTAAATTTTTGCTAAAACGCGAACTCGTGCGAATATCGAAAAAAGGCTGAAACATGTATTTCTGGACAGGCCTTGCCATGTTTTATATACCTTTGGACGTGCCTTAAAAAAAACATTTCATATGATACAACTATTGCTTACTTTGTATTTAGTTAATGTGCAATATTCTTTGAAAAAACTAAAAAAATACTTTTTTTGAAAATATTCACGGGACCAAGGTACATTTTGAGGGGTGGACAAAAAATACTTTTTTGTTCTCCACACAAGATGAGTTCTGTTGTGTCGGACAAAATATAAGAGCTTCATGGAACAACTTTTTTAATTTTTAAATTAAGTGGGCGAAGTAGACGAGGTCAAACTTCTAAAATGTGTCTATCTTTGAGGAAAAGTATGTTAATATTTGAATTAAGAGTACGTATCTGAAAAAATTAACATTGAACATTTTAAAAATAAATCATTATCGTTATACTTTTCTATGGGCTATCGACATCTTTTTTTTAAATTTAAGAACTTTGTTTGAAAATTTCTAATAAAAAACAAAAATTCGTTGTATCTCAAAACATGTCCCATTTTTATTTTTAAACGAAAGATCGTACTTTTTTAATCAGAGAGGTCGTGTTCCTTGCTTTCGAAATATTGAATTTTGAGTTTGTGTCGCACAGTGTCGTCAATCATATAAGGAGTAACAAAAAATAGTTGTCCTACGTAAGTGAAATTTGCTACACAACATACAATTTTTTAACTCTTAAACCGCGTATCAGAACCTAAAAGTACCACAAAAAAAATAAATATTTCGTATTCAACTCTTCAATATGCTTCATTTGAGTGCAATTACTCAAAAAAAATTTTTAACGGGACACCCTAATATGCATGTGTAATACTTTTAAAAGTAGGAAGTTGTTAGTGTCACAATAACAGGGAGAAAATTGGATATCGAAGTGACACAAAGAAAATCATTTTAAATTTGATACTGTTTAACTCTTCTGTCCTGTTTGAGTCAAAATAACCCAATTTCGAAAAACAAAGCTAAAAAAACATTATTTAAAACTGCTGGTTACCTCTAAAATTAGATTTTGTTATAGTTATTCCATCAAAAATTTAATTAATGCACGCAGAAAAAAGATACTTTTGAATATGTTTGCAGGTAATTATTTATATGTTTACAATGATTCAAATTCTGAAACCCAAACAAAGATATATTTGGAATTTAAAAATGTTTAGATATTATGTTTGGAGCATTATAATAAACATTTATATATTTGCAGCCAAACATACATATGCTTGGAGGTAGGCGGTTTTCACTTTTTCCAAACTTATATATGTTTACAGGCAAATATAATTATATTTACTGCAAACATGTTATATTAGAAACATGGGAAACATAAAAGTTTTCCTAACAAAAGTATATTACCAGCATTTATATTTCCAGCAGGGCATTTTTTTTTTTCAGCGTGTTGAAAAAACTCATTTGGTTTTCTTTTATGAGCGAATTTGTTTTTTACAAGCCCCTGTTATGTTTGGGTCATTTTGACCCAATACAATATTATAATATTTTTACAACTAACAATACGTTTGTTTTGACTTGAAATTTTTTGACCAAAATCGATAAGTTGTAGTCTTTTCGTTTAAATTCATGTCATTAATATTCACAAAACAATTTCTTGTCTGTTAGAAAAATCACATTTTGAGCTAGCAATTTTTTACTTCCATATAGCGCTTATAACTTTAATAGCTTATAAATTTTTTAGACGTTTTTATAAAGTTTGAATATATTGTATTTTTTGTTAAGTTTGCTATAAAAAAAAAATCGATGTGTGTAAAAAATTTTACAATTTTAGAATACAGTTTTTTAAATCATTACAAAAGCGGCTAATTTTGATGAAGATTTACAATATTTACTCTTGTGGTACTCCGACGGAGTGTTAAACTGGAGCGTAAATTTCAAGTTACTTTTTCTAAAGCTGACGAATAAACATCTCATTAGTCTTTCAAAAGCAGAAAAACAATAAAAGTTTTGTGGCAGGTTTTTAAAATCCTAAGAATTGATATATGTTTCCTCTTAAATGTTACTATGTTTTACAATTATTATAAAAGCAAAAATTAAGTATTTACAAAAAATTAATAGTATGATTTTAAAATTGGGTCAGTTTGACCCAACAATCATAACGTGTTTGGTATGACTTTAAACAGTACAGAAGTGTCAAGGATGTTTTTAATTCGAAATTAAATTTTTTGTTGTGCAATAACTTTAAACATCAACTTTAAAATTTCCACATGTTATTCAGAAAATAAAAAATGTAATTTCAAAATTGCATTCGGGTTTTAAAAAAATCACAAATATAATCTCAAATTTGCAAAATAAAATTCAAACGACTCTATTTGAAATTATTTTCTAAAACACTTACAAATATATCGAAATTACAACAAAATAAATTTTATTGATAACATCGAATAATGGAAAAACTTTACTCAGTGAAGCCACTAAACTCAATATCACATAGGAGAAACCCCTAAGCGCCGCCGAAGGTTGCTCACGCAGAGAAACTTTCCTCAGTGAAGCAGGGATTTGGACGGACTGGAGGAGAAACCGCTTTTGGACAAACATTACCCCTTTCCCCTAATTTCGTCTATATCTGAAGCACAGTGTACTTTTATATCAAATTTATATGAAAATTTTCGATTTGATTCGGTTTCCGAATCGTTTTATGAAGTTATAAATAATTTGATAAAATTGTTGAGAAGAACTAGAAACAGTTTTTATCAACTTTTATCCAAAAATATTAAATTATATCTAATTCGATACAATTATATATAATACCCAAAAATGTTTATGGGTACACAATTCTGATGAAATTTTATATAATATACATCAAATTGTACAAATTTGTATCAAATTGCATCGATTACGATGTAATTAGATGCGATTGTATCGAATTCGATACAATTTGATGGATTTTAGATTTAATGTTCTCATTTTTCGGATCAAATTTGATATAATCGCATATCTAATTTATGTATAAATTTACATATAATTTTCTTTTACTTGGGTACTGTATTGTTATTTCACTTTATGATGTTACTATTTCACTGCTGCTGCTACTTCAACTTATGTTGCTGTTTCACCTGTTGTTGTTTTTTGCTGGTGGTTGATTTTTAATTTCATTTGCATTCTAGGTCAAATCAATTTTATTGTTACATTTTTTTTTTTGTTTTATATACGAAGATATGGCAGATGCTCTCAGAATAAGACTATTTTGTTGGCACAAATATTTATTTTTTTGCCATGATTTTTTTTTTGTTTGTTAGATGTCCTGTATTTTATGGTCAATGACTTTTATATAGTTTAATAATTTTGAAATGATAAAAAAACATAAAAGTTATTTTCTGGCAAAAATTAGAATATACAAATTTTTTATAGGAAGAGTAAAATTATTATGAAGATAGAGTTAAAACACAAACAATTTTGTGACTTTAATTAATATGCTTGTGATATGAGAAACTTTGATTCAAAATATTTTAAAATTTATTTTTTTGTAGACTCGCATTTTTCCTGGTTTTATGATATTTAATTGGTTTTAGGGTTACTCATTTGCAGTAAATCATATTAATTACTTCTTATTTCACAAATTTCAAAATTTTATATGACCCACTTCAAAAATGTTCGACACCTGTTGAAATCAACTTTATGTGCCTCTTATTTGTTAAGGTTTTATTAACTGAGAGGAACGAGGGACAGGGTTAGGCTAACTAAACTTCAGATCCAAACCCAGTCGCTCGACTTGGGAGCAGTGTTGCCAATTTAGCCATTTTATGGCTAGATTTTGCCATTTTTGAGCACGCTAGTAGGAAAAATTTTAGCCATTTTAAGAAAATGTTTATCAATTTTTTAGCCTATTTTGTGTTTTTCTATAAAATATAATTTTTGAGCAGAAAATTAGAATAAAATTTGAAGTACTTTTTTATTATGTTAAATAAAATTGAAGTATTAATAAGTGTCGATACAATTTCTAAAAGTTTTGTATTTTTTATGTAAAGACGGTGCAAAAATAAATTTCTGCATTTAAAAGGTCGTTAAAAACAGATTTTGTAAAAAGAATAAAATTCGTTTTTTTTGCTATAAAAAATATCAGTACAGAACTGTAAAACATACTGAAATATAATTACGATAGTTTAAGAGCATCATGTTATTGTTGAAACACGTAACAACTATAATATGATCCTCATAATCATATTATGATTCCCGACGATGATAAAATCGTCCTCAGTAATCTTAATATTATCAGTCAGAATCATGTTTATGATTGTTAGTATCATAATATGTTGTATTGCGTCCCAGAATGGGACTGCGACAGGATTTCAAAGAGGTCTGTCACGACGCTCTGTGACACGTTAATCCCCGACAGGGAACCATGGTTAAATGGGACGTTCTTGGGGAACCATCCACTGGGCTTCTGTGACGCTGACTTCAATGTACGCAAATGCTTCCGTCTTCCTGACCATAATACCGTACTACAGGCGGAGGTCACCGCGATTACGGAGTGCATTAAGCAGGTGAATATCATGGGCTTGACCGTGATATTGTGATTTTCACGGATAGCTAAGCGGCTATCCTAAAAATGGCTAATGATTTGGCTAGGGGAGGATCTTCCCTGGAATTAGTCACTTTGGGAAACGCTAAACCTTTTCGAGCTCTCAAGGCGGAGCTGGTGGACTGGGCTGACACCATGCATAGGACCATCTGGGAAAATGCGGGTGTTGGCAGGACTACGAGTATTCTCTGGGGCAACCCGGACACGGACAAGACGAGGGAAATTCTGAATCTCAGTAGGAAGGAACTGAGTCTTTTGATGGAAATCCTCTCGGGACACTCGACACTTAGGGCCCATCTCCACCGTATTAGTAGGGCGGACTCGGAAGTGTGCCGGGCCTGTGGGGAGGACGAGGAGACCTTGGAACACTATCTCTGTGAATGCCCGGCATTTGCCGGGATCCGGGTCGAAATACTATCCAGTGACCCAATATCCACAATGGGGGATCTTAGGGGCATAGGATGGAAGAAGTTAAGGAGTTTCATCAATGCGACGGAGTTCCTGAGGTAGAAAGTTGACATAGGACCGATTGTTTAGAGCGCACAACAAGCCGACATTCAGGCTTAAGTATAAGTCCTCAGGAACTTGAGTCGGATTAGGGAAGTATTTTCCCTTCTCCGAATCATCTTTTCGACCTAACCTAACCTATCATAATATGTTAATTTTTTGTCTCCAATCATGTTCAATCATATTTTTTTGCAAAGTACAGTGTACTTTTATATCAAATTTGTATGAAACTGAAATTATAAAAAATTTGTATATACATCAAATTGTACAAATTTTGATCTAATTGCATCAAATTCGATCCAATTCGATACGATTGATGCATTTTAGATACACTTGTATATTCTCATTTTACGGATCAAATTTGATATTATCGCATTTCTAAATTATATATAATTTGATGTTTTCCCATATCAATTTTCTTACTTGGCAATGGCAAATGGCGAATGATTGAGATATCTGTTTTCTAAAATTATTGCATTTGTATTTAGTATTTAAATTGATGCAAAAATGCGGTGAAATACTTTAATTATTTATGTATTTTCAAAATTATTTTTATTCTTTATTCGTTCAATTAATCGAACAATTTCTAAAAATTAATCATTTTATCGTTCCATCAAAAATTGTTTGATCGTTTATTCGAATAAATAACACTTGTCGGTACTCTTGTTTTATTAACTTGTTGTTATTAACTTCACTATGGACCTTAAGGCATTTTATTTTAAACTTTAAGAATATTTTTCTTAAAACAAAAAATTGTAAAATTTTTTTATCAACATGAAAATTTGTGCAATCAACATAAAACATAATATACTTGAAAGCATTTTTGTTCTACAACTGAAGCTCGAAATTAATTTTCCCAATGAAGGTATGCTCTTATTTCTATTAAAAAGTTATCCTAGAACTATGCTACAAATAACGATATTTTTCAGTTAACATGTTTAACAAGCACATCAAATATATAAGCAATAATATAGAGAACAGAAAAATTTGCAATGTGCAGTGAATATTTTTTTAAATTAGGAAGAAATATATTAATCGCTTGAAACAAATATTTTTTTTAAGGAGAAATGAATGTTTTAAATTAATTGCAATCACTTTTAACTGGACGATTTTTTAGAGTAATTCCTTTAAACTTTATTTAAATTTTTAAATTTTTTCATGCTGCAAACATTTGTAAAAAATAGTTTAACCCCAGAAAATTAGACACAATTATAAAATATAACAACTATAAATTATTTTCCTAAAAAGTCTTTTATACAATTTCAAATCGAAACGGAAACGGATGTGGAAATGAAAATGCTAGGAAAACAACAGGCAAATTGTAATAGTCTTTATAGATATGGAATAGCTGAAATCACAAAAACAACTAACAAACGAATTCTACTACTACAACAACTACTACTACTAAAATATTACAGCCTTTAACCAAAAATTACACTTTTTTGTTTTAGACCTTAACTTTTTGTGTATATCAGTAATCTAAGCAATATATTTTATTTTTATCGTACAAATAAAATACTAGCAAGAATTCCATAATATTCATGAGGCAAACGAATTCAACTTTAACTGCAGAACGTGCTTTCATTCAAATGGATAATTAGAAATAATGTTGGCAAATAGTTGAAATAAGAAACAAATAGAACAGAAAAAAACGACAGATATTTTAAACACAACAGTGATAATGATTAAGCGAAAGACTATAAAGTTTAAAAAAAGTTTAGTGTATGTGCATAAAAGTTTAGCATATTTTTTAGAGAAAAATTAAAAGTTTATTAAAAACATGGCATACTTTCGAAATGATGTTTGTACAGGGTGGGCCAACTTCGACTGACTAATTTGAAATGCTTATAACATTTTTATGATAACAGTTTTTAATTTTATTTTATTGCAGGTAATAAACAATTTAATAAAAGTTTATAATGTCATCATATTCAATGGAAGAACGTGTAAAAATTGTTAAATTTTATTATGTTCCGGACGATCAATTGTTACAACAAACATTTTACAACATATTACAACACACAAAGCATATTTTCATTTAAATGGATACGTTAATAACAGACCTGTCGAATTTGGGGTACCCCAAATCCTAGAGCTTCAGTGGCAATCAGAGCTTCAGCGACAAATACACCCTCTCAGATACACGGTTTGGTGTTTAATAATGGCTGATAGATTTATCGATCCATATTTTTTCGAAAATGAAGCTGGGGAACCAGCATGTGGTTACATCAAGATGGAGCTACAACAAATACCGCGAGAGACACAATAGCGTTTCTGGGAGAAATTTTTGAGGACCGAATAATTTAAAAAAATGCTGTTTTTGCGTGGCCACCTCGTTCCCCAGATTTGACGTCCCCTGAATTGTGTTTGCGTGGTTTCTTGAAGGGACGGGTTTACGTGAACAAACCACAAAACATTAAGCAACTTAAGCAGAATATTCGCACAGAAATGACAGAATTGGAGCCAGAAACGTTGCGCAACGTAATGCAAAACGTCTAAAAAAGAACTATTAAATGCCAACAGGAAAATGGACTCCAGTTAATGGATGTTATTTTTCATACTTAGCTAAAAAAAAAATTATAAGTTAGACTTTCATTTAAAATAAAATAAAAAACAAGTTTGATATAATTTTTATTTTTAATAAAAATGATATCAAACTTGTATAAAAGACAAAGTACGGTCTTGTTTACTACTCCCCCTGTACATTTTGTTTTTAAACAAAGTGCACAAATAAAACGACAAAAAAACATGTATTTAAATCTACCAAAGGTAGACCTTGCACACAACAAACAAGTTTTCAATTTATTCTTTGATCATTGGTGATAATCTTTAACTTCGAGCTCATGTATTAGTTCTAGTTTATATGAATGCTTGATGTTTAGCATGGTATTGTCACTTCTTTCAAAACGTGTTCTGATGGAGGGAACCTAGAAAATTCTCGAAATAGATCTATCAAGACATTCCTGAAAGTGGTCAACTAATAAATTTAAAAACAAAAACTCTATAGATTATTTGTTAGAACAATATCTTAATAAAGAAATATAGAGTATGGCCTCGTACTTGAGTAATAAATTAAAAATAACATAAAAATATTCTCGATGTATATAAAAACAAAAACTAATATAACTGTAAAAAATATTACTTGAGCCAGAATAAACACTAAAAAAATTTTATATAAATAGAAAATTTTTGGCCTTCAAAGTTTAGTTACGTCATGATGCTTGTTAGGAAAAGACCCTAACCACGTGCTTGATTACTAAGACGACAAGAATGGAGCAAAATTGATGAGTAATAGGTTTTTGTTAAAGTTCTGCCTATTATTAAGGCTCTTGCTTTTCTAAAACTTCGGGTTCTAATGAGATATTTAGCCAGATCGAAATACTAGTATCAACCTAGCTAATATGCTGCACGATAAATGTTGCATATTTTTAGGAGTATAGTATTAAATAAATTTTTCTTTATACTGTTTTATTTTTGCTACCCAAAATACAAATTTTCTTTTTGTCAGCATATGTAAAAAAACATAAATTTTCTTAGCAACTATGCCTACAAGATTTGTAAACGCACACGTTAAAATACTTTTTGTTAACCCTAAAACTAAACGATGGGGATTTTTATAAAAAACGCATTAACTTATAAGATATCTTGTGTACGAGCTAATAATGAAGTATAGTCTATTTTTGGTATCAATTTAAATATTGCATAGTTTAGGGATCATAAAAATATTATAAATATGGCGTATTTTTAAGCGTTAAAAATTTTTATATAACAACAAATTCCAATCATTTCTTTTTGCTGCTGTAAATGCGAAAACAAAATGTTTCCAAACGTTTTTTGACACTTTTCTTGGCAAAAAAATAAAATCCAAATATATTTTTTTTTTTAATGCCGTCTTTTAGGGGTTAACGTTAAAACATACATAATTCTTGTCATACATTATCATCAGGTGTCTAAAAGTTAATTTAAAATAAATCTATTTTTTCTGTATTTATAATACAAAAAGCAAGGTAAATTTTGTTTAATATAAAATTGTAATAAAATACAAAGAACATACAAATATTGTCTGAGTTTATGATATTAATGCAAGAGAAAACGTTTTTTTTTTTTTACTTTTCACATTTTTCTTCACACATTTGTTATGAGAAACAAAAAAACTTAGAGTAAACACGTTCACAAATATTGGCATACCAAAATGCTCAAGATTGAATCTTAAATAAAAAAAAAAAACTGAATTTAAGTAAATAAAGTTAAATCAGAAACCACAAACAAAACATTTTAGTTACACAAAAGAAAGAAAAATAAAAAGCTCAAACCACAAAATAAATTCAAAAATAACAAGTAATACAGCATCCTAGTTTAAAAAGTGATACATACAATTGTTGCGACTGGATACAAGAACGCCAGACAGTCACTGAAAACTTAATTAATTTTTATATAGGAAGTTTTTAAGCAAAACTGTCTTTAATACTCTTAGAAATGTTTGCAAGATTTGCTAAATTTTCTAAAATTAACTTTTCAAATTAGTTGATCTAAATATTGTTACATGAGTGTTAATTTTGTTTGATTTAAGATCATATTTTCGAATCCCAAATAGAAATGGATAATTACTTTTTTAACAACATATTTACGCTGAAAACACGCCCTGCTGGAAATATAAATGCTGGTAATATACTTTTGTTTAGAGAACATTTCTGCTTCCCATGTTTCTAATATAACATCTTTTCTTGCAAATATAATTATGTTTGCCTCAAAATATATATAAATAAAGGGTCTGCCAAATAACTTTTTTTTTTGAACTCCTGAACCAATTGGACTTTGTATGGCGTCATATTAAGGTCTTTATGCAAAATTCGTCTCAATGATGTCTCCGAAATGTTCATTGTTGAGAACGACGGTGAATTGATGTTAATGGCGCTTCACGCACACTTTCTGCCACAGCGGCAATATTCTCGGGGGTACTCACTGTTTTTCTGTCAAATCAGACATCAGCTAAGTGTTACCATTCACGAAATAAGCACTAGTTAAAAAAAAACGTTGGATGGCGGACCATTTATATGTTCGGAACTAGTGAAAAACGTCTACCGGCAAACATATATATTAGAGTGTCCCTTAAGGTGTTCTTCAAGTTTAAATGTTGAGACGCTACCCTCTAATTTTTTGGTATTTGTCTTGAAAATAACTCATGTGAAATTTTACGCCCCTGCGACCACGTCTTCCCTACCCGATAGGTCCTTAAAGATCGAAACATGCGTTTATATGGGAAAAAGGGATATTTTTTTTTAGTTTTTGCTGTTTTTTTTGCAATATTGCAATAGTTTTTACTCCAGATGATAAATTAATCGAGATTAAGATAAAATTATG
The DNA here is from genome assembly GCA_021234595.1 of Delia radicum. Lineage (NCBI taxonomy): Eukaryota > Metazoa > Arthropoda > Insecta > Diptera > Anthomyiidae > Delia > Delia radicum. The sequence goes on along the minus strand of CM037852.1, from coordinate 227,499,186 downwards.
TATTCAAAAAGATATAAAAATCAAAAATCGGTTAAGAACTACCCCAGTCATAAATAATGCCCCAGACCACTAATGTGCCAAATACCACTTCAGCAAGAAATTCGAGCTTAAATTTTAAACGTTTTTAAAATTGATTACTGAAACATAATTTTTTTATTTAATACACTCATAATTGTGAGACATAAAAGAAGTTTTTTGTTTTGGATGGCGTTAACCTGTCCTACGGTGATGTCAAAAACGAACAAAACTTTTGGGGTGTTTTTCAAATCTCCAATTTCAAATTTTAAAAAAAATTCCTCAACAAAATCGAAAAAATTTAGATTTTTATTGCTTAAACTTGTTTAAAACATCTAAGAGATTAAAAATAAAAAAATTTAAAAATATCCCCCAGTACACTTGGGTAGGGCAACAATTTAAATTTTACGGATTTCGAGGAAATTGTGTTTTTTAGTAATAAAAAGGCTTATTTGTTGCCATAAAATATTTTAAATCAAAAATTAGCTACTTTTGTAACTTTTATAGTTTTATTTTATAATCATTACTCAAAGTTAAAAATAAAAATATTTCGAACATTATTAACCCATGTGTACCTGCGACACCAAGTGACCCCAGACTTATTTATTTCAATTTTCAAAAAACGGTAAAGATCTTCTTACTACTTCTGAATTTTAAGAAACGTGATATAAAAGATAATAGCAGAATACTTTTAGATTTTTCTCACATAACAAATTTGGTTGTCTCAACAGAATTTCATCCAACCGAACTGATTCGATTACTGCAACCTCATAAATTCGGTTGTTGTAACCGAATTGTGGGTTGTGGCAACCAGTTTCGGTTATGCAACCGAATCAATTCGGTTGGATGAAATTTTATAATTTCTATGAGGGTGTACCTATCATCAATGGTTAACGCTAATGCATTTTTATATACACCAATCTAATCATCAGGCGTCTGTATGTCTCACTCAACACGAAGAAAAAAGCAGAAATAATTTTCATCAATTTTCGTCCAATGTTACAATTTCAGCAATGTTTATGAAACATTTCATAAACAACAAGATTTATAATGACCATATCATAGTCGCTATGAACTTTTTCTAAACTAAAATAAGCATATCCATTCTACTACAAAATATCCTTCATATACACTCAAAAAAATTAGTTAGTAGAAAAGTTAGTAAAACGTCTTATAAATAAGGTATACTATTTTTCAGAAAATTTTTTGCTAAGATTATGTTTTCAGCTAAAATTTTAGTTATACTTATTCAGCATTTAACTGTTTTGAACTTATGTTTTACTAATATTATACTCATGTTTTACTAGTTTATTTTGCTAGAAAAATTGTGCTGATAAGCATATTAATAGTGTGGACGACAGCCAGATTGAAAGATATACGCAGAATGAATTAGATATCGCGGCATGTCCAGATGTAGTAGAGAGTAGGAAAATGATACTAAAAAGAACAACTCTTGTAAGACATAAAAAATAATCAACCATGGAAGATTTTTGTATCTATTTTTCATACATAAAAAAAAATTGTGGATTAAAACAACTTAAATTTTGCGTTGTTACTGGCTTGTGAAAGTAATTGCCTATTAATTAAATAAAAGACAAAATAAAATTAAATGTGTATTTCTAAACTAAATGTTTATAGATTTATTATATAGTGTGGTCACATTGCAAACAAATATACAGACTTGTAGACAGATTAAAGTCTTAGGTGGATTTTTATGTTTCCTTTTTCTTATTGCAAAAAAAGGGTTGTATATGTCATATTTCGTTTTTTTTTCTTTTCGTTTCGTTTCTAAAATTATCTGCTGCATTTGCGCTTCTTTAAAAGATAGCATCATTTAGACAACCATTGATGTAAGTAGTGGAAAGAGAATTTTTTTTATGTTTTAAATAATTATTTCTATTTTTTAGATATTACATTAATTCATGTCGTCAATGTGGGAATATGAACATTGTTATATTTTGCAAAGTATTGTAAATTATTTTTGCTGCTGCGGCACGGCAGGTTGCAGCGCTTCCAATACGGTGATTGCAAATTAATCTCTTACCTTTTGCAAACATTTTTTAAAACTTTTCGTGTTCCGCTTGTAGCATTAGTATCGCTAAGAAGTACAGTGGGGCTTCTAAATTGTTCCTTCATATTCTCAATTTCTTAAATTGCATGAATGCCAACCACTCAAGTTTGGTAACATAAAACATATATTACATAGAAATCTAACTCTTTGACATTTGCAGTCAGAGGACTTAACTCTTGAGAATTTGTTGGACACACGTCCTATACTTATACAAAAAATAATTGAATGTATATGAAAAATGTGTTTGCTGTTAAAAGAAGAAGAGTTTGATATCTATGTGATATATGATGTAAAATTTAAATTTTTTATATAGTTTACCGGCAACGTATTCAGAATTTTCTTTCTGCATCTTACACTATTCCCGCCTGCACTATAGTAAAGAATACACATATAGTGTTAAAAAACGGTTTCACTGTATTGTGTTTTGAGAATTGCCTGATTTAATCAATTGTCATATTGCCCAAAAAAAAGCTTTTAGGCAATATGACTTTGCATGTGGTCAATATGACAATTTTGTATACATACTTTTAAGCAATATGCTAGCCTTTTTGGCTACAAGACATTTCGGTATTTGGAATTTATGGTTTTATGCGCTTTCACCTAACGCCAGACTATGCAGATGATATCTGTCTTATTGTCCATAACTTCAGCGAAGTGCAACAGTAGCTTGACCTAATTAGCTCAAATATTACAGAGTTAACATTATTATGTTAGTCAATTCAAACTTTTCGATCAAGATCTATATGATGTGAAAGCATAACTATCTTTACTTGGGCTCTATAATTGACAAAGCTTGAGGTAGTGTTGCCGACATCCAATATCGTATGAATAAATCTCAACAAACTTTTGGCACGCTTGGCAAGTTTGGATATCCTTAAATACATCCATTAGAACGAAAACCAAAATCTTCAACTTAAACGTAAAATCAACCTTGTTATAGGATGCAAGACCTGAAACCTGCCAACTAAAGAGGCTAAGAAAATCCAGTCGTTTGTGAACAGATGCCTTCTACGCATGCTGTAGGTGTTCTTGCCGAATACAACCAACAACGACGAATTTTTTTTATAAAACTCAGCGGAAACTATAAAAAAAAAACATCAAAATGAACATCATAAGTAGGGCTGAGATTTTCATGCACTAAAAAATCGAAAATATGCACTTAAAATATGCACTAACAAATCCAAAATATGCACTAAAAAGATAAAAAATATGCACTAAAAACTTTTTTTAGATTATATGGCACTATGCACCGCGACCAACTTAGGTCTTTTGTGCTGCCTAAAGTTACCCTAAAGATTCAAGCTACCTATAAAGCCAATAATCCTATTAGGCAAAATCTTCATAATGTCCGAAGGGGAGACAAAGCGATTGCCAAGAAACTTGGCACGCCTTTCACATAGCCTCGGACATTCGCAAAGAACATGCTCTGATGTCTCAGCTAACAGTTCGCAAAACCTACACTCATCCGTGTCCGAAAGACCCCTTTTGCGCAGGTGGTATCTGAGATTGCAGTGTCCAGTCAGGTAAGACACCAGGGTTCTCAAGTCACCCCTGTCGTTGACCAAGAGAGTTTTCCCAATAGAGAGAGAATTCTGATAAAAAATGTTTAATAAAAAATGGTTTTTTTTTTTAATTTTATTAAAAACAAAAATAATTCAGTCTACTGTTATTCAAAGGTACAATATTTTTTAAAAACTTAAATAACTAATTTAAATTTTTGTTTGTATAAGCAAATAAATACTTTTTTTATATTATCAAAAGTAAAACTTTGTCTGTTCGGAAGAAAAAAACTTTTGTACATGGAAAATGATCTCTTAACGTCAACCAAAGTTTTAGGAGCATACTTGAAGAATGTCAATTCATTAGGAAAATATTCATTTTCTAATTCAGATCCCACATTTGATTCCAGATCAAAAATATTTGAAATTTGTTTTATTTTTTTAAATCCTTTATTTTGCAAAACGTTGTGGTTTTTGTTTTTTTTTCATCTTGTTAATACTGGCTGAGGAGGAAGGGGAACCAACGGATACATTTCATTAAAAATTGCAACTCGTATGAAACCAATAAATCAATATTATCGAATTGGTTTCTAATTTCCTCTGCAACGCGGTGTAACCCATGTGGCAAGCAAGTAACATGTAACAGTTTTGGATAAAATATTTTAAGCTCATTGGCAGCTTTAACCATGTACGGTGCTGCATAGGTTAAAAATAGAATGATCTGCTTTTTGTCGAAATCTTGACCCAACAAATTTATTGAGTCATGGAAAGCACCATCTATCGTAGCATGGTTGGCCTTTTCCAATTCCACAACGTTAAGCAGGAATTTATTTTTGCAAACTTCTTTATCTTTATCCAAAACTTCAACAATAACATTTGCAACGTAACGCCCTTCCATATCCGTTGTTTCATTCATCGACACCCATAAATATTTTCTTTTCAGAAAAGAACAAATTTTTTCTAGTTTGGAATTATGTATATATTTTGTCCACATAATTTTTTACAAGAGTAGACTGGCAAGGGATACTCCCGATCATATATGTTTTAAAGAAATTTCGTAAATTTTCGTTACTTAATTTGTTTAAGGGTATGTCAGCGGAAATAAATGCTTTACTTAAGTCCACGCAAAACTTATTTGTTGTCTCTGTATTTTTAAGCAACGATTGGGAATACTTTTCTGTAACACGCTCAAACAGCTCCTTGTGTTTTTGACTATTTAAGTGTTGCTCAACTTCCTTTCGTGACTCGCGGATTTATTGCAAACTTTGCAATAAAGTATTCGACCATCAGATTTAAAGGCCTTGTTAAATTTGTTAACGTATTTAATTATGGTGGAAGACTTGGATGGCTTTAACTTCGGCATATTTCCTGGAAAAAAAATCTCGTAAAACAAAAGATACGCGTTAAGCTGTAAAATATACTCACAATTAAATTCCGAACAATTAATGGACAAATTTCATTTAAATTATTGTTTTGGATGTTAAAATTTTATTAATTAACATTAAAATTTCCTGAAGAATCCAGTTTTTTCTCAAAAATACATTTCAAACCAATGAAAAAATGGCATATATATTTTTATTTGAAAATTTAATGTGAACTAATGAGTTAGCATGCGACATCAAGTTATTTAGTATATGCGTCTCTTTCTAATATAAAATTGTATTTTAAGCAGAGCTCCAAAAGAATTTAATTACTGATTTTTAAATTTTTTGTAAATTTTTTGAAGAACTTTTTTTTTTTTTGTTAATATGTACATTTTTTAAAAAATCACTCGAAAATGCCAAAATATGCAAAAATATGCATTTATAAATTTAAAATATGCAAAAAATATGCATTTAAAACCAAAATATGCAAATATATGCATTTTCACCGAAATATGCAAAAATATGCAAAAACAAATCGATGCCATTTTAACTCAAATTTATTGGTTCGGAAAGATAATTAATCGATATCGTTCTTAGATTATCTACAAAAAACATGCATTTGCATGGAAATCGCAGCCCTAACCATAAGGAAAGCGCTTGAATTTAACCCCCAAGGCAGAAGAATAATTGGCCGTTCGAGCAACTTCTGGAAACAAAACACCACTCAGAGAAATTAAGATGCAGGGTATACCTGCAACAAAATATAACTCATAGCCGAAGACAGAGTTGAATGCATTAAATTCGTCGAGGTAGTGAAACATTTCATGAATATGATGAAATTGATTTTGCTTTTTATGAAATGTTTCAAAGATACTATAATACGTTTCATTGGACGAAAATTTATAAAACAAAGCTCTTTTTATTTCTCTATTAGGTGCGCCCCGGTAGGCTAGTTGGTAGCGTGCTGGCTTATCAGTGTAGGGGTCGTGGGTTCGATTCGCACCAGAGGCACTGGTTTGTTTCCGATACAACGCTCCGAGTAGCCATAGTAGCTAATGCTCGGTTAGGGTAATAGTATATAATTTGTAATTATATGATTATGTATTAATTAATAAAAAAAAACAATATTTCTCTATATTTTTAAAACAATAGTTTTATTAAATTTTATATTTATATTTTATATTTATTAAAATCTAAGACCTCGAGCTTGACTATTTATTTAATTGGATTTTAAAACAAAAGGTCGAAAAAACATAAACACTATTGAATTTTTATAGAAAAATCTAAACTTCAATGCATAATAATTATCTGAAACTAATATTAAGTGATATTTCATAGTTTTTTTTTCCAAAAGTTTGTTGGATTTTGAAAGTTTGATTTAAAAACGATTCATAAATCTTAAAAGTATGATTATACACATGACCATAAATATTTTTGTCACAGAAATACGATGATATTGAACCAAATTTTTGAACTATTTTCATATAGGTTTGTGGTTTGTAGTCTATCGCTGAAATATTAATGCCTTACCATAGAAATTATGTTAAAAAAGAAATTGTATAAAAAACGGCAAGCAAACAAATATCAAAATTCAAAACACATAAAAACAGTCAAGTCAGTAAGTGATGCTCTAAAATGTCTATTTTATCTTTCCGTTTTCAAGTAGAAGATGGAAAATAATAAACATTATACTGCATACTTTTAGGCGTATGCAAATACAAATTTTCTAACAAAAAACACAACAACGAAAATATTTTGAATATGTATAATATTTTTTATAATTGTATGTGTTATTTCTAATGGAATATTTCATTTCTTCAATATTTGTTCATACATTTTAGGCAAATATGTATAAAGTATTTTTTTTTTATAAATTTTTACTTTATCTTTGTATAAATATAGTAATTTTGTTAGGTTTGGGTAAAAGAAAAATATTAGAAAATTATTAGGATATGCTTAAATATCTTTAGGGGAGGTTTAAGTATTTTATTGAATTAAAAAAAATTATATTAAATTCAATATTCATTTATTAATAGTATCTGGCATACTTGGGATTGCTAATACCAAAAAATTTCATTACAATTTAATGGTAATGAAATTTTTTTTCATTTTCATTAGTGAACTAATTTTAAATGCTCATGAAAAAAATTTCATTGCCAATTAATTATAATGAAATTGTTGGTATTAGCAATTGCCCTACTAATGCTAATGAAATCACACTAATGCCTAAAAAAAATAATGACAAAACACATTTGTTTACCCAAAAATTGGAGTGTAAACTGCTCTACATAGGAATGGAACGGAGATCGATAGGAATTGTATGTTTATTTGTATTACCACATAAATAAGTGAAAAAAAAAATAAACTTTTGGCTGTTTTATTAAAATTGATTAATAGAGATCTCTCCCATTTATATTTAAAGGGTGTATTAATACTTCTGAGGAGCAAAATTTTTGTCCGGTTTGCCCTATCTCGCTTAGTTTTGGAGATACTGGATATTTTAAAAAATCAACAGTTTATAAAATGGCTAGTATCTCGAAAACTAAGCAAAACATTGCAAAACGGACAAAATTTTTGCAAAACTTAATTGAAGTAACACGTTCCGATAATTCAAAAGTGTTAAGTGGTCCAATTTCACTCGTTCCCCATGTTCCATTTTATTATCAGAGTGATTAAGTTGGTATTAACACGTACGTATTTGGGTAAACAAATAATTAGGACACCCTGTGAATGTTTCATAAAAAATTAATCTCTCGAGATCTTTCCCGGACCTTGCCGATGTGTATTATGAGGGTGAATTAATACTCCTAAGGAGCAAAAATTTTGTCCCTTATAAAATGGCTAGTAACACAAAAAACTAAGCGAGATATCACAAAACGGAAATTTTTACAAAACTTACCCTACGTAACACGTTCAGATAATACAAATATATTAAGTACTCCTATTCCAATCGTTCCCCGTTTCATTCCATATCGTACCATTTTGGACCAATGTGTCATTCTATCATCGGACACCTTATGGCTGATTTATAAAAAAATGATTCTCTCGGGATCTTTCCCGGACATAGCCTATTTTCCTATTTGTTTCCTTTAGATGATGCATCATTAATGGTAATGAAATTTAAAATAATTACCATTTATCAATTAAATCCAAACAAAGAAATTCATTATCATTAACTAAACAAATGCTAATGAAAATAATTTCATTACATTTGATATCAATAAAATTGTAATGAAATCTTTAAGTAATTAGTCCATCCAATTAATTAGTTCCATGTATGTTATATGCAAACATTTTAATGAATTTTTAAATAAGCGTACTTTATGCTGAGTTTTTTTGCTATTTCTGAGAACACCAGACGTAATAAAGTATTTTTTTTTTTTTGCAATTTAAAGTATCTAAGTAAATTTATTATTAAGTGAGTTTTATTAAGCATACTTATAGGAGTCTATGTAAGATTAAAAATACTGAAGCATACTTTAAGGGGAATAACAAAATATACAAGTAAGATTATTAGATTCTGAGCACAGACTTTTTGAGTCAAACAAAATGTTACAAAATAGTTAAAGAAAATGTTTTCAAGAAAAAGAAGCATACAGTTATTTTAATTTAGCTGATTTTTTTATTCATATTTCTGGCGAAGAAATATGACAAAACATTTGTCCGTTAAACGCTATTTTATCAAATCAATCAAAAAGGTTAAACGTTTTCTAACGATCCAAAAAGTTTCTTGGAGTAACTTGAATTAGTTTTGGAGAAAATGTTCGTTGAACATTGTTCTTCATATATATTTCAGAATTTCTAGGTTAAAACTACATGACGGATAATGAATTTTATTATATTTATTATTTATTTTTTTTTTTTTTTTTATTTTAGTTAATGTACTTATAATTAATATAATTACATTACTCCCATTGGAGCTTCTAGCAACATTTATTATTTATTGCTCATACAAAATGTAGCTTTAACAGAGACATATTTATGGGGAACAATATTTATCCAATTTGTTCTCCAAAACTATTCCGAGTTACACGATTAAACTTTATGGATAGGTAGAAAAACATCTAACCAATTTTTTTATATATAAAAAATTAAAAACATTTTACCAAAGAAAAAAAAAAATTCTTCATATAAAACATATTATTTTTGTTTCTAATCGGATTTATTTTATTTTGTTGAAAATTTCACTATTTGTTAATTAATTTGAGAAAAATTATCTTTTTATCTAAATCTAATACGTATACGCTATTAAAATGTAAAAAAAAAATAAAATTTTTGAAAATGCGTAGAATTAAATTAAGCTAAATCCAAAATGGATTTAAAAAAAATATAATAATGGAATTTTTAACGAAATAATTCGGTGATTAAAAAAAGGGCTATTACTAACATTACTACTAAAGAGTTTGCAACTTTTTGAAGAACTTGTCTTTGTAATACATATTTTCTAATAGATTTAGGTTAGCTGAGTCTGAATAACTATGGTAGAAAGAAAAATTTTGTAATTACCCAAGCAAAAAAAAATATTTTATGAATTTTCGAATTAGATATTGCATAATTATACAATTTGACATTATTTGATACAATTAGATCTAACTTAATAAAATTAGATATAGTTTGATACAATTCAATCCTAATTTTGTCTTCATCCAAATGTATCATTCTATATAATGTGATACAATTATATAAAATAAGATACAATTGTATACAAATATATCCAATTACATGTGACATATGTAACCATATCAATATCGATATGTCATTAGATATTTTTATATATTGCAATATATGAAGTGTAATAATAAGAAAGATATAATTATATAATATGACAGACGACATAATTGTCATTGTCATTAATTAATGTTAATTTTTATTTTGTATTCAAACTTAAATGTATCCTATACTTAGTAATGATATGTAAAATTTTTAAAAAAAATGCAAAATAAAATACTATATCTATCTATATCTATATATATATATCTATCTAATTATATATATGAGGTATAGTTTTATATGATTTTATATGTATATATATTTTGCAATATATCATTATAAATAATTGTATAAAATAATATATAACTTATTCAAAACTTTCTCACTTGGATTTTTATTTTTTGAAATATTGGGGGTTTTATATTTATGTTACATACTTAATTTTTTTTTTCCTCTTTTCTAAATATTTCAGAATATTTTCAATGTATTTGCAATTTTAATACAAAAATGAGTTCAGTGGAATGTTTAGTTTTACGCATAGTAATAAAATTTTAAATTTTTTCATTATACAAAAAATTTATAAGTATAACACAAAATGTACATTTGCATTAAGAATGCATTTTCGAAAAAAAATTGGTTGCTTTTTCATTACAAATCGTATAGAAGACAACCGACAACAACCACTATAGGAAGTATGACTTTTCAAAGTTCAAAACTTTTACAATTTTTTTGATTTTTTAAAAACTGAAAAACATAAATAAAAACGGAAGCCTACAAACTTTTAAGAATTTAGAAACGGTCGTAAGTAATATACATCTTAAAGAATACGTGTACAAAACATAAAGACATCTAAATGACCCCCCGGTCAGATGTTGGGTCGATCTATCATGGAATGAACGATATGTTAAAGCATAAATATTTGTATCTTATTAGATATAGCTTTGTGTTGTTTAAAACATTTTTATATAGGGGTATATGTAGCAATATATTATTTTATATTGTCTTATGTACAATTATACTTAATATACCAAATTATATATTTCTATATATACAATATGAAGTTATATATGCGTTAGTATATAATTCAACATAAATGTACATATAATTATATATAACTTCATGTGAACCAACATTAAAATTATTTTTTTTTATAAATCTTTAGAAATGCATATATTGTTCTATACAAAATTATATAGGAAACGTATTCAATGATTTGGATAGTTTTTAATTGAATTCAGATATTATTATATATGGTTCACTATAAAGCTACATTTATTTTTATGTGGTGCCATATGAACAATATTTCTAAGTAATTTTACATTAAAGTATATACATAAATGCGGAGTTGTGATTCATGAGTTCGTTAACTTAAAAAATTTAGAGTTTGTTCACAAGAACGACTCTAGCGTCCGCGGACGCACACTTACTCAAAAGTAATAGCTATTTAGTTTTAGAGAAAATTAACAAAAAAAAAAGTCGAGCCTTTCAGCAACATATCTCTTGTTTGATCCACGTTAGTTTTGGTACAAACTAACTACTGAGTCATTTAGAATAAGAAGTAAAAAAAAAATTACAAATAATAGGAAAAATACGCTAAATAACTGACAAATCATAATTAAAGATAGTAGTTTAAAAATACGTATAATCCTCCTTTACATTTTATGAAATTAGATATATGTAATTTGATAAAATGTTTAAGAAAAACTAGCAATTGCTTGTATCAACTTTTATCTAATACTATCGAATTAAATATATCTTTATATAAGTATATTGTTTATACAAGCTAATAATGTCGATTTGAACAACATATGGCATAACTATCACATATGGTTTGTGTCAATAATAACAAATATGGTATTTTGGAGGGTAAATATCTGTCATTATAATTCAGTATTCGATAGACGCCAAAGTGTAAACACACATTTTTTTTTCAATTGCTATAATAATGTCGAAGTTTGTGCCAAAAAAAGATGTTTTGCGGGGAAGTCTGATAACCTTCTTTCATTTGAAGAAAACGGCTGCTGAAAGTTATCGATTGTTGGTAGAAGCTTACGGTCCACGAAGATTGTTGACAAACGCAAGAATAACTTGCATTATCATATTGTCACACAACAAGCCATTTCCGTACGTTTAAAAGCATTGGGATTCATTCAAAAGCAAGGAATTGAAGCCGATATGAATTGAAGCCGAGAGACGTTGAAAGGCGATTTTGCAAGTCGGAAATGCCGCTTGAACGCTACAAAAAGAAGTAATTTTTGCATCGTATTGTTATTGGTGATGAAAAATGGATACATTACGATAACCCCAAGCGCAAAAAGGCATGTGTAAAGCCCGGCCAACCAGCCAAATCAACGCCGAAGCCGAATATCCATGGCGCCAAGGTAATGCTCTGTACTTGGAGGGATCAGAAGGGTGTTTTGTATTAGGAGCAGGTGAAATCGGGTCAGACGATCACAGGGTATATTTTATGAAACTCTTCATCACATATAAGAAAATTTTATAAATATGATTAATAACACGGTGCAATATTTTTTCTAATTCATTTGAATTAATTCAAAATCAATTCAATACAAATGAATTGAAAATGAATTGCAATTCATTTTTCTAATTCATTTGAATTAATTCAAAATCAATTCAAGTCAAATGAATTGGAAATGAATTGCAATTCATTTCGCCAAACTCATTTTGAATTGGAAATGAATTCCAATTTATTTTGCCGAATTCATTTGAATTGGAAATGAATTCCAATTTATTTTTACCAAATTCATTTGAATTAATTAAAATTTCATTCAATTCTTTTTTTATGTGAAAAGAATTATTCAAAATTCAATTCAAATTCGTAATGAATTGAAATCAAAAATGAATGATTCATTCACAGCTCTGTCAGATTATAGGTTCAAAATTTTTTTTGGCATCTATCCTAATTGCACGCAACGGACCATTTTCAAAATAAAGTTTCAGCATTGGACTTTTTTTGTAGTCTTTATTAAAATAATTAAGATGAATCTTAATATCATTTGAATGTTCTAAGTTCTGGACAATAAAGCAAGTTTTTATTGTTAGATATTAAAGAATTTTTTGTAAAAATTTTACTTTTACTTTATTTTACTTTTTGTTGAAAGACTATTTGTAAAAAAACGTATAATCCGATTACGCTAATATTTTATACACATAATCTGACGGCTTTCCGAAAGTTAACTTAGCACTGGCTTTTACAAGACATTCGTCGCTACACGAATGAGTGATTACATATATTTTTTTTGGATTTTTTTTGTATTTTTTTTGTTATTGTTTTTTCGTTCGTGTGAAGAAAAACGTAATCTAAAATCAGGATATTAATCAAAAAAAATGGTTCAATTTTATACATAAAACAAGTAATAAGTGATAATGTGTCGGAAATTTTTCGTTCTCACTCCTTAATCTGTAAAGCATATTTTTGAGGTGATTTTTTTTTAATATTTTGTAGCAGATTTTAAGGATAATTATTTTTTGTATTTAGTAAATTTTTTTTATTAGAATATAGTAAATTTACAGAATAAAAAATATTTTTCAGACAAGCTATTTAGCTTCGCGGGACTAGCCAAAAAAAAATGTATTTGAATTAAATTTAATAAAGTCAATTAAAAAAAAAAAATGTATTGGGCCTTAGCACAATTTTTTTCTTGAAAAAAAAACTTAGTGCAATTTATTTTTTGTTGATAAATAATTTTTATATATATTTTTTTTATTAAATATAAATATAATTCTATTTATATTTTTTTATCTTTACTAAATTTAAATAAACACCTTTTTTGCAATTTCGAAATTTGTTTTCAAATATACCCGCCCGTTTTAAATAGAAAAATACGTAACTATTTCTAGTGTTTAGCCGTTGAAAGCTCGAAACGGACTACCGAGGTAAGGTCTTTAACACCAAAACAAAGAACAAAATACTGGAATAACTAACCGTATATAATGTGCAAACATCTACTTCTACTTGCTTTAAAGTTTCATTTAGGGTGGAGTGCAGCCGAATAGCTTTTTTATCATTTTTTAGCCGGATTTCTAGAGAGCTTGCCACAAACAAGTGGATTGTAAGCTTTTTTCATTTCACTAAATGCTTTTGCAATGAGTTTAAGAAAATCACGTGCTACCAAAACGTGTTATTATTTTAGTGGAAGAATCTAATGAGCAAAACAAAATAGAAACATAAACAAAAGAAAATTAAAGTGGATAATAGAGATGAAGTAAAGATGGTCAGTTGTTTAATACAAGTATGGTGTGATAAAGGAAAAAGATTGAGTGTGACAAATTCTCAAAGAGTACATGTGCTGTTGAGAGTAATTGTAGTAGGTGTATTATTATTTTAACAAAGAAGGTTTGATATGGCGGGCGCGTGTCAGACAAGACGTGGGGTAATGCAAACAAAAATTGACATATATATAAAAGTTTTTGTTTTGTAATGAAAATGAAAATTATTCAAGTTCGAGGCCATATACTCTATATTTCTTCATTAGGATATTGTCCTAACAAATAATCTATAGAGTTTTTGTTTTCAAATTTATTATTTGACCCTTTCAGGAATGTGTTGATAGATCTATTTCGGGAATTTTCTAGGTTCCCATTATCAGAACACGTTTTGAAAGCGGTAACAATCCCATGCCAAACCTCAAGCATTCATATGAACTAGTTTACTCACTACATGAGAACTAATATACATATGAGTTTGAAATTAAAGATTATAACCATTGATCAAAAAATAAATTGAAAACTTGTTTGATGTGCAAGATCCACCTCTGGTGGATATTCAATACACGTTTTTTTTGTTTCTCTCTCATTTTTTATATTTTGTTAAGTTAGTTAACAAAACAGGGAAAGTAAACTAGGCGGTACTTTGCCTTTTTTCACAAGTTTGTTATAATTTTTATTAAAAATAAAAATTATGTTTTTTCGACCTTTAATTGTGCAATGAAAATGAAAATTATTCAAGTTCGAGGCCATATACTCTATATTTCTTCATTAGGATATTGTCCTAACAAATAATCTATAGAGTTTTTGTTTTCAAATTTATTATTTGACCCTTTCAGGAATGTGTTGATAGATCTATTTCGGGAATTTTCTAGGTTCCCATCATCAGAACACGTTTTGAAAGCGGTAACAATCCCATGCCAAACCTCAAGCATTCATATGAACTAGTTTACTCACTACATGAGAACTAATATACATATGAGTTTGAAATTAAAGATTATAACCATTGATCAAAAAATAAATTGAAAACTTGTTTTGATGTGCAAGATCCACCTCTGGTGGATATTCAATACACGTTTTTTTTGTTTCTCTCTAATTTTTTATATTTTGTTAAGTTAGTTAACAAAACAGGGAAAGTAAACTAGGCGGTACTTTGCCTTTTTTCACAAGTTTGTTATAATTTTTATTAAAAATAAAAATTATGTTTTTTCGACCTTTAATTGTGCAATGAAAAAAGGCAAAGTACCGCCTAGTTTACTTTCCCTGTTTTGTTAACTAACTTAACAAAATATAAAAAATGAGAGAGAAACAAAAAAAACGTGTATTGAATATCCACCAGAGGTGGATCTTGCACATCAAAACAAGTTTTCAATTTATTTTTTGATCAATGGTTATAATCTTTAATTTCAAACTCATATGTATATTAGTTCTCATGTAGTGAGTAAACTAGTTCATATGAATGCTTGAGGTTTGGCATGGGATTGTTACCGCTTTCAAAACGTGTTCTGATAATGGGAACCTAGAAAATTCCCGAAATAGATCTATCAACACATTCCTGAAAGGGTCAAATAATAAATTTGAAAACAAAAACTCTATAGATTATTTGTTAGGACAATATCCTAATGAAGAAATATAGAGTATATGGCCTCGAACTTGAATAATTTTCATTTTCATTGCACAATTAAAGGTCGAAAAAACATAATTTTTATTTTTAATAAAAATTATAACAAACTTGTTTTTGTTTTGTTTTAACGCTAAAACAATTTATGAGAAAATGATGCGGTATATTTTTTTTATGCAAGTTTAAAAAAAACATTTTATGTTAAATACCAACAACAAATGCTTAGAGCCTAGAGTTCTAGAGGACATCAACAGAAAATGTCTTTATATTTTCTGGTAGCATTTTCTTGATTTGGCAACACTTAATACTAACTAACAGTTAAGCGTAGGGAATTTATTGTTTCAATGATTATAAGACTTAAGGGGTTTACTAGCTTTAGATTTTTTTTTTTTCATATTTAAATAGTTTGAACTTTTTTCTATAAGCTATGAAAATTTTGCATAAAAAATCGCAGAAATACAAAAGTTACAGCTTGCTAAGAAAACTCCTTACATGAGTAATATTTACTTTAAATGCTTTTTTCTCAAAACAAGATATTAAACGTCGGATGGATCAATTTTCAATCGTTTTTTTTTTTTTTTGTAGAAGACTAAAAAATTAAATCAATAGCGTATGCGTAGTATTAATGAATTCCTTCATTAATCCAATGAATTTTTTCATAAAAAAGTCCCAAAGAAGCGTTTCATTGAGTTAATGAAAGGTGTTTCATCAAATCAATTTTAATGAATGGTTTCATTGACGCAATGAAAATTTCATAAAGTATATGACATTTTTTTCATTAATACTAGCCTAATCTTTATGAAAGTTTCATGTGTTTAGTGAATAAATTCATAGTTTGTATGAAATATTTTCGTTGATATTTAATAATTTGCACGTTTTATTATTATTTTAGCATAGCATTAATTTGGTGGTAATTGAGAAATTATCATTCGTTGATATTATTTATAAGGTCTGGTCGTTATAGGATCTATAAAATATTTTAATAAAAAAAGTTCGAAAAGTTTGAAACTAAACATCACAGGCTGTTCTGCAAAAGCGATTGCAGCCTGATTCAGAAAATTTTCGTTTCTTGGAATAGGATGACATGTAAAAAAGAAATCTAACAAGAAAGGTTTTCCCGGGGCCACCCACCAATGTAGCACAGTGGGGAAAATTATACTGTTTCTTAACAAATTTGCTAAAGCTCATAATTTTTCACGAATTCGAAAAATATAAAATTTGAAAAATAGCTGATTAGATATCAGATCGAAAATTACAAATTTTGAAAACAAAATTATTTTATCCATAAAAAAGAAATATTTTAATTATTATACTTTTTTTTAAATTATGTATATTAAGAACTTTAATGATTGACAAAATCGTTTAAATATAATTAACAGGCATTAAAATATTAAAAGCTGAACTAAAAAAACTAATTTTAACTTATTTCCGTTTTTCATTACATTCAATCTTTCTTTACGTTTTTATAATTTGTGTTAAAAGATGACATATTTTCTTATATGTCGGTACAAAATATGAAAATGTTTCTCGATCTGGCTTGGAATTCTGTAGAACGGTCGACGATTATAGTCCACTTTGTGTAGTTAAATTACGACCATATTAGATAATATTAAATATTGTTAACAATGTTGTTAAAAAACAAAAATTTATTATCGTTTAGCATAACGTTTTTGTGTAACATCGTCAAAACGATAACAATTTAGGTCTCGTTTTGAACAAAACTATGTCGTTTTCTTAGAGAATCTGTTCCCTGGAAGTTAGTGACGAACTATTCAAATTCGCCAAAAACTGCTGGCTTTAGGCAAATTTAATAAATTTATTTATATCAAAGTTTTGGTTAATTCTGTTTAACAGAAATTTTTCAGTTTTTTTATTTCGAAATGATAGTACAAAAATTTTTTTTTTTTTAATACAAGTCAAAATTTTTATTGAAAAAAATTTGAAAATTTTTAATTGATTTAATGAAGTTTTTATGAAATTATGAAAAAATAGTAAAAAATGTTAATGAAAAAAATACCAATATTAATGAATTTTTATTCAATTAATGAAATTTTTCATTAAACCAATGAATCGATTTTAATGAAATCGTTTCATTAATACTATGAAGGAAAATTCTATCAGTTTAGTATTTTTTTGAAAAATAAAAAAATAAGATTTTTTGGTGTTTTTTATATTTTTAAGCTTAAGTTAAGTTTACCCTACCATTTCACTGCAAATTAAAAATTTAAAAATAAATTAGGGATTAAAGAATTCCCGAAATTGACTCGGGTTCACAAGGGTTAAAGCTGAACTGTAAATAGTATTTACTTACTAAAATTTATAATCCATTTAAATTATTTGCAAAGCCAATTTCGTCAATTTTGTTTAAAACGTAGTTATAAGTTAAAAATTCAAAGAAAATACAGCCAAAAATTAAATATTCTTGAAATCCGCTAAATTCAAATCGCTATAAAAAAAAAACTAACGGACGGATATTTATAATATTTCACATTTTTTATCTCTACGATATATATAAAAAACTAGTGGAGAGCGATTTTAATTATTAAAAATTGTCTTTAATAAAATTTTCAAATATGTAAAAATGTTGCTTTTGGGTCCCCTACAAATAACTGCCCTTTTTTTTGTATCGTAAGTTAAAATAGTTTAATAATATACAAGAACAAAAACACTGTGTATTGAATAAAACTAGTTTTAATCACAACAAAACTCGACCTGACGATAGCTCAGAGGGCTACAGCGCTCTGTCTAACGTGTAGTGCGAGTGCATGTGGCATTAGAAATCAGTTTGTCTATACCACGGTCAGCGATTGCACAGAAAATTTCATATAGACGCAATCGAACAAATAAAAACAAATCAAATATTACATTATTCAAAAATTCAAAAAACAACGTCACTGACGAAGGTTCAATACCAGAAACTGCGCAGTCTGATTCAGAAAAAATTGAAAATTTGCAATGTAGTTTGATTTTTAGAAAATTCACTCATTTTTCTCTACCACGCCTTTCACAATATCCTGGAAAGCTAATATTTTTTTTGTGAATAGTTGTCATCGAACTTAGTATACAAACATTTTTTTTTTTGAAAAATTTAATAACAAAAAAAACACATTTTCATGGCGTTTGAGGCACTTTTTCCCCTAAAGCGATCACCATAATTTTTTGCATAGTGTATTTTGATATAAAAACGAATATTTCTGGGGGAATGCCGATCTCTAGCATGGTTTTTTTTCCCCCATACAACTTTGGTGCACCCTAATATGCAGTCATGCGTATATTATGAACTACGTAACAAGCATATTTACATTAGTCAGTAAATAAATTCAATTGAAATTTTGTTCAAATCCATGTTATATGCATTTTGATTTTGCATTTGATTATAAAATTGATCGAATTTATAAACGCACAGACAGTTGTTAATATTATTGACAAACAAAAACTAAAAAATATGGAAAATATTAACATAAAAACTCGTATCAAAAAATAAAAAATAAAAAGAAAAAAATATTTAATTCAAGGACGAACAAATTCAGATAAATTATATGAAACGCATTAAAAAAAGATGAAGTTTAGAAAGGTGTAGAAATATATTAAATACATCTCTCTATATATATTTTAAGATTTCGTAGAAATTGTATTTTTATTAATTGACTTAAACATTTATTAACTTCAGTTTATAGGATATTAAGTAAATTGTCCATTCATTTCAATATTGAATATAAAAGCTAACTTAAGATGTAAAATATTATCCATTCATGGTATTCAAGCTAACAAAAAAAAAGTATATGACGAAGAAAAAACGTCGTCCTTTTCTTTCTTATCCTTGAAAAACAGAAGTACAAAAACACAATTTTAAGTTTAATTGAAAATAAAGGGCAGAAAAATTATGACATATGCAAGCAATTTGTAATAAGTTAAAGTCATAAGCAACAGGCTTTTATTTAACAAATCCTTAACCCTCTAACGGGTAAGGTGGCCTCAGGGCGGTATTCATAAAATTTACCACAAATGCGTCAAATGAGCGTTTTATACTTAGAAATTAATATATTCCGATAGAAAACTAAAATTTGCTAAATATTTTGAGAAGAAATTTTTGGTGTGCCGTCCACTGTTTGGAAGCGAGAAAGCTTCAAAAACAAAATTTCGTAAAATTTCAAAAATTAATTATTTTTGAAAAAAATAGTTTTCAAAAATCTAAACAAACCAATTTAAGTTGACAAAGAACTCTTTATAATAAAATATAAGTAATATTGAAGCTTTATCTTTAAAAATAAGTCCTTATTTTAGTCCAAGGACTCACAGGATTTTATCAGGACTCCTCTAAAGGACATCGTCTTAACTTATAAACTAAAAGACGGATTTTTATGAAATTTTGCAGAAAGAAGACATTAAGTATTAATAGCAAAGCGTTGAAATTTGAACAAAATAAATTGAAGTTTTGATACGTTTTCGCCTAATTTCGCTTTTTCCAAAAAGTGAAAATCGCGATATCTTCTTAAATAGGAGCAGAAAAAAATAGGTTTTCGAGTGTGTTTATATCTTAGTAAAATAAATAATTTTTGTCCAAAACTTCTCTTTTTTATATGCTTTAGTTTCCAAAATGCGCCCTAAAATACTTTGGGTCATATCTACTAAATTAGGCAACGATAAATAATTTTGTTGAAGAACTTATTATTTGTTTTCGAGTGGAGCACATGGTATGAATTTCTTTGCAAAACATCTTTTGACAGTTAGAGGGTTAAATTTTGCTTTTTAAGCTAGAACCTAAAAGTAAATATATGCATATTTTTTTTTTTTATTTTCTCCTAAAAATATATAATTAGTTTATATTTTCAAATTATTTTCTTTAACAGCTTTTAATGGCATCAGTTTTTAGGTTATTTAAAAATAGTTACATAATGTTTTTATGTTATTTTATTAACTTGTTTTTAATTTTTCAATAATCAAAATGTCACAAGAATTCGAATCTTACGTATTTACAACATAAAACCATAAAATTGCCATAATATTTTATGTTTAACCATTAAACATTCTTTGATATAATTGGGTGTGGACAAAAGGCATTAATTTTGCATGAAATAAGTATAATTATAATGTGAATAAATGCGGTTTGTGGTTTGGAAAATTTAGAAATAAACAAAAAACCAAAAATGCAAATACAATAAGAAAGAGTTGCATATTTTTGGGATGTTAAGAGGATAAAAGATTAAAGCATAGTTTTGGGGGATTTAATTAAACTGAAAAATAAATATTAAGATAATTTGTACAAATGTTTTAAGTTCTCGTAATTTGCTAACATACACTCAAAGAAAAAAATTTAATGATAGTGATGAAATTGTTTCATAAACCATTTGCCATCAATTCATCATATTTATGAAGTTTTCATCAATATGATGAAGAGTTGCATAAAATTGTATGAGAAATGTTTCATGGACCTTCGGTATGTCATAAAAAAGTTTCATAAACTTTATGAAAATATATTTTTCTTTTAGGAAAAAATAATAAAGTTTAGAAACCATAAATTCTTATTTTTCATTTAAAATATAGAAAATATCATTTGCAATTCAATTTTTTTAAAACGCAAAAACAAAACACCTAAACAGCAATTGAATATTACTTGAGGAGTTCATAATTTTAAACAGAATTTTTTGAATATAATTTAAAATGTCGTTATTATAATTGATGTATTTTAAATAGAAAATTAATTTTTTTAATTTCATATGTTCATTTTTTAACTTGAATTGATGGTGTTAACTTTTATTGATATATAAAAATGCTACACATATACACATTTTTTTAGTTTCATTGCTAAAACATAGAAAACACTAACTCTTAATAAATGTTAGAGAAGATGAAAAAAATCCTGTGAGGATCAGCGCTAGAGGGAGTGCCGCAATTTCTACCTAAGCGAGTTAATTAACATCATCGATCAATTAACATCAGCGATTTTCTGTGGTTGGTGGATATATATACCTGATTAAAGCATTGAGTCTCTTGCTTTTGGTGGATTAGAATGAGCCTGAAGATGATCTACTCTCCCCATAAGATTTTTTTTTCATCTTCTCTTACATTTATTTACAATTAGTGTTTTTTATTTGTAAAAGTAACATTTAACTATGATCTCAAACCTGACAATTCAAAATGAAATGCAATTTTGAAAAGATCAACAATACATACAAAATTCTCATATGTTCATAATATTTAAGAAACGTTTCTTAATATTTATGAAGCATTTTATAGAAACTTATCTTTTCTAGGAAATATTTCATAACATTTATTAAGCACTTCATAAAAAGTTATAAAACTCCATCATCATATTCATTAATATGAAGAAGACAGTCATAAATTTGCTCTTTTATAAAACGGCTTTATCATAATTACGACGACGATAAACAATGAAGTTTTTCTTCATATTTATGAAGTTTTTCATAAATATGATAAAGCTTTTTACCTGAGTAAATAGATGAACGTAAAATATGTTTTATTTTTTATCTACGTGTAGCCCAATGGTTTTTTGTATCCATTAAAGAAAGTACTAAACCACATATTTTAATTATTAATTTAAACAATTCTATAACAAACTCCTCCATTAAGATTTTTTTTTTTTTTTTTGGTATTTCCATTTGTTAGAAGAAAACAATTTTGTATTCCTGTGTAAAAAAAATAATATGATGTCATGTAGAATGATATTTCATTTCATATAATGGGAGATATATTATGATACGATAAATGGTGGATCAAATTATATCGGATATGATATATTTATATTAAATTATATAAAATGTTATCCGGATTTTGACACGATATAATCATATCGAATTTGATGTATTAAGACATAATTTTATAGTTTTATATACAATTTTTCATATATAATTGAATACTGCATATAGATACCCAGGCAGAAAAATACAATCGGCACAGTGTTGGTAAAGCGTCGGCGATGCTCGGTTATGCATTGGCAGAACAAGGGATTAACAATCTTGACATTATTGTCCTGTTACCCGATTGATAAGAGTGGCCAAACGCTGGTTTGAGAAAACGTGCCGTTGGTAATAAATAATTCAAAAAATGTTGTGCTTTCAAAATACCATAAATTAAATTAATTTTGAGGAACATGTATAATAAATCACATTAAAAAAAGCAGCTATATAGTTCGGTCTTAGTCTTATTTATATGTATATCCGATTTAAATGTGTGAAATATAATAAAATATTTAAAAAATCTTTCTAATTGGTTGTAATATTGCTAGAAACAATATTGGCAAAAAAAATAGAGGTTGGCACTGGCAAAGCATATTCTGGCAAACAAAATAGTGTTTTCCTAGTACAATATAAAGATTTGTCATTCTCATTTCGCTTTAATTCGCCAATTAGTTGCGACATTTGTCTCCGTATAAATTCTATGCAACTAGTAATAATATAACTTCATTGAGTTCAAAATTAAAAAAAAAAAAATTAAGTCCTTGTAATTATATGGAAATATATATCAAAAAAAAACTTAGAATACCTAATTATTTATAAATGAACTTAGAAATTTTCCTTTTACATGGGTCTATACTGAATTATAAATAAATGAACTTAGAAGTTTTTTTTCCTTGGAGCTATACTTAATTAAATGAACGTGGAAAATATTTTCAATATGTTGATATATACAATATTATGTCCCATAAAATAACGATTTGTCGATTTACGTTTATTACACCCCCTGTTTTATTGCAAATGGTTCCAAATGGAAAAAACCGTAAAAAAAATCGATATTTCGAAAAAATTTATGTTTTATTTCCATTATCTATATAGTACTCGTATACTCAAAATTATTTAGACATGCAATTCTGACATTATCGGATATCATTAACCCACTGGAACCCAAAATGTCAACCGAATTTGACCATGTTTTCCCACTAAATGAGAACTAATATATGAGCTCTCAGTTAAAGATTATCACCATTGATCAAAAATAAATTGAAAACTTGTTCGTTATGTGCATGCTCTAACTTTGATAAATATACAATACACGCTTTTTGTTTTTATTCTCCTTTTTCTATGGCCTCGAACTTGAATAATTATCATTGCACAATTAAAGGTCGAAAAAACATAATTTTCATATTTAATAAAAATTATATCAAACTTGTAAAAAATGCAAAGTACGGTCTTCGTCTACTTCCCCTTTACATCTTGTTTTTAAATAAAACAAAACAAGTGTAAAAATAAAAAGGATAATAAAAACAAAAAGCGTGTATTGTATACCTACCAAAGGTAGAGCTTGCAAAAAACGAACAAGTTTTCAATTTATTGTTGATCAGTGGTGGTAATCTTTAACTTCAAGCTCATATATTAGTTCTCATTTAGTGCGATAACTAGGTTATACGACACAGTTCTGTTAGTTTTTTGTTTTTATATACATCAAGATTATTTTTATGTTATTTTTTATTTATAACTTTTCTAAAACTTCGGGTTCTGATGAGATCTTTAGCCAGATCGAAATACTAGTATCAACCTAGCTAATATGTTTGATTTGCTTTTATTTGTAAATATACGGAGTTTGGAAGCTTGTTATATGAATGTTTGAGGTTTGCATGAGGATGCCACTTCTTTCAAAACGTGTTATGAAGATAGGAAACTAGAAAATTCCCCAAATAGATCTACGAGGGCGGATCAATAAGTCCGTGACTTTTTGAATGAAACACAGTTTTTTTTTGCAAAAAAAAAAAATATTTTTCAACATAATCTCCTTTTAGCTCAATACAGTTAGTCCAACGTTTCTCCAATTTTTGTATCTCTTCCAAAAAACAGGATTTTTCGAGGTCCATAAAACATGCATTTGCTTGATCAATAAATTTATCGTTGGAGCTAAATCTCTTTCCATCGAGCCATTTCTTTAGGTTTGGAAATAGGAAATAGTCACTGGGGGCTAAATTCGGAGAATATGGCGGATGAGGTACCACTTCGTAGCCCAATTCATGTAATTTTGCCATTGAGACTGCACACGTGAGCACCTGTGCATTATCTTTATGAAAAAGAAGTTTTTTCTTGTCCATATGGGGTCGTTTTTTTTATCCTCGTTAAATCGGTCCAATAAGTTGGTATAATATTCGCTGTTTATTGTTTTTTCCCTTTTGAAGGTAATCGATGTGGATTATCCCGCGTGCATCACAAAAAACTGTTGCCATTCCTTATAGGCCGACAAATGGCCTTCTTCGGAGCCGGTTCACTCGGAGAAACCCATTGTTAAGACTGCTGCTTGGTCTCCGGAGTGTTGTAATGGATCCATGTTTCAGCCACAGTTACAAAACGCCGCAAAAACTCATTCGAATTGACAACTCCAAACACTCCTTTGAAGTTCTCACACGATTACGTTTATGGTCAATTGAGAGCAAACGCGGCACCCATCTTGCAGACAGCTTTCTTAAACCCAACTGATCATTTAAAACCGAAACCACACTGCCATATGAAATGCCTATGGCATCAACAATCTCACGCACTTTTACTCTTCGATCGACCAACGTAAATTTTTTCGACATTTGCGGGTGTATTGACCTCAATTAGCCGTCCAGAACGTTCAGCGTCATTTGTATTTGTGCGACCACAACGAAAGTCAGTAAACCACTTTTTTACCATTGAAATCGATGGTGCAGAGTCCCCATAGTATTTATCAAGCTTTTCCTCGGTTTGATTGAGTTTTTTTTTCGAAAAAAATAATATTTAATGAGCACTCGAAATTCACTTTTTTCCATTTTTAAAAAAATCCACGAGGTTGTAAGTTCTGAACAGCTGTTAAACGCAAAGAAAACGACGTAACTTGCTTAAAATTTGACAGTAGTCTATTAACAGGTGGTACTGGATGGTAGCAGTGTTGCATTTCATGTAACTACGAGAGAAGTTCGAAAAGTCACGGACTTATTGATCCGCCCTCGTATAAACACATTCCTGAAAGTGGTCAGTTAATAAATTTGAAAACAAAAACTGTGTAGATTATTTATTTAATAAAGAAATATAGAGTATGGCCTCAAACTTGAATAATTTTCATTTTCATTGCACAATTAAAGGTCGAAAAAACATAATTTTTATTTTTAATAAAAATTATATCAAACTTGAAAAAATGTATATCTTAAATTTGCCACGATTTGTTATAAATGGCAAATCTATTTTTAAGGTACACCCTAATATACAATTTTATATGATTTTCTATAAAACCATGTTTAATTATATATGATACGTTGTTTAAGACTTCCGGTACATATAAATATGTATGGTAACATACTTATTCATATTTCTTTATATATGACGGCATATTTGAAATTGTTCAAAAACTGAAAGTTATACATAATCATATACACACTAATATAATATCACACTTGGCTATATATAATCATATTTGTCTATGTAAAATTATATAACTTTCTATATAACTTTTATTGCTAGTGTTTATTTTTTTTTTTTTTTTATCCATATAAAAATTAAAAACATTTTCTAACATTCAATCATTAATTACCTGTTCACATCTATACAATGAACAACTTACGTTACGTAATAGCACATAAAAACATAAAACCATAAAGCCCAAAAACCTAAAAGTCATGTAGCCCAAAATGCTAGTATATTGCCCAAAAGTGGGTATACAAAACGTCATATTAACCAAATGCAGTCATATTTTGCCTAAAAGTTATTTTTGGATATTATGACAATTGATTAACTAAATCAGGCAATTCTGCCTGATTTATATAAAAATATAAATTTAATTGAAGGATATCCTACTTTTCTCTGTACAAACACATTTTATATTTTCACACTTAGAATACTACGTAGGTAAAGACCACTGCAATTGTAGTTGAAAACAAATGAAATTTCACTTAAAGAAAGGACGACTTACATTACCGTAAATTCAACTAACATTGTCATTTGTTTTTTAAGGTTCAAAAAATGACTAACAATTGTAGTAAAAATGAACCACATGGCAGTAATAAATAAACAAACATTTTTTTTTTTCTTTTTTTTAAATAACAAAAAACAACTGTAAAAAATGAATGTAAAATCATAAAACAGTCATTTGATGTTAGTTGTTTTTTTAAATGAACTACAAGGTTAGTAAATATTTTAATTTGTTCTACAAATGACTGACATTTACATTAAAAATAAAGAAATTACAACCCAAACAACTACATATTTTTAAAGCAGAAGTTCCCTGAGTGCACAAAAACTTTTTACATTTTTAAGCTTTTTTTTCAATAACAGAACGAAAGCAGTTGCATATAAATTTATGTAAAATATACAAAATTTTTAACAGTATTCTTTGTAACCATATACAATATGTTAAAAAGAACCAAAATCATTAAAAGTTGTTTATGTTTAAGCTTATGTTAAAAACAACTTTAGTCATAGACAAGAACCCATACATCTACAACAGACACATACAATACGGGCCTTTACTATATAGAAAACGTATTCCTTTACGGCACTTACTCGTTGTGTTGCTATCTTTTTTTGCACATCTTTTGGAAAAAACTTAGCAATTAGACTTTGAAATAATGGTAATTTTTGTGTGATCCCACCGCTTGGTTTAATTAATTATGTATCAACTTTAAACCCCAAGATTTTAAACGGCTATAGTTTTTTTAAATTATTTAGCATCGCAACTGAAATTGTAAATAAAAAAGATGTAGAAGAGTTGCCAAATATTTATTTGAAATTAATAAATGTTTGCCAAATTTTTCGTTGGGATTGTTTTTAAAAAAATATTTAAAAGTATAAAAATCATACTCATTTATATGTTTTTTCTTTGTGATGTTTACGAACAAATACAGACATTTATTTCTCTGCTAAAAATTACCCTATGGGGAATGGGACCGGTCCTGCGTTTGCCACAGGATCGGTCCCTTCGTGCCAGAGACCGGTCCTCTGCTAAACCCTACCCTATGTAAACAACTGGCAACTTTAACATGGGCTTGTCATAGGAGGGGGTCATTTGTCCAGCTTTAAACCACATAGTGGCATGCCACAGGACTAACCAAAGATGGGCATACCACAAGACTGTCGGCAAAAGGGGCATGTCGGTGAAATAACCAAAACGGACTAACCTAATGACTATCCTGAAAGGGACATGTCGTACAATTTAATAATTTTTAATGTAAAAAATGGTAGAAAATGAAACATTAAATTTTTAACTCATTGGCTTTTTCTAGTCAATATGTATACCAGTTAGGTGATATGTCCTACTTTTAAAAGTCACGGAACTAGTCTTTTTAGATCAATTTACACTACATAACTCACATCAATTGTAAATAATACTAGTCCTGTGATAAGTCCTTTTCCAGTAGTCCAGGTTCTTTTAGGTCAATTTTCGCATGCCAATAATTTTTTAATAAACACAAAAAAAAAAACATAAATACCGACAAAAAAAAAACAAAATTAATAATTCCAGTGGGTAAAATTTTGGCCAACTGGCTTTTTCTTTTGAATAACCATTCTGGTTAAGTGGTATGTCCTCCCTTTACTAGTCACAGTATTGGTAATTTTAGGACAATTGACACTGCTTAACCCACTTCAGTATTAAATTATACCAGTACTGTGATAAGTCCTTCTTTAACCAGTCACTTTTAGGTCAATTGACTTCTAATTCCCCATAAGGTAGTTCATCAATTGTAAATACTTTTTGAAAATCAGACCGATTTGACCATGAATTTTGCTATACTCAAACCATTAAAACATTAAAATGTTTTTAACATTAACCCGAAATATTCTATAGTTACCATTTTGTAGCACAACATTTGTCAAAATATGAATTTAAAAAGCAAAAATTTTGCTATTAAGAAATAAATCTTTAAAGTTCTTTTTAGTAGCGCTAATAGACAATAATTCCTATTTTTATAAAGTCCTTTATTTGTTGTAGAGATGGTCACGTGAGTGATTTTTCACTCACGCTCACGCACGCTCACGAAGAAAAAATTATAATCACACACGACTTACGCACGAACAATTTTTGCTCACTCACGCTCACGCAGGATCACGTGAGTAATTTTACCTTGCCTCACGCTCATAAAACACTCACGAAATAATCACGAAATTTTCGTTTTATTTTTATGAAGAAAAAGCTATTAATTTATGCATATAAAAATTAAAAATTAAGTAACTTAAATTAAAATTGTTACACACATTGTTCAATATTTGATATTGTAAATTATTACGGATTACTGGTTAAACTACAAAATAAAGAATTCTTCCTGATGAAGAAAACACACGTTCGCTAGTTGCTGAACTGACTGGAATACACATTATTTGTGTAATCTTACCTTCAGCAACAGACAGTTGCCGAATATCCTTAGTTACAAAGTTTAACTGCTTAAGAACGATTTCATTTTTGTGTTTTCAGGAACTTTTTTTACATGCAAAACGCTTCAAACGAAGATCGAAATTTGTTCACACAGTTGTGAAAAAATACTGCCGTTAATAATGCAAAGAAATGCTACAATAATAAAAACTAAAAAATTATAGAAAAATAAAAAATACAAAGAACGAGAAATGAATTTAGTTTTTTAGTTTGTGCAAAATAAATGTGAATTAAAAAATTCAAAAATATGTTATCAAAAAGTGTGTTTAAAAATATTGAAACATAAAATACAAATCAAAAAGTATCGAGTAGTATTGAGTACTCAATTCAAAAGTATTGAGTAGTATCGGGTAGTCAAAAGTAGCAGGATTTCACAACACTATTAACTACATCTACACTGATAGAAAAACCGTCATAACCCTAATGTATTTTGACATCAGTTCTATGACAAGTGTCTTCGTTTTTGACCCCATGACACTTGTCATCACGGTGATGTCAGCCTTAACATCACTTAACCAAATTGTCATCGGGGTCGAAAACTTAAATTGTGTCATCAATGGGATGACACATCGGCATCACATAAATGACGAATTGGAGTCAATTTAATAAAAAAAATGTCATCATTGCGATGACTCAGTTACATCGAAGAAGTTACTTATTGTGCTCAATTTAATGACAAACTGTCATCAATGCAATGATACATTGACATTAAAGAAATGACTAAATGGCATCAATTTAATGAGAAAAATTCAATAATTTAATGACGCACTAACATTAGGGAAATGATTAATTGGCATCTATTTATTGACAACATGTTATCAATACAAAGACAAAATAACATACGTTTAATAACAAAATGTCATCAATGCAATAACTAATCTTGATACCTAATGAATTGTTGTCATCAATATTTATAAGGTTTCACACAAAATGTGGCATCGAATTGATGTCACTGTAGTCATAGCACGGATGACGCGTAAAATATGACAAAATTATATGATAACGTTCGTCATTAAATTGATGTCACTTATTGCATCATTGATGTCATTTGTAATAACATTGATGTCACAATTCTGAAGTTACGGCATCATCAATATGAAGATGCATTTTTCTATCAGTGTAAGGCAACAAGCAACAACTGCAACTTAGCTCGTTTCACGCTTAAATTTGCGTTTTTTGTATAAGAAAGATGTGGTTAGCTGCTGAAGCTTAGAATGTATTACTGTGGTATCAGTCACTGGTAAAAAAAATATAAATAAAATAGTATGGTGTTGCCATTTGTATGGAATTGCCATTAAAAAACAAAAAAATCAATGAAATGCATAGAAAAAACACAAAACAAGATATAAAAAAAACATTCAAAAAAATCGCAAAAATACTTAAAAAAATACTTGAAAAAAATTTAAATCACGCAAACGCACGCAGTAAATTTGACTCACTCGCGCTCACGCACGAACTTATTTTTTCTACTTCTGCTTACGCACGACTCACGTGAGTAAAATTGTTTTCACTCACGATCACGCGTGATTCACGTGACTCACGCAAATTTCGTGTCACATGTCCATCTCTAATTTGTTGTATTAACTTTCATATTTATTTTAGAATGAAAGTTAAACTTCTAATTTCTGGAATGAAATTTAGATATTTACATTGTATACAACTGTTTTACCAGAAAAATGTTTAAAGAATTTTTTTATAGAAAAGTTATAAATTTAATATTTAAATGTATGTTTTTTTAGCAGAATAAAATACAACTTTTACTTTTCAAGTTTAAGGTGAACTGTAGCACTTCAAAAAAACTAAATGCGAAGAAATACAACTAACTACACATACATTTGTATATGAGAAATACAAACAAAACAAAGTAACAAAGAAAAGCAAACAGTAAGCAAATGTTGTTGCCCGAGTAAAAGTAATATTACTATTCCAACAAATAAAGGTTCGTACAATAAACAAAATATTCATGTGTTTAATTTTTAATTTGTTTAACTTCCACAAATTTGGCCTTTTCGGAAAACTTATTTTAAGGGCTCTCTAAAACAGTTATAACCTTAAAGTAGTGCATTTGCGTTAGCTCATACGGAGGAATTAAACTTTAATCGGATTCTACATAGTGGTAAAAAATTTACCACTTAAGGTTCGTACTTTCATGGAAATTTAAAAATTTGAATTGTAATAACAAAATTATAATTTCTCAAATTGAATAATCCTCCAGTTAGTACGAAAAACGCAGAAAAAATAGCTTTAATACACACAAGAAAATCGTTGCCAAGTAATTTAGAACATTTCAATTAATAAAGTTTTTGCACATTAATTATTCAAATATTAAGTAAAAACAAGTAAAAACTTCATAAAATGTTACTAGTTTTCACAAAATTTTTGCGAATAAACTTTAGTGGTTAAAATGGTCTTAATTACTTGGCAACGATTTTCTTGTGTGTAGAAACTCGGTTCAATGAAAAACGATACCAGGTGATTTTTAACGAATTTGTATGCATAATTGAACAAAACTATTGTTTCTATCTGAGAAATATCAAATAATTTGTATTATTTATTTTATTAAAAACAAAAATTATGTTTTTTCGACCTTTAATTGTGCAATGAATATGAAAATTATTTAAGTTCGAGGCCATACTCTATATTTCTTTATTAGGATATTGTGCAAACAAATAATCTATAGAGTTTTTGTTTTCAAATTTGTTTCGAACTCAAGGCCATACTTGGTTGTGATCGCTAAACGGTCATGACTTGGTATTGTTACGTTTGTAATGTAAGATAAGCGCAGGTTTGATTCTTACAGCCGCAGGTTGTTGAAAAATTTATCATATAGAGACAATCTGACAATTATAAGACACAAATAATAATACAATTTAAATGGAAAATCACTGATGTGCCTGTCCATAAAAAGGCAGAAACTAGTCTAGTCTGATTTAAAAATTAATAGTGTTTATAATTTTTAGAGAAAAACGTATTCTTCTTCTTCTTAACCTCAACATTCTCGTTTCTCCTCAGGACAATGGAGAAAGTCTTGGATCAGTATATTAGGGACACTTACCTCAGACGAAGGCCGATACATGAGCTACAGTTCGCGTATCAACGGGGTAAGTCTACCGAAACTGCTATCCATCATGTTGTCACAACAATAGAACGGGCACTGGAGGCAAAGAACATTGCCCTTTGTGCATTTATTGATATACAGGGCGCTTTTGACAACACGTCCTACGATGCGATTAGGGTATCCATGGCTAGGAAGAGCATTTCTCCAATCATAATCAATTGGACATTGGAGATGCTCCGCTCTAGGACAATCACGTTCGGAATAGGGACTACTTGTAGGACCGTGAATGCGACCAGAGGGTGTCCTCAGGGTGGCGTTTTGTCGCCTTTACTATGGACACTGGTCATTGATGAATTACTCGAGGGTCTGAACGACTTGGGTTTCAGGACCTATGGATACGCCGATGATCTTGTCATTTCCGTTGTGGGCTGAGATGACAGGACCATCTCCGAGCGTATGCAACAGGCTCTGAACTTCACTCTTTCGTGGTGCCGGGAAAAGGGGTTGTCTGTCAATCCGTCGAAGACAATCCTGGTACCATTCACGAGAAGGAGAAAACTTAACCTGTCTATGCCGGTCGTTGAGGACGTAACGGTTGGCTTCTCTAGCAGTGTTAAGTATCTTGGAGTGACTCTTGATAGCTCCCTCACCTGGAACGAACATCTTGACTACGTCTCCAAGAAGGCCACCAGGGCATATTATGCCTGCCAGAGGCTTTTCGGGAGAACATGGGGACTAAGGCCACAAATGGTCTACTGGTCGTTCAATACTATTGTTAAACCGATGATCACCTATGCTGCCCTTGCATGGTGGCCAAAAGTTGAACAGAGTAAGGCAAGGGATGCTCTTAAGAGAATCTACCGTCTTGCGTGTGTTGGCATTACAGGGGCCGGAGGAACTTGCCCGACGGATGCCTTGGGGGTTATGCTGGGGATCCCGCCATTGCATATTTCTGTAATGTTGCCAGTATGGGTTCCTCTAGACTTAGTGAATTCGTTGGCATGAGGGGGGCGACCTAAGGGGTCACATGAGGATCGCGCGAATCCTAATAGAAGACCCGATTTCTAAGGTTGCGAACAAAGTGTCACCGGAGTGGATCTTTGATAGATATTTTGATGTGTTATTGTTTGACAGAGACATGTGGACCAATCAATCCTGGGAACCAGAAGATGGTTCTCAGGTGTGGTTCACTGATAGCTCTAAGCAGTCGAATGGGAACACGGGTGCGGGCGTCTTTGGACCAGGCTTCCAGCGTGCCTTACCTATGGGAAAATATCCGTCCATTTTTCAGGCGAAGATTTGGGCCATCTGTGTCTGTGCAGGGGAATGCCTGCGAAGGGGAACTCGCAGATCTCGCATCTACATTCTTTCTGACAGTCAGGCTGCACTGAGGGCCTTAATGGCTTATAAGGTGTCGTCCGGCTTGGTCATGGAATGCATTCAGACTCTCAATAGGCTCGGTAGAGGCAACTCTCTAACCTTGGGGTGGATTCCTGGTCATGAGGGGCATTAGGGCAACGAGAGGGCAGATTGTCTTGCCTACCGCGGGGCCGAAAGCCCTTTATTGGTCCTGAGCCATTCTGTGGAATACCTGCGGGGTATGTCAGGGAAAGGCTCAGGGCATGGAGAGAGTCTGAATTTTCTGGTTACTGGGAAAACTCTCCTGGTCAGCGACAGGCTAAAAGATTGATCTCTTTTTCCAGTAGGGGGTCGAGGCGACTCTTGTCGCTTGAAAGGACCCTGGCGTCGTACTTAACTGGACACTGTAATCTCAGATACCATCTGCACAAGAAGGGTCAATCGGAGACGGATTTGTGTAGGTTTTGCGAGATGGTGCCTGAGACCTCGGAGCATGTTCTCTGCGAATGTCCCAGGCTTTGTGATAGGAGACTTAGGTTTCTAGGCGATCGCTTCATTTCGCCTTCCGACATCGCGAATATTTTGCCTAATAGGATAATTGGCTTTATAGGTAGCTTGAATCTGTAGGTAACCTTAGGCAGCACAAAAGACCTACATTGGTCGCGATGCATAGTGCCTTCTGATCTAATCTAATCTAATCTAACCTCAACATTTCTAGAATAATTTTCATTTTCATAATTTGTATTATTTATAATCATTTGCTCTTTACTTTATTATTTCGCCCTATAAATATCAATAAAAAGTTAAACACAAAAATAAACGAGATTTGGAATGAGACGGAAATACCAGTGTACACCAAATCGACGTTTTACGTTGTTCAGAAAAAAACAAAATTTTTAATAATTTCTGCAAATTTTTTACAAAAATAAAGTATATCAAACATATTAGCTAGGTTGATGCTAGTATTTCGATCTGGCTAAAGATCAGAACCCGAAGTTTTAGAAAAGCTAGAGCCTCCAGAATAGGCAGAGACTTAACAAAAAAAATCGAACACGTGGCTAGAGTATTTTCCTTACAAGCACCCTGACGTTACTAAAATTTGAAGACCAAAAATGTTCTATTTATATAAAAAATGTTTAGTTTATACTCTTGCTCAAGTAATATTTTTTTCTGTTTTATTAGTTATTTTGTTTTTATATACATTTAAACACAAAAAATTTCCAAAGGGAATATGATGAAAGCATACTTAGTAAAATATTTTTCACTCAAATCCTATGGATTTTATCAAGTTTTGTTAAAATTGTGTATCCCATTGTGTTAATTTTGTAATAACACAATTTTCCTAAACTACTTTCCACATAACAAGTCATTTCATACATAATAAAATATTACTTAAAATTTTTATATATTTATACAACTGTTCTTATTATGCTAAATCTTCACAAAATGTGAAACTTATATTACATACCTCTTACATTTTATCTACATATTTTAACCAAGCATTACTTGGTAAAATGTAATGAGTGGTAAAAGTTTCAAATGTTTTTTTGATAAATATAAAAATAAGATCCAACACAAACTCAAAATGGTGAAATATAAAATGAATTTAATATTTGTAATGTGAAATTAATTCCAATAAATATATAATAAAATAAAATTTTCAACAGTACCTCGAAATAAAAAGAAGTAAGTATATTCAAGTTGTTAAAAAAAAGACAAATTCTAGCAATAATTAAATTTTTTGAAATTAAAAATTATACATTGGTACTGTGTTATTTTTTAGCCTTTGCTCTTGGTGCTAAATGTGATGAATGGTTCAACAATTTATTAGTAAAGGCATAAATAAAGGGTGGTTAAATTTCAAGGGCCGATGTTGATTTTGAATAAAACACAAACTATTTAGGAAATTATTGTAACTTTATTTTATTATGATATATTGGTATTACTCAATTATGTATGGAACAAAATATCGGCCAAATGGGCGCCGCGACCACGGCGGAACACCTCCATCCGATGGTCCAAATTTTCGATGACGCTGAGGCATAATTGAGGATCTATGCCGTTAATGTGCCGAATTATCTCATCCTTTAGCTCTTGAATTGTTGCTGGCTTATCGACGTACACCTTTTCTTTCAAATAACCCCAAAGAAAAAAGTCCAACGGTGTCAAATCACATGATCTTGGCGGCCAATTTACATCGCCATTACGTGAGATAACACGGCCATTGAATTTGTTGCGCAAAAGAGCCATTGTTTCGTTAGCTGTGTGGCAAGTGGCACCGTCCTGCTGAAACCACATATCGTCCACATCCATATCTTCCAATTCGGGCCATAAAAAGTTCGTTATCATCTCACGATAGTGAACACCATTCACAGTAACTGCCTGACCGGCCTCATTTTGGAAAAAATACGGCCCGATGATGCCGCCAGCCCATAAACCGCACCAAACAGTCACTCTTTGTGGGTGCATTGGTTTTTCGACAATCACTCTTGGATTCTCATTCGCCCAAATGCGGCAATTCTGTTTATTGACGAATGCACTGAGGTGAAAATGTGCCTCATCACCGAAGATGATTTTCTTCGAAAATTGATCATCCACTGTTGCCATTTCTTGCCACCATTCTGCCCATTCACGACGTTTGGAATGGTCAAGAGGCTTTAGTTCTTGAGCCAATTGCACCTTGTAAGCGTGTAAATGCAAGTCTTTATGCATAATGTTCATCAACGACGAGCGTGAGAGGTGCAATTGTTGGGCACGACGACGAGTTGAGGTGGACGGCTCTTCAGCCACACTATCGCGAACAGCAGCAATATTTTCTGCAGTACGAGCTGTACGAGCATGCACTGGTGTTCTCACATCTTCTACAGACCCGGTTTGCTCGAATTTTTCCACGATTTTTGCGATTGTACGCACATTTGGACGATCAAATTGACCGAAAAAAACACGAAGTGCACGATATGCATTTTGATTTGAACGCCCATTTTCATAATAAGTTTGGATAACTTTAACACGTTGTTGGATTGTGTATCTCTCCATGGTTCAAATTGAGTAAGTCTGAAATAGAGAAATGTTAAATAAAATTCGGAAAAAAAACTTGGCGTTTAGGTGTGGTTCACATTCAACATCGGCCCTTACAATTTAACCACCCTTTAATTGTATGTATTTCTTTAATATTTTATAAATTTATTATATAATTTTATTACATTAAAATAAAAAAGCTGCATTTTAAATCCAAAAAAAAAATAGGACAATCTATTAAGCTATAAAACGATTTGTATACAAACAGAGTAGAACCATTATAAATATGTTTTGCTTGAACATCATAAAATAAAAAAGGAAGAATTACCAAGTTTTTGTAGTTAAATGTCATTATATATATTTCTTTAAATCATTGTTCTAAATTTATTGACAAATTTTCCTACAAATAGTTATTAGTTGAAATGTTCATACTATACTTGGTAATATTATACAGTTTTTTTGATAAAAGTTCCCCTAACTTTTTTTTTTTGCTGTAGATTATTTTAATCAACCTATGTTTTGAATAAAACTAGTTTTAATCACAACAAAACTCGACCTGACGATAGATCAGTGCGCTAAAGCGCTCTGTCTAACGTGTAGTGCGAGTGCATGTGGCATTAGAAATCAGTTTATCTATACCACGGTCAGTGATTGCACAGAAAATTTCATATAGACGCAATCGAACAAATAAAAACATAACAAATATTACATTATTCAAAAAATTCAAAAATCAGGGTCACTGACGAAGGTTCAATACCAGAAACTGCGAAGTCTGATTCAGAAAAAAATGAAAATTTGCAATGTAGTTATGATTTTTAGAAAATACACTCATTCTTCTCTACTACGCCTTTCACAATTAAAATTAAATAAAATTGCATATTAATTATAGTATTAATTGCAATTGTCTGCAAAAGACGTTAAAATTCAAACTCAAACACTTCCAAAAGTTTTTCCGTAACGACTACATAATATACACATTAAATTAATTGAAAATCAGTTAAAAAAAGAACTACTTACTTCTTTTCGTTTAAAACAATTGTATTTTTTAGTTTATTTTCAACTGTTGAAAAATTAATTAACAAAACTATAACAACTTTTTGTTTTAAATAAAAATTGTTAACTGAATATTTTAACTATTACCGAAAGTCCGTTTTTTTGTTTATTGAATAACAGACAGAAAGTTAAAAAATATATTTTTTTGGTAATTTAACTGTATATTCCATTGAAACAACATTACCGATTAGTTTTTAAGATAACTGTTGAACTTTTATGTAAAAGTTCTTGTGAGTGTACAAATTTCTGTTAGTTAAGCAATTCAAATTAAAATTAAACTGAACGTTAATTTAAATTGGGCCCTTAATATTCGGCCCATAATCCTCCAGTATTCAATTTAATAAATTTATTTTCACTCGACTGAATCGTATCAAATTATATCAAACTCAAAGTAATATAATGCATTTATATCCAATACGATCCACCATTTTTCGGATTAAATTGTATTTCAATTAGATATAAGGCTATATCACATTTGATACATTTCGTTGTTGCAGCATATTAATTTTTTTTAATCGGGTGTTGTTAAAATCTTTAAATGTTAGTTTTGTAAGTATATGCGCTGGTATGTGTGTAGAAAAACATCAACACTTATCCACAGGCACATAACGACAACAAAAAAAATTTTGCAAAGTTTTGTATAAAAATAAACTAGATTTGAGTGTAATTTAAATGAAACTAACAGTCGGTAACAACTACACTGATAGAATTTTCGTTCATAGTATTAATGAAACGATTTCATTAAAATCAATTCATTGGTTTAATGAAAAATTTCATTAACTGAATGAAAATTCATTAATATTAGTATTTTTTTCATTAACATTTTTTATGATTTTTTCATAATTTCATAAAAAAAAAATTCATTAAATCAATGAAATATTTTAAAATTTTTTTCAATAAAAATTTTGACTTGTAATAAGAAAAAAATTTTTAGTTTTTTGTACTATTATTTTGAAATAAAAAACTGAAAAATTTCTTTTAAACAGAATTAACCAAAACTTTGATATAAATAAATTTTTTTTATTAAGTTTTGACGAATTTGAATAGTTGGTCACAAAATTTAGGAAACAGATTCTCTAAGCAAAACGATATAGTTTTGTTCGAAACGAGACCTAAATTGTTATCGTTTTGACGATGTTACACAAAAACGTTATGCTAAACGATAATAAATTTTTGTTTTTAATAACATTTTAACAACATTTAACATTTTATCTAATATGGTCGTAATTTAACTACAAAAAATGGACTATAATCGTCGATCGTTCTACAGAATTCCAGGCCAGATCGATAAAAAAATTACATATTTTGTACCGACATATAAGAAAATATGTCATCTTTTAACACAAATTATAAAAAATGTAAAGAAAGATTGAACAATTTTGTAAAAGTAAAACAATAAAACCAGAAATACATTAAAATTGGTTTTTTTAGTTCAGCTTTTAATATTTTAATGTCTGTTAATTATATTAAAACGATTTTTTCAATCAATAAAGTTCCTAATATACATAATTTAAAAAAAAGTACAAAAATTAAAATATTTCTTTTTTATGGATAAAAAAATTTTATTTTCAAATAATCTGAAATCTAATCATCTACTTCTCAAATTTTATCTTTTTTGAATTCGTCAAAAATTATGAGCTTTAGCAAATTTGTTGAGAAACAATAGAATTTTGCCCCCTGTGCTACATTGGTGGGTGGCCAAGGGAAAATCTTTCTGGTTAGATTTCGTTCTTACATGTCATAATATTCCAAGTATCGAAAATTTGCTGAATCAGGCTGAGTTTAATAAAAATCTTCCATCGCTTTTGCAGAAAGCCTGTGATGTTTACTTTCGAACTTTTCGAACTTTTTTTATAAAAATATTTTATAGATCCTATAAATAATATCCTTATAGACCTTATAAATAATATCAACGAATGATAATTTCTCAATAACCACCAAATTAATGCTATGCTAAAATAATCATAAAAAGTGCAAATTATTAAATATGAAGGAAAATATTTTATGCAAACTATGAATTTTATTCATTAAACATATAAATATATAATATAAATAAAAATAAAAATCAGCCATAATCATTATTGTTGAGCAAAAAAAATACAACTCAAAAATAATCGTTATTTATGATTTTTATTTTATTCGCTCAAAATAAAACTCACTTTCATAGAATTTTAAGGTGCCTTTCACAAAAACCCTCGAACTTTTGGAGTGTGTTCAACATATGATATGTTGAATTCCAACGATATAATAATATTTATTATTATTAATGAAAATGAAAATTATTCAAGTTTGAGGCCATACTCTATATTTCTTTATTAGGATATTAAATATTTACCAAAGGTAGACAGACATACACACAAAAAACAAGTTTTCAATTTATTTTTTGATCAATGGTGATAATCTGTTTTACTTCGAGTTCATATAATATATATTAGTTCTCATGTAGTGAGTAAAATAGTTTATATGAATGTTTGATGTTTGACATAGGATTGTTACCGCTTTCAAAACGTGTTCTGATAATGGGAACCTAGAAAATTCCCGAAATAGATCTATCAACACATTCCTGAAAGGGTCAAAGAATAAATTTGAAAACAAAAACTCTATAGATTATTTGTTAAGACAATATCCTAATAAAGAAATATAGAGTATGGCCTCGAACTTGAAAAATTTTCATTTTCATTGCAAAATTAAAGGTCGGAAAAAACATAATTTTCATTTTTAATAAAAATTATATTAAACTTGTATTTATTATTATTATTATTAATTTTAATAATTTTAATATTGTGCTCACTTTGGAATATTCCTTATAACTGACCGAGTTAGTAATAGTGTTTTACTCGTACCCAATTTAAACAACAATCTATAAAAAGACTAAATATTCGAAAAATTAAAATGATATGGAAAAAATTCAGTATTAGTTTGCTTTCAATTTGAATTATAACAGCTTGCAGATTTCGTGACATTGATTTTTTATTTTTTTTTTAAATTGGGTATAGATTTACATACCAGCTTTACTATTCTTAATGCCCAGTATACATGCATATTAGGGCCATCACCAAATTTTTGGCATAGTACCTCGAGTTGGGCAATGAAAGTGAGTTTTATTTTGAGCGAAAAAAATAAAAATCATAAATAATGATTATTTTTGTGTTTTATTTTTTTTGCTCAAAAATAATGATTATGGCTGATTTTTTGTATTATTACTCAAAAATAATCATTACCATTGAAGTAAACTCTAAAAAACAGAAATTTAAAAATCATGACGGTTATGCAAAGATTGTCAAAAAATAATAATAATGGTGCAAATTGATTTTTTGATTTAAAAAAACGAACAATAATCATTATTTACGGTCCCTGATTTTCATCGGATGAATGAAACCATTCATTAAAATTGATTTAATGAAACACATTTCATTGACTCAATGAAACGTTTCTTTGGGGAATTTTTATGAAAAAATTCATTGGATTAATGATGGAATTCATTAATACTACGTACAAATTTCTATCAGTGTACAATAAAATCATACTTTGTATCACAGTTAGAAATTTATGAACTTGTTACTTGTGTGTGTGGCATGTTCAGTGTAAATGATGTTTCATGTATGATGAAAATTAAAAATTCTTGTTTTAAAGCAACAGCAATAAATGTTTGTCACAATAAAAAGTTAACGCTCAATAATAAATATACACAATAGAAAATTAACAGTGGGGACTGGAATGGAATGTTAAGAATAAATAATTTATATATGGTAAAAGGGGGATACTTCATCAGTGGGAAACATTAGAGCGGAATTGTTTTTTTTTTCAACTTTAGATTTTTATCAATTTTTATTGCGATTATTATAGAACTTGGTCTAAAACTAAGGTGTTGCGAAAGTTTTCGATTTTTGAAAATTTTTCTTAAACTGCTTTAATAAAAATATGTCCAGCGACATATCATTTTTAATTGATTTTTGCTGACAGTTTTCGAGGTATTGTGAGTTGGATTTTACTAAAAATATAATTTTTTCCTCCGTTCTAAAATTTTTTTAAAAATTATTCTAATTCAGTCTGTTCTCTGCTTTCAATCGGACTGGTTGTTTTACAATGCTATCGGAAAGCATTTGCTCGAAGTATTTAAAAAATATTCATAAAGAATGTGCAATTACATGTGAGATTTGCCAATGTAAATTTCACAGAGTTTGTGCGAAAGTTAATAGTGAGGGTGCTGTAGATGCCCTTTGCAATTTTATAAATATTGTCTTCAATTGCGACACCTGTTTGGAAACATCCCGTGATGTAGTTAAAAAAATAAGCTTATTAACTTGTGAAATTGAACAATTAGAAACATTGTTCTCTCAATTTGTTAATAATAATGATGATAAGAACAACGTAAATGTTGGGTCTCATCGTAGTTTGCCATTACCTAAAACCGGTTTGAATATTGGTAATTCCTGGCAGGGATGTTAAATGGGGTTTTTAATTTTGTACCAACCTCCAAAAAAAATTGTACTTTTTGGACCTTCACGGTACCATTTTTTTTTTATTTATTAAAACAACAAAAAAGTACATAAAAATTAATTTATACACAAAAAAAAAAAACAAAACTTAACAATAACACATGGATTTATTTGTTTAGGTAAGTAATACACTATTTGGAATTTTTACATCATAGCAGCATGAATTTGTCGATCTTAACCAATACTTTGTCTGTAAGAGACTTGATCTGTAGTCTGTTTCTTTCCTTAGTTTTTATTATATTTTGAAAAGAAAAAACTGTTTCCACATTTGCAGGCGAGTGTGGAATGGCTTAAATTCCAGCAACGACTCTAGAAATGTCAGGAAACATATTGACATTCAGTTCATTTTGAAAATTAGCTACTACCGACCAAAAACTACAAATTTTTTAATTTTTTAACGGCTTCAGTTGCTCAACATCAGCTAAAGCTCTAAAGTGATTATTTATTGAATCAATATTTGAAATTTCATTCGGGAACAGTTTTACTAGAAGATTTACAATACTACTTGTTTTACCTGAAATAACACTTTCAGGAGTAAATTTATGGAACCACATTAATACTTCGTTATTAAAGTTGACGTTGGTTGTCAAAACTTCGCAAAATTTTATATAAGATTGTTTCTTTCATTTCTTTAACAATAATTTAATTTAATTTTCACTTCTTCAGAATTTTAATAAATTCAAAATAAAAGTGAAGTTGGCTGCACCAATTTCAATATATGTAAGAGCTCTATTCAACATAATACCACTCGCATACAGAGCTGCCAGATAAATTTTGTGAAAAATCGTCAAATTTCCGATATTTAAAAAAAAAATCTACAAAATCCTCAAAATCCTCAAAATGATGATAAATCGTCAAATCTGTCGGATATGGTCGCATATATTTTAAGCGCTCATTACATAAAACGAATAAATGCTATGAAAAAGGACACAATAACAATTTGTTTGCTATACTAAAAATTTAAAAAGGGGAAAAATTAAAAATTTTTAAATTGTACCAAATGAGTCGCGGTAGTACCACGGTACTTTAGAAGGTCAAAATGTACCAAAAAAAGTACAATTGTACCAACTTTAACATCCGTGATTCCTGGTCTACAAATTCTTTAAATTTTAATGCTCATAGTTTTGTCTCACAAACTAAGAATATTCCTAATGAGAAAAATGTTCTTAATGCTAAAGTAGTAAACTTGAAAAACTTGATATTGTTGTTGATGCTGATGCTAATGTTGCGGTTTTAAACGCTGATCCTGTTGCGTTGTCTGCTGATAATTTATTGAGTGTTACTGGTAATAAACCAAATGGTAATACTAATGCTGCGGTTTAACCGATGATAATAATGCTAATTGGCAAGGAAGAAAAAACTTTCTAAAAGTCGTAAATTGCTTGTTGGTAATAATAAAAATTGTGAATTGGACGATGTATCTAAAATGAAGTGGGTGCATTTA
Source organism: Delia radicum (assembly GCA_021234595.1). NCBI lineage: Eukaryota > Metazoa > Arthropoda > Insecta > Diptera > Anthomyiidae > Delia > Delia radicum. The sequence goes on along the minus strand of CM037852.1, from coordinate 227,455,928 downwards.
TCCTCTTTTAAGCTTATTATCACTGAGGATGATATAATGCGTTATGTTGCGAAGCATCTTGACATCGATAAAGCACATTTATTATGTCATAAGTTGGTCAAAAAATATGCTCCTTTGGTTGGTTTTAAATTCCTAAATTTCAAACTTGGCATTTCTCCTGGATTTTATTAAAATTTGTTTAAACCGGAAATTTGGCCCTCTGGTGTTAAGGTACGCCCATTTAAATTTATTCAAAAAAAAGGAGGTAATTGAGTGACAGGCACCAATTATTCTTAAAGTTTAATTTTTAATTTAAATATTTTTAATTATAAGATTTAAACTTTTTGTTGTTAATATTATATTTATAGTTTTAAGTTGCTAGTCTGTAAGGATAATACTGTATTCATAGACTGAAATAAATAAATAAATAAATAAATAAATAAATAATTTTTTTTTCGCATTAGCAAAGTAGACAATACTAGTTTTCATTTGTAGCATAATTATGTCAATATTGGTTGAAGGATAAATTTACCTACAAATATCTCCGAAAAACAGAAAATTTTCATTGTTAGTAAAATTATTAAGCTTTTCAAAATTATATACACATGATTATTGAAGGAATATTTGCTTTAATTTTTCATTAATTATTGTTTTGATTGTTGTAGCACTAGGTCCAATAGTATTGTGGATCGAAAAATCAAATTACTTAGCCCTTGGTGACCCGCTAACATAGTCTCTAATATATGGAAGATTAATTAAAATTAATTTTAAAAAATATATTTTGTGATACACCATCTGTATTTTTAGATATAATTAAATGGAAGCGGGTTTTGAGTAGTATTTGAGTGCAAAAACAAAAAATTCTAAGACAATTTTTAACAAATATCTAGAATAGAGGAAAAAGAAGCCATTTAAAAAAAATCTAGGGCACATACACATATATTGTATAGCAGGGTGTGGCTGAGGAAGCTAAGTGGTCAGCTACAACTCTAGAAATAAGAATCAATTTTTTTGTGAAAAAGTTTTTTATTTTCTGTCTAGCATTTCTTTTTCTTAATTTTGATTAAAAATTAAATATTTTGTGGGAATTTAGTATATAATTTTTTTAAATTTTTTTAATCAATGTTTGGAGGAGAGATGAAAGTTGGGGTGAGATGAATTCCTTCAAACATGGCAACACTGTAATTGTGTGAGATGATAAGTCTTAGAACAGTTGTTGCTCGCCGTCTGATGGGGAGTTGGCGAACTTATTGGTTCATAGACCTCATTCATTATTTTACTTCGGTGGTGTTAAGTGCTATGGGAAGAACACCGAAGGTGGGCACTGCAAAACATATGAGGGATACATATAATTTTTCTAAATTGATGTTGTCGTCACCGGGAATCGAACCCAGGACCATCTGTGTAACAGTCCAACGCGCTAACCATTACACCACAACACCCATCTATAGAAGGATCCTAATTCATATTACTGGTTCCACCAATTTTGAGATCAATTTTGTTCGTATGTAACAGAGGTGGCCACTTAAATGACTTGAAGGGCCAAATTTGGGATTTAAAATTTCATTTTTTGGATTTCTCCTTTTAAAACTTAAATTTTGTTTAAAACTTTGTAAATGTAAGGTGTATTAATAATTTTCATCATATTGATGTAATTATTTCATAACTCGTTGACATCAATTAATCATATTTATGAAGTTTTCATAATTATTATGAAGAGTCTTTTTCTTTTTGAATTGTCAGGTTTGAGATCATAATTAAATGTTACTATTAAAAATAGAAACATTTAAAATATAAATGTAAAGTTCGAAATGATTTATCTCACTGGCCGTTGGCAGTTTTTCTCTCAAATATCTGCATTTAAAGGAAAATATATTCAAGAATGCTTGGGAAAAGTTTTAGAGCACTAGCTAGCAAACCAACAAAGTTACAGATTTATGATCAAAAAATGTACAAAACTGCCCACTGTGCGTTCCTAGTAAGAATTCAAAAAAATATAGTAGTCTTAAATAAGCACATATCGCAGGCAACACAACGTATAAATTAAAAGTTTCTAGCAAAAGCGTGCCGTTAATTGGCAAAGTTTTATGTTTACCATATAAAAATTTAGAAAAATCCCGCCTTGAGATCAGTAAAATATGTATAAGAATGATGTGCACTGTGACGTATGAGTAATAACTTTTAGTATTAATATCACTCATACGGCGTGTAGTGCTTATTGTTGTGGTGTTTTTAGTATCAATATCACTCATACGGCGTGTGGTACTTATTGTTGTGTTGATTAAGATAAACAATTAACAGTTTTTTTTAACACAATTGGTTTGTGGGCGTTGTGGTGTAATGGTTAGCGCGTTGGACTGTTATACAGATGGTCCCGGGTTCGCTTCCCGGTGACGACGCATCACAGCGTCCGCCTTCGGTGTTCCCATAGCACTTAACCCCACCGAAGTAAAATAATGAATCAGGGCTATGACACAAAAAAGCTTCAATAAATTCGCCAACTCTACATCAGGTGGCGAGCAACAACTGTTCTAAGACTTATCTACTCGCGCAATTACAGTGTTGCCATGTTTGAAGCCTTCATCTTTCGCCACTATACCCTTTCCACTATACCCTTTCCAAAGAAAGCAACACATTAATAAATAGGAAGAATTTCCTGAGTGTTGCTTCTCTTTAAAAAAAAAAAAAAAAATAACTTCGGAACTTATTCATGAATTTTCGTAAAATTGATCGTGATATCTTCGTTGGAAGATGGACTGTACGCTGCGCAGTGACTTTGTTTTAGTACTTTAGTAACTTTTAAAAGCGGCATTTTCTGCTCTCATAATAATCCACGTATTATAGGGTGGGTAAATTTGTTTTGCCTACCAAGAGTATAGAAACCCCCATAAGCTTTACTTAGGTAACGACTTTTTCTAATATTAGCACAGATATAGAAAGCTGAGAAATTTTCCTTTTAAGCAAGCCCTCTGTCGGCAATACAGTTTAATGTTACATCAATTGTAATGCATGATTTGGGATTAGCCTTAATCGCCAGCAGCGGGCTTGTTTAAAGGGAAATGTTCTTAGTTTTCTAAATAGATGGTCATATTGAAAAATTCGGTACTTAACTAAAGCTTTTGGAGGTTTTTGTCAAATGTTTATTATATTAACAAAACCTCCAAAAGCTTTACTTAGGTACTGACTTTTTTTTAATATGAGCAAAGATATGTAGAAAGCTAAGAAAATGTCCTTTTAAACAAGCTCGCTGCCAGCGATACAGGTTAATCCTTCATTAATTTCAATAAATTTTTACATAAAAGTGGAATGAATTTTTTTAATTTTTTTATCTTATACAAATTTTGTTGATAAAAATCGGAGGCTCGATTTTAAAATTAGATCAATGGTTTATTGGGAAAATGTTCTTAGAATTTTCAATAGATTGCGCTTCAAGTTTTTCGGTCTCGAACAAGTTGACCCACAATAATTTTTGGAATGATTGTTGCTTTGATATTTTTCGGATTTTTATGCACGAATTATTCTCAATGCATATTAAGATGTCCCTTAAAATAACGATTTTAATCAATGTTTATTAAGATGTCCCTTAAAATAACGATTTTTGTTCAGTTTTATTACAAGTTTTATTACAAATGGTTTAGACTGGAAGAAATCGATTTTTTTTTAAAAAACGTGGAAAAAAGTGTATTATTAAAAATTCGCAAAAATTCGAAGCTTCGAAAAAATATATTTTTTATGAGAATTTTCTATGTATGTTGTAATCTTTTTTTTTAAATGCATTTCACTTTGAATTGTCAGGTTTGAGATCACAAATAAAATGTTACTATTTTTGATAGAAAACGCTTATTGTTAATAAATATAAGAGAAAGATTAAAAAAATCTTGTGAGGATCAGTGCTAGAGGGAGTGCCGCACTTTAGACCTAACCGTCTAGGTCAGTGTTTCTCAACGTGGGGGGAATTTCAACATTTTAGGGGGGCAATGGGCTAATTTTTGTAAGTTGTTTAACTTTTCATGTTTTTTTAATATATAAAAATAAAATTCTGTAGAATAAAAAAAATCTGTATTTTTATATACTTACTTGTATAGCATTTCCATCGTCATATTTAGTAGAAACCGGATTTAGTGTCATTAGTGATTTGTTATTAAAAAAAAGAAATCGTCTGGAAATCACAAATCACGGAGACTTTCGATTAAAATTAACAAAATTAGAACCTGTTTTAAAAACCCTTTGCAGCCTTTACCAAGCTCAAGGATCTCATTAATTTTTAGAGTATTTATTATTAATTCTATCTTTATAACAAAAATATATGTACATACATCCATTGAATTCAACAAATTGTTAGGTGTGTTTTTTATTTAAAGTACTCTCTATTGTACAGAAAAAAATAAGGGGGGGACATAGAAAATGTTTTAACCCAAAAGTGGGGCACGGCCCAAAAAAGGTTGAGAAACACTGGTCTAGGTCATCATCAGACTGATTCTAATCAACCACCCAAAAGAACTCATGGTTTGATCAGGTATTTTTATCAACCAACCACATTTAATTTCATTTATTAATTTAATATATTCAAAGTTATTGAGACATGGAATTTTGACTTCATCGGATATCATTAACCCACTTTAGCCTGTAATCCAAAATGACCCAAGAATTAGATGAAAATGCAAAAAAGTTTTTTTTATAATTATTACTATTTTATAATATTGTATGCTATTTTTATTAATTAATAATCATATAATTACAAATTATATGCTATTACCCTAACCGAGCACTAGCTACTATGGCCTTCGGCGCGTTGTAGCGAAAACAGACCAGTGCGTCTGGTGGGAATCGAACCCACGACCCCCGCACTGATAAGCCAGCACGCTACCAACCAGCCTACCGGGCGCTATTTTTATAATATAATAGTTGTTATTAAAGAAAAAAAAATTGAAAAAATTATAATTCGAGTTTGTGTTTGGACCGACTTCTTTCCAGTTTATTTGAGCTTAATGTTGATTAAATTTCATTAATTTTCCATAAACTGGAAACTAAACCGAAATTTTCAGAAGTTACGAAAATTTCTGTTAAAAGTGAAATTACACAGAAATTATACAAAAAGGTCATTATCCAACAAACAAGCCCGGTTTTGAATAATTATTCAGAAAGTGACAACACTGGTTTTTATTAATTTCCAAAATGTTTGGATCTTTTCAATAATTATTATTTTATATGTTACGAAATTTCGATTTTGTTTCTTTCACGATTCTAATCCGTGTTTTTGTTCACAAAAATTTTAGCAAATTAGGTTTTCTGCCAAAATAGCTTCAGTTCTAATTATTAAATACTCATTTAAAGCATTCGTGGTTAATTTGCCGATTAGTATGTTAAAAATAATGTGTGTTCTTTTAGATTTGAACAAAATTAGTTGCATTTACGTATCATTGATATCAAATTAAAAATGTTAATTAATAAAAATTAAACTTCAGTCTTAATATTTTTCTAGTCCATCTATGATTCACTGTAAAAAGTAGATTTTTTCCTTATCGTTTTTTTTTTTTTTAATTTTAAGCAAAGAAAGTTTTTCTGACAATGTTATACGCATTATTTCACTACTCAAACACCAGACAGTCATTCAGCCATTTATATTTATTTGAGTTCGTCACAAAAGTAAAAAGTTTCTTTGTTTTTGGCATATCATCACTTTTAAAAAGGTTTTGCCATCAATAAAAATAATGGTGTTATTATTTTTTAAAAATTTCAACTCCTTCCACTGGCGCATGGCGGCCAAAAACGCTGATTTTGGGGCTTTTTTCCTGCAAAGCAAAAAGAGCTGTATTTATATGAAATTTTAATTCACCTTTCGATTCTACACCAAAAACTGATTTAAAAAACTTTTACCCCCGTTTTTAAAGTGCACCATTTAGGAAATAGAGTGGTCGGTAAAAATTAAATTTTAAAAAAAAAACTTATAAAGTACTTTTTTATTACACACAATCAAAATAAAAAAGTACACACAGAGAAAAATGGTGCCAAATTTTTGGTCAAAAGTTATTAAGTTTTCAAAACGTCGTCTTTACTATATATGAATATTTTATTGATAAACAACTGTTCACCAGGCCGCGATATATCAAAAATGTTTGTGGCATTTTTCTTAACTTAAAATACTTTTTCATTTTCATTAAAAAATATTTTAATTATTTTTTACAAAATTGATACTTTAATAACTTTTTAGCTGTTCGCGATATGTCAAAAATTTAACATTATTCTCAGTTGGAAATACATTTTTATTGTGTGTGATTAAAAGAATTATTTTTAAAAGTTTTTGAAAAAAACAGTGTTTTCCGTCTACTGTACTTTGTACTTTGAAAACCGGTAAAAAAAATTTTATAATTTTTGACGTGGAATCGAATGTCAGGTTCAAATGTCATGCTCTGTAGTTAAAGGGACCCTAAATAAGCGTTTTTGGCCACCACGCGCCAGTGGAAGGAGTTGAAATTTTAAATAAATAATAACGCCATTTTTTTATTGATGCAGAAACCGTAAAAAAAGTGATGATATTCTAAAATCAAATTTTTGTGTATAAAAAACATTTGACTCAGTGTATGAGGGACATGTATATACAATTTTAAATAGTATTTGATTGCTGTTGCAAATCCTCTATAGGACTGTTAAGAGCTTAGTATGGTATGTATAAAACATGTTGTTTAGTCTGATAACAAATAACAGTTTAAATACCTACATATAAGTAGCCAGGAAGGCGGCAATTCGTTGAGAAAGTCTACGCCACATTAAAAAGATTCCAATAAAACATTGAGCCAGTTAGGTTTAGTATAAAATACATGATTGTTATTAAGTTTGATTTTTATGGTTGTTGATAATAAAAGTTATTTATAGACAGCATTTTTTAATAATATATTTTATTTTATTGATTTTTTATTTGCTATTTATATTGTGCCATAAAGCCGTTTTAACATTTAACAATTGCTTAAATATGTATGATGATATTTAACTTAACATTTTACTTTTTTCTGTTACGTTAAATATTTATAAATATTCATGAGTTTAATTGCAATAGTTAACAAGTTTATGACAAAATTTAGTTTTGAATTTTTCAATAATATTATTACACTCAAAAAAAACGTTTCTAAAGTTAGAAAAAAGTTAGTTGGGTCAACAAAATTTTTGCTATGAGGATCTTTGCAGAAAAGTTGGCTAACATCTGCAAAAGTATTTTGCTAAACTAATTTTTAGCAAAAAATTTGTAAATTCAGCACAATTTTTTGATGACTGTTTTAATTAGTTCAATGCAAATTAAAATCGGCTCTTTGAAATACACCAAATTTTTGGCTAAAGCCTAGTAGATCGAAAAAAACCTGAAAACTTAGTAAACAATTTTTTACTTTATTTATTTTATTTTGCTGAAATTTAAAATGTCTCGACTTCCACATCCTTAACATAATTCAATTAAATAAAAAATCTGTAAATAAACAAAATATTTTATTAATACCATTAAGAACAAAACATAATAATTAACAATTACTTTAGAGTAGATTAGACTAGAGCGGCACTATGCACCGCGACCAGAAGATGGTATTTTGTGCTGCCAACGAATACACCCTATAGGTTCAGGCTCCCTACGAAGCCAACTATCCTACCAGGTAAACAATTCCAAACGTCCGATGGCGTCACTATTCGACCACCAAAATAACGCACCCTCCTGTCGGAGAGCCTCTTACATTTGCAGAGAACATGCTCTGAGGTCTCGGGTTCCAATTCACAAAATCTTCACATATCCGTAGAAGATCGTCCCATCTTGTACAATTGATACCTAAGGCCATAGACAAGAGTTTTTGAGACCTCTCCCCAGAGGGAGATATAAACAGCCTCGCCTGTCACTGCCCAGCCGATCAGGCCCAATAGGCCCCAAACTCCGACTCCCTCCATCTTATGAGCCTCTCTCTGAAATACCCATTGGGTACGCCACAGAAGGGTTCAGGGCCAATGAATTGTCGACGTGCTCCGCAGTTGGCGAAACAGTCAACCCGTTCATGGACAGGAACCCAGCCTAGTGTCAAGAAGTTGTTAAGTCCGAGACGATTTAGAGAGTCGATACATTCCTTAACCAGACCCGACGACTTATCTTGAGCCCTCAAGGCACCAAGTGCCGCCTGGCTGTCAGATAGAATGTAGATCGCAGACACTCTTCCACACAGATACACATAGCGAAGACCTCCGCCTGAAAAACGGAGGGATATTTGCCCATGGGCAGAGCACGCTGAAATCCGGGTCCGACGACACCCGCCCCCGTATTCATGTTCGACTGAATACGGGGGCGGGTGAACCAGACCTGTGCTCCAACCTCCGGTACCCAAGATCCAGTCAACCACGTGCTCCTGTCGAAAATCACAACAACCTGCACAGGCAGTATCCTGTCACTGACCCTAATAACCGGGTCATCATCTCAAGATGCCCCTTCACATCCCCACTCCTCATGCTGCCAATCTCCCGCAGCCTTATGGATCCCATGCACGCGTTCTCCTTTACAGAGATATGCAAAGGAGGAATGCCCAGCATGACTCCAATGGCATCAGTCGGACATGAGTTCGAGGCACCAGTGATACCAATACATGCCAGTCGATAAACCCTCTTAAGAATCATCTGAGCCCCGAGTTGTTCAACCTTTGTCCACCACGCCAATGAGGCTTATGTGGTTTCACAATGGTGTTAAAAGACCAGTAGACCATTTGAGGTCTAAAGCCCCAGGCCCTGCCAAAGAGCCTCTGGCAGGCAAACATTGTCCTAGTGGCCCTTTTAGAGATCATATCAAGGTGCCCATTCCAATTCAGAGACTTATCCAATATAACCCCCAAGTATTTAACGCTATCAGAGAAGCAGATAATCGTCCCCTGAAGCGATGGCTCAGTGAGACATAACTTACGTCTCCTAGTAAAGGGCACCAGGATGGTTTTCGAGGGATTTATAGTCAATCCCTTCTCCTGGCACCACTTCAAGGTAAAGTCCAGAGCCTGTTGCATGCGCTCAGAAATTGTCCTGTCATCCCAGCCTGTGACAGAAATAACAAGATCGTCAGCATATCCGTAGGTTCTGAAACCCAGGTCATTAAGCTGCTCAAGCAATGACCAGAGTCCACAGCAGAGACGATAGCACACCCCCCTGAAAACAGCCCCTAGTCGGCCCTATGGTCCTAGAAGTGTTCCCGATGCCGAATGTAATGACCCTAGAGGTCAACATCTCCAGAGTCCAACTAACGATAACACGGGGATGTCTTTCCTCCACATCGCAGTCCTAATCGTATCGTAGGACGTGTTGTCAAAAGCGCCCTGAATATCAACGAAAGCACACAAGGCTATTTGCTTCGCCTCCAGTGCCTTTTCGATCATAGGGACAACGTCTCAGTGGATTTTCCCTGCTGATACGCAAATTGGAACCCATGAATGGGTTTGCGCACCAGGTACACATCCCTGATATAGTGGTCCAAGACTTGCTCCATGGTCTTAAGGAGAAAAGAACTAAGACTAATTGGTCTATAAGATTTGGGCAAATGTTCCGCTTTGCGCCCAGCCTTCGGTATGAAACGTGACCAAATAACAAACTAGACTTAAAGACAATTACTTACATGAATGTATTTATATGAATATTTTTCAAATTCGTTTCATATTAATGAAAATGACTAAAGTTTGCAATAACTTCTATATTTTTTAAGTCATATTTAAATTGTGATTTTTACATAATTACCATGATGACAAATTTATACGTTTTTCATCCATTACACCAGATCGTGTAAAGAACGATACTGTGGTATCTCATTTTATATCTTCCCGATGGCAGCGTCAAATATACAGTAAATTTTGATATTGAACACATTGATATGCCTCTTCTTTTTAAAACATATAAAGGTCACAATGAACCAAAACCCTTATATTCGGACCCACTTCCAATACAATAAAACAAATGAAAGAATTTACAATAATTTAAGAGTGTAATTCCGCCTCAATACCATTTTTTCTACAATAATCTATAAAGAGAAACTCCAAAAAAAACCTAAAAAAGTTAAAGCTCAATGTTATTTTTTTTATTATTTTCAAGTTTTTATTTTTTTTTTTTTTATTAATTAATAATCATATAATTACAAATTATATGCTATTACCCTAACCGAGCACTAGCTACTATGGCCTTCGGTGCGTTGTAGCGAAAACAGGCCAGTGCCTCTGGCGGGAATCGAACCCACGACCCCCGCACTGATAAGCCAGCACACTACTAACTAGCCTACCGGGGCGCACAATTTTCAAGTTATTTAGTTTTTAAATACTATTAATTATTTTTTGTATACCTTATGTTGTATTAAAGCTGTTAACTTTAATAAAAAGTTAAAAAAAATTTACGGAAGTCATAAATTAATTTATTATATTGTTTTTTTGTTTGTTATTCTTTTACAAAACCCTCTATCTAACAAACATTTTTTTACGCACACATTTTTTTCAAATGCAAAATTCTCTATATTCTACAATATTGCCAATAATGCAAAATTTATTTATTGTATTTATTATTACAATACATTGGAAGCCTAAAAGGCTATACATGTATTGTTTGATTAATATCTATGTTTTATATATGTATGACAACGATTATATAATAAAGATTATATATATATAAAATTATACGTGAGTTTCAGTAGTCAGTCGCTTTAAAAAAATATTGTAGAAAATAGAATTTTAAAAACGCTTTTAATAAGCGAAATAAAACGTTTTTATGCTCTCCTGTAAAGTTCTGTTTTTTAAGATAGAGGATTTTAAATATAAGCCCTCGATATATATTTTGGTTTGGAAAAGTTTGCAAAATCTATTGTTTTAGTATATTTTATAACCACTGTTGTTGGTTGCATTATAAATGACCCAAAGAACATTGAAAATATCATAAATAATTTTTTTTTTGCAATAATGTTAAAATGTTACATTGCCACCAGATTGCCTTTGAATGTTTAAATATGTAATGCAAGATTATAAGTTTAATATAAAACAAAAGAATAATAAGGTCACGGTTGCGTATGAGTAATAAAAATTTTATATCTTTTTACTCTTAATTAACTTCAACTGCATAATAAATAATGTCTACAAGTACTAGAGTTGTCAGTCGATTAAGAATAATTCGATTAATCGATCAAACAAAACCAAACTCCTGCTCGAATAATTTAAAAATGACGATTTTCGAATAACGAATAAATCGATTAATAAACGTCAATTAATCGAACATTTTTTTATTACAAAATAAATTAAATTGATTTATTCTCATAAATTTTTAAAGAAGGATTACGAAAGCGATGATGATGATGAACTTAGTAATGAATATGACGTGGATAATGGATTTCAATAAAAAATTAATATACAAAATGTTATAAGTAATCTACGGAAATAGGTCAAAATTTTTAACAAATCCACCGAAAAACAACAAAAACTGCAGACATATGTTTGTCAACAAGAAGGAAATGAAGTTCGCCTTATTCATGACGTGAAACACAGATGGTCATCATTATCAAAGGTGCTGGAAAACTTCATTAGAATTCACAAATGTGTTAATCATGCACTAATTGATTTTGGTTTAACACCATTTACGGACTTTGAAGTAACTGTTTTATCAAACCTTTATAAAATTTTACAACCACTTGATGTTGCTATAAAAGAGCTAGGAAAAGATAGCACATCCATAATAGAATTAGAGGGAGTAATCAAGTTTTTAATAAATAGTTTAGAAAAAATTAATAATTCTTTTGCAACAGACTTACTAACACGTATTAAAATAAGAATAAATAAGAGACGTATAAAAGTTTTAAATACGTTAATAATATTTCTGAATTTTGAAAATTTTCCGAGCAATTAAAGTTTCCTAAAATATTCCCAAAAAAGTGAAACTAAAGAATATGCTAATGAATTGTACTCCAGATTATTTTATATTGAAAGTAATCACAATAATTCAGATAAAAGTATTGAAATAGAAGAAGTTATTAGTAATGAAAATAATAATCTTTTATGCGAATTAAATAATTCAATTCAGAGTATTAAAAATACAGAAAATAAAAAAGACTTCAGCGATATATCAGACGATATGGTATATTTGGAAAAATCTAAAAAAAGAACAGAAAAATTAGATAAACTATTTAATGCTCATCTTACTATATCACCTACCCCAACAATTAGCGAAAGAGTGTTTTCAAAATCTAATTTAATAAAAACCAAAACTAAAAATCGTTTAAAAGCAAAACAATTGAGTCAACTTTTGTTTTTAAAAGATTATTTCTTAAGAACAACCTAGCTATTTTATTTTAAAGTTTTTTTTTAGTTAGTTATGAATTTCTTGTTAATTAAAATATTAAATTTTTTATTTTTAAGTTTTTTTGTATGAATTGTTTATTTTTTTGTTAATAAAAATATTTTTTTTATTCGTTATTCTAATCGATTAATCGAATAATTTTTGAAATTTAATCGTTTGATCGAACGAGCGAAAACAATTATTTGAATTATTCGAACAAAGCTGAAAGGCGAATAATTGACAACTCTAACAAGTACTTAACTGTTATTACTTTTCGAAATATAAAAACAACATAAAAAGTTTTTTTTTTTTGTAATAAATTTATTGTATTTTACTTGAAACTTTTTGCTTTTTCAACATTTATTTTTTTTGTATAAATTTCTTGCAACATTATGTAATTGAACAAAAAAAAAAACTTTTCTTATAACAATTTATCTCAAACTAAAAGTTTTTAGTTTTGTAACCCATATAACCACAATATCATTTAATTGAATTAGCATTAGAGGTAAATGTTTATGTATTGAGGATAATGGAATCGTAAGTATTTCATTAGAAATATTCCTTATTTAATTTAATTTATTTCTGTATTTATTATAATTATATATATATATATATATATGCAGTTGCGTGAGCCACATTTTATATTAACGCTAAAAATATAAAATGGGGCTCACGCTTAACCACAACAAATGGGCTAACTTATGGAAAGCGCTAAAGCAATTGGGATGTGAAATTTTATCAACAGGCAATCCAACATACTGGCCAACTGACACAAATAAAGTTCCAGACCTAATCGACTTTTTTGTAACCAGGCATATTCCCAAAAAATATTATGAATGTTGAAGACAGTGCAGATTTAAATTCTGACCATTCACCAATTTATCTTTGTGAACCAAAAACTCCAGAGGAAAATCTATACCTTTCGAATAAATCAACCGATTGGGAGTATTTCAAGTTCAAATTGGAAAATAATATTAGTGTTGCCTTGGATTTTTTTTTTTTTTTAAAGATGCAACACTCAGGAAATTCTTTCTATTAATTAATGTGTTGCTTTCTTTGGAAAGGGGATGATTGGTTGGTTTAAGTGGCAGCTCACGCTACTCGTGAGCATCAAGTAGAGTCAAAAAGCGACTCCGTTTTGAAGAGACCACACTACCCGTAAGGAACTAATATCCGGAGTACTAGACCCACCCCGTTCGGTTAATATAACGTATGAGATCCCCGAATCCCACACGTGATATTACCGAGAGGTCGTTCAGTATATGGTCACCCAAGATCCGGAGTCGAATATTCTGCAGCGCCGGACAATCGCAGAGAAGATGCTCCACAGTCTCCTCCTCGCCCGGTATGCCGCAGCTGCGTCAATGCGAACCGCGTACTATCCCAAGTCTAATGCCATGCCTACCAATCAGCCAGTGACCGGTCAGAACAGCCGTCAGCCTCGAGACATCCCTCCTGCTCCTGCTCAGGAGAGAGTTTGTACGCCCTAGGTCGTAGTTGGGCCACGTAAGTTTCGCGGTCCTACAGGTATCCAAATTATGCCACCTCTCCCCCGCCCTGCGAAAATAGTGCCGGAAAATTTCCCCCTTAACAGTCCCCAGCGGTGCAGCGACTGACACCGATGTGGAGACGTTTAAGGCAGATCCTGCCCTTGTCAATTCGTCTGCCCTTTCATTGTCGTAGAGGTCTCTGTGGCCGGGGACCCAAACTAGAGTAACTTGGGATAGATAGCTTAGCCTGGACAGTTCCTCCCTGCACTGACTATCGGCGAAGATGCCCACTGTCCCTCGAGCCCCCCTTTCAGACAGGAGTCTGCAGGCTTCCCTGATAGCCAGAATTTCCGCCTGGAAAACAGTAGCATGATCAGGTAGCCTGAAAGAACACCGCAAGTTACACTCACCCGAGAAGACCCCGGAGCCTACACCACAACTCATCTTTGAGCCGTCGGTGTATACCCTGATGTCAAAACCACATGTTGGATCCCCCATATCCCACTCCCGCCTGGAGGGAAAGCTAACCCGAAAAGGTCGGCAGAAATCCAATCTAGGAGTAACATAGTCGGAATCAAATCCCATACGTGGGTGAAGTCCATCAAGAAGCCTAGCATGTCCATAGGTCCTGGACTTCCAGGAACCTGTTGCAGCAAGCCGCGCTGCGCTGCTAGAAGAAAGTATAGTAAAGATAGGGGATAGTAAAGAGATGAAAGGTGGTGAAAGATGAAGGGCTTCAAACATGGCAACACTGTAATTGCGCAAGATGATAAGTCTTAGAACAGTTGTTGCTCGCCACCTGATGTAGAGTTGGCGAATTTATTGAAGCTTTTTGTTTCATAGCCCTGATTCATTATTTTACTTCGGTGGGGTTAGGTGCTATGGGAACACCGAAGGTGGGCGCAGCGATACATATAAGTGATAGAAAACTCATACATATTATTTTTCTAAATTGATGTTGTCGTCACCGGGAATCGAACCCGGGACCATCTGTGTAACAGTCCAACGCGCTAACCATTACACCACAACGCCCACTAATCTCTCCAGAAATTCTAGAGCTTATAAAAGAGAAAAGAAAAATTAGAAAAAAATGGCAAACATCCAGATTTCCTCCGATAAAAACGCAACTAAATTATTTAACAAAGCTTCTTCAAGAAAAAATAAAATAATATAAAAACAAAAATTTTAATATAAAAATGCAAAACTTATCCTCAGAGAAAATAAATGACTACTCTTTATGAAAAACTACATCATGTTTAAAACGTCCTATCATTCATAATCCCCCAATCAAGAAGCAAAATGGTCTATGGGCAAAATCTGACGCTGAAAAAGCTGAAGTATTTGCCCAACATTTACATACCACTTTTCAACCTTATGATATAATAAGAGATCTTAATATACCTTGCACTGTTCAAGAATCGACAGACATAGAACCATTTACAATTTCAGAAACGGTTGAAGAAATAGCAAATCTAAAGAATAAAAAAACTCCTGGTTTTGACCTAACAACTGCTGAAGTTCTTAAAAATCTACCATATAAAGCCCTTATCAATCTTAACGCCATAATGAATGCTTGTTCAAACTTAAAATATTTTCCTTTAAACTGGAAAGTTTCCGATGTAATAATGATACAAAAGCCTGGTAAAAACGCCAATGATGTTTCATCTTATCGACCGATATCTTTACTACCGGTAAGGGAAAATTTTTTGAAAAATTATTTTCAAAAAGATTAAAAAAAAATTATTTCATGCAAACAACTGATAGCATCTCATCAATTTGGCTTTAGAGAAAAGCACTGAACAATTGACCAAGTTCATCGAATAGCTCATACAATTGAATAAGCGTTAGAACAAAAAACAAGTGTGTTCAGCTATCTTCTTAGACGTGGCTCAGGCCTTCGATAAGGTCTGGCACAAAGGGTTGAATTATAAGCTCAAAACACAACTTCCAATACAATATACATGTTTGCTTGATTCCTAAAGGGTGTCCCAAGAAGAGCGCAATTTTTAAATTTTAAATAAAACACAGATATTTAAAAAAAAATCGTGAAACTTTATTCTATCGTAAAGTTGACAGAATGAGGTTATGTATGGAACAATATATCGTGCAGATGGCCGCCGCGGCTTTGCTGGCATGCACGCGATCTTTTAATGAAATTTTCAATGACCGTTTTGCATGAATGCTGCGGTATTTCATTAATGCAGCGTCCAATTTCCTCTTTTAATTCTTGAGTCGTCGTCGGCTTATTCGCGTACACCATCGACTTCAAAAAACCCCAAAGAAAAAAATCTAATGGTGTTAAATCGCACGATCTAGGCGGCCAATTCTGATCTCCAAAACGCGAAATAACACGACCGGGAAATGACTGATGCAGCAATTGAATTGTTTCTCTGGCTGTATGACATGTGGCGCCGTCTTGTTGGAACCACATGCCCTCCACATTCATTTCTTCAATTCTAGGCAAGAAAAAACTGGTTATCATTTCACGATACCGAACACCATTGACTGTTTGCGCTTGACCTGCCTCATTTTCATAAAAAAAAAGGTCCAGTGATTCCTCCAGCCCAAAAACCACACCACACAGTGACACGTTGAGGATGCATTTGCTTCTCGTGAATCACTCGAGGATTTTCCTCACCCCAAATGCGACAATTCTGCCTATTGACGAAGCCATCAAGATGAAATTGGGCCTCGTCACTGATGATGATTTTTGCGAACTGTAGCCGCAAAACTTTCACCATTTTGGTAAAACAATTTCACAATGAGAATGCGTTGTTCATTCGTGTAGCGCTCAATTTTTACTAACCTCGTACCTTCTACTAGCAAACAATAACAATTGTTCAAATGTCAAACAATGACACTTCGAATGTTGCCAGATTTAAAAATTGCGTTCTTCTTGGGACACCCTTATATGAACGATCGTTATTTCAGAGTAAAACAAAGGCAGCAATATTCAGAGATAAAAGAAATTGGAGCTGGAGTCCAACAAGGCAGTATTCTTGGTCCTATTTTTTACCTGTTATATACAGCAGATATACCCCCTCTACCAAACAACAGTAAAATAGCAACATTTGCAGACGACACCTGTATACTATCGATTGGTGATAATGAGGAATCTTCTTCTAAATTACAAGCACCTGTAGATAAAATAGTTGAATGGACAGACACATGGAAAATTAAATTAAATGATTGTAAATCAACCTATGTTAATTTTACCAATAAACAAATTTCGTATAAACCAATTAAAATATCAAACTCTACAGTCCCATATGCCAACTGCGCAAAATATCTTGGAATGACGCTTGATGCGAAACTTAGATGGTCGGCTCATATCAAAATGAAGGAAACAGAACTTAATTTGAAATTCAATAAGCTGAAATGGTTAATTGGAAGAAACTCTATGGTATCAATAGAAAACAAATTACTTATTTACAATCAAATACTAAAACCTGTTTGGACTTATTGTAGATGAGAATAAAAGATTGGTGTTCTTTGTTGTAGCTCACATGAGCAACTCATTTATTATTATTTATTCTACTTAAAATTTACCTTAATTATATTTCGTGGGTAACCATCAAATGAGTGGTTCCCACGGTTAATATTATGAAGGTGTCAGATTAATCAACCAAAAAAGTACGGCTTTTAGCCAATCACAATTAAGTGTCAAGTTTATGACAGTGATTGCTATTGCACGACAATGTTGACTTATTAATCACACTACACCTCCCTTTTTGGGAAAAAGATTGATCAGTAGCTAATTGATCAATCTTTTTATATAACTTAAGTGTATATAAAAAAAAATTAATTTTATTTTAATTAAGTTTGTTTTAATTTCTAAATTTTTATTAATTTTTTTTTTTTAAATTTTAATTTTTATTAAATTAAATTTAATTTTTAAATTTTTATTAGTTTTACATTTTTAATTTTTATTTAATTTAATTTAATTTTTAAATTTTCATTAATTTTACATTTTACATTTTAATTTTTATTTAATTTAATTTATTTTTTAAATTTTCATTAATTTTACATTTTTAATTTTTATTTAATTTAATTTAATTTTTAAATTTTCATTAATTTTACATTTTTAATTTTTATTTAATTTAATTTAATTTTTAAATTTTCATTAATTTTACATTTTTAATTTTTATTTAATTTAATTTAATTTTTAAATTTTCATTAATTTTACATTTTAATTTTATTTAATTTAATTTAATTTTAAATTTCTATTAGAATTTTAATTATGATCGAAATTGTCGAAGACGATTTTTGTGGACTTTCATAGTCCTTATATCGTCAAGTGCTAGCAAACAATTGCCGTGGTCATCCACCTCTTTGATCTCAAAGGGACCTTTAAAGAGTGGTTCTAATTTATGACCAGCACTGTCTTCCAAGAGAACTAGGTCTCCTATTTCAACGCTCATAGGCCTAGTCACCTGATCATATTGGCCTTTGTTGGTCAATTTTGCCCTATCAAGCATCACTGATGCTCTTCTCCAAGCCGTTTGGAGCCTATACTTCGCCTCCTTTTCATATGAATCGATGTTATAAAGTGGACTAATTTTGTCCGACTTTAAAGCGTCTATTGATGGTGGTATTTTACCAAAGACTAATTCATATGGACAGTAATTATGTACTGTGGAAGGTGTTGTATTAAAGCAGTACGTGAAATAAGCTAACCATTCGTCCCAATCAGTTCTATCAGAGGACATGTACGAACGTACGTACTCATTGAATGTCCTGTGGGACCTTTCTATGGTACCCAATGTCTGATGATGATAGGCTGTTGAAGTGACGTAGTCGATATTCAAGAATTGACATAATTCCTTTATGGTCTGATTTTTATATTCAGTTCCCATATCAGAAATCATTTTCCGCATAGGACCATAAATCAAAACAAAACCTTCGAAAATCGCTTTGGCGACTGTTCGAGCAGATTTGTCAGGAATTGGTAACGTGACTAAATATTTGGTCAAGTCACATATTATAGTTATAGCGTATTCATTACCCTTGTTTGATCGCATGAAAGGACCAATCGTATCAATAATGATTGTGTCAAACGCGCGTGTTGGCGTTTCCGTTTCAACCATGAGTTCTCTCGTCTTAGGCATTGATTTGCTCTTTTGGCACTCTACACAAGATTTCACATAACGAGTGATATCCCTTGTCATGTTCTTCCAGTGGTATTTCAATCTTATTTTCCTGAGCATTCGTGTAATGCCAGGGTGACCTCCAAATAATGGATTATTATGGTATAATCTCATAATTTCAAGTTTTTCGGAATCTGTTTTGACCTTTGTCAATGTTGGTGTGAGTACTATGTTCAATCTTCGAAGCTTTTCATTACCTACTTTCTTGAAGTGGTCTAATTTTACGTTGGCCAACAACGCACTGTCCAAAGACATGCGAAGAGTCGTGATTTTAAGATTACTGGCTACTTTTTCAAGCCTTGGAAATAGATGATCTAAATCAACAGTTCCATTAGTAATAAAATCTCGTGACTCAAATTGGAAAAGCCTGGTTTTCCCTTTTTGGATAACCAGCTTGTCTTTAGCAAAATGCAATCTTGCATTTTTATTGTACTCTTGGGCATTTATTGCCTCATATATCCGTATATTCACCGATTCCGTGTTTGGTTTTCCGTTGGTCACTTTGTCTAAATCTTTGGCAGCCTGAAGTCTCGTAGTTACCTTCAGTATTCCATAATTTTCTGCCTTTTTAATGTCTTCGAATTCTAATCGAGACAATGCATCAGCTGCGTGATTTTCATTCCCCCTGATATATTCCACTGTAAAATCATACTCCTCCAGATCCAATCTCATTCTCGTAAGTTTTGATGATGGATTTTTCATGGAAAATAAGTATGTTAAGGGACGGTGATCACTTCGGATCAAAAATTTTCGGCCATAAATATATGGTCTGAAATATTTAATTGCCCAATGGATAGCCGCTAATTCCTGCTCAATCGTAGACTTATTGCTTTCGCCCTTTGTAAAGGATCGTGAAGCATAAGCCACAGGTAGCTGCTTATCAAAGTATTTCTGACTCAGAATTGCACCACAAGCAAATTTGCTTGCATCTGTTGTTATGCAAAATTCTTTTTCGAAGTCAGGATACTGCAAAATAGTAGGATTCAATAATTGGTTTTTTAGATAATTGAATGATTTTTCACATTCACTGTTCCAATCGAATGGTACATTTTTCCTACATAACCTTGTTATGTGCCTTGAATACTCGGCAAAATTAGGAATAAATCTCCGATAATAGTTGCAGAAGGCTACGAAGCGTTTAGCTTCATCACCGTTCTTTGGTGTTGGGTAATTTAAAATTACAGAAAATTTTCCATCGTCAGGCAATATACCTTTGTCTGTACACTTGTGTCCCAAAAATGTGACTTCGTTACAGAAAAAAGTACATTTGTCTGGATGCAATTTCAAGTTATATTTTCGACAAGTTTCGAAAACATTTCTTAAATTTTTCAACATATGTTGTTCGGAGCAACCAATTACTACTAAATCATCCATATAAAGAAACGCTTGGTCGGAAGATAATCCCGAAAAAGCTAGCGACATCATTCGCTGAAATGAGTTCGGAGCAATTTTTATACCGTAGGGTAATCGTTTAAAACGATATGATCCCTTATCCGTCGAGAAAGATGTTACGTCCCTAGAGCCTTCTTCTAATTCAATTTGATGGAAACCTGACATTAAGTCAAGGCAAGAAAAGAATTTGGCTCTGCCCAATTGATCTAGAATATCGTCTATTCTAGGGAGTGGAAATTTATCTGCTACGAGTTTTTTATTAATTCCTCTGTAGTCAACTACCAATCTCCATCTTTTTTGATCTGTACCGGGTAAAGATTTCTTCGGTACTAATAAAATTGGGCTGTTGTATTCCGAAATGGAGGGTTCTACAATGTCATCTCTTATAAGCTTATCAACTTGAATGTTCACCTCTGCTTTGTGAGAGTGTGGTATTCTGTACGATTTCATATACACTGGGTCATCATCCTTTAATCTGAGCTTTTGTCTGTAGAAATTGTTGGTTGTCATCTTTTCAGATTCCAGTCCAAAAATATCAACATACTCAGAACATAAGTTCCTAAGTTTGTCTTTTGCAAACTCCGGGAAATTTTTGGATAATCTATTCAATTTCTCCTGGTCTCCGCGAGGATTTTTGGTCGGGCTGACAATTGTATAGTCGTTAAGACTTTCGGTTTGAATTTTAATATTCAAAATAACTACATCCCTATTGGTTGTGTTAACAATTTTGACCAGTGGTCTTGATTTTGAGACTATGGTGTTCGCTATGAATATTCCATTCTGAATTATTTGACTCGGAATTAGAACATTTTCCTCATCAGTTCGAATGTTAACGTGACGAATTACCTCAGATCTTGCAGGCAATGAGATCGAGTTAACTTGTGGCGCACAGCGCATTGCTATTGCAATGTGTTGTGGAAGATTACCAGATCTCAGGACTAACCAATCTTGGTCATCCTGGTAATCCAGAAGACATTTATATTCACGCAGAAAATCCATACCAATGATTCCATCAGAAGGAATCTGGAAATCATCCTCGACCACATGAAATGTATGCGGTATTAGGAGTTCCTCAAATTTCAAATCAGCATGAATTTTACCAAGGGTAGTTGTTAATCCTTGGCCAACACCACTTAATTGGGTAGTTGTAGTCTCATCTATTTGTCCGTTTAGGATTTGTCCGACCTTTATTATAGAAATATCCGCTCCCGTGTCAACTAATAGTGTTGATTTTCGATTATTCAAAGATGTTCTACAGGGAAGATAGCTATAGAGATTCAAATTTATATTGTATATTGTGTGGTTTAACTCAGGGGTACCAGTTCGTTTCCCGAAATGTTTTCGGTAACGTGTCGCACATTGTGTCGGGATCCGTTGTTATTTGAACGGTTCCGCCCACGGTTGTTATTGTAATTATTATTATTATTGTTGCCGTTGTAATTATTATTACGGCCATTTCCGCGATTGTAATTAGTATTATTATTGTTGCCATTGTAATTATTATTACGGCCATTTCTATAGCCGGATCTATTGCTATTTGGCTGATTTTGGCGATTATTGCCATTACGGATTTGAGATTTATTTCTCATAAATAGAACGGAGTTTTGCTGCCCGTAAGCTTCCGTGCAGCTATTGACGAATTTAGCCGTCACTTCGTTCATATTTGAAAAGGTTCCTGATTCCATGACCAGTTTAACCCTTTCGTTTGTCGCATTTCTCGTAATTGCTTTAACTGCCGCCTGGGTTGAGTACCTCTGGGCTAGTTGGTGTGGGAGGCCATCTGTAATATAGGCACTCTCCAATGATTTTGTTAGGGAGTCTATTTCTGCCACGTAGGTATTGGCGTTTTTGCCACCTTGACGGACATTCATTAATTTGGCCGATATGACTTCGACCGACTCGCCTTTGACATTTCCTTTTAATGTAGTTATAACCGCATTAATTGTGGTTTCATTCGAAATTAAATTTCTGGCTGAGCCCTTTAGTTTTGTTTTAATTAAATTTAACGCCACGACCTCATGGGTATCCTTTACGGAATCCAAGAGTGTCAGTGCGTCGAGAAAACTCTGTAAGTTTTCCGGTTTACCATCGAAATCTGGTAAAAGTTTCGATGCCAAACCGAGAAATTCAGTTACTGATTGAGGCATTGTGTTTTCTATATTGGACACTATGCCACCACTATTCATGCTAGATATGGTTTCCGCGGTTTGAATAACTGGTTTTTCGGATTCTACGTTTAAATCTTGGCTAGTCCAAGCATTAACAAGAGCAGGGTCGTAGACCACTTTCTCATGGATAGTTTTTGGTAATTCCGCTTTCAAATTCCTTT
Organism: Delia radicum; assembly: GCA_021234595.1. Taxonomy (NCBI): domain Eukaryota; kingdom Metazoa; phylum Arthropoda; class Insecta; order Diptera; family Anthomyiidae; genus Delia; species Delia radicum. The sequence continues at coordinate 227,433,288 of CM037852.1, read as the reverse complement.
TGTTAAGAGGTTTGAAAGTTTATTACGAATGTCATCGAAGAAAGCATTCGCTGCCAACTGATGATTATTGGTGAGACGAGAATAATGTTCGTCAAATAATGCCCTAACTTCTTCAAGACTGTTGAACAAATTCTTAATGTGTTTTTCTACCGTTTCGTTCCTTGAAGGTCCTTTGTAGGTATTTAAACACTTAAAGGATTTGTCGAAATCCTCTCTCAGAAGTCTTGCTTTGGCAACTATCTCTATCCAATCCATAGAATAGCATGATTAATTTTAGTTGAGAAAAAAAAAATTAGACAAAAATGAAGTGTTAATAGAAAAAAAAATTAGACTCTATCAAGACCGTTTCCTAAGGATGCGGTTCTGATATAGTTTTTTTTCAACGACCTCTTATGTAGTTGATACATGGTCGTGATTAATTGTAATGCCAGTATACATATTATTATTATTAGGTATATCACTGGAAGATGCACTTCTACAGTGATTTCATTTATAACATTAGCGTTGGGGTTCTCGATTTTTGAATCGTGATTCCCCATCTTTAATTCTTGTTAAAAAAAAATATAATTCATAAAAAAATTTTGTTAGTATGAATTCAAAACAAAAATTCAGTTATGTCACATCATCCCCTATCCGTTTCCTTCAGGACAACAGATTGAGGTGGATGTGGCATAAATCAGTCACTCATTATTTGGTGACTGTATAATTTCTGTCGCGCTGTGAGAGTGTCCCTTGAGAATCATCCCAGCCGACGGAAATTAAAAAAAAAAAATTGGTTAGTAGTTAAAAGGAAAATTAATTATAATTAATTAATTTTTTAAAAAAATTATTCACAATAATGGATTATTAAAAAACATTATTAATTCTGTTTTATTTATTTTAAATTTATTTTAATTCTTATATATATATATTTTTTTTTTTTTGTTTTTTTTTTCAAAAACTTACTGTTGTAGATGATGTTGATGTTGTTTTTGTTGTTGCTGTATTAAAGTTGTTGTATTAGCATTTTTCTTCTTCCAAACCATTATTGAAGAACATTAATATGTATATTAGTATATTTCGTTACTTGTTATGTTTTCCTGGTGGTGTTTTGGCCACACCACCCTTGGAGCACCTGGCGTGTGTCTCCGGCAATACTCATCCGCATTGCTTCTTCATTGATGGATATTAAAATTGATGGATTGATGGATTTATAAAAACTAAAATTTATTTTAGTTTTAAAATTTTTTTTTTTAATTAAAATTGTATATATTAGTTTAGGCACATATTATTCTTTAAATTTTGTTAAATTTTATTGTTTTTTTTTTTTAAATTGTATATATTAGTTTAGGCACATATTATTCTTTAAATTTTGTTAAATTTTATATATCAAAAAAAATTGTTTTTTTTTTATAAGTTTAAGTATCTCAAAACTTTTTTTTTTTAGTTTCACAAATAATTTCATTTTTTTTTTTTTTTTTGTTTCACAAATAATTTCATTTAAACGGGTAGTTTATACTGCAACTTTTTAATTAAAAAAAATTTTTCAATTTTATATATATTTTTTATTTTTAGATTTTAATATTTAGATAAGTGTTTTCGCGTCTCTTTAGTCGAGCTGGCAGGATCGCCATGTAGATGAGAATAAAAGATTGGTGTTCTTTGTTGTAGCTCACATGAGCAACTCATTTATTATTATTTATTCTACTTAAAATTTACCTTAATTATATTTCGTGGGTAACCATCAAATGAGTGGTTCCCACGGTTAATATTATGAAGGTGTCAGATTAATCAACCAAAAAAGTACGGCTTTTAGCCAATCACAATTAAGTGTCAAGTTTATGACAGTGATTGCTATTGCACGACAATGTTGACTTATTAATCACACTACATTATGGAGTTCAGATGTGGAGTTGTGCAGCTAAAAATCATATTGAAATTATTCAGCGTATGCAGAACAAAATATTAAAAAACATTGTTAATGCTCCATACTATGTTAGAATTGACGATCTACATAGAGATCTTGGTGTAAATGTAACTGACACTAATAGAAAACATATGATTTTCTATTGTTGATTTACTTGAATAAACTTGAATAAATAAAGGTCTGTCAAAAAAACAGAGTAGTATTTGGAAGATGACAAAGCCAATTGTGACAATATTTTGTTGTTTTTTTCTTTGATATTTTAAATTTTGAATCTCGCTCCTAGACGAGGACAAGAAATTCTCATTGAGTTTGTGATTTAACATAACAAATATCTCTAGAAATTCCAATAACAAAGTCCCCTGAAGATTTCCTTGGGCAGGAATGAAATCCGGATAGGGACACGCCTACATCAGATTGTTTTTCACAATTTGTTAAATAAGTTTTGGGACTTTAGCACATTTAATTACTATAAATGCAATTTATGTTTATCCCGATGAAAATAAATTTAAATAAAAAAAAGAAAGTCGACGAAGTTATAAGGCTGTTTGCAACTAAACTGCGGATAGACTTCAGAGCCACATAAACCCAGAAGCTAATATTTTACGTCTAGATGAAATCTACTCGAGAAGACTAAAGAGAACCAAACCACAGGATTTAGTGGCTACTATTGCTTAAATCTTATTAAATAGAATAATATTACTTATTAGTGTAATGCTAGGTATAATTAAATGAAATGTATATATATTTATCTTTAATAACATTTCAATAAAAAAAAAATAAAAAATATCGGAGTTGAATTTTAGTTTATTAAAACTGGCAATTTGCTCTGCTAAAATCAGCATAAGCTTTGGATAGAATTTAGTTTTTTTTTTATTTTTTATTGTCTACTAATTAATTTTAAATAACTAAAATTAAGCTCAAATAAAAGGTGATTTTTTTAAGAGCTTTCGGATTTCATCGGAGTTTATACAATGGGTCCAATTTTAGCATACTCTCTCCAAAATATAGGCCGGTATCTCACGCAATATAAATATTTTTAACACGCTGATATTAAATCTGATTGCAAAATTTTTCCATCAGATTAGTTTTGTAGTGTGGTCAAACTCCATACAAATATACTGCTATTTTTACCGTAGAAGTCCAAAATTATGTGTAGTCATAAAGTTTTGCCGTGGTTTTGCATCTCCTGCAACGATATATTAGTAGATCAAATACCGGCTTTAATGAAGTGGAAACGACATTTCGGAAGATGAGATAAATCTATATTAATAAATGAAAATTTTGAAAATTTCCTCAATCGTTTTTTAGTAGAATTGGGCATGCTAGTTCATAGTTCATTACGTTCATTTTCATTTATTGAACTAGTTCGTTCTTTCAGTTCATATGATTGTTGGACAATTTTTTGAATTATTATTAATGTTATATTGATCAATTGTTTGTTTAACTAATTTTGCTGACTCATCAAACATTTTTTCTCACTTTACTATCTTTTTTTTGAGTTTATTTATTCATTTTTGGGTTTCTTTTTCTTTTGTGTATATTTGGTCTAGACACACAAGTTTAAAAAGATTTTTTTTTATAAAACAAATTCCGCAAAAACGAATGTAATTCAAAATATCCCAAAAAAAAGGTGCAGAATTTTTATTTAAACACATTTTTTGTGGTTGTAGTGACAATAAGTTTGCCAAGAGTGTACAACCTAAATCAGGAGCGGTTTCATGGGTGGGGGAAATAGGAAATTCCCCCCTCCCCAAAATGATATTTTTCAATACAAAAATGCAAAAATATTAATTAAAAATACTCTAAGTTCCCCCCCCCCCCCCAAAAACCTTTTCCTGGATCCGCGCCTGACCCAAATATAAGTCGGTTAACAAAATAAAAAGAGCAAAAAATTAAATTTCAAATTTGTATTTTATTTGCCATTTCTTTTAATAAAAAAGAACCTTTTCAATATATTATCATCCATCTATCCCTCTTTTTTCGAAGGATGTGTTTTATTACTTACCATACTAAAAACTGGCATTACAATAAATTTTTTTATATAAACGCCTACTTTTTTTCGTTTACGGTTTACATTGTGCTAAATAACATCAAATCTATAATGATAAAAATAAAGACGAAAATGATGATGATGATGATGATAGTATCCTTATATCGTTGTCTTATATTCAAACGGAGCTATCTGCTTAGAAATGAATGTTCAGGAGAGCGAAAAAAACAGTTTAACAATTGAGAATATTTGCAAATCGACCTTCTACAATATTAATTAATATAAGCGTCGTAACAGTACAATCAAAAAAATAAGTTTAGTAGAAAAGTTAGTAAAACATCTTGTAAATCAAGTTTACTATTTTGCAGCAAATTGTTTGCTAAAATTATGTTTTCAGCTAAAATTTTATTTATACTTATTCAGCACTTAACTGTGTTGAACTGATATGTTACTAATATTTTGCTGAGTCTACTGATTTGCTGATTTTCAAGAAAAGATTTTGCTGGCATTAGCAATTTTTTTGCAAGCACCCTCCTGACTAAAATTTTGCTAACTCAGGAAAATATGTTGCTGATTAGCTCTGTACTAGTATTATTATTTGAAATTTATCAACATGAGTACATAGACCCTTTATATTATTTTTATTAATATTACACACAAAAAACTAAGTTTGTAGAAAAGTTAGTAAAGCGTCTTCTAACACGGGTATACTATTTGTAAGCAAAAATTTTTTGTTAAAATTATGTTTGCAGCTAAAATTTTAGTTATACTTATTCAGCACTTAACTGTTTTGAACTAATATTTTACTAATATTGAACTAATGTTTTACTAATTTGTGATGCTAAAAAAAAATTGCTAATAAACACATTAATAGTGTGGACAACAACCATGTCAAAATGTTGTAGAGTAGAGGAAAATGGTACTAAAAATTACAACTCTTGTAAAAGATATAAAAAAATCACCCATGGAGGATTTTTGAATCTGTTCTTATACATATAACAAAATTGTGGATTAAAACAACTTTAATTTTGTGTCGTCACCGGCTTGTGAAAGTAATTTTCTCTTAATTAAATAAAAGACAAAATATATAATGTATTGTAAAAATATAGAAAGTAAAATTTAATTTTCATTTTTTTTGGGTTGGGTTTTCACTCTGTTAACACACTTAAATATAGTACATTAAACAGGTAAAAATGTTGTATCGTACCATCATCTATTGTTGTATATTTTAAAACAAAATTTTACCATCCCTATTTTTGATTACGACACTTACAACTTTTAACCGGTGTTGGAATGATCTTTTAAATTTGAAATTAATAACATAAATGAGAACAACGTCAGTGTTCCAAAAAAATGTAGATAGTTCCGTTTGAATATAAGCCAACGATATGATTTTTTGTTGTTGTTGTTTTTTATTAAGACTTGCTGGTTGTTTGTGTTAAAATATCCTTTAAATAGATCTTGTTTTTATTATTATTTATTATCATAAATATAAAACTTTGAAAAACATTAAGGGTTTTCACAATTTGTGTTAGGTTTTGTATGTAGTATTGTTAAAATAGAGATTTCAAAATTTTATTTTTAATTTGACGAAGATTTTGTATTTTTTGGGTTTGGTTTTCACTCTGCTAGCACACTTGAACATTGTACACTAAACATAGATACAAATGTTGTATCGTACTATCATCTATTGTTGTATATTTTAAAACAAAATTTTACCATCTCTATTTTCGATGCGACTGTACAACATTTAGTACACCCGTCGTGAGCACCTTATTAAATTTTGACTAAATGGCTAAATAAACAAATTTTCAACAAGTTTAACATGATTAAATCCTATAAATTGTAAACAAGAAAAGGAAGACAATAAACAATGTTTTACAAGCAATTTAAAGTAACCCGATTAAAAAAACTGGTATAGAGCTTCATATTGTTTTATCTAATTTAATATGACCTCATAATTAATCATATAAAATGTTAACCGAAAAATGGACCGATTAAATTGTGTCAAATTAGATCTAATTGTATCATATAAGATTAATTTATATAGAATTGGAATTGATTATATGCAGTTTTGTCCGAATTTTGTCCTAATCCAGTTTTATCGAATTATGCGTATACTATAAGATTTTATCTAATTTAATATAATAGGATATAAATAGTCCAAATTAGGTTTTCGGCTATATATATTTCAAGTGGGCGTGGCACCTCCCACATAAATTGAATAACATCATATATCTTGACTATTGTGACAGCAAGAGTTTTGAAACATTGCAGTATCCCATATGTTACTGATTTGAATAATCAGGAACAAAATGGGCGGGATCGGACCAGTGGGAGTGGCAGCTCCCATACTAAGTAAATATTTAATATCATATATCTACAGTACTATAATAGCCAGAGTCTTAGAAATTTGTGCACATTGATTATTTGTTAATGTGAATAGTCATGGGAAAAATGGGCGTGATCGGACCAGTGGGCGTGTCAGCTCCCATACAAAGTAAATATTTAATATCATATATCTACAGTTCTATAATAGCCAGAGTCTTAGAAATTTGTGCACGTTGATTATATTATGAATAGTCATGGGAAAATTGGGCGGGATCATACCAGTGGGCGTGGCAGCTCCCATACAAAGTGATTATTTAGCTCATATACAAAATTAATATTAATATTAAATATCTAGGGTTCTATATAAGCTATATAGCCTTCAAATTTTGTACGAGTCCATCAATTACAAATATTAGTAGTCGAACTGAAAATGGGTGGAATGGGATAAATGGGCGTGGTACCAAAAGCAAAAAACAAATAAGCATTAAAATAAATTATCACATTCAAGACTTTTTGCAAGCTTATTTATTATTTAATAATGTTGTTCAAAAATTGTTTTAGCGTTCCTCATAGTCCTAGAATAAATAAAAAAGGTAAAGAAGTAAACAATAAATTTTATGATATGGTTTTAAGTAACAATTCATGTTTAACAGGTACACCTAACATAAAAAATATATTATTATATTATTATTTGCGTAAAAGAAATTTCTTGATTTAAAGAATTAATTACAATTAAAATTTGAAGGCAAAACAACGTTTGCCTGGTCAGCTAGTATATATATAAATACCGTATGGTTCTCTAATTTTTAAAAACATTAATATTAATTCTTCTCATAGAAAGTTCCATATAAATTATAAATATGATAAAACTATGATAAACATAAAATATAACATAGTTTTCAAGCTGCAAACGAGTTTGTAATATGTATTTATTTACCATTTCAGTTGAAATCAAAATTTAATTATATTCAATTATTCTATTTAAACTGCAAATTATATTTTAAAATTCTGATCCTTAGTACCGTTTATTTTTCCTACTTCTTAAACCTTTCACTACTGACTTCTTGTTTGTGGAAATATTGCTATTTTGACTTCAGATTGTTGTTAGGGGGTCCTTAAATTAAAAAGAAAAAGGTTCACATGGAAGCCCCTCCCTCACGTACCCACCAAAAAATGGGCCCAAAAATTGAATTTTTGGAACTTCTCAGCCCATTTTTACAACTAAAACCTTCGAATAACCAAAAATGCTTTATTTTATTTTGTTGTTGTCATTATATGAAGCAGACTTGGGCGACGTCCATTACATTTCAAAATCGTTCACTTGTGAAATTTTTCTATATCATTAATAATTTCAGACCTACGGTGACAATTGTGGGCTTAAACGCTTCCTTGAAAATTTTCAATTTTGTCAATACCAGACATGGGACATAATTCTAATATCTGTGTATTTAATTACAGGCCAATTACTTTTTTATGTTCAATTACTTGTAATTGGGTGTAATTGAGTAATTGCCCTGTAATTAAATACCCAGATGTTGTTACTAATCCTCATGTTTGGTATTTAAGATTTTACAAATTTTCCAAGGAAATGATTAAGCTCACAAGTGTGAGTGTAGGTCTGATATTATTAATGATATCGAAAAATTTTATAAGTGAACGATTTTGAAATGTAATCGACGTCGCCCAAGTATGATATGAAGATGTAGCTTCAAATTTTCTAGAATAAAGCTTACTTTGCTTACAAGATACACCAAATATAGCGACTATATTGCCCTTTTGAACAGTTTATGCTGATGAGAATTTTTTTTAATGGCCAAGATCCTAATGAAGATATTTAAACAAAAATATTTAGCTTTGTTGCATTATCAAAATTTTTATATTTATTTAAAAATGTGTACACTGTTAGTGAAAGGATGTTTTTTTTTAATTTTTATTTATTTAATATTTTTAATTAAAAATTTACTTGATACATTTTTTTATTTACTAAACGACTTTTTTGTTTCATTTTTCTTTTGGGGGGAATTTTTGATTTTGATTCTGGGGCCGCATTTTCCCAAGTCTGATATAGATATCATAATGTTCATAGCTTTAAATAAATTCCAGTTTCATTAATTAAAAAAAAACTAATAAGAAATTTAATTAATAGAGAACAAATTTAATTCTCATAGGACAAGAAAATCTAAAGGATTTGCTTACAGTTATATTAGTTTTTTGTTTTTATATACATCGAGATTATTTTTATGTTATTTTCAATTTATAACGAGCTTTCAACCTCCGTATATTTACAAAAAAAAAGCAAATCAAACATATTAGCTAGGTTGATACTAGTATTTCGATCTGGCTAAAGATCTCGTCAGAACCCGAAGTTTTAGAAAAGTTAGAGCCTCCATAATAGGCAGAACTTTAACAAAAAACCTATTAATAATCAATTTTGCTGCATTCTTGTCTTCTTAGTAATCAAGCACGTGGTTAGGTCTTTTCCCAACAAGCATTTAAGCCGAGAAATAATAATAGTAGTATTTTCTATTTAACTAACTTTATCAGTTAATTTTAGCAACATATAATTTTTAGTGAAAAAACTAAAATCTAAAATAAAAAAATATAAAAAGTTTCTTTAAAACCAAAATTACATTTTTAGTACCAAGAGTCTAAAGTTGATTGCCGAGTACAAAATTAGTAACCACATTTATCATCCCTGATGTAAACACAAACGATAGGTTTTTTTTTTTTTTTTTTTACTTTTGGGCTAGAGTACGGTAAAATGAGAGTAAATAAAAATACTCTCAAAAAAGACAAAAACACAAATGACAAAAACCATATGTCTAGTCAAAAAAAAAAATTGCTAAGCGCTTTTCTGCAAAATTATTTCTTTTTGCGATTTTTATGACAAATAATTAGATTTTTTGGCCAAAAAATTGTCAAAGGTGCCCCCTTTTTGTAAATAAATAACACCTGGTATAGGCTTCCTCGTGCCTGAAAAAGAAGAAAAATATTACTTTCTCTTGACCGTTCTCATTTACCCAACCTTTGAGTACAAGAACGTTTTTTTGGAAAAATTGGGATCCCGCGGAACAACGCGAACACAACTAATATAAATAAACAAAATGTATAAACTCACACTAACACCACGAACTGCATAGTATTTACATATAAATTTTACAACTGATAACGCGCCAGTTACCTCTGGAACAATGTTGTACATAATCATCATTAGTGTGTGTACTATCTAGCGATAAATATAGGAAATGGATTATTTTTTGTATAAGTTCACTCAGGGAACTTCTGCTTTAAAAATATGTTGTTGTTTGGGTTGTAATACAGTTTCTTTATTTTTACATTAATTTTTTAGGAAAAAAAAATGTTTGTTTATTTTTTACTACCATGTGGTTCATTATTACTACAATTGTTAGTCATTTTTTGAACACTAAAAAACAAATGACAATGTTAGTTGAATTTAATGAAATGTAAGTCGTTCTTTTTTTAAGTGAAATTTCATTTGTTTTTAACTACAATTGCAGTGGTCTTTACCTACATAGTATTCTAAGTGTTCTAAATGATTTGAAAATATTTATAAAACTGTTTTGGTTATTGGACATTACGACCGGAACAGGAAATAAGAGTTGTTAACTGCAGCGCTATAGAAATTTAATAGTAGATGTTAACTATACATATCCACATATAAATCGCAGCAAGCTAAACTTAAGCAGCAACATAAAATTTAAAAGTGTATTAGGGAAATCGAAACAGATATGATGTTGTTGTTTGTTAAATAATAAACTTTACACTTTAATTTTTTACACTTTGCGTAGTTTTATTATTAATTAATTTATTAAAGGGTCTAAACCCTTTAATAAACTATACGTGTGAGAAAAAAGTATACAAAAATAAGCGAAATTTATTTTGTTGCTTTAGCATGTCACCAAGCGCCAAAATGTTGTTTGCGACTACCTTCAATATGTTGTTTAGTAATAAACTGTAACCTACGGGTAATATCAAACAAAAGTAAAAAAAAATTACAACAACAATATTAAAGTGTTCTTTATAAATATAGTAGTAGTAGTAGTCGTAATTGTTGTTGTAATTGTATGTGTTAACAATGACACTCACTACTACAAGGATATCAAAATCATTGAGTAATTCTTTAGAAAAGCTTTTAAACACATACTTAAAATTAATAAAAGCTTTTTATATATAAACAACACCCTTAGGAGAATATTAAAACATGAGAGTAACGATAGAGCTTTTATTACTCTAACAAACAACAAATATAATAAACAGTAATCATATGTTTTTAGCGGTGTTTTATTAATGGGAAAAGCTTAACAGACAAAACAAAGTGTCCTTAATGCTATGTTTATGTATAACATATAATATTGCATGGGTATTGGTATTTAAAATAAAAAAGCTTTTAAACAGCTGTTTAGAATAAAAGCTTACCTGTTGCTGTATGATATTTTTTTGTTAGTCAAAAATTTTGAAAAAAGCTTTTTTGTTATGATAAATATGGAGAAATTCTCAAAATTACCAGGAATACCTTAAGTTGATGTAAGAGTATAGATTACTACTTTCTTAAGAGTTTTCTGTCAAAAAAAAAAAAAAACTTAATAATTCTGCAAAGGAATCTCTTTTGTTTAAAATATAATCCAGCAAATAATAAAGGAACAAAATTAAAAAGTTAACAAATGTTTAAAAAATTAAAGAATTCCTTATAAACAAAACGATGAAAAATATACACGTATTTAAATTTCTTAGTTATTTAAATGATGACGACATTGCACAGTGGGATAAATAACATAATTTTTGGAAATAATTTGGTCATTTCTTACGTAGTGGTCCGATTTGCCATGAAATTTGGAACAGGGATATGTGACGCAATATCGAGTTTAAGTTTTGATGTTGAACAGCCCAGACTACTCGGGGGCGGCAATAGGGCTCCCCAAAGTTGGGTACTATTTGCATAAAAAGTTTTGAGTGCTCACCATATTTTTGTTTCTCATTACGATTCAAAGAATTATCATATTTATAATCTGCAAGTAGAGACTAACAAAAATCATTCTTGCAAGTGTTTGTTATCTTCAATAGTTCCCAAGATATTCCCATTTGAGAATGTAAAATTCCAGCTTTGGTTCGACTCAGCTCCAGTGTTTTTCGAATAGCGGGACGAAATCGGGACCAATTTCCTTTTGGGCGAATTATGGGATTTCTTTCAGTAAATCATAAATTCTAACATAATTTTCACATTGCTGACTTAAAAGTCTATTTAAATCCAAAATATCATTGGGTTATGTCTATAAAAAATATTTTATTGGATAGTGAAAGTTTACATTTTAACAAAAACTGAAATTTTGGCCTTCCTATTAGAATTACCCAAATTTTGGTCCTGCCAAGAGCGCTAACTGGGTCTTTTCGCAATCTACAGGTAATTTTCTTGTCAACGATAACCAACACTTGTATAGTATGTTTATAACTCCGTAACAGAAAATCTTCAGAAGTTACTTCTTATTCAAATATTTCTTTTTATCTTTATTACCTTACATAATAGGGTTGGGTAAAGAGTGTTTTAAGCTGTTCTTCATTAATGCAAAAATAGTAAAAATTTGTTTATGTTGTTACTTTATTTAATAAAGGTAAAGCAAGTCTTTTAATTCATCATTATTTACAGATGCCAATGTGTTATAACAAATCCATCGTTTTCTCACTGACGACATGACGGGATCAGAAGACAGATAAATTAATTTTGTGATTGCCTTGAAGATTTTCTGAAGCTAAGCATGTTTGAAATCTCTATGACACGCTGAACTTCTTCTGTTAGTTCACCTAGAGGAAGAATGCCTGATTCAATGATGATTTTTCCATGACACAGTACCTTATGATCTTTTGGTGTCATTTATTTCCAGGCATATAATGATACTAGAAGTTTTGTTATTTCGTCGGCAAACATGAAGTTAATGCCTCAAAATTTGGAGTATATCCAAATTTTGAGGATATACTCCAAATTTTGAGGCATTAACTTCATGTTTGCTATTCACTGCCAATAATTTGATGTTGATCTTTCGAAGAAACTCCTTGTCAATACTTGTTATTCTTGAAGCAGTTTCGAAATCTCTAAAAACCCTTCTCGCTATATTGCCATCGCTTCTAATTCCGCAACTAGCAAATTTAAATCGTGGCACATATTCATGTCTCTGTGAATGGAATATTTGTTAGCAAATCAAATGTAAACTTAATGGAGTGCAAAGGGGTACTTTTGGATCTGAAGTAACAATAATCATTCCATTTCGTAACACATTCCATTTCATTTTTTTTTTTTTTGTAAACTTATCACAATTTATTGCTGACTAAAATCCAAAAAAGAATGGAACGAAACGATGTTAATTTTTGATTTAACTTGAGAAAGAGCTGTAAGAATAAGGATAGGTCATATTTAAAAATATATAAGTCCAAGATTTCTGATTAGCTCTCTCGAATAAACCAAAAACTCCAAAATTCCAAAATTGTTGAGTTTACACATTTTTCTACTCACAAGGGAGGTATCCCGACCTGGACTGGTAGGTCTTAATGAACTTCGGATATGTTGGAGAGAATACAAATTTAAGGGACACGTGTTTTTTTTTTTAGCTGCCCAATCTTATGTTTAGTCATTACTAAATGCGGTCAAAAATTACCCTATTTTACGTTTTTTTCAGATTATTTCGTTTTATTTCAAGTAACTATTTGTCTATTGGTATCAAATGAAATGTGTGTTAAGTATCATTAAATCTTGCATTTTATTAAGGAATTTTAGTTGCATTAAGCTAAAAATAATGCATTGCAATGCTTATTTAATTTAATCGAGGGGGTATCTGAGCTTTTACCGTTATTGAAAACCATTCGGTTTTTATACAACTATTTCCGAAGAGCCTTTTTCCCCTATATTTCAAATAATTCAAAATGTAGCAACTCTGGATCCACTATATAGGCGATATGGGTATCAGAACTTTTAATTTCTTGAGTACTTTAAACCTGCGTACAAATAAACCTAGTTTTTGTTAACTAAAGACAAGTTTTCATATAAAAACAAGTTAATTTTTAACTCTACTTTTTACCTTTAAACGTGAGATTGGGCAGCTAAAAAAATACGTGTTTCTTTTTTTTCTCCTTCACAACATACCCAAAGTTCATTCAAATCTGCGAGTTCGGGTTGGGTTACCTACCTTGTCAGGCGAAATATTTTGGTCTGGATTACATCTTAGAGCGAGCGTTAGGCTAAGTGAGTTAGTGAGACATTTAAAGTCATGGTTTTAAACCTATTGAAAGTTATCATCCAAACCACTGTTCGTTAGGTCTATAACCAAATTGTTGGCATAGTACCACGAGGTGGGCAATATTGTATTATTAACGAAAATCATTATTTTGGGTAACTTTGGAAAAAAAAAATGTCGCCCACTAAATTAATTTTCTAAATCAATATCAAACAAAAACTTGTTTAACAAGTTATTTAATAATGTGAAGTTTTCTTTAATCTTCTTTTATTTAATTCTTCTTAGTTTAAACGAGCTTAAGATCATTTGTTTATCAATTATTTATTTCCAATATTTCGTCTCCACATTGGGTGACTTCTTCAGGGAAAATTATTACAATTTGAAAAACTTTATGTCATAAGGTATATATAATGGTTCGGGTATACCGAAATATTTAGGACTCAAATTTAGTTAAATCAAAATTAGAAAAAATAAACATTTTTGCATTTTTTTATTGTAATAAAAAAATATCGGTTTGTGATATACTTCCCGTCCACCCCCAAATTGTTAATTAAGGTTCTTTTCCTATATATAAAACAAAATGAAAATATGATATTTTTTATTAACAATTAAAAAAAATAAAAATTTTAAAATTCATCGCTGTTGGTGGGTAAACTTTTTTGACGCCAGTCAAAACGTATTTCTTCATAGTTGTTTATGGTGTATTCAACTTTGCTATGTAGATTTTGATATTTGCAAAAAATGTTAAAAAGCAATAGGAATACTGTGCATGAATGATATTTATGTAAATTTCTAAAGCCATTTAATGCCACAAATATACACAGAAATGTGTAGACTACAACTCAAGCCTACAAAGCAAAATATTAAGATTGCCTTAAAAAATGACACAAACCATATTCAACATCAGCAGCCCCCATAAGTAATATTTATTTTCTGGACTAGTGTCTAATAGAAATAAATGCCTACATTCAATTGAAATGGACCACGAACGGCAGCAGTAATGAAATACTAATGTTCGAGGTACTACTAAAGAGCACATACAAAAATACCAACTACTTAACATTAGTAGGGTAAAGGCCTGCAGGTTGCCACTAAACTCCGACTGGAATCGACATGACAAGAGTAGTTAAAACTTTTAATTTACTTCTGGAGAGGATAGGCGCAATAACGCAGTTATTACTGAACAAAATAAAAATAACTAAATATTTCTTAAAAATTTAAAAATCAAAATTGTGCTTTAGGCCCTGTACTGAGAAACTGAAAGTTTTAAGCGAATATTCAGGGTTAATATTTTTTATGTGTATATTTTTCATTCAATTTACACAATTCAAGCAGAATTCCAAACATATCACTAATTTGCAGTTTTATTTTTTAATAATTTCAAAACTCCATCAGAATGCAGGTTGCTACCTGTGAAAGCTTTCAGGTTCTTTTTCGCTTGTTTATACTGATATCAACGATTTTTCAACTAACATTGCTAGAAATTAAGTGCTAATTTTTATATCAATTTTAAAACCAGTCTGAAAATATTACTCGTAGCTACAGCTATGGGGAACTGCCAGCATTTCTAATATTGAAATCTAACAAATATATCAGTCAAACACTCCAAGGTCAATTTTAAGTGCTCCATGATTTGTATCCAATAATTCGATTCATGACGATCTCCTTATTCAAAAGATCAAAGACGAAATCAGAAGATTCAGCTAGAACTATTTAGAAAGGTTAAGTAACCATATCAACACATTAGCTACAGCTCTTCTTGATGACACAGAAGAAGTAAGAAGACTTAAAAGTTTCCATATCCTGGATTTCCCGTTTCAAAGCTAATGATATTTTCTCATGTATATAAGAAACAATTTGTTAATATTTTTTCTTTTTTTAATTTATGTTATGCTTTTATTATATGGTCATTGTTGTTTTCAATGGAGTTCATAAATTAATGTTATTATTATAAAATTTACGTATTATGAAAATGCTTATTATCCTTAAATGGATAGATTGTAATTAAAGGTATTACAAAAAATAAATTAGACCCAAAAGCCGCAGAAAAACCACCACATGTATAAACAG
Organism: Delia radicum; assembly: GCA_021234595.1. Classification (NCBI taxonomy): domain Eukaryota; kingdom Metazoa; phylum Arthropoda; class Insecta; order Diptera; family Anthomyiidae; genus Delia; species Delia radicum. Next base: position 227,417,750 of record CM037852.1, on the reverse strand, counting down.
TGAAAAAGTTTATCGATTTATTCGCTAGGTTAACAAAAAATGTTTATAACATTTTTTATTCCATTTTTTTAAAAACATATTTCAGATGTTACAAAAATAATACACTCTAATTAATTTCTGTTGAAATTTACCCAACTTATAGTAGGAAACTGTACTCATACTATAAGTTGGGTAAATTTACTCTATGTGTGTAAATGAAAAAAATACACACATTATGTGTAAGTTGGTCAACAAAAAGTGTGTAAATGTACTATGCAAGTGCGTAAAAATGTAATTAAATTTAGAAATAAATGAATAATTTTACTGAATTTTTGAGTAAAAAAAAGCATACTTTTGCTTTTTGCTTGTAAATATACGGATAAAATGAGTAAAAATACATTCTAATATATGCGTAAAAACCCCCTAAAAATGCGTATCTTTACCCTGCGGTAAGAAAGAATAACAGCCCAAAAAAAATTTTTAAATAAAACAAAAAATAAATTTTTAGAAAGAGTTTTATTAATATGTTGTATAATAATAAATATTTGTATATAAGTGGTTGTACATATACAGAGCTTCAAAGATTGAATTCTATTTTGAAAAAATCAAATCCTTTTTTTTTAAATCGAATGATTTTTTTCTTAATCAATCGCAGAGAATTCATTCTTTGGAATTCACTAGTGGGGAATTCAATTAATTTACCTAAACCGATATTATCAATTATTGAATTCAATCATTGGGAATTCAATCGTTGGGAAGTCAATCGTTGAAAATTCTATCATTGCGAATTCAATAATTGGCAATTCAATCTATTTTTTACTCAATCGATTTACAATTTTCCGAAATCGGCGAAACTGGAAAACACCGAAAGAATTGAAAAAAATCGTTAAAATTGAAAAAAATATCGTTAAAATGAAAAAATCCCCAAAAATTTAAAACAATCTCCAAAATTGAAAAAAAACGCCAAAAATGCAAAAAATAAAAAATAACGCCAAAAATGAGAGAGATTGCTAAAAGTGAAAACATCGCCAAAATGAAAAAAACTTCATAATTTAAAAACGGCTAAAGTAAAAAATCGCGAAAATTAAAAAAAATCACCATAATTGATAAAAAAAAAACAGCTCAAATTGGAAAAAGTTGTTCGTGTCATTTATTTATCCCTGTTAGTTTTTGAAACATAGACGATGTTTCAAATAAATATTCTTTTTTATCTTCGATGCTTACTTTTCGAGAAAAACGCGATTTACGAATCCAGAATTTTAGATCCTGATATAAAATTAATAAAAAAAAAAAACGTTTGTTTCTTTCTCCATAGTATTATCAGAACTGTTTATTAAAATGAATTGTTTCTCTATTTATACTATAGTATAAATATATAAATATATAATATATAATATAATATATAAATATATATATATAAATATATAAATATATTTATGCTCTACATAATAAATGTGTTATCCTGATAAACAAACACAGGTAGATAATTGTTTATCGGTGCTGTTGTTTTTCCCTAACACATAATTAGATCTTTATTATGTTTCATAAGAAAGGTACTAAAAGATTACAATACTAATCATGGGTTTTTCTCTTATGTGATAACACTTAAAAATATATCTGGTTATTATTATTAATCGTGGGTTTTTTCCTTATGCGATAAGACTTAAAAATACATACCTAGGACAGTTTGTCAGAATACTTAATATAATTATTCAAAAGGCAGTTTTTGCTCGTTCTTAGAGTGAGTTGATATAACACCCCCAGACGAAGATGCTTGCCCGGTTCCCAAAGGGATTGAGGGTAAGTTAATAGTAACTCCATTTTGCCTAATATTCCTATTTCGGATTTTGATATAAATGTAGATACAAATTATGATAATTGTGATTATTACAATAGTAGAGATAGATATATTTTGGATTTTTTCGTGTTGTTTTAACTCTCTGATCATTTTTATATTTTCTATATTTTTATAATGAAGTTGTTCTAAGGTTAATGGTGAGTCACTAGTTGTTATGTTTCTAATTGGATTGGGTATAATTATTGTATTAGAATAGCCTTTCTTGTTATACCATTTATCTAGATAGATTCGACAGTCTTCAATATATATTAAATAGTTTCCATTCAAGGTGAATGGGAATTCATTACATGTGTGATTTACTTTAAAATTTCCATTAATTACTATAATAGCATTAAACCCAATTTCCTTAACATCTGTTAGAGTATTGGTTTCATAATTACAATGCATATGGTTCTTATTAAATAAGTGTTGAATACAATTATCTTTTTCTTCTTTTAGGTTAGATATTTTGTTAGTTTTCTCATAGATTATATTATCTTTCATTAAGTAGTTTCTATTGACTAAGGTTAATTGTTTTTTGTTAAAATTAGGTATTGGTTGTATAACAATCTCCTTATAGTTGTCTTGATTCATGTTAGGTACCTTAATTATAAAAATAATGTTTTTATTTTGGGTCGCAACATCTAATTCGATGTTTTCCATTTTTTCCAATGTAATGCTAAACTCATTAATTTCCTGATCTGTTAGTATGTCCCTGTTTAGTGTTCGCAATTTTGAAGCCAATAGCAATTCTCTGGCTTGTTCAATTAATTTCCCGATATGTTCAATTTCGTATCTGAGGTAACCTTTACGTGAAGCTGCTTTAGTTTGATTGATTAATTTCATATTCTGTCTAAGTAGTTTAGTCTGTTGGTTTTGTAAATTTGTTAATGTTTTCAATTGTTCGTCAAAATGAGTATTGATTTTGATTTGCCTATTTGATTGTTCAATTATGTTATGATTATTAAGAGTATTGATTCTAAGTTTTGTCTCAATTTCCGTCCTGTCATCGTCGTCCATTGTACCATACAGGTATTTTAATCCTGTTCCAAAAATATTGATTAGTCCTCGTTTAGCACGGGATCTGGGTATTAAACTCAATAATTGTAATTTAGTGTGTTCGATCTGATGTTGTAAATATGCGTCATCTAGCGTCATTATTTCGAATTCCAATGTTTTAATGTATGTTAAATAATCCTCAGTTTTGAATATGTGTAGTATTTTCGAGTAATTTTGAATTAAGGATAACTCTCCTGTTTGGATGATAGTGAATCCATTTCCTTGATTAAGATCGGTTGTTAACAGCTTTTGTGCTACAGCTAGGTTGATCATCAATAGGATCGATAAGGACTTCCAAAGATCTGGAAATATATTTCTTTTGTTTAATGAATTGATCCTTATGAAATTCTTGAATTCTAGTTTGTTCTTGTATGTCTTCACATAGTTAGAGTTTATCTTTTTATCCACTCTATCTCTGTTTCTATATTCGCATATTTTCCTTTTCTTATCCTCCATTCTTTTAAATATCTCCTGAAGGTTTATTTTATTAGAAAAATGTAAATCTATAGGTTTTTTACCTGTAGTGAGGTGAAGTAAATTATTATAATTGCTTAGGGCTTGTACTGGTAAATCTATATTTAGATTAATATCATTTTCTATTTCTCTAATTTTTAATATTCGTATTTGTTCATTCATTGATCCATGAAACCTTTCTATATCAGAATTACCTGTGTGTCGATTAGGTGTTGTGAAGTGATATTGAATATTTTGTTTTTCCAAAAAATCAGTAAATAGTGGTGATCTAAATCCCTTTTCGTTATCTAGGATAAGTTTTTTGGGTTTCTTCATTAAAATAAATAATTTCAGGTAGGCTTTGATAAGTGTAAGAGTTGATCTGTCGGGTATCTCTTCGATCATTGCGTATTTTGTGAATTTGTCTATCATAGTGACATACATTTGTTGGTTGTTTATGAAATATATATCCGAATGATAAATTTGAAAAGGTTCTGTTGGGGTTTCCGTGTTTTCAAAGGGTAGTTTAATAGGGTTTCGTTCGTGCTTAAAGTTACAAATATGACAGTTATTAATGAATTTAGTAATTTCCTTTTTCAGATTCGGATAGTAATAAATTTTCTTTAATTCCTCATGAGTTTTAGTTATACCTGGGTGATTATTATCAAGTCTATGATGTTTTGCTATTATTTCTATTATCTCCTCGTAACTTTTTTCCGTTACATTTTCGTAAGATACAAACACATCAGTCTCCATAATGTTATTTGGATTAGATTTTCTTTCTTTATATTTATCTTGAAGTGTTATTAAGTCTTCGGTATTGTTACAACGAAGAACTACTAATTTGTAGACTGTAATCTGGTCTAATATTTGCTCTATTAGTTCAGGATTTAAGTTTTCATAATTGTATGTAGTTCTTTTGTTTGAGAATACTATTTCCTTTTCAATATTATTTTCTGTCCCCTTTTTAAGGACAATTTGGTTAGAAAAACTTTGGAAAGATTTCTCGGTCGTTTTGAATAAGTCCATACTATCCTCTTCGGCAGAATGTATGGTTTGGTTATCATCATCAGGGATAATAGGAATATTGTCTAACATCGTTATTCTGTGGGGTTCTTCCAATTTTCTTCTTGGCCTAGATTCCTCTGTTAAATCTTCTCTATTGTGTATATCTCTTAAATGTTTATTCAGTGAGCTAATTGTGGCATATTTTCTATTACAAAGAGAGCATATATTCTCACCTAATCTGATTGTCTTTTCTTTCACCCTCCTATTGACGTTAGTTTCTCTAATCCTTGAAAGTGCGTCAGCCACCTTATTCTCCTTTCCTTGTACATGGGATATATTAAATTCATATTCATTGAGTTTGATTTTCCATCGGATAAGTTTAGAATTAGGTTCTTTAAGACTGGCTAACCATATGAGTGGTTTGTGATCTGTTTGGAGATCGAACTTTCTTCCATATAGGTAATGTCTAAATTGTTTTACGGCCCATACTATGGCTAGTAATTCTTTTTCTATAGTTGAATAGTTGCATTCATGTTTATTTAATGTCCTAGATGCAAATGCTAAGGGTCCGTTTTTTTGAGATAAAACCGCGCCTAATGCATAATTACTTGCATCTGTAGTTAAAATAAAATTTTCATTAAAGTCGGGGTATTTCAGAACCATGTTTGACATTAATATGTTTTTCAATTTTTCGAAAGCTTCTTTATAGTCCTTATCATTTACATTGATAATTGAATCCTTTTTGAGGCGGATTGTTAAAGGCTTAGCTATCTTCGCATAATCAGGTATAAACTTACGGTAATAACCACTGAGTCCGAGGAAACTTTGTATCTCCTTAATGGTTTTCGGAATAGTTTGACGTTTTATGCCGTCTATTTTATGTGGATTAGGGCTTATGCCATCCTTTGTGACAATGTGCCCTAAAAATTCGGTTTCTTTTTTTAAGAAATCTGATTTGTTTAAAGATACTTTGAGGTTTGCTTTCCTCAAGGTTTCAAATATTTTTTCCAAATTATTAATGTGTTCCTGTAGTGAAGTTGAGAAGACCAGAATGTCATCCATGTACACGACGCAGATCCTATTTATATGTTCCCTTAAAACGTTGTTCATCATTCTCTGGAATGTCGCCGGAGCATTTTTCAGTCCAAAAGGCATTCTTACAAATTCAAAATGTCCGTTGTGAGTTGTAAAAGCAGTTTTCTCTCTATCCTTCGGTTCTACTTCTATTTGATAAAATCCTTTAGTTAGATCTAAAGTTGAGAAATAATTTGCCCGTCCTAGTTTATCTTAGACGTCATCAATTCTAGGGATAGGATATTTATCTTCTCTAGTGACTTGGTTTAATTTGCGGTAATCAATGACAATGCGCCACTCTTTGTTACCTTCTTTGTCCTCTTTTTTAGGAACAATCCATATAGGAGCATTATATGGGGAATTACTATGTTTAATGATGCCTTGTTCTAGCATTTCATTCATTTGTTTTTCCACTTCTTCAGTGTGGATAACAGGATATCTATAGGTTTTGCTATAGATTGGTCCGGAAAGTCCAGTATCAATTTTGTGTTTAATCTCATTAGTAAAGGTCAAATCGTCACCTTTGTGATAAAAAACGTCTCCGTGATTCTGAACCAAAATTCTTATCGCCTTTGATTCCTCTGAATTAAGATGGTCCAAGCGTAATAGGTCATTAGTACCTAAATATTCGATATTGAATAGTTCTGGTAGTTGATTTAAAATTTTTGGGAGTATTTCCTCTGAATCTCCTTCATAATACAATGGGAAAGTTTTTCCGTTGATTTTAATCTGTTTTGTCTCGTAATTAATTATGGAGTTATTTTGTTCTAACGTTAGATGTCCTAAAAGACCGTTAAAAAATTCATGGAATTTATAGAGTCCAAAAGTAGTGTCCGAATTTAAAGGGATTTGAATAGTATTTTTGGGAATTGTGCCTTCATGGGTAATATGAAAATTCCCTGAAGCGGTTTTAATGTGACTGGGGTTATTTAATTTTTTAATGAACTTAGGCGGACATTGGTCTAAATTGAGAAAATTTTCAGTAGATCCTGTGTCAATTAGTACTCTAAGAGTTCTTGTCTGTCCTCTAAGTAAGATATAGGGAAGTTCACGTCGTTTGGGTTGTCCCCCAGAGAGGCTGGTACATGAAAATTTCCTGATTCATAGGTTTCTACAATTTCGTTTTTGTATTGGTCAACATTATTTTTATAATTTGTACACTTACAATTACATTCCATTCTTGGGGTTTGATGATGATTTTGTCTTCTAGTTTGGGCTGTGGTTGTGTCCATTGGTTCTGGTAGTGGTTGTTGAACATAATGTTGTTGTTGTTGTTGGTGAAACCTTTGTTGCCAATTAGGGTTATTACCTCTATGTTGTTGGTTATGCTGAGGGTTATATATCTTTGGTGCCCAATTTCTGTTGAGCTGTTGGTTTGAGTTGCTCTTGGGTTGTCCTTTTTGTTGTTGATTATTTTGGTGATTGTTCATTGTTATAGGTTTTCTTTTTTCCTCTGTTAGAAATCCTGATTGGGATAATTCATGGATGGCTTCTTCCATTGTTTTCGGTTTTTAAAGCACATAATACCGTCCTCATGTGTACTGGCAATCTTGTCATAAAGATTTTTAAAGCTGTTTGGATATTTCTTGGAACATCTTGAAGGTTTCCTTCTTGTCTGGACTTTTGATTCAGTATTGCTAACTTATGTAATATGAAGTTGTAATATTCGAGGGCATTACCTCGATATTGTGCTGCTCTCAGTTCTTCGTACAATTGATCGGAAGTTTGAAATCCTCCGAAATTAGTTTCTAGCATTGCTTTTATTTCTGTCCAGCTGTTTAAATGTGTATTTATTTCCATTGCTCTTCTAGCTTTTCCAGTTAGTTTTGACTTGATGATGTTTATGCACATTCTTTGAGCTTGTGCGTTATAGGCCAATAGTGTGGGTAAAATATCATCGACGTTGGTACAAAAGGTTGACAAATCTTCTTTTCTACCATCAAATCCTTGTAGTTTTTCCAAATAGTTTAGTGGATTGATGTCAAGCGCTCGTAATTGTCCTCCAGCTGCTGCTGCTGCTGCTAAGTTAGGATTTCCTGCGTTGACTGCCATAATTCGTTATAGATTTTATTTTCAATAAATCTTTTTTACGAATTTTATACCGTTAGCACTTGATATCCTTAATATTCGTTTAAGGATGTTAGTATGCCGTAGGTTCTTATTTGCAGGGATAACAAAACTAGTTTGTTATCCTACCGACTGCGCCAATTTTAGATCCTGATATAAAATTAATAAAAAAAAACGTTTGTTTCTTTCTCCGTAGTATTATCAGAACTGTTTATTAAAATGAATTGTTTCTCTATTTATACTATTTATGCTCTACATAATAAATGTGTTATCCTGATAAACAAACACAGGTAGATAATTGTTTATCGGTGCTGTTGTTTTTCCCTAACACATAATTAGATCTTTATTATGTTTCATAAGAAAGGTACTAAAAGATTACAATACTAATCATGGGTTTTTCTCTTATGTGATAACACTTAAAAATATATCTGGTTATTATTATTAATCGTGGGTTTTTTCCTTATGCGATAAGACTTAAAAATACATACCTAGGACAGTTTGTCAGAATACTTAATATAATTATTCAAAAGGGAGTTTTTGCTCGTTCTTAGAGTGAGTTGATATAACACCAGCCAATCAAATCGAAATTTAGGAACGTTGTAGGTACTGGAAAAATGTTTGCACCGGTGTTCAAAACTCAACCCCAATACCGGTCCTAAATTTCGACCTGACCATATACAACTATTTTAAGTTTCTCGTCAATATTTTTTTTTTCCAATTTGAATATTTTTTTAGTTTTTGGCGATTTTTTTTGGCCATTTTTTGTTTTTAATTTTGAAATTTTTTTAATTTTTAGCTAAAAAAAAATGTAAAAAATAAAAAATATCGCCAAAAATAAAAGAGATTGCTAAAAGTGAAAACAGCTCAAATTGGAAAAAGTTGTTCGTGTCATTTATTTATCTCTGTTAGTTTTTGAAACATAGGTGATGTTTCAAATAAGTACTCTTTTTTATCTGCGATGCTTACTTTTCAAGAAAAAAAACGCGATTTACGAATCCAGCCAATCAAATCGAAATTTAGGATCGCTGTAGGTACTGTAAAATTGTTTGCACCGGTGTTCAAAACTCAATCCCAATACCGGTCCTAAATTTCGACCTGATTGGCTAGGTTCTTAGATCGCGTTTTTCTCGAAAGCAAAGCATCGCAAAGCAAAAAGAGAATTTAATTAGAACATCGCCTGTGTTTCGAAAACTAATAAAGTTACATTTACAACTATTTAAGTTTCTCGTCAATTTTTTTCATTATTGGCGTTTTTTTTTGCAATTTTTTGTTTTTAATTTTGATTTTTTTAAATTTTTTTTAATTTTCCTAATTTTTGGCGATTTTTTTTAATTTTAACGATTTTTTTTTTCATTTTTTTCCGATTTTTTTTTAATTTTAGGGATTTTTCTAATTTTTTTAAATTTTACAATTTTCTTTAAAATTTTTTTGTACATTAGCAAGTTTTTTAATTCACTACCACAAATACTACAATTATACAGTTTTTTCATTAAAATTCTCAATAAATTAAATTTTTGTAGATTTTCTGGCTCTTTTTAATTTGTTTTATTTTTTTCAATTTAAAAATGTCAAAATATTTATTACTATTATAAGTTAGTATATTTGTGATAGGAGACTTAGGTTTCTAGGTGATCGCTTCATTTCGCCTTCCGACATCGCGAACATTTTGCCTAATAGGATAATTGGCTTTATAGGTAGCTTGAATCTGTAGGTAATCTTAGGCAGCACAAAAGACCTACATTGGTCGCGGTGCATAGTGCCTTCTGATCTAATCTCTAATCTCTAGTATATTTGTGTAAAAATTGTGTTTAACAAAATAATACAAATTTTCGACATAATGTGTTTAATTGTAAACACATAATGTATAAAAAGTGTGCGCAAAATAATTTTACGCATTTCGTGTTTAAATTTACAGATTTTGCGTAATATTACATAAAACTTAACTCATTTTATAGTAGTATACACTTCGGTTCACTTATTTTAAGGCACTAAAAATTCCATATTCAGCAGCCTGTATCTTTTGCAATTTTTAACCGCTTGCAGAACTATAAAATGAGAATGGAAGCTAGACATCTTGAGATATAAAAAACATCCTGGCAGCAGCAGTTTCTTACCTAAAGATCTTTTTTTGAGCAATTTATCAAAAAAAGTTAAAAAATTTGCTATTTTTTTGGTTCACTTAGATAAAGGCATTTTAATTAAATTTAATGAAGAACGGTTTTTCTTGTTTTTTAATTAATTTTACTTTATTAAAGAGTTTTTAGTAATGGGTACAACCACCTTTGTTTTTAATAACTTCAAATATACGGGTTTTCATTGACAGATAAAGCGAATTTATGTAATCCAACGAAATTTGACTCCAAGCATCCTTAATGGCCTGAATTAGTGACTCCTTGTCTTCGAATTGTCTTCCTCCTTCATAGACTTTACGAGATAACCAACCCCAGACATTTTCAATAATGTTTAGATCAGGAGAATAGGGTGGCCAATCAAGAATATTTACATTCTGGCTTGAAATGAACTCCTCAACTACTCTCGGGTTATGTATAGGAGCATCATCTTGCTGCAATATATAATATATGGGACCAAATAGTTCACTGAACTTCGGAAAAGCCGATTCCAATAACGTTTTATAGCTTGCACCAGTCATTTTTGCACTTTGAAATTCAAGATCGATGGTACCATAGTACATAATAGCACCCCACACCATAACGCCGCCCTCTCGGCTGTGATGTCGGTTCAAAAATCGCTTTTCTTTCCGCAGATCATGGAAATAATAGTTGTAGCCATCAGGCCCATCTAAATTAAACTTCTTTTCATCCGTAACTATTACGGTTCTCCAGTCATTTACATGACCTCTTTGCTGCACATCTCATACCATGTAGTCTCTTGCGAATTGAAGCCGCTTTTCCTTACGCGGAGCATTAAGTGGCGGCTTTTTTTTTAATTTCAGGTATTTTAGATACTCACAGCTCTTTATTACTCTGCGTACTGTTGACTTGCTCGCTTTCACTCCAGCTTGAGCTCTTATTTTTGTTAAGGATAAGGCAGAATTATATGCAATTCTTATGATTTTTCTTTTCTCATACGCAGATAAAGACAATGAAACCGTTCCTTTAAATTTTTTTCCATACCTTTCGGGGTCCTTAATGTAATTGTTGGGCTTCGTCCAATTTTTTGAGTTATTGCGCGGTTAGAATAACATCAGAACGGTAAACATCGATTTTAATTTTTTCCGATAAATGTAAAATTTTTTTTCTTGCCATTTTGACTTGTAAAGTTATTAAGATGCAATAAATTGTAATAAACAAACGCTCCCTACGAAAAATCATCGCTTACTTTAAAAATTATAAATAAATAATAAAGTGCCTTTATTCAAGTGAATCAAAAAAAAATAGCACAGTTTTGGACTTTTTTTTAATAAATTGCTCAAAAAAAGTTGTAAAGGTAAAAAACCACTATTGGCATAATTTTTTTATATCTAAAGGTGTCTAGCTTCCAATTATATTTTATAGTACTACAATCAGTTAAAAATTGGAAAATATACAGGATGATGAACACAGATTTTTTAATGCCTTTAAATAAGTGAACCGGAGTGTATTTACAATCATTTTTTAGAGTACTCATTTGTATTTTGGCAGCGCACCCGAAGAACAACCGACAGCGATATTAAGGATTTTCATGCATTAGTCAACGCAATTTATGCAATCGAAGTCGATAATAAAAATAAAATAAATGAGAAAAAAAAATAGTTTTTGGCTATTTCAGTAGGTTTTTAATGAAGAACAAGAGAAGGAGCTGGTCGAATACTTGTTGTAGTAGCCAAATACTGTTATGGCTTGAGTATTGGCAAATTAGTTAGTTTGCTCTAAAACTTGATATTAAATATCCAAGAACCCACGAATGCAGAGCAGCAGTTCACGTGAAATGTACTAATATGCGCTTCAGTGTTTACATATGCACGATGATGACTTGTAATGAATCCATACCATTTTACAAATTAGAGTTTTTATGCTGATTTTCACTAATTTTGTTATGTTAGCAGCCATCAAATGCAAAAAAAATTGAATAAGTTTTCTTAAATTCTCCAAGTCAATAGTTGTACATGCATTTTTTCTACATTTTGAGCCATTTTTTAGGGGGTGGCAACCTGTAAGCCTTTTTTAAAGGGGTAAATTTAAGGTATTTTTGTAAATTTTCTAAAAAAAAATTATTTCTTGCAAATACAAATTGTTTCTAGCTCAGGATTGTGAAATGATACTTTCTCTTGCCAACCTATGAATATAACAACAATACATTGATTTCATGATGAATTATGGCCAAAAAATCTAAGGGATAGCAACCTGCAAGCCCTACATACAGCTTATATACTAAATCTTACCTTTGGGTGATATGAAGAGCACATCATGAACGGAAATTATCATCATTGTTAAGTAGATCTTTTGAATCAATTTAAATATTTGTCTGCATTAGGACACAAGCTGTAATACGAAATTCTTAAAATAGTTTAAAGGTGGAGTTTTGCACAATAATTTTACTATATTTTCTTGAGTTATGAGTATATTAAGTTTTTGCACTTCGTTTATTATGTTGTAGCCATCAGCACGATTTTAAGTTTTCAAAAAAAAATATTTCACTTATACTCGTTGCATTCTATTGTAGTTGGAAGTTTTTGCTTAACTACTGGGAAGTCATTATGGCTAAAGTAATGTTGGATTTTATTTAAGTAAAAGAAAATGTTTCAATTTACCTTATTTTTTCATTCTTTTCTCAATACTTTTTTAAGGATTACTGACAACACTTTATAATGAAGATATTTTCTTATCATTCATCTTTCGTTTTTTTTTTTAAGGACTACAACAAACGTTGAACACAGTAATTCTAGTAGTTTTATTTCTTATATTTTCATTTGTTTTGTATTTTTTTCTTCTTTTAAACGTTACTTTCAAAATGTAATGACGGGTTGTTTTGTTGTGTTGTAAAGTGTAAATTGCTTTGACTTTGTGGTTATTTGTTGTCCTGAGGTCCTGTAAGGATTTAAAAACAAAAATATTTAATGTAATTGTATACATATTGAATTCTTATTTTATATATATTCATTACATCAGTTAAAAAAAAAAAGTTTTTCCATTAGAACTGTCATTATATCTTAATTTATATCCTGACTTCTTATGTTCTTTTACATAAATATCGTGCATTCCATAAGAGAATGTTAAAAAACGGTGCAGCAATTTGATTTTGTTAAAATTTAGTATACTCATACTCTAGGATATATATTACTCACTGACATTTTCTGTTTCTTAAAATTGGGTAAACTCGCGTTTTTATTCCCGTTTTTAATTTTATAAAAAAATCAAAAAGTTGCTAAAATTAGTAAACTTTGAAGAGCCATATTTCCCAAAGTAGATGGACTTTTTCAAAGACTTAAAAAGCATACAACAGATGATAACAACAAAGTTTTAAAACGTTATGATTTTTGAAAAATGTATAATTTTCTTAATATATAATAACTCACACCCCGCCAGAAGCAAAATTAAGTTGGAAAAAAATGACGACAAAAAGTGACTATGCCATCTTTTTGTGGGCTATCTTACCTTTCAGAAACCGTATCCCATGAAATCGTAGCTAATCCTTAACCAAAAATATCATCGTTTTTATTTCAAGATCCAGAATCTTCGAGTTTTCTAATTTGAGTCTTACTTTAAAGCCCATAATCGTTACAATATCGCTTACAAGCCCATTACTTTTTACACACCCATTACTTTTTAGCTCAGCGCGGACAAAAATAATGGGAAAGTAAGTAGACTGGTAATGGTTTTAAGCCCTGTTTTTGCTGGGAGTGTTCGATTTTTTGTACCACTGGCATTTATAGTACCAAATATAAAGGAAACTTACAAAAATTAAAAAAAATAGTGGATTTAACACAGCTCAATGACGTACCATTAAAATTTGTTTAGGATTTCAATTTTATTAATTGCTAATGGACAACAGACTGCAACTGCAACATACCGATGTCCTTATTGTTTGTAAAGTTAAATTAATTACAGAACCACGATGTCCAAAGTATAGATCTCAAGACCATTAAACTTAAAATAAGATTATACAAAATTGAGTTAGAATAAAAATAATGCTCCACAATGCCACAGTGTAGTAATCACCCCCTATTTATAAAAGAAGATGACGACGAAGATAATAACATCCATGTAATTGAAAAATGTATTTTATCTGAACTCCATTTTTTACAAGGATTTGTCAATCATCTTTTTTGTAATGGCATAGTTCCCCTTGTATGACGGGAAAAAGCTCTGTTATGGCCAAAGAAGTTGAAGCAAATTCCGAAAAACTATCACGGCGATATTTTTGAAAGGAACGCTTGTAGAAAACTTTCCAGAGAAACAGATAAATTGGAGGATCCAGAAATCTTTGATGAAGTTGAAATATTTAAAATTCAGCCATTTATTGCATCATTTAAAGCTATGAATATAATTATTGACAATTACTTTACAACGAACATAGTCAATATTGCCAACAAAAATAAGCACTTGACTGAACTCCGTAGATCTTTTCAGAGTACGAATGTCAAACTCTTAAAATTCATGTAATTCTTCATCATTTAGATCAGGGTCTTATACATTTGGGGTTATGGTCCGAACAATCTGGCGAATCTATTCCCAGAGAATTTCTCAAACTTTGGGATAGATACAAGATAAATCATTGATCCAACTTTTTCGGAACGATTAAAAAAAGCGGTAGTTACTTTTCCTTCTCAGCAATTAAAAAAAAACGTTGTTTATTAGTGCATAAGATCTATTGGAGATACCACTTAAAAAAAAAGCGCCGATGTGTCTGTCCCAAGGATGACGTGGATATGATATCAACTCTGTTAAATAAACTTGGAATACAATATTAAATAGCATAAGAAAGCTTGAAGAATTTTCTATCAATGGAAAATATTAAAGATCTTGAACTGGTTTCTTTGAAAGCATAAAAATATAACAAGAGTGGTACAATTTTGTTACACCATCCACTATGTTATTTAAATTGATATGTGCTTGTATCAATAAAAAAAACCCATAGCCAGTGCATACGTCATGTAAGTGCCAGTGGTACAAAAAATCAAGCACTGGCGTACAACTGGTTAACCAAAGAATTATAATTTTAAAATAGATTCAAGAAATATTATCGATGATTTAACTTTTTTGGCACGAAAAAAAGCGGTAGTTACATTTTCTTCTCAGCATTTATAAAAAAAACATTGTTTATTAGTGCATAAGGTCTATTAAAAACGCCATTAAAAAAAAAGCGCCAAGGATGCTGTGGAAATGATATCAACCTTGTTAATTAAGCTTAGAGTTAAACTTTTTTCATCTTGAACAAGAATTATACATTTTTTCGATAAGTAATCCATACAATATTATATATCATAAGAAAGCTTGAAGAATTTTCTATTAACACAATTTTACAGAATCAAATTATTTTAAGCCGTTTTAAAGTTATGGGCTTTTAAGTAAGACTCAAATTTGAAAACTCGAAGATCCTGGATCTTGAAATTGAAACAATGATATTTTTGGTTGAGGATCAGCTACGATTTCATGGGATACGGTTTTTTAGCCCACAAAAATATGGCATAGTCACTTTTTGTCGTCATTTTTTTCCAACTTAATTTTGCTTCTGGCCGGGTGTGAACTTTGACATTTTTGGGACCACAATGCTAATTATTTTTAATGCTTTTTTTTGCAAATAGCTTTCTACATTTTTCCTTATACAAAGACAATTTTTTAGTATATTAAAGTTTTTTTTTAAATAACTTTTACTTATATCATAAAAATCATAACATCTCTGAATTTTGATTAGTAATATCTTCAGTGATGCTACCTTGGTGCTTCTAGCACTAGTTACGGTGCTTTTCGATTACGTAAAACGCGGATATTTTACTCTTGGTGCCAAATTGTAAATAAGCACTAAGTTGGTGCTTTACCTAAAAAATTAACTAAAATTGTATATTTTAGTCGAGAAATGTTCAAATTGTGCCACTTTACAAAATAAAACTTTATCAATGGCTTAATTTTAGTGGTTATTACAAGTTTACTCCCAAATTGTTTTTATATTTATTAAAATTAATTATGTGTAAAGTGATTAAATTCTAGAACTTTTCAAAAAAAAAAATTCAGAAAATTTTCTTCTAATGATGAAAAATGCGTTGTGCTGTTTTCGCCTTTTATTATCAAAAAACACGCTTTTTTTGTTGAACGTTTTACTCTCAAAAAGTTAGCAACACTGATTATCGTCTGAAGTATATTGACTATTTCAATAATTTAAAAAGCGTCTGAATTCTATAGTTGTCTACTTTACAATTTTAAACACAAAAATAACGTTTCTTTTTCAAAAATGCATTTTAAATGTCTGATTCATTACAAAATCGCATTTGCATTTAAAAAGCTTTTTAGAAAACATCCGGGATTGTTAAAGCGAACATCATAAACTACACAATAACGCATTTAAAATGATTTTTAAATTATGGAAATAGTCAATGTACTTTAGAGGATAGTGTTCCTCAAAGTCCGGTGCTGCTTTTTTCCAAATAATCAGAAACAAAGAAGTAGTAAGCTATTTTTAAAAAAATTATTGAAAATAGTTAGAATTCTGGTCCCAAAAAGTTGAAAAGTTCCAAAAATTATAAATTGTTCAAAAATTATAACATTTCAAATATCGAAGGGGGTGAAATGGCAAAATGCATTCCAAAATTGCATTGGTTTTCTTTTAATTACAAATCGTAAAGTAGACAATTGAAGCTTTCATATGCTTTTTAAATCTTTGAAATAGTCCACCTACATTAGGAAATATGACTTTTCAAAATTCACGTCTTTTCAAATTTTTTATATTTTTTAAAAACAGAATTTGCCAAAACTGAAAATGGTAGTGATTAATTGACATTCTAGATAATACGTGTACAAAACATAAAGTAATTTAAATGACCGCCTGTCAGATTTTGTCCGATCTATTATGGAATGGACGTTATGCATAAATAACCTCAGGAATACTTATTATGTTATAACTTTAATTAGGTTGTTCTTTTTCATTTTCTTTAGCTTAGAAAAGATAAATGTTAATTTTATGCAAATCTAAATGAGAGCAAAAAAAAGTTTTATTTTCATATGAAAATAATATTTAACTGACAATTTGGGTAAATTTTTAATGTGAATTTCTACATAAAATTTAATAAAATTAAAATTTGACTACAAATTTGACAATTTTCAAATAATATTCGATCTAAAAATTAAAGATTTAAATACAAAGTTTTTTATAACACCCCAGCAAAAAATAGTGCTTCCAAGAAGCGCTTGTGGAAGGCCTTCTTTGAACCCGAAGCGCTTGCTGAAGGCCTTCCAGAAGGCATGATTTTTGTTCGCGATGTCCCACTTGGTAGGTCTCCTTTAAGCAGGTGAGAAGCGCTGCTATCATGTGATCTAAGAATCACATCATAGAAGCACTTCCGGAAGAGCTTCCAGAAGAGCTTCCCGAAGCGCTTCCAGAAGAGCTTCGAGAAGTGATTCTTCCTTCAGGGAAGCACAATATAATGCCTTCCAGAATTGCTTCATAGAAGGCCTTCTTTACTGCTTCATTGCATGCCTTCTTCACTGCTTCTTTTCATGCCTTCTTTACTGCTTCAAAAGAATGCCTTCAGGGAAGCACAATATAATGCATTCCAGAATTGCTTCATAGAAGGCCTTCTTTACTGCTTCATTGCATGCCTTCTTCACTGCTTCTTTTCATGCCTTCTTTACTGCTTCAAAAGAATGCCTTGAGGAAGCACAATATAATGCCTTCCAGAGTTGCTTCATTGCATGCATGACGGCGAAGCGCTTCTTTGGAAGCACTGAAAAGAAGTTACTACTTACCAAATCGAAATTATTTTTTGCTGGGACTTTACCTGTAAGTAAACAGTAACATGTTACCGAGGTAAGTACCCAGGTAGAAAATGCCAACCGTACGAAAAAAAAAATAGTACTGCTCTTTTTGTAAAAGACACCGTGTTCAAAACTACCAAAGGTACAACCAATATCGTCCTATGAACACACAATTTTGTTTGCAAATCATGTGTTTTGCCAGTACCACACCCAAAATGTTTTGGCACAATTGTTTTTACCAATATAAGAACCAGTTAGAAGCATTTTATTTTATTATATTTCACACATTTAAATATGATGCATTGTATTGTAACGTATTTTTTTTAATTAAGTTTAAAGATTTTTTAAAACACCTAATTTGGAGATGTCGAAAGCTATTTGTATAACATTATATAAATTGGAAAAATGATAATTCGAGTTTGTGTTTGGAGTGTCTCCTTTCCAGGACATTTTATGAAAATTGCTTATTTTGTCAAAAATTTTATGAAATTTAAATGTTTTTTATTAAAGTTTGCATAGTTTTTGAAAAAATATCACATAAATTTGATGAGACAATAATTATATTTACTTTGATCTAAAAATTATTTAACCCTTAGTAGAATGGGGACCAAAATGACCCAGGAAACTTAATTTTAATTATGACTACAAGATTATAAAGCCTTTAAATTGATATCAAAAACTACACTTAATAAAAATAATTATTTTATGTAACATGATCCATTTTTACACTTTTGGCCAAAAAAGACACACTAGGAAATTTTCAGAATAACACCTTCCATAATTTTCTGAAAAATATCACTTAAATTTTATTATCCTATTATTATGTTTACTTTTAATCAAAAAATAATTAACACTTAGTGGCCGGGGAATAAAAAATACCCATGGAACTTAATTTAAATTATGACCACAGAAAGAGGATCAAAAATTCACTATTTTGTGTAACTTGATCCATTTAGGGATAATTATTACACTTTTGGCCAAACACGACCCACTTTTATAATATTTTTAAAAATATATTTCTTTAATTCAAAAAATCGTTAACCCCTAGTGACCGGGGGGCAAAAAATCGACATTTCCAAATTATGCATTTTAAAATTATATTTAAAATTATTTAAAAAAAAAGACGTTTTTGTTCGTTTCGTTTTTGCATTCCAGGCAAAAGTGGGTTAATAATATCCGATGAAGTCAGAAATGCATATCTGAATAATTTTAATTAGGTAAATTAAATAAATAAAGTAAAAAAAAATAAATTTTTTCGAAATTCCGAATTTTTGGAATTTCAAAAATGGACCATTTTCGGCCGTCATGTGGCACGGGTTAATGTTTTCCAAAAAAAGCAAGGGCTAAACTGCACTTTATGGGGAGCTCTCAAAAAAAAAATAGTTGGTCCCTTTCCGTTACGCGTAGTAACATACAAATGTGGATACTATAATTAAAGGAAATTTTTCGTTTTCAAGCTCTGTTTTCTTAAATACTTACAAATACATCGAACTTACAACAAAATATATTTTTTTTTCATAAAATCGCTAAATTGAAAACTTATCGAAGCAGCTAAACTGCCTATCACATAGGATAAAACCTCTAAACTGCCTTTCACATAGAAGAAACCCCCTAAGTCACGCCCAAGGCCGGTCGCGCAGAAAAACTTTACTCAGCGAAGCCACTAAACTGCCTACCATATAGGAGAAAACCCCGAATTCCGGTCAATGGAAGATAAAAACCTTAATCGAATAAATTTTGTACTACCACATTCACGCGGCTATCCCTGGGTAATGCCAACGATAGTAACTAAAAAGTCATATTTTCATGTAGAATTCATTATTTGAACAGTAAATTTCACAAAAATAACCAAAAAAAACACTACAAAAACTTCCTTCCCATTTTTGTACTTTTGTAATATACTTCAAATGGCTCTAAAGTGCGCTACGTATCATGGATCATACAAATAATATAATTTTTGAAATCTTGAGGAAATTCCCTTTCTTTTCAGCACGCACACTTATATGTTTCTACACTTAGAATACTATGTAGGTAAAGACCAATGCAAATGTAGTTAAAAATAAATGAAATTTCACATGACGACTTACATTTCAGTAATTCCAACTAACATTTTCATTTGTTTTTTAATGTTCAAAAAATGAACCACATATGCAGTAAAAAATAAACAAACAATTATTTGTTTTTGTGAAATATGATATGATGTAAATTGTTATTATTTATATCGATATATTAAAAAAGACTGACCATCAACAGCCCGTAGAGAAATCTAAACTTCACAAATATTAATTTAAAATTGGTCAATAAACAACTAACTAAAATTATTTGTTTTATTTTTTAAAATAAAATAAGAAAACTGTATCAAATGAATGTAAAATCATAATACAGTAATTTGATGTGGTTTGTTTTTTTGAAATGAACTACATATGTAGTCAAAAATTTAATTTCTTCTAACTGTATTACAACTCAAACAACTACAAATATTTACTGCAGAAGTTCTCTCAATGTACGCATACCGGTTTTTGGGCCCTGGGAGGCCCCAGGGTCCGCGGCCCTAGAAACCGGTATGCTAAATAGCATACATTCTATAAGATTTTCATTTAATTTACGAATATTTTGACGTGGTTACATTTTATTTCAGTTTTAATTTGAACCGGTCACTTGGTATCAACTTTATATGAAACTTCCACATCAAACGCTCCCTGGCGTAGTCAAATGTTAAGTACTACTGCTACATGTTGGAAATATTATGTTATGCTGTCAAAGTCAACAAAAGAAACAAAAACATTACAGAAATTTTTTGCAAGTAAAAATATGGGTTTTCTAGAAAAAGTGGGAATGGAAATAATATGTCCTGCGACAATATAAAAACTATTTAATATAAATATTACTAAAAAGAATATAATCAAAAATGCAAGAGACTCTTTTTACATTCGAAAGACACACAGTTGAAGCTTTTGCGAACGTAATAAAAAGTATTGTTAGCTTAAAAGCTTTTACGTACCATACAAATTCTTTATAGCTCATATTACTCATACGCATTGTTGATATGAATTAACAATAAACAAACCTTTTTGTTTTCCATAATTGTTTTAGAACACAGGTCCTTAAATTGTACAGGAATATAGCATTTATCTGCAGCGAATTGGATGTATTCTACACAATTTATTGCAACTGTTAGTTCAAAGCATAATTTAATCTGTAAAAGTTACTACAGTTAGGTTCTATAAATAGTTTCTGTTAATTTTGTAGGTTGTTATTTGTAACGGCGTTTTTTATAGTACCGTTAGATTATTATAAAGTTTATTTATAATTGTATAAGGTTTGATGGATACATCTTGGGAAAACAAAAGAAAAAACGTTGGGAAAACAAAAAAAAAGTTAGTCTTTAAAGAGCTTGTCCAGAAACAAAAAAATTAATTTTATATGAAAAAAATATTAAAAAGTATAAAAAACAACAAAAAAAAAAATGCTTCCTAAAACCGTGCTCGAATTCGGAACCCTCCGACTACAAACTTTTTTAAACAAAACATAAAATTTTTTACAGTTTTATTACTTTTTTGTTTTTATGTTTTTTTAATTCATAACGAGCTTTCAACCGCCGCATATTTACAAAAATAATGCAAATCAAACATATTAGCTAGGTTGATGCTAGTATTTCGATCTGGCTAAAGATCTCAGCAGAACCCGAAGTTTTAGAAAAGGCAGAGCTTTAACAAAAAAAACATACTAATCATAAATTTTGCTCCATTCTTGTGTTCTTAGTAATTAAACACGTGGTTAGGGTATTTTATTAACAAGCATCATGACGTTACTAAACTTTGAAGACCAAAAATCTTCAATTTATATAAAAAAATTGTTTTTAATCTGGCTCAGGTAATATTTTTTACAGTTTTATTAGTTTTTTTAGTTTTTTATATAAATCGAGATTATTTTTATGTTATTTTTAATTTATAACGAGCTTCCAACATCCGTATATTTACAAAAATAAAGCAAATCAAACATATTAGCTAGGTTGATACTAGTATTTTGAGTATCAAACTAGCTAATACGGAGGTTGAAAGCTCGTTATAAATTGAAAAAAAACATAAAATTGTTTATAAAATAAATGCTAGTGGTTAGACTTTGGAGCCGTTTGCAATTCCTGACTGGATAACACTGGGAAAACACTTTTTGCCAACGTTGGAATAGTGGTCTCAGCCAATAGTTTGCCAATGCTTTTTTTTTTTAAACCACTGAAAATATTGTAAAGCAAATACTGGCAAAACGCTGTTTGAAAACAATTTATTTACAATCCCTCGGTTAGATAGTGGTATAATAGTGCTTAATTTTTTGTACCACTGGCAGTTTCTGGCTGGATATTTTTGGTTGATTTTTAAATAACATTTTTTGTGCAAGTGCACGGATAAAAAAAGTTATATCTAGTCATATATAATATGATTAAGACATATCTGACTTTGAACGGAGTCGGAGTCACGTTACTGTATATATCATTATATACAAATACATCTGATAACTTTTATTGAGAAAATTGATTATATGGTACTTGATATTTTTATGTCTAAAAAAGTTACGCCATATATAACTTCATAAGCCATGAAACCATGTGAAATATTTGCAAGCTGTGACACTAAATGCAGTAAGAAACTTGCATCTACTTACAATGCTATTCTTAGATATGTTTTTAATTTAAGGAAGTTTGACTCCATCTCTTTATATTCAAAAAAAACTTTATGGAGTTACTTTCAAAGATCTTTTGAAAATAAGAACACTGATTCTTTTGCATAAAATTATATATACATGGGAACCATCGTATTTGTTTGATAGACTTGAGTTTTCAAACTCCCAGAGGAATAAGGACATTACCCACATATTGATTCAAAAGTCTTTATCAAAGTGGCATTTTTTTGTGAACTCAATACGTCTTTGGAACTCATTACCATCATCCATTCAGTTCTTAAGCAACGCATTACATTTTAAAAAACAAATATTTGAATTTTATAGATAAACGAGCCTAAAAATGTGTTTGATTCTGAAATTTAAATAAAAATTGTACATATTTATTGTCATCATTTGTTTGGTTATATTATTTATTTATTTAAAAAAAAATTTATTTTATTATTTTTATTTTTTTTTAATTTTACATACCTGCCCCCATTTTTTTTTTTTATATTTTAATAATATTAATCATTTTTCCTATTATTGTTCCTTAAAAATAATGTTACAATATAAAAATCCATTACTTTAATTATAAGATTTTTAATCTTGTTGTTTTGGAAATCAATAAACTAAACTAAGCCATATAATAATACATATATATGTAGTGATCGATATGAGTATATATGGTCCAATGCTGAAAATATTTTCCTGTTTCTTAAACAAAATATCAATGAGAAATCGCTACAAAACTGACCAAGAGTGTTCGGTTTTTCTGAAAATTGTGAACATTAAGACTCTATGGAGCCATTAAAACAATCCTGCTTTTAAATTTTTTAAACTAAAAATATTCGCAATTTTATTCACGTTTTTCATTTTTCAAATTCCAAGAAACAGCATTACAAAATTGGTATTTTTTGATTTCATGTCATACGATTTTTTTTTATATTGTGAACAGGTTGACTATATTGAGCAATAAAGAGAATCACGCTTTTAGATATTTAAAATTTAAAAAACTCGAGATTTTATTCACGTTTTTAATTTATTGAATCTTTAAAAGATGCAAAAAGTTTGAAGAGCCATAGTTAGTTAAGTAGATGGACTATTTCAAAAACTCAAAAAGTATCTGAAAGTTGCAGTTGTCTACTTTTACGATATGTAATCAAAAAATAACCGCTGCTTTTTAAAAAGACATTGGAACTGCTACTGCAATTTTTAAATGCATTATCATTCGGCGATTTTAAAAGCGTTTACATTTTTGAAAATTATATAATTTTTTATAAAAAAAAGAAAACATATAAGGAAACTACACAGTGGTGAATCCGCGCATTTGAATGAGACAAAGTTTTTAAAAATTTGGCAAACTATTTTTTTTTTTATTTTATTTAGATTAAATAATCAAACAAAGATTTAATTATATCAATATATTATTTAATTTCTAAATAAAAAGAAAAAAAATCGCAAATGATTAACTTTTAATAAGTTGAATAGTTTACCGATTTCAATTACACGCAAAATCGTAGTTATTTCACTAGAGTTTGCATCATTTTTTTTGTTGAGATATTCGTGTACTCAAGAAAACTTAATTTAGTTTCGTGTTTTATCTGTGGTAATAAAAGTGCACATATGGATTTAAATAAACCTTATCGAAAAAGGACAATTAAACTATTATTTTTGTAAATAATTAAATTTTCAATAATTACACTATGCAACAAAAAAAGACTTTTTGAAAAACACAAGATCTTGGCTATATAGGTTCGATTCTACTACCAAAAGGTAGTAAAACCCTATACTCGGTTTGTCCAGATTGGTGACCAATTCCTTTTTATGGGCCTCTAAAGTTTCTGAAAAGCAGTGGGACCCTCAAAATATGGTATCATTAGTTTTTGCCCTAAATCTTAATAAGACTTGGTGCTACGGCTTAACTATATTTGGCAATAATGTGGCTAACAGTCCACTGAACAAATTCTTTCAACATTTTATGCCAAAAAAATATTTTTTTCCTGGAGTTTTTTTGAAAAAACATAGGAAAAAAATATGTTTTTTTCACTTTTTCCAGTATTACTTACAGGGACTGTTAAATTTTTCCTAACAATATTTGGCAAAAGTGTAGGCAAGGTAACGCCGAACAACTCTTCTGAACATACCAATACAATCTGAACGTGTTTAGGCACTCTAAACAGCTCATAAAGAC
The DNA here is from genome assembly GCA_021234595.1 of Delia radicum. Taxonomy (NCBI): domain Eukaryota; kingdom Metazoa; phylum Arthropoda; class Insecta; order Diptera; family Anthomyiidae; genus Delia; species Delia radicum. The sequence goes on along the minus strand of CM037852.1, from coordinate 227,393,518 downwards.
CACTCTGCACCTTAAAAATTGTCGTTTTTGACTAAAAAACCCACAAAAAGCCCCCGCAGTTGCCTCTAGATGGATAAAATGTAAGACCGACCCCCATTAAACTTTTATTTGGATTTCTGTTTTTTACAAGAAAAATATTTTTTTTGTACGAACTTATGGTTTTTGTTTTTTAATTTATATTTTATTATTTAAAATTTTTTTTGTACATGTATATTGGGGCTATACGTTTTTAAATTTTTTGCAAATATCAAACTTGGCATAGCACAGTCGCATAGGCCATGAAAAACTATGAAGACAAATGTTTTTACTTTTTCGCGAATGTCAAAAAAGTACACGCACCAATCGCGATAAAATTTGGAATTATTATTTTTGAAAACTGCAATCAAAAAATTACAAAATATTGCTGTTTAATGTATGCTTTCACTAAAGACGAACCCCAAACTAAAATTTAGGGGGCGGTAAGGTATCCACTACCTCAATACAAATATTTTTGCAAAATTTAAGTATAAATATATTTATTTATTTGTTTTTCTTTAACTTTTTGCACACGTGTTATTCCGATTACTGAAGTTTTTGAATGAATTTTCGAGATAAAACTGTAATTTAAGAAATTATCTAGGTAAAAAATATCGCCCCTCTAAAAAAATTATACCTGATCCAAAACTTTAATTGATACATGTTGCATAGTTAAGGAAAACGCAAATTGTAATGCTATTGTTCGCGATCGCAGGAACGATAAAACTTAAAAATATTGAAATCAGCAGCACAAGAAATGTAACAATAACAATTAAAGTAAAAAACAACTTTAACTCAGCTGTGTCGAATCCTTATACCCCAAATATGTAAAAAAATTTAAAAAAAATTGCTGGAGTTTTCGGAGGTGTGAGGGGTTGTAGGTAGTCGGTGAGTTATGTTGGGGGCACCTTCCCCACGCGATAAATGTTTACAAAATCATTTATTATGCTTTTTGCACTTAAGTAATACAATTTAATTATTATTTGAATTCATTCTTATATCCACGCCCATAAAAAGGGGCAGGCCAAATAGCATTTTAAAATCCTCTGGGCCTACATGCAGGACTTTGAACTAACTCTAACATAAAAAATGTTTCATTTGTTTAACAAAAATACAAAAAAAACGTGTAAAAAAAATTGCAATAAAAGTATAGTCTAGCCAAAAACACACATTTTAATGTAAACGTTGGTCTTTATGAGCTATTTAGAGTGCCTAAACATGTTCAGATTGTGTTGGTATGTTCAGAAGAGTTGTTCGGCGTTACCTTGGCTACACTTTTGCCAAATATTGTTAGGAAAAATTTAACAGTCCCTGTAAGTAATACTGGAAAAAGTGAAAAAAAACATATTTTTTTCCTATGTTTTTTCAAAAAAAACTCCAGGAAAAAAATATTTTTTTGGCATAAAATGTTGAAAGAATTTGTTCAGTGGACTGTTAGCCACATTATTGCCAAATATAGTTAAGCCGTAGCACCAAGTCTTATTAAGATTTAGGGCAAAAACTAATGATACCATATTTTGAGGGTCCCACTGCTTTTCAGAAACTTTAGAGGCCCATAAAAAGGAATTGGTCACCAATCTGGACAAACCGAGTATAGGGTTTTACTATCTTTTAGTAGTACAATCGAACCTATATAGTCAAGTTCTTGTGTTTTTTTCACTGGTGCACAGTGTTATAAGTGTCATTAAAGTATCATTTTAAAGTTGTGTGTGATTTTTTTAAGAAAGCAATTCAATTACAAGAAAAAGTTCAAGACAAGACAAGCAAATCAAAAATTTTGTCTTCACTTTTATTTGTTTTCTTTTAATACATTTTTATATTAAAAAGCTTTAATTTTATTATGTATAAATAAAATGTCAATTTAATTTACAAAAATACATTTCTTTTTTTATTTAATGGGGGGCATATAACAAAAATAAAAAAATACGGTGCGCCCCGGTAGGCTAGTTGGTAGCGTGCTGGCTTATCAGTGCGGGGGTCGTGGGTTCGATTCCTACCAGAGGCACTGGTCTGTTTTCGCTACAACGCGCCGAAGCCCATAGTAGCTAGTGCTCGGTTAGGGTAATAGTATATAATTTGTAATTATATGATTATTAATTAATAAAAAAAAAAAAAATAAAAAAAAATACGAGTTTTCAATTAAAACTACCATTGTTTTCTTAAGTTTCAATTAAAGTTTTACTCAATTTAACTAAACTTTTTAATTGAGGTTGTAAAGAAAAACAATAACTCTTTTAATTGATATTATTATTATTTTAATTGAAAGAGTTTTAATAAACTGTCTGCAAATTTTTTTAGTTAATACTATCATTTCAGTGGTAGGTGCAAAATCAATTAAAATATTAATTGATTCAATAAAATTTTTAATTGAAACCCGTTTTTAGTTTTTTCTGTGTATGTTCTAAAGGACAAAAAAATATTAGACACGTATTGTTTTTTTAGGTGCGCAATCTCATGTTTAAAAAGTGGTGTCAAAAATTACACAATTTTACGAGTTTTAAATATATTGCCAGCAAAAATAAATGGAATCACTTGTCCTAAATGAGTCACTTGTTTCAGACAGACAGACAGGAAGTAGAAAATTATTGGCAACCAGCAATACGCAACGGTAATCATTTTTTATGTATAATTAATAAGTGTACTTACGAAGGATATTTCGACAAAATTCAAATTTGCAGTTTGCCCATGGCTGAGAGAATGCAAATTGCACATTGCATATATTTGCATTGTGTGTAAATTGACTATCGCGAATACCCTCAATGTTTTCACGACGATGTAAGCTGGCTTATTAAATTGTGCAAATAAAAATACATCTAAACTAATTAATTTTATTGTTTTTCATGCAGATGTGGAATTCAATAACTAGAAAACCATGTCGATCCAGATAAAAATGCAAATTGAACTGGTGGTGAATTTTGAGTGGCATTAAAAAGTTTAAAATTGGTTGTACTCATAGAAGAAAACCTATAAAAATAGCAGAAAATGCTACTAAAAATTAGTTAAAAATTACCAAAAAAAAAAAAGTGCTAAATTTAGCAGTAATGTACACTCAAAAAAAAAGTTTGTAAAGTCAGCAAAAATCAGCGAGCTGATTTTTAGCAACAAAATTAGTAGATTCAACAAAAGTTTTGCTAACACTTAGCAGATTAGAAATACAAAAGCCTTGCTAAAAATTAATAAATTTTTTGCTGAATTTTAGTAGACTAAAAAAAAACGCAAAAAATTTGTAGAAAAATTGTAATTTAGTTAATTTATTTGCTGAAAATCATAAAACATATTTTTGTGATTCTTTTAAAAATAATTTACAATAATTACGAAATATAAAAATTTTCATTTTCCCACATTGACGACATGAATTAATTTAATATCTGAAAATATATAGAAATAAATATATATAACATAACAAAAATTTTCTTTCAACTACTTACATCAATGGTTGTCGAAATGATGCTTTCTTTTAAATTACGCAACTGCCGAAGATAATTATAATTAAAGAAACGAAACGAAACGAAAAAATAAACAAAAACAAACAAAACGAAAAAAACAACCCTTTTTTTGCAATCAGAAAAAGAAACCATAAAAATCTACCTAAGATGTGTGTCTTTGTCTTTCGCTTTACTCTGTCTACATGTCTGTATATGTTTGTTTGTTTGCAATTTGACCACACTAGATTATAAATCTATAAACATTTAGTTTAGAAATACATATTAAATTTAAATATTTTATTTATTTAAAAGACAATTATTTTCACAAGCCGGTGACAACGCAAAATTTAAGTTGTTTTAATCCTCAATTTTGTTTTATGTATGAAAAACATGGTTGATTTTTTTATTCATTTCCTCTTCTCTACTACATCTTGACATGCCGCGACATCTGCTTCATTCTGCGTATATCTTTCAATCTGGTTGTCGTCCACACTATTCATGTGCTTATTAGCACAATTTTTTTTAGCAAAATTAATTAGTAAAACATTAGTATATTAGTAAAGCATTAGTATAAAACAGTTAAATGCTGAATAAGTATAACAAAAATTTTTGCTGAAAACACGATTTTAGCAAAAAAAATTTGCTAAAAAATAGTATACCTGATTTACAAGACGTTTTACTAACTTTTGTACTAACTTATTTTTTTGAGTGTATATAAAAAATGTCACCCGAAAAATTTACCGATTAAATTGTATCAAATTACGTCTAATTGTATCATATTAGATTAATTTAGATACAATTAGAAGTGATTTGATAAATTTTTGTTCGGTTTTTTTACTCATCCAATTTTATTAATTTATATGTTACTATATCTAATTTAATATAATAGGATGGTCTATATATTATTTTATGTAAATATAAATATTGTATGGTTTCTTTCAATTTTAGAAACATTAATATTAGGTCTTCTCATACAAACTCGCATATAAATTGTAAATGTGGTAAAACTATAATAAACAAATAATTTATTATAGGCTACAAACAAATTTGTTACATTTATTTACCATTTCAATTGAAATCAAGAAAACTTCAAATAAATTAAAGTTTTCTATTTGAAATGCAGAAAATTTTAAATTGATATTGAAAATTTCCATTTGCAATCAAAGATGTTATACATTAATTATAGATTTCCTTTAATTGTTTAAGCCATAGTTCGAATATTCAAATTGAAATTAAGATTTCCGCGCTATTTACCATTTTACTTGAAATTTTCTTAATTAAAAATAGTTAATCACAATTTATAGTTTTTGCAGTTCTAATGCAAAATTCAGAACTCATTCTGAAAACTTATTAAACAAATTGTAAAAAATAATTTGTTGTAGGCTGGTCCCTATCCGGATTTCATTCTTGCCTAAGGAAATCGTTAGGGGACAATGTTTTTCTAATTTCTAGAGATATTTGTTAGGTTAAATCACAAACTCAATGAGAATTTCTTATTCTTGAATTTCATTCATGATTTAACAATTGAAATATCAATGAAAAAAAAACAAAATCTACAAAAAATTACGACACTCTAAATTTTTTCAAAATTCAACACTTTAGATTCGATGTAAACAAAATTTGAATATAATACCATAAGTTGATTATACTTACCAAAATTATATATTTACTCATGCTAATTAATAAAGGGTCCGCCATCTAACGATTTTTTTCAACTAGTGCTTATTTCGTGAATAGTAACACTTAGCTCATGTCTGATTTGACAGATAATTAGTTTTATCCTTCCGCTGAACGAATATGGTCCGTATGTTCGTTATCTTGTGAAAAAAGTGAAAGAAACTGGCATCCTCATCGATAAACCAAAGCGTGAAAAGCCAAAAACAGTGTGTACACCCGAGAATATTGCTGCTGTGGCAGAAAGTGTGCGTGAAGCGCCATCAACATCAATTCACCGTCGTTCTCAACAATTGAACATTTCGGAGACATCATTGAGACGAATTTTGCATAAAGACCTTGGTATGACGCCATACAAAGTCCAATTGGTTCAGGAGTTCAAAAAAAAAGTAATTTGGCGGACCCTTTATATATGAGAGCACATCTAGCTATATCAACTATATATGATAAGATAAAAAAGATCAACTTATATATAATATGAGATATAACGTTATATGATGATATATGCCGCTGTATTAAAAATATTCGCAAAAATAAATATGAGATGTAAAGATATATCGTTACATATGGCCACATATGTAATTATATACAATGATATCAAGTTCTATCAAGCTATATATGACTATATCTAAACTTTTCCGTCGGGTATTTAAAAAAAAAAATAATAAAAGTCAAAAAACAAAGTTATTTAAAGTGAGTTTCAATAAAAGAAAATATGTTAATTTAGGTAGATATACAAGTCCGTATTTATTGGAAAAAAACGGTACAGAGACGGAACGGATACGGTATTCTAAAAACGAACTCCACTGCGTTTTGAGGACGACATAACGGTCCGTAAACGGTTCGTCATTGACGGACATTCAACGGATTCGAATCAGTTTCGGTGTTCCTTATAATACGTTTTCTGTTCCGCATACGGTACGTATACACTCATAATAATCCATGCTTAAAAATACAAATATATTTTTCGTAAATTTTTTTTCGTAGAATGTAAAAACATTTTGTTTATATTACAAAACTTTTGTATAAAACAAATTATATAAATTTACAAATTTCGTAGAAAATACAAACATGATTTCGTAATATTTTTTTAGTACATTGTACAAAAATTTGTAATGTTACAAATATTACATATGGATGTTGATGTGGTTAGAGGTCGGATTTGCAATCAGAAGGTTGCGAGTTCAACTCCTGGCCAGGACAAATTTTTTTTTTTTTTTTTGTAGTTTCTATACTTTTTTTGTTTATTAATGTTTTTTAAATTTCTATGTTTTATTTTTTTATTTCATTATTACTATTTTTGTGTTTTGATATAAATGAATATTTTGTATTTTGTTTAATAAAGAGGATCCTAAAACAAGTTAAAGAGGACCCGAAAACACTACTTCCACTTTATTTGCCGGGTTTAGTATGAAATTCAATAAAACAAATATTTAAAAAGATAAAATATTTAATAATAAAATGCATTTAGTTTGAAATTGTTATTTAAGTTTTTTATTATTATTATTTTATTATTTTTTTATTTTGTTTTTTAGTATATTATTTGATATATTTATAAAAAAATTATATTATTTTATTTAGTTCAATAAACATAATAAAAATATTTAATGGACATTTTACCTTTTTTATTAAATATTTGTAGCATATTTTTCTAGTTTTCATAAAAATTTCATAATATTTTCGACTTAAGTTCCTTTTTAGTTTGTTGTATTGCATCAGCTACTTTGGTGCGAATGGTAGAGGGGTCTACTTCAACACAGCAGGACGTCACTGAAATCGTGAGTTCGATTCTGGTGTGGCACCATTACATTTTTTTTTTTTTTAATTTTAAAATAAACCCGAAAGGTATGCACCACATTTTTATTTAAAAAAAGTTTTTACAAAACTTTACGAAATGTGATTTGTATATTCTACAAATTTTTTCGTAATGTCAAAATAACCAAAACTTTCGTAAAATGAACAACGGTTTTCGTGTATTTTACCTATGGATTATTATGAGTGTACGGGTTCGGATTCCGGCAATACAAGTATTAAGAATATTTCAGTATTTCCTCTTTACTTTAAAATCAATAAGCAATGCAAGTCACGCAACACTAACGAAATCGGTACAGGAAAGTGTTATTCTATATAGTTATAATCGAGATAAAATAAATAAAAATGTTAAAGATTTGTTCGGAGATGATAAACACTTTTGATCGGGGAGCGCCGCCTTCCACTCATCGTAGGCTGTCACAATTTGGAACAGACATTACAAACGATGACCCCTCTCATAATTTCTGGTACGTTGGGTGGTACGCTATACTTGGTATTTTTTCCATATGATCTTGGGCCACGCTAATGTACAGACTCAAATAAAGAAAACACAAACCAACAATGTAAACAAACAAAACACTCACTAACACTTTGATACTGGTAAAAAAAAAATTAAAAGAACTAAAACATAAATAGTGTTACACTTTTTTCAAATAGGTAATTTATATGTGTAAAGTATAGCATCACTACACATTCAAACATTTCAAAAAAAAAAATTGCGACGAACACACACATGTGTGTAGTATAGAATGAATGTAACAGGAACCCAGCTAAATATAAACGCATCAAATATTTTTATTGGTTGGTTTTTACTACACACACATACATATACAATAAAAATAGCGATACTCATTTATATGGTTGCGCGAGTGTATGTGGTTTTGATGTTAAAATTGTTATTGTTACAGTTGTAGTTAATATTTTTGTAAAAGACTTTTATCGTTTTGCGGTTAGTTTTTTTTTTCAAGAAAAACAGCTGCTGATATTTTTAAATTGTAGACTATTTGGCTACATCATTTCTATAGCCAGCAATGGAGGTCAATAAGTATTTAAGTTAGTTATCGTATGCGTGATATTTATTATACTCGTAATATCACGTATACGACATGTTGTTCTTTTTAATATATTACGTATATGGGGCATTGCATCTCAAGTGACAGAACTTTTGAAACCAATGTGTTTTGATCGTTATGAAACTTGCACCAAGTTGAATTCCATTGGGTAGTAGTTATGATACAAAATTTCAGCGGGATCGGTCAATTACTCTCCGATTTGGAATGTGTTGAATTTTGACATTTTCTTCTAACAACCCCTTTTTTCGGATACATATAATTAATTACCTAGTGTTTTCGATAGCATTTTCTTCAATCTAAAAAAAATTTTTAAATTTTTTGTATAATTTGCATAATTTGTTTTTGGCAAAGTCAAATGTTTTTTGACTTTTTTTTAGATTTTTTGCTAAATTAAATCTTTTTCGCTTTTTTTATAAAATGGCTTGAGAACATATTTAGGTATCCAGAGTGAATCTTTATGACGGACATAACTGATAAAGTGCAAAAAATTTGATTTTTTTTTTGGTTTCTAGCGAGTACCATTCCATTCCATTTTTTGGCAAAGACAAACATTTTTTTGACTTTTTTTTAAATGTGTTGCTTTTTAGGTATTAGGTATTTGACTTGTTTTAAAAATGGTCTATTTTTTAAAGAAATCTTAGATCTTTTCCTTTAATAGATTTGTGTTCGCTTAGTGGGATGAGACTTGTTTATCTTTCTTATTTTCTTCCGAAGTATGTTACTTTTTGCATCAAAAACTTTAAGTGCTCGCCATTTTTTTGTTTCCTATCCGATTTTCATAAACTTAACATATTTCTAATCTGCTGCTAAAGATCAACAAAAAACGTTTGAGGGTTATCTCTTAAAGTTCCTGAGATATTTCGATTTAAAAATGTGAATTTCCAATTTTGTCCGAATCAGTTCCAGTTTTTTCCGAACACCGGAACCAACTCAAAGCATGTCTTTTTTATTTTTTTTTAGTTATTTAACCAAATAAATTTCCGATTAAATAAAAAACTAATGCAATATCTTGTTCCACTCAAAAACTATATAAGTTTAAGTTATTAGTGGTATCCAACTATTGTATGTGAATAAAGCGCATCATAAAACGTGATAATTACTTGTGAAAAAGAGATAGGATTAAGAAGAAAAAGCATTCTAGTTGAGAAATGAATTGTGCATTGGTATTAGCTAATTCTGTCTCTTCTGATCAAAACAATACTTGTGTGTACGTAGTGTGACCAAACTCCAATTTAGTCGCAGTCAACGCTGTGTCGATCGTGGCTCAACTCGTTAAGAGGTGAGATTACGATGCATAGCTTGATGCTAAGACCGTGAGTTCAAATCACAGTACGACACCAAAAAATAAAAAAAGTTTTTCATATAGAGCAAAATTAACAATATAAAATACTTTGTTCAATTGACACATAAATTAACCACTGACGAGTCCCAGGAGGGGGACGAAACTGCGGCAGTCTGGTGTATCCCTTGTGTCCCTAAAAATTTTTCAATAAAAATGTTTTCTTCTTCTTCTTCCTGTAAAGAGACTAACTAAAGAAATATTCTACAGTAATTAATATAAAAAATTAATTACGATTGTCATTATCTGACGGTTGCAAAACACTTTCTAATTTTTGAGATTTTTTAGATAAAAAGTACTAACAGTCTTTTAACTCCAGATAAACACTTTATTTCTTAACATATAAAGTATGCATAATATTTTTAAAGGTCTTTTCGTGCAAAAGAGATTTGTGTTAAAAAAAATCTTGGATTTGTACATCTAGATATTTACTTTTCCCCCAGCCGATTCTAAAGTTGCCACATTTGTTAAGCAAATATAAACTTTAACCCACAGTTCCAAAATTTGCACGCCTCAAACTAGATAGCGGAATCGGTTGTAGATACAACAACATATACCTAATTTATTGGATAAGTGGCTTTTAAGCCCGCCTTAAATGTAGACATGACAGCAAAAAAAATTTAAAATCCGATTTTTGGAAATTTGAATTTTATTTTTGGGAATTGTGGGGTTGCTTAAAGCAAATATTAAATTCTGACCTCAGTTTCACATTTGTAATTTTAAAGCCTATTCAAGTAGATACCACAACATATACCTAATTTATTGGATAAGTGGCTTTTAAGCCCGCCTTAAATGTAGACATGACAGCAAAAAAAATTTAAAATCCGATTTTTGGAAATTTGAATTTTATTTTTGGGAATTGTGGGGTTGCTTAAAGCAAATATTAAATTCTGAACTCAGTTTCACATTTGTAATTTTAAAGCCTATTCAAGTAGATACCACAACATATACCTAATTTATTGGATAAGTCGCTTTCAATCCCGCCTTAAATGTAGACATGACAGCAAAAAAAAATTTAAATCTCATTTTTAGAAATTTGAATTTTATTTTTGGAAATTGTGGGATTGCTTAAAGCAAATATTAAATTCTGACATCAATTTCACATTTGGGACTTTAAAGCTTATTTAAGTCAAAGCAATCATTAGATTATGTCCATTAATAAATATTTTATTGAATAGTGAACATTTACATTTTAACAGAAACCGCCATTTGTTCCATCCTATTTGGATTTCCTAAGTTTTCGTTCTACCAATATAAACATAAAATATATAATAATTTATAATAATTTATAATAACCAAAAAAAGAATTATTTAATTGCCCTTGATTTGGTCCCGTTATTTTCCAAAACTGGACCTGATTCGGACATAATTTGGAATTTAACATTTTCATATGCGAATATCTCGGAAACCTTAAGATATAACCCACAAACGGAAGCATGTTTTTTGTGGGCCTTTACTATTACATTAGAAATAAGTTAATTTTATAAAAAATTAGCTAAGAAACGAAAAAATTTAGAGTGCAAAAAGTAGCCTACTTTGAAAAAAAAGAGAAGATAAACCTGTCGCCTCCCACTAAGCGACCACAAAGCTCTTGAACGAAAAGACCTAAGCTTCCTAAAAACAGAAAATATGGCGTCTTAATGAAAAGGCAAAAAATTATTGAATTTATAAAAAAGTATTTTTTTTTTTTTAAAGGTCAAAGTAAAAGTAACTACAATAGGTAATTAGTTATATGTATCCAAAAAAAGGGCTGTTTGACGAAAGTGTCAAAATTCAATAACCTCCAACTCGGAGAGTCCTTGACCGATCCCACATAAATACTACCCAATAGGAATCAACTTGGAGCAAGTTTCATCGCAAGACATCGGTTTTAAAAGTTCGGTCACTTGAGATGAAATCCCCCATATATATTAATTTTCAAAAATCATTAAAATGTATAACAGTTAACTAAAATCCGTTGATATAAAACACTAACTAAGATAGAAGTTTTAACTGTAAATCAAGTCCTTATTTTGGAGCAAAAACATAAAGGATTCCATTAGCTAGCATTTGAAAGACATCGGATTTTATAAAATTTGGCAAAAAAAATATATTTAGTATTGGTAGCAAAGCGCTAAAGTTTAAACAGTATGTATTAAGGTTAAGGTGCGATTTCGATTCATTTCGCATTTTCCGAAAAGCGAAACCAGTAACATCTCCTGAAGGAGTTCACTGTCTTCATAAATCAATATAAACAAAAATATTTATACAATTGAAGGGCTTATAGTAGCTTTCGCCTTTTAAGGGTTAAAAATATGCAAAATATTCCTTTTGCAGGACGATTATACTCTTGGTTATTGTAATAAGTGATTAAACAAGACTTCTATCTAATATTAATCAATGGGTGTCTAGAAAACTGCTATAATCCATAAAACAATAAATTTGGCTTCCAAGGTAAAAATTTTCATATATGGAGGATCCATAAAGTGTTTGTATGTACATGAACATAAACATGCATGCATAAATACATAAATCTCCATACATGCTTCCATATACCTCCCATACATGTGCATTAACGAAATTTGAGGTAGTATCTACATTAGGGTGTCCCTTAAAAATATATTTGCCATTACATCCCCCAGTTGTATTACAAATTGTTCCAAATGGAAGAAAAATTTTTTTTTTTTTGAAAACTTTAATCCGTGCCGCAAGACGGCCGAAAATTACCCATTTTGGAAAATGGTGTTGTATTATCAAAAATTCCCAAAATTTTTATTTAAAAAATCTTTAACCATTAGTGTCATGTGGACAAAAAAGACCCATTAAACTTAATTTTAATTATGTCTACGAGATTGTAAAGCTTTGAAATTGATAAAAACAAATCCTAACTTGATAAAAATAATTAATTTTTACACCTTTGGCAAAAAAAAAAGACCCACCAGGAAATTTACCAATTATAACCTTTCATAATTTTAAGAAAAATATCACTTTCTTTGGATAAGACTATTATAATTATTTTATTCAAAAAATCTTTAACTCTTATTGCCCGGAGGACAAAAAATACTCATGAAACTTAATTTATATTATGACTTCAAGATTATAAAAACTTTAAAAATATCAAAAACAAATTTTTCTTTCACTTGATAAAAATTAGTATTTTGTGTAACTTGATCCATATAGGGTTAATGCTTTCACTTTTCACCACAAAAACCCCCACTAGGAAATTTAGAGAATAACTTTAAAAACATTTGGTCAAAATAACCCTTAAAACTAAGATTGGGACTAGTTATAAAGAATTGCGCTTGTTCGTTAGTTGTGTACCCTCTATCACATAACCAAATTTAATAAAAATCTGAAAGATGTTATTCTGTACATTTCCTAGTGGGTTTTTCTTGGGGGAAAATAAAAACATTAAAACATTTTGTTCCATTTAAAGAAAACATAATTTAAATCAAGTTTCATGGGTAATTTTTGTACCCCGGCCAATAAGATTTAAAGATTTTTTGAATAAAAGTAAATATAATTAAATTCTTATCAAATGTAAATTATGATGTTAGAAAGATTATTCAAGTTTAAATGTAAGAGATATTTTCCGAAAATTAAGAATGCTGTTATTCTGTAAATTTCCTAGTGGCTACTTTTTTGGCCAGAAGTGTAAAAATTAACCGTATATATGAATCAAGTTACATAAAATAATTATTTTTATCAAGTTAAAAGTTTTTTTTATCAATTTAAAAGCTTTACAATCTCGGTGTTTTTCAAAGTTTTTTTTTACCCAGCTCACTAAGGGTTAAAGATTTTTTTAAATAACAGTAAAGATAATTATAGTCTTAATCAATTTAAGTGAAATTTTTCCAAAAATTATGCAAACTTTGATGAAAACATTAAAATTTGTTAAATTTTTAACAAAATAAGCAATTATGATGTGAGCAAGATTATTCAAGTTCAAGATCGTTTGTTTTTTATTAAACAAAAAACTTAAAATATAATTCTGTCAGTGTAGAAAAGTAAGATTTTCAACTTCCTTACAATACCAGTGCGTTATCCTAATACAAACACCGACATGATTGTACTCAAAATAACGATAATTTTGTGTAGATTTATATTAGTGTTTCCAATGCGGTTAATCGATTAACCAATTCCTCGATTAATCGTCTCTGTTTCAGTTAATATCGAAACAAATAATTTAAAACTCAAATAATTATTCGACCCGAGTAATCGGTTATAACAGGTCGATTAACCGGTTAAAAACAGAAATATTTCGCTTATTTGTCATAAGTTTGGCTAACATAATGGCACGAAAACTTTAAAAAAACAAGCACTATATGGCCATACCACCCCCCCCCCCCCACACACAATTTTCGGATCCGAACATACATGACACTTCATACATGAAGTGTCATATATGAAGTCGAATTTTTCTTTTGACTCTTTTAATTGTCATATACAGTATTGCTTAAAATAAAATTAAAAAAAAAGTAAATAAAGCCAGTGTTGCCAATGAAATCGTTAAATATGACATAAAACCCAAAAGTGAGCGAAAAACCCCCAAAGTGAGGTCAAAGCCTACAAAAAATGACCGCTTTGGACAAAATATGCCCAATTGTAAAGGAGTAAGGCTTTTGAAATATAAATTGTGTAGTCACGCATTTCGTTACACTAAAGTAGAATACCTCAAGTGCAAAAATGCATTCGCAGCTTCAAATTTCATTAAATATGGACGGATTTAAATGATTTTAGACTTTTGGCAATCTGCTTGATGAGATTTGTGTTATACTCCAAAGCTTATTTGTTCGCCGACATTAATTTTTGAGAATTACTTTTGGGGTTTTGTAAAAACGGCAATTTTTTAATAGTGAAATGTGAAAAAATGAGCAAAACGAATTTTTTCGAACTTTGTTTAAAAAATTGGGTAAGTTTTAGAAAAATTGTTTTAAAGTTAATGAAATTCGGGTTCCTTATCATTACCAATAAAGCATAAATTCTATATTAAGATGTCAATTAATTGAATACAAAACAATCTAAAAATGTGCATACAAAAAGTCGATTAATCGATTATTTTTTTTTTTTTATTAATTCTTTATTTACATAACCGATCCCTTAGGGCTAGGGCTAATTAAAGCTACTAAATAATAAAAAACTTCTATATATAACTAAAGTTAATAAAATTTACTTAGAATTTACTTAATTTAAGTGAACAAACGAATAGTCGAAAAGTCGACTTTTAAAAGCCAAAAGTGCACTTTAGCGGGCACACGTACAAAAAAAACATAACCCCCTCTGAAATTAAAAACAAAAAAAAAACCGAAATTGAAATTGAAAATTAGTGGCGCCAGTGCCCCATGAGTCCAAAAAACGGAAACGCGTATTTACATATAAGTGTGGGTACTCAAACGAAAGGAAATTTCATCGCTATTTTAAAAATGCTTTTTTCAGATCAATAAACGTGGCCCAAATTAAAGCCATTTTAGTAAATTATGAAAAAATAAAGTCATCTAGTATGTCAAAATCCCAGCTTCGCTGCGGAATGTTTTCCTATTTAACAAGCTTTCCGCTTAGCAGGTCTTCGGCCGGACTTTGGGGTGTTTTTCTGTGTGATGGGCAGTGTAGCGGCTTCGCTGACGAAAATGTTTCGTTGTACCAAGCTTTTCGCGATTTTTTCAAGAAAAATTCAATTTTTTTTTATTTGAATCTAAAAGTACTTTATTTTATTTTTCTTTTTTTTTTTTGTTTACGCATTTTTCGGTCCACCCTAAAGAATCTAAAATTTACTTAAATGGCTCTTTATTTTATTTTATACTATTTATGTAATTTCCCTTCATTTGAGACCATTTTTTAAAAGTTTGTCATTTTTCGCATACCCCTAGTCTTAAATTTACTAAAATGGCTCTAGTTCAGGCCAGTTAATTGGATCTGAAAATCAATTTCATTTTTGAAATCGTGACCAAATTTTCATCCGTTTAAGTATCCACACTTGTATATAAATAAACACGTGTTTTCGTTTTTTGGACCCAGGGGGGTCTATGGGGCCCGGCGTCACTAATTTTGGTTTTTTTAATTCAGAGGTGGTCATGTATTTTGTTCTTTTAATTTTCGTGTGCCCGCTAAAGTGCACTTTAGCCAAACTTTTGATTTGTAAAATTTTTGTTTCTTTTTTTACACTGGCTCATGTTGCAACATTAACTGCAGCTTCTTAATATCTTGATATAGTTCGGTTTTATAAAAATATAAATTCTTTAACGTTTCTATATGAAAAGAGTTGAAGTTTACTCCCTCGTTTTTTAAAATGAATAAACCATTTATAATTTGTGACGTGTTGGCAGCAGCAGCATTTTTAACATTCGCATTTCTTTCCCGTTGGTAAACAATAGATTGTAAATATGTTAAGAAGGCAACAGTACAAAGTGTAACTTTTTGCATAATGGCAAAGGAAGTTGAGGCTTTATGCACTTCCGTTTGCAATAACTGTGATATATCTACTACGGCCATAGAGGGAAGCAGAGACCAATTGTGTAATTGCAGCAACTTGTGAGATATTTCATCAATTTTGTGATAGTGCCTATTGTAAGGGAGAGACATTTTAATTGTAATTATACTAGTTTATTGTGGTTCCAGTGCTTACATTACTATTAATTTCGTTAACTGTTCTCTGCTGATGTTCATGTCCTTAATTAAGTTTGAAAAATCATAAATATTTGAGGTTATGATTAATACCAAGCAGCCGGTTTTAACTTTTTCAAGGCATAACTAAATAAAATCAAGAAATTATTTATTGATTACATTTTTATAAAAGCATAAATTATTACCTTATATAAATTAAATAAATACTCAGTAGTGTTTATGATGATTAAATGAGTTTTAATGCTATCCGATAAGTTATTCATTTTTACACAACCCGCCACAACCAGAAAATGAAGACGATATGAAATAGCGGCTGGCGGCGCCTAAACAAGAATACAATTGGCGGCGGCGGCGGTTGCATCTAAAAAAACTCGGTGTCGACTAAAAGACTGAAATCGTCGATTTTTTAGAAAAAAAAATGCAAATACTTTTAATTAATTTGTTTGTGTAATTTAAAGAAAAAAAGTAGTTTCTCTTATTTCTTTGCGATATTTAAAAAATTTTAAGTATTCACTTTTACTAATAACACAAAACAGAAAGGAGGTGGTTAAAAAAATATAGATTCAACAAAAAAATTGTTGTTTTTATTAAATTTAGCTGACTGAAAAATAATCAGCGCCGGTTTAGCCGCTACTGTGAGCCGATTGGCTTCGTTCTCTGGCTACAACCATGAATAGGTTTTTAATGTTATATGCTGCCAGACTTAAAAAAGAAAACTACGTCGTTGCCAGACCACAGACTAAAAAGACCCGACACAAGTGACAAATGCCAAAATTGTTTCATTAAAACCGTATTTTTTTAAATAACTTTTTTCTGAATGCCGTTGAATTACACATTAGTTATTATAGAGTATTGTATATATATTTGTTTTATTCTGACACGATATTTTGAAAAGCTGCCATCGACAGTATTTTTGAGAAAATATGTCAGTGCTGCCAGACTTTGAATTTAGTTAAATTTAGATAAAAGCAAGATATATTGATATAGGTAGTCTTACTAGAACAACAACTACAACAAACAACTACAAACAATACAAAAACAACGGGGTTTTGACATTTCAAAATACTCAAGATACAGTCTTTGTACTGTCAAAACCATGTAAGAAATGTCAAAACCAGGTAAGAGGAAGATAAACAGCTGGGCTACTAAAACTACCTTATAAATATATCTTGGATAAAAGTTTGTCTTTAATAAAAAATGCATATGTAAACGAGGAGTATTAAAAAGGTGGATTAACGTCAATCAAGTAGATTATTTCCGCAGTCTTAACTTCCTATTAGGAAAATTGTGCAAATGCAAATACAAAATGAACACAATGGGATGCATAATTTAAACATAACTTGAGCAAATCCAATTTTATCGTATTACCTCTGGAAACTTTTTGTGTGTTTGTTCATGATATGTACTATTGTATATGCAGAAAAAAGGTGTAAGATTAAAATTTAACGTTTTTCGTTTTTCACAGCCAATTTTACATTATTTTTATTTAATAAAATTGTATCAGAAATAAAATGCTTAAGAAACTCCACCCCATTAAAAACTAGTTATATTTTACCAAGTTTTTACTTGTTTCTACTTAATTGTTGAATAATTTATGTGAAAAACGTTATTAGTTAAAATGCTCCTATGTATTTGGCAACAATTTTTTGTGTGTTTACTTGTAGCCTATTTTATTTTCAAAATTTTATCAACGTAAATTTTACATACACGCAAAAAATTGGAAGTGTAAAGTCTGCTAAAAATAGCGTCTAAGTTACCTAAGTTTATAGTAAAGAATACAACTCGAAAACTTTTTCGATTAGTTATACAAACAACTTAGGCAAAACTTACTTGCTGTCTAGTGTTATAGTTTTCTTTTATATGACAGTCAAGCAATCAATTTGTTACCTTGCTCTGTATTTTCCATAGTTGTATTTGCATAGTGTAACAACGCCTCAAAATGGCGTCAATATGAAAATCTCATTTATTTTAATTTTGAACTACTAAAAAAACAATTACAACCGCTAGGAACGATCAAAATAGCGAAGGTACAATTACCAGCAGAATTGTGAATACAATTTAAAATTTAGTAAAAGTAACTAACTGGAATCTACTATTTTAATAAGCAACTAACAAAACAGATATTATGCAGTAAACAGTAATTGTTTGTTATTTTTTTTTTTTTTTTGAGTTATTAAATGTTAATGGCGGTATAATCAATACACAAATTGCCAAGTTATAGTAAGCGTTTAACCCGAAACGCATGATATATATAAGATGATTAAAATCAGACGAACAGGAACATCAGCAACACATACACAACCATTGCCTTCGCAATGGAGGCTCAGCGAGATAAGGCCCCAATTCGCCATAAAAAGAACGAATTCCATCAGACCAACACGTGCACAAAACAACCATTGCCTTTGCAATGGAGGAGTAAACGATGTCTCCAAAGGAATCCGAACAGTTTGCATATGACTAGACTCAACAGTCTAACGGCATGCTGAGACACGCTTTATAGTATTGCAAAAAAGAATAGAATTAACCGTTATTCTCCATTAATAATTAATGCGAGTGACGAGATAACTTATCTCTTCGGCAACTAACGGCGTACTGTTTGTTATTAATAAAATAAATTGGTAAACCTTTTGAAAATTATATTTTACATTTGTTACTAATTCATAATATTCTAAGTTTGCAACTACAAATTCAAAAGCTTTATGGAAACTCTAATGCATAAAAACGTAATAACTGGAGTAATGTTAGGAATTTCTACGTTAAATTTTCGGTATATTCGGTATCCTCTAGGATTAAAAAAATACACTTACACACAAAAAAATCGTTGCCAAGTAACAAGGAGTATTTCAACTAATAAAGTTTTTTCACAAAAACTATTCAATAATTAAGTAGAAACTTAGTAAAAACTTGGTAAAATGTTACTAGTTGTCGCATAACTTTTGTAAATAAACTTTATTAGTTAAAATGCCCCTAATTACTTGGCAAAAGACTTTTTTGTGTGTAGAACATTTTCATAGTAACTACACACAGAAAAAAACATTGTAAAATCAAGTAGAAACAACATTATTTATTTTTATATTTTTATTTTATTAAGTCTTTATTCATTTGAAGTAAATAATTCATTATAATATTGTTGCCTCTGCGCCTTAAAGGCATTGTAGAGGCGAGTTGGCAATACAAATATTACAAACATTAGATGTGTATATTAGTTAAACTAATTAAGAAACTAAATAAAAAAAATTAATAATAATATATGTGTATATCTTTACTATATATTATTGTACTACATATTTTTAAAATGCGGAAATGACATCTAAATTGTTGAAATATTATTTTTAATACGAACAAGTTTATTTTAACTAGAATCATATTTACTTAAATAAGATTCATACTTATTTTAAAAATATTTGTTAAAAATAAGATATTAATTTAAATATGAAATAAAAATTGATTGAGTTTTTTTCTCTGTGAACATGACCATTCGGGAGATAAACGTTAATAGTAATTTTAAACAGTAAGTTGTTTTTCTATGTATTAATGCAAAATTACTATTTCTGACAGTCATAAGGTACACCAGTAGTACAATTTACCATGAATTTGCTTTTATTAAAAAACATTTAAATTAACATATTTAATAAATACGTACGTAATGTAATAAAAACGTAGTTGTATTATTTGGAAGTCAAAACACAAATGCAGTAAAAAAAAACTAACAATGTCGTAAAAACAACTCACAATTTTTGCTACAAAAATTTTTAAAAACCACAGTTATTTTTTCGGTATTTAAAAAAGCAACTTATAAAAAAAATTTGTTCTTTCAATTAAAATAAAAATTTGTATTTCCTACATCCCACTACAAATGTTAAACCAAACTGCCAAACTGTACCTGGAGTATTATAACGTTTTTAAGCATTGGAGATACAATGACATTTTCTAATTATTATTTACAAACTAGCAGAATGTCAACAATAGCAAATATGAACCACGGAACATTTTTAAGAGCTCAAAATTATCTTCGATTTTTGAATAACTAATAAAAATTAACAGTTTACTGCAAAATTACTATTTTGGTATTTGTTTACTAAAATAATAAAATAACAGCTTCAAACAACTGTTAAAAAATACAGTAATGTTCTTCAGTTATTTTCTAGAAATCACTGTCAAAGTAGTTGTTTTGTAATTTTCCATAGATAAACAACTGTAATTGCAGTTAAAAACAGCTACTACTGATTACTACACTTACAACTGTCATGTAGTAACAGTAAAATATTTTTGATTGTATTTTTATGTAAACTACTTTTTTTCTTTTCAGCATTTAATGAAACGTACAACCCACCAGTGCTAATTTCATTTTTTCAGGATTTAATTATTTGTATTGTTAATTTTAATAAAAATATAAATAAATACCATTTAAGTTAATTGAAAATTATTTGTTTTTTAACAGTAATAGATTTTAGTCAGTTATTTTAACTAAATTTGTAATTGTTTTTACAATTCTGCTGTTTATTGTACTTTAGTTATTTTTACAATTCTTAGTGGTTGTTTTTACTACATTTGCAGTTGTTTTTTTCTTATAGTTAGAAACTACTACGTTTTTAGTTATTCTTATGATAACTTATTTAAAAATAATTATTTTATGTTAGAGGCCTTTTAAACGAAGAAATTAATTGCAGGCAATTTTTGAATTCTCTTTTAAAGTTGATTCCAAAAATCATTTACATTTAAACGAGGAGTTTTTACATGCAATTTTTTTGACGTTTATTTTTCCAATCTTCTTTAATTGTTCATTCGTTGAAATTTAATTTATTCGTAATAATTAAAAATAATAAAATTTAATAATATATATAATATAAAATAATATAATTTAAAATAATATATAAATAGTTCTTTATTCCACATTATTTATTTATTATTTTACGAAATATTTTCGATACACAACACTTGAGAAGCCGAATACGAATAAAGCAAATTAACAAGAATACGAACGATAGCAAAAAGAAATGTCAAAAAATATCTTGAAAACGAAAATCGTGCATTTTTTGCTACCCCCGCTTGCTTCTCTACCCCGTTTGCCTACAAACAATAATTGCAGGCAACGTTGCAGGCAACAAATTGCTCCGTTTAAATGGCCTCTTATTTAAAAATAAATTTTTGTTTACAGCCGTTTTTACACAATAACGGCGCTTTGTATAGTGATGAAGGCAGTGCTTTTTTAGTCGCACAAATATTGCTGAGCTTAAAAATATTAACAACTGTTTAGGTGATTTTTCTTTTATATATCGTCGATTGATTATTGAAGAGCCGCACCGACCCAAACCATTTTTACGAGAAAAACGATAAAGAAAGTTTACAACAAAATCATTAAATTTCTACAAGATAGGTTTTCTTTTTTGTTTGCTATATCTATAGCTGCATTTATTATAAACAATATTAACAATATTAATTTTTACGTCTTTTTGCACTGAGTATCCAGAGTTATTAACAATTTTTTAAAAAAAAGATTTTTTTATTATAAGCCGTTTTTATCACAATTTTATTGTTTTTCTTGCAAATAGGTCAAAAGTTTTTTTTTTTCTTTTAACCATTATAAAACTAGGTTGTCATTGTGCAAACCAATGCTTAAACTTTTTTATCGTTTTTTTGTTTTATATGCGTTGCTTATTTCAAATGTGTCAAACCAAGATTGACGAATAATGTTTTTATTTTTCAATTAATTAATTTCGTTTATTTAACCTTATTTCTTATTTTTGAATTTTTTAATTATTTGAGCTAAGGTTTGTTTTTTTTATATAACAGTTTTCTATAGAAAGTTTGACTCATTGGCCAAAAGTGGTCAATACACCATACCAATGTTAAGAAATTTGTAAAAATACGGATTCGCAGCACATATGGGGCTGGATATCTCCTAATTGATACGAGGTATATAAAAACGGATTAAAGATTTAGAAAGAGGACACATTAATCATATATAAGCAATTTCTAACTCAATTTTGCCAGAAATGGTCTATAGGTCTCACCAATATTCATACGACGATATACTGCAACATTGTTTCACACATACCGGTGTAGTCCCGGTTGCTTGATGACCTACAAAACCATCAAGCAAAATTTTGTGGAATTTTGGCCGATGTGGCCGATTTATTTTTGCGTCATTCTACAAATTATTTACAACATAAAGATACAAGAAAAAAAATATTCACCACGGTACACGAAAGACAGATGAAAGAAAAATAACCAAAGAAGAAAAAAATTTTCAGTAGAGGCGACAGCAAAAAATTATTCTAATTTTAATTCTTGCTTCTTTACTCGAATTTTTAAACTTGTTATTCAAATTATTTTTTACAAACTGGCCTATATTTTTGTTTGTAATAATATTTGCTGGAATTAAGCCCAGGAAAAAAAGTCGGTAATAATTGACGTGCAAATCCGTCAGTATAGCACTTTAATAGTAGAGAAAAACACGTTCCAGTCAGTATTCCACAGCCGTATAAAGTTTTAACTTTTCCGTGGCTGAGGACTGAAAAAAGTAGGTGTAGCCTGCGTTAAGAAGAAGATTAAATAAATAAAAAATTCACAAAGATTAATAAAATTTGCAAAAATTTCCGGTGGGCCACAAGGAAACGTAAACGGAAAAGGGCGGCATTCGGCCACCCTAATAATTACACAAATCCGAAGCAGCACAAGGGCCTTAGAAGAGAAATTTTGCAAAATCATATAAAAAAAGAAATATTTTAAAAAAAGATTGTATTCAAACAAAAGTTTTTTTTTCTGTTGGGAAAAAACTTAAAACGTCGTACAATTTTTTATCATCGTGGGACGTTAACGGGAAAGGAAATTGTGGCGTAAACTTTGCATTGATGGTAATGCATGCTAGAAAACCGCAACGCATGAACGATGGGTAAATATAATTTGTTTTCTGTTTTATATTTTTTTTTTTCTAAGATTTAAGATAAATGTATATACGGCATTAAGTTTTTTTTTTAATTTTATTTTTTTTTAACTAGCATTTTTTTTTTTTTTAATTCACCTCAAACTAGCGCTGTCATTTCTTTTTCTTTTCTATATACACCACCTTTAAGCAGCTCTGCAGCAGAGCTGCCAGTTAGGTGGAAAATACAAAATAAAAAAAAAACTCAATAAGAAGCAGTAAAACTAAAGTAGTGTAGCAAAAAGAAATGTGAAAATTTGCAATAAAAACTTCAAATTAACAAATTTCCTGGAAAATAAATCAAAAAAACTTTTTAATTTCATGCGGAAAACATATTAAAATTAGTGATTTATGTTGAAAACAACATAAATTCTTTAATATATAGTTTTTTATGCATAATAATATTAACTAACTTCCTCTGCTGCTGCTGATGTGAGGTTTCCCTAATCTACTTTTTCCTTTCGTGTTTTTTTTTTTTTTTTTTTTTCTCAATATTTTTCACATTTTGCTGTGTGTCTCCTCCACTACATTCTTTGGTATATGTGGAGTCTGTATAATATCTATACATATATTGTGTATTTGATTACCTCTGCCTTTGTGCCGCCGCTCGTTTTTCGTTTCTTTATATATATTTTTTAATAAGTTTTGCTGCTGCTGCCACCTTCATCGTCACCAACATCCAAAATCATCACCAACATCAGCAGCAGCAGTTGCTCGTCGTTGGTGTCTGTCGTCGGCGTAATAAATCTCGTCTTCATTCATCGTCGTCAATTTTATTCTATAAACATTTTGTTTTTTATAGTTAGTTTTCTTTATAAATGCGGTAAATATTAATTTATATTCTTTTTTTTTTATGTTGTAATTTTTATCAATTTAATTTGCGCTATATTTTTCTAATCATTTCGGTTAGTTTGAGAAAAGAATCTTATCAAGAGCGTACCGGAATGATCTAATTGCTAATATTGCATATTCAGCTAAAAGAAATAAAAATATCTTATCAACAATTAATATTTAAATGGGGGCAACAACAATTTCATGATTATTATGCTTAAAAATATCTTAAATATCTTAGCTAAGAATATAAAATACCAGTCGGAAAAAGACAATTGTATTACCGTTGGAAGGGCTCACTTTAACAGGTGGTACAAGTGCTGGCAACAAGTGCTTTCCCCCCATTCCCAAAATGATAACCTCATTAACAAATTTGTAAATTCTAAGAGAAAATCTTCTGGCTTTCCAACTGTCATGAAGTATCTCGATCGTGAATCCCGAGATGATATTGTCATAAGTGACATGTTTGCTGTTTTCTTTGGTTCAACTTATTGTAATGCCCAATATGACACTTTGAATGATTATCCATTTCCAGTTACAGAACATCAATTAATAACATTTCCTCTTATAACTACTGATGATATTGTTAAAAATTTAAAAGAATTTAAAAACTCGAACAACTTGTGGGCCTGATGGTGTTCCCAGTTGCATCTTAATCAACTGTGCAGAGGCTTTGGCGTATCCCTTAAGCATAATGTTTAATATCTCCATTAAAAATGGTTATTTCCCAAAATTATGGAAGGACTCTTTTTCTTAATTCCATTATTTAAATCTGGAAATAAGTCAAATGTTATTAATTATAGAGCTATTCGAAAAATGTTTAACTGATTCTCTGTGTCATCAAATTTCTTCTATAATATCTCCTCTTCAGCATGGTTTTCGTAAGGGGTGCTCTACAACAACTAAAATCTATTACAATTAACAACTTTGGTAAATCGTGGTTTCCTTAATGGCGAAAACACTGATGTCATTTACACTGATTTCAGTAAAGCTTTTGATAAAGTTAACCATAATCTTTTACTCAAAAAACTAAATATGATGGGTTTCGCTGGAAATTGTTTAAGCTGGATAAAGTCATACTTAAATGACAGAAATCAGAATGTTAATTTTAATAACACAACGTCGAAAAATATTATTGTAACATCTGGGGTTCCTCAAGGTAGCCATCTTGGACCAACTTTATTTTCTCTTTTTATTAACGATTTACCATCGGTGATAAAGTTTTCAAACGTTCTTATGTATGCTGATGACGTTAAAATTTTTCGTGGCTTTAATAAAGATTCCGATCAGATTTATCTACAGCAGGATTTAAATAGTTTTTACGAATGGTGCTGCTCTAACTTTATGGAACTAAATTTGAAAAAATGTAAACATGCGCTTCTCTAGAAGGACATAATCTTTTGGTCTTTACTCTTTGGGTGGTTTTCAGTTGGAATTAGTAGATAATATTCTAGATTTGGGTATTCTCTTAGACTCAAAATTAGATTTTAAACGGCATATTTTATTGACGATTAATAAAGCTCGTGGCACCTTAGCTTTTATAAAGTGATGGATGGGCTAAGGAATTTACAGATTTCAATGTAACAAAACAATTATATACATCGCTCGTGAGACCAATTTTGGAATATGGATCTGTGATTTGGGATCCATTATCCATTGTTCAAATTGGAAAAATTGAATCAGTGGAAAAACAATTTTTGCTGTTCTGCTTACGAAGCACCTACCCTAATACCATTAATAACACGGTGCTACAATGAAAAAAAACTTGGAAAACGACCTAGCGTGGGTTATAGGTCTTGTTGAGTACATTACAAATTGTGTCAAAAAATTTCAGAAACACCCTCAAATTCAGAAGTTATTCTAAAAAACCGTTTCAAGTGATGTTCGTCAACTTATCGACCTGTTACTCAGTCAGTTTTTGTCCGATTTACATTTTTTTAACGGGTTTGGAAAGAAAACTGATTAGGCTTTAAAATGACGTGCATTTCTTATACATTTGTAAGTTATAAGTATTGTTTTTGTTAAGAATATCTACAAAAAAAAAGAAAATTATAAACTTTTTTGATTTTAGTAGCTTTTCATTGCTTATTTTAATATGAAAGCTTATAAAAATTTATACCAACGTATAAAGAAAATTTAGTTTTAACAAAACATGGTTTTAATTTTTCAAATCGGATGAAAATTGTAAAAGTTATTCAACTTTTCATTAACACCTGTTTTTAGCATTTTCTCCCCCAGCGCAAACCATATGAATAAAAAAAAAAAAAAATTAAACAAGCGTTTTTGTAAGTCAAGTGGTTTACCAGAAGAAAAGTCTGCAATCTTAACATTTTACTTTAGAAAAAGTTTAGTAACTTTTGCAAATAGAAACCGATTTTAACAAATAATATCTCGTTTTTTTCTATATAAAATTGTCTTTAAAATACAGTGCAAAAAAAGATAGGTTTTCATAAAAAAAAATTAAAATAACTCTTGTTGAATTTGAAAAATTTGGAAAAAAAAATAAAAAAAAGAGAAACTTTTGCTAAACACTTACCTAATGTCTTGGAATATATATTTAATGAATACATTTCATGAAAGCCTAATTCTTTGTCTTTCCAAAACTGTTTAAAATTTTGAAATCGGTCAAAAAATGTGTGAGTTAGAGGTACTAAAGTGCTACGACCTACCCTAAAACAGTTTTTTGAAAATAACTCAAAATTTTGAGGGTGTTTCAAAATTTTTGAAAACGGTTTTTGTATGTCCTCACCTAGGCCTACAACCCCCACTAGGTCGGTTTTCAAGTTCTGACAAAAAGTTTTTTTTTGTAGCAGTGTGTAATCTACCTTCATATACAACCAGACTAAACCTTGTTAAGCTTCCCACTCTGAAAAGTAGAAGGACAATGCTAAACGTTACATTTTTATTAAATTTGATTAATGGTGATATATGCTCCGATTTCCTGTTAGAAAATTTTGTACTTTTCGTTCCTCCAAGATCAACACGTAATTATACTCCATTCTATCGTCAAATGTATGCTGATCCTTTTATAAGAATGTGTAATGATTTTAATAATCTTTATAATTTGTTAGATTTTTCTTCAAATGTTAATATTATTATACGCAACATCATTTTATTTTTAAATTCTTCTATTAAAAAAAAAAAATATTGTACTTAAATTAATTTATAATTTTGTAGTTTTTATGTTAATAGTCTGTAAGGATTTATTCCGTAGACTTAAATAAATAAATGGTCTGGTCCGTCTGTTTAAAAAGTGCCGGACAAGCACTGGGGAAACAAAAATTCGAACGTTGGCAAAATATTGATAAAACCATGAAAAATGTGATGCTTCTGGTCCGGATGGTTTGCCGTTAAGATGGTTTTTGAAAATTATTTTCCCGTATGTTCAGCATCAATTCTTACATTTAGTTAATAATAGTCTCAATTGCTCTATATTTCCTTTCGATTGGAAAGTTTCAAAGGTTATTCCCATAGCAAAAATGCATTAATTAAAGAAGTATGGCCAATATCTATGGAACCTATGTATATTATCCAAAATTGTTGAACATGTTATGAAGATACAAATGGTAGAGTTATTGTATGACAACCACTTAATTAGTTCTAATCAGTCAGGATTCCGATATGGTTACAACACCTCATCCCTACTAGTAGGTCTTACAGATTCAATTCGAAGAATTCTGAATAAAAATGATATAGGAGTTTTGTTATCACTCGATTTATCCAAAGCCTTTGATCGAATCAGTCACGCAATTTTAATTCGCAAACTGTGCAAATTCTTTAAATTCTCCAAAATCAGCTTGTATGCTGATTTTTTCTTATTTGACAGAAAGAAAGACGTCAATATGTTCATTGCAAGGAGTCTGTTTCTGATTGGTCGACAGTAACAAATGGTGTTCCACAGGGATCTGGATTGGACCCTTGCTATTTTTACTCTATATGAATGATATGAATGATATGAATGATATGAATGATATGATGATTATTTTTCAGTGGTTTTCTTGTGAGGGTTTTGTTTTTGCGAATGATATTCAGCTCCTTTTTTTCTGGCGAACGTCAGTTTTCTAATGTATTGGAGCAAGTGATCAATTTTATAATGTCAGATGTCTCAGATTGGATGTCTAATTGTAATCTTTGTATTAAGCCTAGGAAAACTAAGGCAATGCTTTTTAAATCTCCTAGGTCTGACGTACATTTTGATATCATGGTAAATGGTGTTAAAATTCAGTTTGTAGAATGTATTAACTGTCTGGGTGTCTTAATTGATTCTCGTCTTAATTTTGATCAACATATAAATTGGGTTTGTTCTACTATAAATTTTACATTACGTTGATTATATTCTTTGAATCTTTTATTTACCCGTTTATGTTAAAAAGCGCATTGCGCACGTTATATTGATGTCCAATTTGTTGCATTGTGCTAAAGTTTTTACAGGTGTCAATGGTCGGGTTATGCGTAGATACAATCTTCGTTTCAATCGAATTATTCGATTTGTGTGTATAACTTTAAATATCGTTATTATGTTTCAAATTATGGAGTAGACTTTCTGGGATGCAATTTTAAAAGTTTTATTCACATGCGACTGTTATTACATTTTTATAAAATTTTTAGTGCTAAATGTTCGGAATATTTATTAAAATATTTTGTATTTTCTATTTATGCCCCTGTTATAAGAGTGGATAAAAAATTTGAATACTACGATTACAATTCTGTTGACGTTTCTCTTTTGAGGGTTGCGTTGTCTGTTTACTTTCCAGCCATCTATAACACATCTGATGTTAATGATCAGCTGAGTGTTTTGTATGGCAATTTGGATCTAGCCCATTCGGTGGTACCCGTTATCAGGCGTAAAGTTAAACCTCGGAGTGATTCTTGGTTTCAGTCGAGGAATATAATATGTGCTACTTCTGTCAGGGATTTAGCATATGCAACATTTAAGAGTAGCAGAACTGATGAAGATTTTAGGAAATATTGCAGATTGCGGAATAGGACGAAATCGATAATAAGGAGGGAAAAACGTAAGGCACATGCTAAACTTTTTGAGAATATTGATAGTAGAAATATGTGGAAACTTTTGAAGGATAATGGTGTTGTGGATAGTGAGCCTTTTGGGGATCACAATGACCCTACATCTTTTGAGTTTGATCGATTTTTGTCATCCAACGACGGGTTTTCATTTAAGTGTGTTACAAAGAGTGAAATTTTTGACTACATCTACATTTCCGAATGTGTGGGAAATAGCACGTATAAGACCGATAAAGAAGCGTGGTTTGCCCAATGATATGGATAATTTGAGACCTATTTCTGTGTTACCGGTATTGTCGAACGTTGTGGAGAGGCTAATGAAGGATCAGCTAACGGAATATTTGGATAGTAACAATATTTTGAGTAGTAGTCAGCTTGGTTTTCGTAAGAACCATAGTACTACTTCACTTTTGGTGGGGCTTACAGATACTATAAGAAGCCATGTGGATAATAAACATTTGTGTGTGCTGCTTTCACTTGATCTTACCAAAGCATTTGATAAAATATGTCATAAGTTACTTTTAAAGAAACTTATTGAAGTTTAGAATTTTTCAGGGACTGCAGCTGCACTAATATGCTCGTATCTCTCGGATCGTGGTCAATTTGTTTCTTCTGGTACAGAATGTTCTGAGGTTTTACCGGTTATAAGTGGTGTCCCTCAGGGGTCCGTTATTGGTCCTCTACTGTTCACTATGTTCATAAATGATTTCTTCAGTATATTGAATGTAGGAAGATGTTATCTGTTCGGTTATGCGGATGATATACGAATTTTGTTTTGTAGTAAAAAGGATAATTTGAGTGTACTACAAACGGTGATAAACTATTCAACTGACCGTATTTCGAATTGGATGATGGATAATTACATATCCATTAATACAATTAAAACAAAGGCAATGTTATTTTCCAACTCAAACCATTGTGCGCTCAGGATTTATATTTATCTATCAATGATACTGATATTGAGTTTGTACACCATTTATCGATTTTGGTGTGATAGACTGTAATTTAACACTTGAACATCACATTAGATATCTTACGTCAAGAGTATTTTTCATATTAATGAGATTATATAATACAAATTTGATTATTCGAGTTTATGTTAGGGAGAGAATTGTCCATAGTGCTATAATGCCACTTTTTTATACTGTGTGGAGATATATTCCGGCACTTGGGATTATAACATAAATGACATTCGATTGCTCTTTAATAGAGTAATAAGATATATATATTCGGTGCGAATCCGTGAACATATTACAGAACATGTTTATCGTTTTCTGGGAACATCGTTAGACGATTTTATAAGTATACGTCTCCTGCTTTATTGCTCAATTGATGTATCTATCCTCTTCATAATACATCAATTCTTCAATCATCTTTTCAATATAGGGTAGCTAAAATTTGAAATTCTTTGCCATTATTACATAGAAATTTCGACTTTTCGGTCAATTTATTTAAATACAGCAATATCTAGCACACCTAAATCAAAGAGTGCAAAATGCAAGCAACAACAATAAAAATGCATTTTTAGAAAGAATATGTTATTTTACCATTACAACTGCAGCTTTCACACGCGTCTTTAATTTTTGAGTAGCTACACGGGGAAAATTGCCAACCGAAAAAAAATGCTTGCAAACCACTTCTATTTTTTTTAAACCCACCGTGTTAAAAATTATCAAAGTTACAACTAATATTGTACTAAGAAAATAGGAAAACACTATTTTCTTTGCAATGCATGTGTTTTGCCAGTACCATCCGCAAAATTCTTTGCCAATATTGTTTTTACCAGTATTATAACTAATTAGAAGCATTTTTTTTTTAAATATTT
Source organism: Delia radicum (assembly GCA_021234595.1). Classification (NCBI taxonomy): domain Eukaryota; kingdom Metazoa; phylum Arthropoda; class Insecta; order Diptera; family Anthomyiidae; genus Delia; species Delia radicum. The sequence continues at coordinate 227,362,977 of CM037852.1, read as the reverse complement.
TATTATATTTCACACATTTAAATATGACTTCCAAAGGTTGAACTAACCAACATCGAACCACTTCGTTTTCTAAATGAAAAATTATCCAAGATAGCTTTTGAATTTTTTTTTTTATTTTATTATAAAGGGAGATTTAAAAAAAATATATATAAAATTTAAAGAAAAGATGTATAAAATCTTTATTTGAGTTGATAGAACGATCTATATAATTCAATGTTTAAAGATGATTTCATGTAAATGTCGGCCGCGGCTATGCCTCAAATGGTTTATACACTGGCTCCAATTTTGGCATACTCTCTAATATTTGGCATACTCTTTAATATTGGCTTCCAGTGCGTCAACAGTTGCGGGCTTGTCCCTATAGACATTAGCATGAACATAGACCCACAAAAAATAGTTAAAAGGCGTTAAATCACACGATCTAGGCGGCCAATTGACCGTCCCCAAACGTGAAATAAACTGTTCACCGAACTCGCCTCTCAATTGGGCCATTGTTTCGCGTGCTGTGTGGCATGTGGCACTGTCTTGTTTAAACCACATGCCACCCAAGTCCAGCTCTTCCATTTTGTAATCATCGTACGCTCACCATTCGCAGTAACGTTCCTGCCTTCGTCGTCTTTAAAAAAGTACGGTCCAATGATGCCACCGGTCATTAATCCACACGAAACAGTGCATTTTTCGGAATTCATTGGCTGTTCTTGCAATGCTTCTGGCTGCTCTTCACACCAAATACGGCAATTTTGCTTGTTCACGTATCCATTCAACCAGAAATGAGCTTCGTCGCTGAACACAAAGTCTTCATCCAACTTTGCCAGCGCCCATTCCCCAAAAGTTAGCCGTTGTGGTAGGTCGTGTGACTTCAATTCTTGCACCAGCTGTATTTTAAAAGATTGTACACCCAAATTCTTCCGCAAAATGTTCCACGTAGTGGAGCAACATATGCCCAATTGCTGCGAACGCGCGCCGAATCGATAATTCACGGTTATCAACAACACTGGCGGATACAGCTGCTATATTTTCCTCTGTCCGCACTCTACGTATGCGTGTTGGTGGTTTAATATCAAATACTGTAAATTTAGTGCGAAATTTAGTCACAAGATTCAGAATAGCCGCCTCAGAATGTAGCCCAAACTGACCATAAATTGGAAGAAGTGCACGATGCACTTTCTTAACCGAGCATGAATTTTGATAATAAAATTCAATAATCTGCAAGCGTTGTTCGTTTGTAAGTCGATTGATGGTTAAATTATAGACCAAACTGAACATGTTTAACAGTAACATGTTACACGAAAACAGCTGAGCTGCCAAAAACAGTGTTGCCAAAAAGAAAGTTTCTAAAAATCACCCTTTTTATATCTATAGTAACTACCAAAATATATAATTAATAATTAAAAGTCGATTGGTAAGCAAAACATCGCACTTTTTGTTGTTGTTATACCATTCAATTGTGGCTCTTGCCTAATGACAACTGGCTAGGTCATTCCAAAATAACGGTTTTGAAGTGTGAGATCTTACAAATGGTAACAGAAGCTTTTTTAAGCATTATTCTCTATAAATTTCACCATTTATTACACCAGTTGTAAAGAAAGGACTTGATTTTCTCCCACAAAAACAAATTGCTTGCCAAACAAGGTACTTTTTTGGAAATTTGAACTTAATTTTCTGTTTACATTGATCTAGAGCATCACCACGACTATATGCTGTATAGAAGTCTTGTATTGCAATGTTCCTCAAATTTGAAAAGTAATATGTTTCATCATCCATTGTCACGCAATTTTGTTTTGGTAATTGTTTTTCGTAAAGGCGTCGACTGCGTGTTTTTGCTGATACATTTTCTGAACAAAATTTTGCGATTTCTTGATTTTACACGCGACTGCTCGAGTTGCAATGTTAAGATCCTTTTGAAAAGTTTCTAATACCTTTACCGCTGCTTTTAGATCCCTTTGGCCATGCTCACCTCCACTTCCACACTTTCTTTCAATCGACAACCGTTCATTAAAGTTATTAATAACTTTTCTTACCGTATGGAAACACTTTTATTTTTATTATATTCGTGCAGAATATGTTTTCTTCGATTAAGCTCTGAAGCCATTTTTTACAAAACTATATTAAATTTCAAAAATCTTTTTTATTGATATAAAATGAGAAGATAAAAGCCTACTGAAATCATAAATTTTATTTTTATTAGTCCGGTAGTTTTGTAGAAAACAACAATTAAAAATGGTTAGATTTTGGTTATTTCAACCTTTAAGACTAAATACCTTTAACCCATTAATGCCTGACCCCCGATTCCATTGTCCAATATCGATGAAATTTCACACATTCTTTACTTAAGGCTTTGGAAGTTATTTGATATAATTTTCTTTTTGATTTTCCATACTTGGGACATATGAATTAACCATTGATATAAAATAATTCCTCTGTGGTTTTTTAATTAAATTATTTTGTTATGCTCTTTCATGTAAAACTCTTCATTTTTACTTGAAAATAATCGATATTTCAAGCAAGGGTACTTCATAAAACTGTAAAATGCGTATTTTAATGGTCATGTCATGAAATCATACCTGTAGCCCAAGTGAGTGGTCCTACCCAGCTACAAATTTTTTGCACTTTAAAGAATACCTAACACTATTAGCCAACAATAAAGTTTTCCGATGTGTCGCTTCTCCAATTTTTCAGAGGCGATTTCAATTCTTTCTTTCAATTTTTCAGAATATGTAAATTTGCAGACAATGCAACAGATAATTACAAACTCCCAATTTGACACCAACATTTTCCTAAAGTACTTTAATCCTTTCTCCACCTACCTGTAAAAATCAATTTGATGCAACTCTTACCTGGCTTTAGCTATAATTTTTTTAAGATGGCTCCTTTTTGGGTATTTAAATACCCAATAGGCAGGAATGGGTTAAGACTAAATACCGTCTCTGATAATCAATTATATTATTAAATATCAAAATGTGCGTGGTTTAAAAACTAAACTTTCCAATCTGTTCATCTAAAGCTTTGCTTTTAATTATGATGTTATTGTTCTAACTGAAACCCAGCTAAATGATCAAATTTTAAACACTGAAATTCTTTGTAATCGATATAATATTTACAGACTTTATAGAGATACGAAAACTACTGAAGGTGATGTTTTAATCCCTCTTTCCTGCCGTTTTTCATTTAAGGAAATAATACAATACTTCTTCTAAAATAGAGTTTATAGGGGTCTGTATTAAACTGGGACAAAATCAAATCTTCATAACTTGTTCATATAATTCCACCGAAATCTGATCAAGAGCTTTACAATCAACATTATGAGGTTATTAAATCTATAGTATCGATTGCTAATCTTTATTCTCGGAGACTTCAATTTGCCATTGGTTTGTAGAGTTGTGTAGTTCGTGAACGACCTAGTTTAATTGAACTAGTCTTTACTTTGAACTAGTGAGTTAGTTCGCAATCTTCAGCCCTTTTAGGTCTTTCGCTCTTTTCGTTTTTTTTTGTCATTTGAGTGTATTTCTTTTCTTTATGTTGCTTTTGAGTTTAATTTTGTTTTTTTTTTCAATGTTACCAGCTCATATGAATAAAAATTTTCAAACAATAGATCGTTTGATCGATTGAACGAAATGTTCAAAGATCGATTGAACTAGAACAGCGACCTAGTTCATTGGAAACAATTGAACTAGAAAGAGCGCTCACTCAAACGAACTAGATTGCCCAAGTCTAGATGAAAGTATCGATGTTTTTCTCAATAACTTTTCGTGTTCGCAACGAAATTGGAAGGTTGTTAGACTTGGTATTTGTTAACTAACCAATTGATTGTTCCTTAAGTCGAGTTGATCCAATTACCACTCCTGAAGATTGCTACCATTCTACAATCGAATTAAGTTGTAATTTCCCATTTGTTAATGAACAGAATTTCAGCGAAAAACTTTAAGGTTTTCTGTTTCAAGAAAGGGAATTATAACGATTTAAATTATCTTCTTTATAACACCAATTGGTTTAATCTTTTAACAGTTTCACACGGTAAATTAATTTAATTTAACATATTTTAAAAGCACACCCTATTTTTAAACTATCAACGTTATTCCAACGGTGGCAATTTCGCTCAAAACAACGGTTGGCCACTGTTATCAATTGGGTAACAGGGAAATACTGTCAAGATTGTTATTCCCACGTTCTGCCAACGCATAACTGACCTGTCGCAGACGCTTTGCAAACACTGCCGATTTTATTTTTCTGCCTGCGTAGTTTTGAAATTGTAGGTCATCAATGTTCACTAGTTTTAATTTTTATTTTTAAATATTTGAAAAAATTTAAAAACGTGAATAAAAACGTTTTGTAAATTTTAAAGATCTAAAAACGGGAATATCTATTTTGCTCCATGAAGTCTTCCTGTTTACAATATGGAGAAAATTGGATGACATGAGGTCAAAAAATTAAAATTTTTCAATGTTCCTCATCTTTCATTTCGTTTCTGTATTTTAAGGTTAACGGTATTTTAAGTTATTTCGTTAGGGTATTTTAGGGTTATCTGTATTTTAAGTAATTTCGTTAGTGTTATTTTAATGTTCAAAATAGTTCCTTGAAACGGTATTGAATCATTATTGGTATTTTAGGTGTATGTTTGCCAACCATGCAAAAAAGTTCATTTATAATTATAGGTCCTGCTTTATTAGCTCACAAATTTCATGGCATTTAATATTTAAAAATATATTTTTATAATTATAATTTCTTGCATATGGCCTCCGCGACTGCGCCTTATGAACGCCATCCTGCCGGTCCAATTGTGCACCACTTTTTCGAGTATACCCGGTCTTATTTCGTCAACAGTGCGTCGATTGTTGGCTTCTTAATGATCAATCGTTACTGGTTTATCAGCATAGACCAGAGATATGACGTACCCCCACAAAAAGTAGTCCAAATATGTTAAATCACACTAACGTGGTGGCCTATTCACAGGTCCATTTCTTGAGATAATTCGGTCACCAAACGTTTGGTTCAACAAAGTGATGGTTTCACGAGCTGTACAACATATTGCGCCGTCTTGTTGGAAACATTTCTCCTCCAAATGATTTGAAATGACTTGAGAAATAAAAAAAATAAAAAAACACGAACCATTTGCCTGTAGTGTTCGCCATTCACGGTAATGTTGGTACCGGTTTCGGATTTAAAGGCATATGGACCGATAACGCATTAGGCATGTAAACCGCACCAAACAGTGATTTTTTCAGGATGTAATGAAGTCTTCAGAGTTTCATGAGGATTGTCCTCTCTCCAAAAACGACAATTCTGCTTGTTTACATACCCGTTAAGCCAGACATAAGCGTAATCGATGAAGATGATTTAATAATAAACGTCTGGTTCAACTTCCAGTTGATACTCTGCCAATTTAACGAACACACGACGCTGGTTCGCTGGCTTTAGTTGTTGCACCAGTTGGATCTTATATGGATGTAGGCCAAGATCTTTCCTCAAAATTTTCAAAGTAGTTTACGGGCAGATACTGAGTTGCTGAGAACGGCATCGATAAATTCGAGTCCTCTGTCACACTCACATCTACAGAGGCAATGGCTTTTGTACGCGCGGTACTGGCTCGATTTGGATGAATATTACCCAAAAGAGTAAATCTGGTCATGAATCGATCCTAGTATTGCGTATTACCTGCTCAGATGAACAATTAAGCGCACCGTAAACTTGACGAAGTGCTCTATAAATAAATGCGCTTTTTTTCGCTTACTTTTGACATTTATGTCATATTTAACGATTTTGTTGGCAACAAAACTGTGATATCGACTAAAACTTTATTTACTTTAAGGCTAACAATATATGACAAGTTCTTTATTAATATTTGAACAGGCAAATTTGACGTGATCAATTGAATGCTGCATCCCACAGTCACATCGATTTGAATATTTGTTAACTTTTAATGTTAACTTTTTTTTTTTAATTTCTAACCAGCTTTCAACCTCTGTATCGTTATACTAGTTGATACTAGTATTTCGATCTGGCTAAAGATCTCATCAGAACTCGAAATTTTAGAAAAGCCAGAGCCTCCTGAATAGGCAGAGCTTTTAACAAAAAACCTATTATCAATTTTGCTACATTCTTGTCTTCTGCGATTTCATTAAAATTAACAACATAAAAAAGCCGTTTCAACCAGATAACTTTCTTTGCAGCCTCATTAGCAGCCACAATTTCAGTTTCAGTTGTAGGCGTTGATACCATCGGTTGCCTCTGGCTTAACCATGATATTGCACCAACTGCATAAGAAACCACGATACCTGAAGATATACGGACTGTAGTCCGCCAAAAATCGGCGAAGCTTAAATTATTCAATACATTTGGTTCTTGATTCTTGTAGATAACACCCACCTTTAGTGTTCCTGCAATATATCTGAACCTCTTGGTACTTGTTTCATCTTCATTGTCATCGGATTAATTTGAATCTTGTCTAATGCGCTTATTGCTATGCAGTTCGGTATTTTGCATCGCCTCTTTAAAACGATCTTCATTGCTTTCACTATCATATTGTAAATTTTCAGATTCGTTAGGATTGAATCTACTTGTTGATGCATCATCTTCACTATTGCTTTCGATTACTTCTTTATCAAATCCACTATCTTTGAATAGGTTGTTGTTGTTTAATCTTCACTTTTGGTTATTTCTGTATTAGATTCATTATGATTAAATATAATTGATGTTGTATCATCTTTACTGTTGATTTTTGCATCTTCTTTATCATTCGTACTGCACTAGGCTGATTTTTATGGCAATCTTTAACTTTTTCAATAAATTTTACGTCTCTTGAAATTTCGACTTTTTTTCTTTAATGTAGATTCTGTACCGCTCATCACCACCGAAACCGACAAGAAATTCCTTTATCTAAAAGACAAATTTTTGTGTTGTTTATTCAATCGAGAAAAAGTTAAATTTTTAAATAGAAAAATAGAGTTGTCGACTATCGTTAAGGTGTACTTAGTGAATCCTTAATTGATAGTGCAAACAACAAAAGTTTTCGATATATTTTGCGATTACTAAATCGCACTACAGAAAGGATCAATATGCATATTTAAGAATACAAAAATTTGGGAAAATTTTCTTTGACTTAAGTAGTTTTGTTTGTTACTACTTTGAGGTGATACGGAAGGGATTCCGCGAAACCGTTAACTAGTCATGGAGGGACAGAATGGATTGCAGGGTGTCTAGGGCGTTATGGCCCGCATTGGACGCAGGGGCAACCAAGGTTCTTTTGGGACTGGACAGGGATTGTCTCAGGACATGAGCCACCCCCTATGTTACTACTTTGAGGTGATACGGAAGGGATTCCGCGAAACCGTTAACACGTCATGGAGTGACAGAATGGATTGCAGGGTGTCTAGGGCGTTATGGCCCGCATTGGACGTAGGGGCAACCAAGGTTCTTTTGGGACTGGACAGGGATTGTCTCAGGACATGAGCCCCCCCACCCCTATGTTACTACTTTGAGGTGATACGGAAGGGATTCCGCGAAACCGTTAACACGTCATGGAGTGACAGAATGGATTGCAGGGTGTCTAGGGCGTTATGGCCCGCATTGGACGCAGGGTCAACCAAGGTTCTTTTGGGACTGGACAGGGATGGTCTCAGGACCCTTACGGGGTTCTGACCGGTCATTGTTCTGTCAGGGCTTTCACAAACAGATGTGACAGGGCATACCGGACTTTTGCAGGTTGTGCGAGGACGTTGAGGAACTGGAGACAGTTGAGCATATAATGTGCCACTGTCCGAGGTTGCAGGGTCTTAGACAGAAACGTCTAGGAGATATATTTCACGACGAACTTGGGTGTGTCGCTGGATGCAATCCAGTAGATTTGCTGAGATTTGTCAGGGAAATAGGACGGCTGTTTCTAGTAAGGGGACGATAGAAGCTTGTTCTGGGGAGTATATTTCCTTTCCATCTTTCTTTCTATCTATCTATCTATCTATCTGTCTATTCCTATTTTTTCTTACTTTTTCACTGAAGGGATTCACAATGGACCGTATTGGTCTCCGAGTGGAGATGTGCCCTTGGTCACATAACCCTTCCTAACCTAACCTAAGTGCGATGTCTGCTTTCCAGCTACAGCATGTGGGAAGGGATGCATTAATAATACTAATACTTGGTAAACTGGATCGGGTAGCATCCCAGCCAGAAAAATACGAACGGCAAAGCATTGGCACAGTGCTTTCAACGGTGGTATGAGCGTTGGCAGAGCGTTGGTTATCTGAAGATTTAAGTGCTTTGCCAACCCCAAAATGATAATACCGGGCAGGGCTTGGCCGATCCTTTTTTAAAACGTTGACAAAGCACTGGCAATGAGCGCTTTGCCAGTACCAAAACCATAATTTTAAAACGTTTGCAAAGCATTGGTAGAACAACCAATAAAGTGCTTTTTAAATATTATAATATGTGTTTTGCCAACCCCAAAATGATAACACCGGGCAGGGCTTGGCCGTTTCTTTTTTAAAACGTTGGCAAATCACTGGCAATAAGCGCTTTGCCAGTACCAAAATCAAAAACAACGAATAAAGTCCTACTTAGTAATTCACTTCAGTAAAGAGTTGTATTATTTCTTATTGAATGATTTTGGTAATTTGAACAGAAATAACAATAGGCTTGCTTCAGCTAAGTTAATTACAAAACAACTGAATATTTTTTTTATCAAATTATTTTTGTGATAAGTTAGCACGATTTTTTACTACAATTTTACTAAAGAAAGAAATTTGAAAATAAATTTCTTAAGTAAAATTTTAGTACAAAAACTATACTTTGTGCTGACTATAATAGGAGACCTTAATATTCTTAACTTCAAATCATAAATTGCAATTTAGTTTTGAATTTTTCCACTCTTGTAATTTTAAAATTTATAAAGGTATAGATTAGAAAAGTTTTTAAATACGATTTGAGTAAATACTTATTATACATTAAAAAAAAGGCAGTAAAGTCAGCATCATTTTTGCTGGGAGGATACTTGCAGAAAAATTGCTAATACCAGCAAAAAAATTTGCTAAATTAGCAATTTTTCTACAAGGATCCTTTGAGCAAAAATGTTTCTGACTTTATAGGCTTTTTTTTTATTGTGTGATTTTAATTTCAATACCATATGCTTATGGTTCGTTGATTTTAAATTCATTTAAGATTTGAAAAAAATAATTAAACTTTAAAGTATGTAAAATAAATTTAAAAAATACTATTAATTTTTTTTTTTAATAAAACCTGCTAACTTATTTAAAAACAAGTACATGCATTAAATTTCGTTTGTACAAACGATTGTAAATTTAGTAAATCGAGCACTAGCAAATCACTTTTGGCCAGCGTTGAGAAAGCGTTTTAAACAAGGGACGTGCCACTGTTTTTATTAAGTTAAGGGTTGTAAATTTTGTAAATAAGTACTGGCAATGCACTTTTTGCCAATGTTGGGAAAGCGTTCTAAGTCAGTACTGTGCCAGTGCATTTTTATTTTTACGGTTGTAAATTTTGTAAATTAAGTACTGGCAAAGCACTTTTTACTAACGTTGGCAGAGCGTTGTAAATCAGTGCTTTGCCAGCACTTTATTTGTTGGATCATTGGCAAACAGTGCTCTGCCAGTGCTTGATTTTTCAGACCATTGGCAATTTCTGGCTGGGAAATATGAAGGCCAGTGTTCATGATGCGCATTGAAGTCGCCAGTGGCTACGTGGTCATTACCTTTTGACAAAGCACATTTTTGCCAACGTTGGGAAAGCGTACTGAATTATGGCTTTACCAATGCTTTAATTTCAATTACTGCCAATGGAACTAAAAATAAACTGAAATTGCTGATGACCAGAAAAATCAAGCACTGGCAAAGCACTTTATTTTTAATACCATTAGCAGAACTTCAAATTCAAGCATTGACAAAGTCCTTATTTAGAACGCTTTCCCAACGTTGGCAAAATGTGCTTTGTTAGTACTTGATTTATGAAATTTACAACAGTAAAAAAATTAACGCAATGGCAAATACCTAGTTTAGAATGCTTTACAAATGTTTGCAAAAAATGCTTTGTCAGTACTTTATTTATAAAATTTTTAATGAATAATATATTAAGTTCCGACAAGGCACTTGTTTCTCAACGTTAACAAAAATTACTTATTTATTTAAATTTTCAACTGTTGTTGAGTCCATACTAGAGATAAATATGTAGAACTAAATTGCAGCAAATGTCAAAATTATGTTATCTCTAGTATGGACCACTCAATTGCGTACATATTTATTGCCGGCAATATATGTTGCAATAAATATTCGTTAACAGTATTTAGCAATATTCGTTAATATATTACGCCAAACTCGGTTGTTATTTTCGTTTGACGTTTAGAAGAGAGGACGCCACAAAAAAATATTTTATTTAAATAAAGCAAAAAACAAACAAACATAATTTATAAACAAAAATTAAATTAAGAAGAATTTTATAAAATTTAATGAATAAAAATAAGACAAAAAATATAACAATTTTCGGTCTTTAAAAGGTTGTTTATAGTAAAAATAAAACAAGTTTCTTTTCACTTCGTAGCTTATCACAGAATTGATATCCCCCTACAGGTAAGGCTGCCTCAGGGCAGCCTTCATACAATTAACCACAAATGCGTCGAATGAATGTTTTATACTTACAAGGAAACTACACAGTGGTGATGTAGTTGATTACAAAAAATATTATACAGTATTAAAGTACTCGAAAAAAAAAAAACAAAAATCTTGATACCCATATTGACTATGCTGTGGGCACAGGGTTGCCACTTATCTGAAATATTTAAATAGGGATTATAAATTTTTTTGGAAAAATAATGATAAAGTGGAATGATAACGAAAATTGAAAAAACCCCAGACAATCCCTCGATAAAATTAAATAAAAATATGTTAATAAGAACTCAAACCAACAACAACTTCCCAACATGTTTTATATACCAGTGGATGCGTCTTTAAAATACCTTTCGTTTGATAGCCTATTTGCATATAGTTTAATAATTTTAATAAGAAATATGTTTAAAAAAAATGTAAAATGTTTGACCCAACTTTTAACCTCCTATTAAGAACTCTTGATATTGAGCTCTAAGCAAGATTGAAGCATTGCCTTTAATTATAAGTTCTTACCTTGGTCCAAGGACACACAGGATAAAATACCTTTAAAGAACATCGCCTTAACTTATAAACTAATTGACACCCGAGTAAAAAAGTGATATGGTGACATATCTAATTAGATACGGTCCAATAACTAGTCAGATATAATTTAATACGATTAATGTCGAATACAATTTTACCTTCGTGGATCAATTTGGATTTAATTTCTTCAAATTATATACAATTGAATTTTGACTAGATATTATTGTACTAAATCATATCTTAATACATAAAATTTAATACAATTAGGTCCAATTTCGTATAAATGGTTCAATTAGTATTTCCATTAAATATAATATGTAAATTTAAAAAAATTAGGAATTAATTATAATATAAAAACAAAACATTATTAAATATTTCACTGAAGATTTGCATTTTGAAAGCGAGAAGAGTTAAAATAGAATTATAGTTTTTAAACTATTTATTTTTAAATAAATTACATTAAGACATTTGAAATTAATAAAGAAGAATGAAATAATAGTAAACTAAAAGTTTCAACTCGTATCAAATAAATGTTTTTTTCAAGAAAAATTTAACTGACACTATGTGGTTCATATTAAGCGAGGTAAAATTTGCCGTAAAGTATTTATATTTTTTTGAAAAATTGTGAAATGGTTTCATGTGATTTTCCGAAAAAATTGTTTGCGATACATTTAATCAAAAATGTGTTTTTGGTTATAAATTGTTCAAAGTTTAAAAAAATTATGGGAGAAATTTAAAAATTTTGGAAAGCTCGTATTAAAATTGTAAAATTATTTCAAATTTTGGGACTTTTAATTATTTTTTCGGGACTTTTAATTATTTTTAGTAAAACATGAATTTATTATTTGAATCCATTAAGATATTATAAAATGTTTATTTGATGTAAGAATATGCGACACGTATAAGGAAAAATTGATATGAACGATTGTTTTAAATAAATTAAAGTGCTTTTGCTTTTGTAACAAAAACCAAAGAAATAACGACAAAATCCACAAAAGTTTTTTTTATAATAGTTTCCATAAGAAATTTTCAAACAACATTTTCTAATTAAAAATGGAATGTAATTGATTTCGAATAAAAATATAATTTAAAGTTGTGTATGGAACTGGATTAAATTTGATCTAACAGTTTAAATTCCTTTCGGCAGATCTGATTAAATATGATAACATAAGGAAAAAGATACAATATAAAATATAAAGTTTGTTTGTGCCATACAAAGCAATATATAACGAGATATAGTTGTACTAAATAATATAACATCATATAATATCGAGTTCTAATATTCAATACCACCCTCTATGAACCAAAACAATTTTTTTCAGGAGAGGCAAAAAACTGATTTATGTCCAATCTCTTAAAGGATGAATCAATCATCCTATATATCTTCTACAATATTTGTTAAATATGACTACTGAATACTATGTATAAAAATAATGACCTCATCTGAACTAAATTATCATAAAATTTATGATATTTTGGGGGTATAACATTCTTCAAATATTGGCGGTGTTTCCACTTACTAGGCTAAATTGTAATTTAACAAGTATGTAATTCGGTGGAGTAAGTTATTACCCTATGGGGAATGAGGAGTCAATTGACCTAAAACTGACTGGTTAAAGAAGAACTTATCACAGGACTGGTATAATTTAATACTGAAGTGGGTTAAGCAGTGTCAATTTTCCTAAAATTACCAATCCTGTGACTGGTAAAGGGTGGACATATTACTTAACCAGAATTATTATTAACACGAAAAAGCCAGTTGGCCAGAATTTTACATATTGGAAGCTGTTTAGTTTTCGTTTATTTTATACGACATGGTCCTTTTGCGACAGTCTTGTGGTATGTCCATCTTTGGTTAGTCCTGTGGCATGCCACTATGTGATTTAAAGCAGGACAAACGACCCCTCCTATGACAAGCCAATGTTAAAGTTGCCAGTTGTTTACAAAGGGTAGGGTTTAGCAGAGGACCGGTCTCTGGCACGAAGGGACCGATCCTGTGGCACACGCAGAACCGGTCCCCATTCCCCATAGGGTATATTCTTCATCAAAATTCACTTTAAATTTAACATCTTCATGTGGTAAATACTTTAGAGATCTTAATTGTCAAATGCTCATAAATCGAATAAGTTTGGCATCATTGTAGTTTTTATAATAATTGTAATGGAAATATATTGAAAAGAAGTTTTTGATACAAAGGCCCAAATTTGAATAGAATTTCAAATTATTTAACAGAAATAAAAAAAAATCCCACAAAAATTTTATATAAATTGAACAAAAATTATTTTTGGTCCACCGTTACAGGTGCAAAAAAACTAAAATTATACCAAAACCATTTTGAAATAGTAGGATAGCCAATATCTAAAATCCCCATTTATTACAATATTGCAAAATCGCAGCGAGAATTTAAAATTATTCAATGATTTTGTTTTAATACTTCATTCTGAAAGTTTAATATGAATTTCAGAAAAAAAAATTTCAAAGTACCTCTATAATTTTTCGTTATTTCTTTTTGTAATCTGCACTTCAAAAACCAATGATTAAGTGCTGGTAAAAGAATGGAGCAAAATAGATGATTAATAGGTTTTTTTTTTGTCAAAGCTCTGCCTATTCTGTTGGCTTTAGCTTTTCTAAAACTTCGGACTCTGATGAGATCTTTAGCTAGATCGGAATACTAGTATCAACCTAGCTAATATGTTTGATTTGCTTTATTTTCGTAAATATACGGAGGTTGAAAACTAGTTATAAATTAAAAATAACATTTAACAAATAATCTCGATGTAAATAAAAACAAAAAACTAATAAAACTATTTCTTAAACAATACGGAAAACGTATTTTACGGGACACACTAATAAACAAAGCATTTACATGCTCTTGATATACTAAGTACAATTGTGGAAAATAACTTCGTTTCATATATAGTAATAAGATATTTTTAATAAGTCGTTAATCTTAATGTGGTTGATAGAGGGTATTGCATTCAAAAATAAATGTAATGGTTGATAGAGAAATAACGCTGACATTTTTGTGAGAGATGTAGCTCTGTTATAAGTGAACAGATTTCCATAAAAAAGTTATTTTCAAGAAATTGGTTCATAGAGGGTATTAAATATAAGGTCTCGATGTATAACTCTTTTGTACTCGTATTTAATTGTTTAAAAACTTTGGACTTTGGACTGTCGATCATATATTCAATAATATAAAATAAAATTTAAATTTATTTTCATATTTACATATTCTTTATAAAAATCCATTATTTACGTTTATTCATCTTTTTATTTCCTTTTAGCTACTTTGAGAAGCATCAATCTCATTCGTATCAGGTGAGCTAAATTTTAATTTTTTTTTAACTACAATTTGTGTTTGAATGAAAGCATTTGTTTATTGTTTTTTTTTTTTGGTAACCTTTTTAAAATATCATTTCCTCATTGCAAATAAATCAAGTGTCCCTTAATAGAGTATTTATTATAAGAACAAAAAATACAAATTCTTACAGTAAATATTTTCTTATACAAAATACTCTTCCTTAGTATTTGAATATTTCTTTTGATTACAAATAACTTTTTCATTTTCATAATTTAAAATCATCTAACATTTTTTTTTTTCATTTGTATTTATATGCAATAATTATCTTCAATGTATAGTTTCATTTTAATCTCAATCTAACCAAAAGACAAACAGGCTGAATTAGGATAAAATCAAAACTACTGTCACTTCATTTGTTGTAGTCATCAAAACTTTATTTGTTGTATTATAAGATTTCAAAAAAAAAAGTCATCATTTAAAATCACATCAAGCAAAACACTACTAGAACTAACCAAAAAAACCAAAGAAACGCAGCCCCATCAACTGAAAAAGACAAAAATTCCAAACAGGGGGGCATTTAACACCACCCTCTCCCCTACAGTTTATGTCTACCACAAATAGCATTGCACTTGATATCACAACAACACTGGCAGCTGAATGTAATAAAAATGCTGCTGCTGTCGGACTGTGTCGCATCGTAGATGTAAGTAGTGGTCATTGAAGGAGAAAAAAATAACGAATTAAAAACGATACCTTAAATATACACTGCTTACAAAATTTATTTAATTGTTCTGTTTTTTTTTTAAATTTTTTTTTTTGTTTTCTTAGTTTGCTCCAATATTAATTGAAAATTTAAAATTTCTTTTGATTTTTCAAAATTCTGTAGGTCAAACTTGTTTAAATATGAAAAGATAATAAAATTGTATTGCATCTCTACTTTGGCACACTATCAATCATAATCTTATGTTGGTCCCTCTTTTTAATATTCAGTTTTCACTCTTTCACATTATTGGTAGTTGATCATTTTTCTTAAAACACATTGGCTCTATTTAGAAAATAAAATGCTTTTCTTCTTTAATTTCATGTATTTTTGGAAAAAAACGACTTTATTATTTCATTTATAAGTTTAATTTTAGAATTGAGTAGATGTCTATTAAATTACTTTACAATACAAATTTCCTATTCATTTTTAGAGTTCCAAGTATAGTTCAAAACGAGATTATGAACGCGATCGCTCATCGAATTATCGCGAACGCGACATTTCACCGGCTGGCGGTGGTGGACCATTAAATAATGGTAATAGTTCATCGTATCGTTCACAGTCACCTGAAATAGATTCACCATCATCCAGAGGAGGACACGGTGGTTCACACGACATACGGGATCGTGGTGATCATCGAGGAGGTGGTGGTGGCGATCGTTTCAGTTATATACAAAAAATGAGGGATCGCGAACGCGATATTTATAAGAAGGAAAAATATTCAGGTGAGTAAAAAAATAATGAAAAAAGTTAAATTTAAAGATAAATGAATCTATTCTTGTGATTTTAGATAAACGCGATCGTCGTGGTGGTGATCGTGATTCTGAATCGCATCGTACCAATCATGACAGGATTGATAGACGTGGTGGTGGTGGCGGAGCAGGCGGTGGTGGAAGTAGTAGCGGAGCCAAGCTCTGTTCTTCCGGTAGTAGTGGTGATAAACGTTCTGGCTCTGATGATCGCGATCGTGAACGTGATCGTGATCGCGACAGAGAACGCGATTTAAGAGACAGTAAACGTGAAAGGGATTCTATAAGAGAACGTGACCGTGACAGAGAGCGTGATCGAGAACGTGATAGAGATAGGAGCAACCGTGGTGGTGAAGATCGTGAACGTGATCGAGGTGGCGGCGGTGGTGGTGGAGCTAGTGGTGAACGCAGTGATCGAGGTGAACGTATTGCCAGATGTGGTGACTGGAGTGAACATGTTAGTTCATCGGGTAAGTTTTTGAAAAACACTGAATTTTTAAGTTGAATTATTTCTTTATTGTTTTCCAATTCGTTTTTTTTTAGGTAAAATGTATTATTATAACTGTAAAACAGAAGTCTCACAATGGGAAAAACCAAAGGAATGGGTTGAACGTGAGCGGTAAGTTATAAACATTTTATTTAGATGTGATAAAAATTTATTAACTCATTATGGAACAACTGTAACGTTTTCTATCCAGTACTTTTAAACGGCTACAATTTAAGATTTACAAATATTCTAAAATTTTATATATTTTTTTTTTTTTTATGTTGAACCAACACTCAGGGGATGCCCCTACTAATGCATTGCATTGTGTTGATATCAGGAAAATAGGTTATGGGGAGGAGGAAAGAGGGAGTAGTGTTTGTGGACATTTGACTTGAATTTTTCTAAATTGTAATTTGCAGGGAAGACTTCCGCAGGGAGACAATTCCACATACGGCTAGTGCGACTGAAAAACGAGTTTTCTCTGTAATGCGTTGTGCGATTTGCCGGGCTATAGACAACAAACGGATGAGATCTACTTGACAAGCGAGTAGTACGAACAGAGACCCGGTCCCTCGGGATGAGTCGGCTTATCTCAGCAGAACACTTCCCATGGTAATATCTATAGAACAAAGTCACACAACCCACATTCCGACGATGCTCCAACGAGTCAATAGAGTTCGAAACCCTACTGTCGTTGATAAGCATCAACGCTCTCCGTTGCACACGGTCCAGAAGCCCCAAAATAGACTTTGAAGCACCTGCCCATATATGGGAGTTATATTTTTAATCGTTATGTTGATGAGAAAATGCAACAATTTATTTCTATATAAATTTTTGAAAATCTAACCGATCAGACCATGCTCTTAAGTAGAAAATATGCCAAAAATTTGTTTCGTTTGTACTCAAATCTTAAAAACTATTTGTTCCGTCGGCAATTTCTACTTTTAACAAAATTTAAAAGTTTCACCGTTTTCAAAGTGTTGGATTTCTGAAAATTCAAGTGCTTTGAGAGCAACAAAATGATAACACCGGGAGTGGCTTGGCATTTCCTTTTTTACAGCGTTGCCAAAGTACTTGCAAAACGAACAATAAATTACTTTTAAAGTAATAACATAAGCGCTTTGGGAGCACCAACATTTGAATTTTAATGCGTTGGCAAAATAATCAATATAGTGCTTTTTCAATAACACAATGAGCGCTGGCCCAACCCTAAAATGATAACGGCCGACTGTATTTTACAGTAATGGTAAAGCACTGGAAACTCTAATCATAAAGTATTTTGTATACAAAAACTACAGTGGCATGCCAGTACTTCAAATACATTTTATTATTTTTTTTATAATTTTTTTTATTTAAATTATTCATAAACTTAAATGTATTTCAAACAAAACTGAACATTAAAAATTAATTTATTATGTTATATAAAACAAAGAAATATTAAAACTAGATTCTTTTTAATTTCAATTATAATTTTGAAGTAACATATAGTAACATCTAGTAAATTAATTATTATACCCTCAAAATACTGTGATAAGGATATAGCAGTTTATCATTCCGTTTGTAACTCATCGAAATATAGGTCTAAGACCCAATAAAGTATATATATTTTTGATCCTTTTTCAATTCTAAGACGATTTAGCGATGTCCGTCCGTCTGTCTGTTGAATTGGCTATTACGGTGCGAAAACGCATTACGGACTTATCATTTTTACCAAGATTAATGTACATTTTCCCGTAGAGTTTGGTATAGAAAATGATCCAAATCAGTCCAACAGTTCAAAAGTTATGAGTGAAAATGTGAAGGTACATCTAAATTTTTCATACAAATTGGTGTATATTAGTACAATTTCATAGTAGCGTCTGGTGTACAAAATATAAATTCATATTTTGCCAGTAGACGCTAAGAATTGAACAATATTTTAGATTCACCTCTAAAGTTTTATTTCACCTCAAATTTTATTTCATCACAACATTTTTTTTTCCACCTCAAAAATTGTTTTTCACCTCAAAAATGTAAATTGTAAATGTAAAAAAAGAAATTGTGTGGTAAACTATTTCTTTTTTTGTTTACATCCAAAACAGTTTTTCTCCTTAAAATTTTATTTTCACCTCTTTAACATATTTTTTGTTTTGTTTTCATTTGTAAGGAAGGGTTCATTGAGCAGTGTATAAAGAAAAAAATTGGTAAAACGAAATTTAATGCATGTACTACTTGTTTTTACACATTTTTTGTCCTGTTTTTTTTATTAACTTCAATTCGTTTTCACCTCAAAAATTCGTTTTCACCTCAAAAATTCGTTTTCACCTAAAAATATGTGTTAACAACTAAACATTAACAATTTTTGATTTGTGGCTTATTCATGATGAAGGCTTAAAGGAAAAATTAGATAAAGCCAAATTTACTTTTGAACTGGATCAGATAAATTATTTTTTTTAGTTTATATCCGGTTTTATTTTATAATTATATATTTTTAATCTTTAATTTTAGTAATCTGGCACGTGATCAACACCGAGAAAAGGATTATCGTGACAAAGAACGCGACAGAGATCGCGAAGAACGCTTTTCCAGATCAAGTAAGTTAACATTTTTATGTAATACCCCTTTCAATTTAATAAAAAAAATCAATTTTAAATTCCCTATCCAGCATACAAACATTCCAGTTCTCGTGGCAATTCCCGACTGAGGTGGAACTATGATAATGATAGTGGACCACCAAATCACCGAAGGCGTGTTGATGGTACTTAAATTAATTTTATATTACTATATAGCATTTTTTTAATGTAACATTTGCTTTCATTTAAGGACGTTTAGCTGATAATGCTGATGAAATTAGTCCAGGCGATTCGACGCCGACATCAGAGGCCAGTTATTCACTAACTGGAACACCAACAACTCATGGTGGTGGCAATCAACACAACGACCAAGCATTGCCCTCAACAACAGTGGGTTTACCTAATGCGTTGCCCCGTTTAGCTTCACATCCCAATGCCTCTAGTAATATGTCATCTTCCTCTGTCAATGCCACAGCACCGAGTGTAGCGTCATCATCTATGCACTACGCCGTGACGTGTGCTAATTCTGCCACTAGTGCCGCAGGAGTTGGTTCAGGGGTTGTTGTTGGTGGAGCAACCATGCTACCTGCAACTGGCCTGTCTTCTTCAAATATGCAAGGGTTATCAACACAGGGAGTTATGTCTAATAGTGGCAATAGTAATCATAGAAAAATGGATGCTGTATCATCGTTACAGCATCAATCGCATATGGTAAGTGCATTTATTGTTAAATCATTCAATAAAATACTAAAAACTTTCTATCATTCCGAACCATAGACCACATCATCATCGAATCAAGTGGATCATCATCTCAATTCAAATGCACCGGGACCTCCAAAAATGGGTTCAAAAGAACCAGCACACTTAATGCATCAACAACAGCTTCATCGTCATTTAAGCACACAAGATGGTCATCACATGTCTTCGTCAGTGGGAGATAATCATGCTTCAGCATCGCAGGTTATGAATTTAAGGTGAGTTGTCACTTTTCTCTTTTCAGTCATTATTTAATTAAAAATATATTTATATCAACAGGGAAAATGCTTTAAATTCACCTTTATATAATTTAACGCATTCTCATGGTATGTCCCCCATGGGTTATAGTAAAAGTCCCATCGTTACATCTGGTGGTGGTTCTGGTGTCTCGGGTTCTATGACTATGACTCATGCAAATAATATTGGCGGCGGCGGTGTTAATGTTTCCGGCATGTCCGCTTCATATTCCTGCACTAATCCCTATGGACTTAAGACTGTCGATGGTGGCGTTAACAGTAACGTTGGCATTAATTCTCTCAATGCTGCTGGTGGAGTAGTAAGTGTTGGTGGCAACAATGCTCTATGTTCCTCATCGAGTTTATCTATTAATCCCAATGTTAATATGAGCGGTGCAATTGGTGGTGGTGTCGGTAGTGGTGGTGGTAGCAGTATGGGAGTAATACCCAATGATGGCCCACCGACTCCTACACAAGAATTAGATTCATCGTTAGAACAACAGCAAAGAAAGTGTAAGTGATGAATACGATAATAATTAAGTTAAATCTTTAATTTACATTTTTTGTTATGAAATATTTTAGTGGAAGGCACTTCTTCAGCTTCTTTAAGTACATTACAAAGCTGTGTTTCCAATTCAATACAAGCCGGTCGTTTACAAGGTCCTGAAATCTCTACGAAACTTAGCAAGTATTTTAGAGCCGATTTAATAACACATGTTACCAATTGGGCTGCAGATCAATTAGAAAAACAGGTATGTTTTCTTTGTTAGGAATATATTTTTTAAAACCTATGGAAAGTAATGATAGTTTTTATAATAACACACATTAAAATGAGGATTTTTTAAATTGGATTTAACTTAAATATTGAAAAATTATCACGTAAAATATTATAGTTTTAAGTCTACTGCAAAGTGAAAATAATGAATAGAAATTTGTCAATAAATTTATCTTTACAATGAGCACTAACTAAATCGTTAAGAGGTTGGGTAGCAAGAAGTTCGAATCCAACAGAAGGTTTAAATCCAACAGCCGAAAGGTTATTTATAGAAAAAACTAGTGTCAGATTTTAAAATTAATAGTGTTTATAATTAGTAGAAAAAATCGTTTATTCTTCTTCTTAACCTTACTAAAGTTAACAAATTTGCCATGTGATCAATTTGTAAGAAGCGTTTAAATGGTTTTTGATATTAAAAAAAATTATTTCATTACATCGCGGACAAGACGGCAAATGCCGTCATATTTAATGCAAAATTCTGGGACAAGACGGCATATACCCTCAACAACTTGGACATGACGATAAAAGCCGTTAAGACGGGATTTCCCGATGTGTCCTGTATTATCAATTTGGAAGTGTGGCTGGAACATGATGGCAATAATCGCAAAATTAAATAAAGAACTTCTCAAAATTAAATTTTTTTCGTAATTCTAATAGTTTTGCTCCAGTCCAGGATTGATTATCTTCAGCAATGCCGAAGATATATCCTATGCCCCACGTAAGGACCATGCAAAAATGCAATGTCCGCGAATGTGTTAATAGCAAAAATACCACACCAATAAATTTCGGCGGACGATTTTTCCAAGAAGGAATAAGATATTTGATGAAAGATTAGACCTGAAATTTTAAGGCAACAGAAAGGACTTTTAGAGGACTGTGAATAAAGCTTAATTCGGGGTTTTATAACGTCCCGAATATGAAAAATAAAAAACAAAAAATTTTCTTTTTTAATTTTTGGTTTATCCTCGTACCATTTTAATGCAAATCAAAAAGAATTTTTTTGTCTGTAAATTGATTCACTTATTTATTCTCAGATGACTGCTTATGGCTGTACCCGATTTTGGTTTAAAAAATTGTAATTTAAAAGAAAATTGTAAATAATTTAATCACCCCTATTCTGAGTTCCGTAACTTTTTAATTAAAATGGATTTGTTAAATCACACGGAATTTAAAATTGCTAAAAATTTGGTGTTTCAAAACACAATTTTGATATTTATAGCCAATTTTATAAATATTTTTTTATATATACTTGCAGCAAAGATGATTCGTTTACAAACCAAACTTTTTCTGCACAAAATGAAATGAAAAATGTGGATTACAGAACAGCGAAAATGTTCGGAATGTTTGACTTTTTTTATGTGGATTCGGAATTCAGAACAGAGTAAATGTGTCTTTCTTCCACAAAAATAATCTTCTTAATATGTATTCCATTTCGTAATTTTTTTTTTATAATTGTTTAATTACACAGAAGGACAAAATCATAACTTAAAATTATAAATTAAATAATTAGGTTATGACCACCAGTTCTATATATTTTAGGCACGCTGATTTCAATGGCGTATTTTTTTCGATCTATGGTACAGTTTTTTCACACAATGACTTTAAAGTTTGGCTCATGTAAAAGCAGTTTTTTTACATATACCTTTTTTAAAATGCAATCAGTCTGACTCCCCGATGAAAAAAGTTCTGATATAGGGCGGGTCGATTTAAAAATCGCTCAACGTTCAAGGAAAATCGTATTCTAGGGATCAAATTAAGAAACTTTGCCGAAGGAACCATACCTCTAAAACGAATTCTGATGTCCCGACTTTTGACCCGTAGGGTCAAATTTTGAAAAAGCCCACTTTGATATTTCAGAAAGTAGGAGGAATCTCTCCAAGATTATGGGAGCTACTTCTTCTAAGGGAGACGCGCTAGCAGATTAATGCATAAATCATCATTCCAGGTGACCGCTAAGGGGTTAAAATTTAAGTTGAAAGAGAGCCTTTTTAACCGTGTTTTTATAGCAAAATGTACAAATCTCGGGATAGAGATATTTCAGAAAGTAGGAGGAGTCTTTCCAAGATTAGGGTCTCTATTTCTTCTTCGGAAGACGCTCTAGCAGATGCATGTATAAATTATATTCGATTGGGGTTGGATTCGATTGGGGCACTCTAAATGGGTCAAAGTGGAATTTTTCAAAATTTCACCCTACGGGTCAAAAGTCGGGAAATCAGAATTCGTTTTAGAGGTATGGTTCCTTCGGCAAAGTTTCTTATTTTGATCCCTAGAATACGATTTTCCTTGAACGTTGAGCGATTTTTTTGCCTCCATACAAATCGACCCGGCCTAAGGTATATATAATCATATAAAGTCATATATATAATTCATTATCACATCATAGCTGATCCGAAAAATGACATACATAACCTTATTTCATGAGATCCCATGGGATATCATCTGATATACTTTGATCCGAAAAATGGGTCTTTTTAATTTGATCAAGTTATATATAATTTCAATAAATTTCATATAACTTCAAAAAAATCTTTGGAAATCCGCACTACTATTTTGTTTCAAGATTTAAGTATAAATCAATGGATTGGAAAATTAGATGGAATTTCAATTTGACTAAGATGTCATGCCATATACAATTATATGTAAAAGTGAAATTTTTGTTTTATTTGGATTTTTCGATTTTGAGCATTTGGGCTTTTCATTGTTTTTTCTGACATTTTATAAATTTACATTTATGGATTTTTTTACATTAAAAAAAAAACTGTTTTACATATTGTACTATTTTAAGTTTAAATACAAACAAATTATTTTCGTTTTTCAATTCTAATGGAATAGCGTTAAATAATTTAAGACCATTATAAACTAAAATCTTTTGATAAAAATTAGTTGTACTGAAGTTTAATCTAAAATAAGAACTGTTTCGTAAATTATACTGTTGTTGTACGTCGGCTACATAAACCAACTGATTTCGCATATAATTCGGCAGCACTCCAATTTTAATTTTAAATATAAATAATAAAGCCTTTGATTTACCGACAGCAATTGCAACTTATTCAACATGTCTCTTATATGAGTTAATCTATGGCATCGAAGTATGCAACGCATGCCTTTGTAGCCTTTCCTTCATTTGTTGGCTTCCAAGAAACAACAATGTTGAACAGTACCCAAGATGAGGTTTTACCATAGTATTGTATATTCTAATAGCAGTAATTGTAGAAACTTTTCTGCGAACTCGTCTGAAGGAAGCTATTTTTTTGAAAACTTTTTTGCAAATATAATCAAAGTGCAAATCATACTTCAGGTTTTTGTCTATTATGACACCAAGGTATATCATTTCTTTTACTTTCTCAATTGGTATAACTTCTATAATTATATTTTCATCCGTATTGCCATTTATAACCATAGCTTTTGTGTATGTATTTGTGTATTTAGCTTGTTCATTTTGAGATATTTTTCCACTTTTAATTCGCTAATAAAAATACGAACACACTCATCTACATTTTTACCACTTATATTATCATCCGCAAACATACATACGTTTGATTTTTTAATACTTTTTCTAAATCATTGATGTAGATTAAAAACAGTAGAGTTCCCTAAACTGCGCCCTGAGGCACTCCAATATTAACAGTTTCAATAGTACACATAAATTCACCACACTTTGTCCTTTGTATTCTGTTTTTTAAATAACTATTAAACCATTTATACTATATCTATGCAGTTTGTCCAATAAAATTTCTCTATTTATAGTCTCAAATGCACGCTTAAAGACCAAAAAGACAGCTAACACACACTTTTTATAAGTCCGTGACTTTTTGAATGAAACACAGTTTTTTTTGCAAAAAAAAAAAAAATTATTTTTCAACATAATCTCCTTTTAGCTCAATTCACTTAATGCAACGTTTCTCTAATTTTTGTATCCCTTCCAAAAAATAGGATTTTTCGAGGTCCACAAAATAGGCATTTGTGTTTGATCAATAATTTCATCGTTGGAGCTAAATCTCTTTACACCAAGCCATTTCTTTAGGTTTGGAAATAGGAAATAGTCACTGGGGGCTAAATCTGGAGAATATGGCGGATGAGGTACCAATTCGTAGCCCAATTCATGTAATTTTACCATTGAGACTGCTCACGTGTGCACCCTTGCATTATCTTGATGAAAAAGAACTATTTTCTTGGCCATATGGGGTCGTTTTTTTTAAAATCCTCGTCCAATAAGTTGGCATAATATTCGCCGTTTATTGCTTTTCCCTTTTGAAGGTAATCGATGTGGATTATCCCGCGTGCATCCCAAAAAACTGTTGCCATCACCTTATTGACCGACAAACTTACCTTGGCCTTCTTCGGAGCCGGTTCACCCGGAGAAACACATTGTTTAGACTCCTGCTTGGTCTCCGGAGTGTTGTAATGGATCCATGTTTTATCCACAGTTACAAAACGCGGCAAAAACTCATTTGAATTGCGGTTAAACAACTCCAAACAATCCTTTGAAGTTGTTACACGATTACGTTTATGATCAATTGAGAGCAAACGCGGCCCCCATCTTGCAGACAGATTTCTTAAACCCAACTGATCATTTAAAATCGAAACCACACTGCCATATGAAATGCCTATGGCACCAACACTCTCACACACTTTTACTCTTCGATCGGCCAACACCATATCGTGGATTTTTTCGACATTTTCGGGTGTATTGACCTCAATTGGCCGTCCAGAACGTTTAGCGTCATTTGTACTTGTGCGACCACAACGAAAGTCAGTAAACCACTTTTTTAACATTGAAATCGATGGTGCAGAGTCCTCATAGTATTTATCAAGCTTTTCCTTGGTTTGATTGATGGTTTTTTTTTCGCAAAAAATAATGTTTAATGAGTACTCGAAATTCACTTTTTTCCATTTTTAAAAAAATCCACTAGGTTGTATATTTTGAACAGCTGTTAAACGCAAAGTAAATGACGAAACTTGCTCAAAATTTGACAGTACCCAGCCAGAAATTGCCAATGGTCTATAAAATCAAGCACTGGCAGAGCACTATTTGCCAATGATCCAACAAATAAAGTGCTGGCAAAGCACTGATTTCCAGCGCTCTGCCAACGTTAGTAAAAAGTACTTTGCCAGTGCTTAATTAACAAAATTTACAACAGTAAAAATAATAAAAGCACTGGCACAGCTCTGGCTTAGAACGCTCTGCCAACGTTCGTAAAAAGTGCTTTGCCAGTACTTGATTTACAAAATTTACAACCGTAAAAATAAAAAAGCACTGGCACAGTACTGACTTAGAACGCTTTCCCAACATTGGCAAAAAGTGCATTGCCAGTACTTATTTACAAAATTTACAACCGTTGCCATATCCCTTGTTCACAACAAGTGTGGAAAAATTCAAAACTAAATTGCAATTTATGATTTGAAGTTAAGAATATTAAGGTCTCCTATTATAGTCAGCACAAAGTATAGTTTTTGTACTAAAATTTTACTTAAGCAATTTATTTTCAAATTTCTTTCTTTAGTAAAATTGTAGTAAAAAATCGTGCTAACTTATCACAAAAATAATTTGATAAAAAAATATTCAGTTTTTTTTAATTAACTTAGCTGAAGCAAGCCTATTGTTATTTCTGTTCAAATTACCAAAATCATTCAATAAGAAATAATACAACTCTTTACTGAAGTGAATTACTAAGTAGGACTTTATTGGTCGTTTTTGGTTTTGGTACTAGCAAAGCGCTTATTGCCAGTGCTTTGCCAACGTTTTAAAAAAGAAACGGCCAATCCCTGCCATTTGTTATCATTTTGGGGTTGGCAAAGCACTTAAATCTTCAGATATCCAACGCTCATACCACCGTTGAAAGCACTAGGCCAATGATTTGCCGTTCGTATTTTTCTGGCTGGGTAGTCTCTTAACAGGTGGTACTTGATGGGAGCAGTATTGCATTTCATATAACTACAAGGGAAGTTCGAAAAGTCACGAACTTATTGTTCCGCCCTCGTATCTCTGTTTTCCATTGAGTTATTACCAGGTTAAGAAGTGATTCAGAACCATATTGTTGTCTAAATCCAGATTGTGTTTCATTGTTTAATTCAAAGAATTTATTCAACTGATAATATAAAATTTTTTTCCAATATTTTGCTAACGGTCATCAACATATTAACTGGGCGAATTTCATTAGGATCTTTAGTATTTTTAATTTTCTGAATCGGCACTATACACGATTCTTTGAGGCATTCAGGAAAAGTACCCGTCTGTAAAGAAGATTCAATAATTTGATGTGAGTACCTGCAATATCATAGTTATTTAGTAACATCTTCACTGTAAGGAAATTATGATCCTTCAATATATGTTTATATATAATTATATATAAAAGTGTTAGAATTTTTCTTTTTAATTTTATCAAATATATTTGCATAGAATTATATGTGATGCTATATATTATATTATATGGGAAAATCTACGGAACCATACGATTCCATGTCACTCAAATTTTTAACAATTTTAATAACTCTTACTACTTTTAATGCTGTCAGCATTTCGTTTACTTTTTGTATTGAAATTTTTCAGTTGTGGTATTAAATTGTAGTATGTAAACGAACAGGCATAATGCTTCTCACTTCTATAATACTACGTTTCCACTGAAAGAGTTTTGGACGTGTTTTGAAATAAAACATGTTTTGTACATGTTTTCCCATACATTTTTTTTTTTTTTCATTAAAACACATGTTTTGTTAAAAACACGTAAACACAGTATAAAGTGTTTTTAAATATAATATGCCAGTTCGTTTAAATATAATAGGCCAGTTCGTTTTAAAAGTTAGGTTTCGTCAGATAATGTATACCAATTTTTTTTATCAGTAAGTATGTTAGTTAACTTATTATTGACACAAGGTTCCTTTTTCGGGCCAGTACATTTTTTTACTGGATAAAAATAATTAAGTGATTTAAAAATTTTAAAATAATTCAACATCTTGACTACAATTGCAAATAAAAAACTTGTATAACGTTTATATTCAGAGTTGCCAAATAGTTTTTTGAAAAAATCAATTTTAGAACTTGATAGGACCTTTGCAAAAGCTTGATGCGACCTTTTTAAAAGTTTGATGGAACCTTTTTAAAAAATTATTTAAAAGTATAAAACAGTCTTATCTTTTATATTTTTGATTGTCATGTTGATGAAAAATATGAAAATGTATTTCACCGCGTTATTGGATACTAAGCTTTATGTAGTTTTTTCTTTTTAACGTTTTTTGTCTCTACTGTAAAAAGTGTAGTTACGGCCTTTTGGATTTTAGGTGACGATATGGGGATGTGTTATGGGCTCCATGAAGTATGTGTGTACAAAAAATTAATAAAATTTGAATACCCCCGGTCAATTCCATTTATGATGTATCATAGATCTGATGATAGATTAAAAACCTAGCTTTGAAAATTAAAAAAACTAAAAGCAAAATCGTTAAAAAAAATCCTATTTTGGGTTGACCGTGGTATTTTTAGGACACAATTGTTAAGTATCTCTTCAAAGTTACATCTCTAGTATCACAACAAGTTTTGTTATTTAACCATTTCACTACCGACTTTTTGTTTGTTGTATTAGAAAGACAAAGGTTGACATGTATGACCCCTTCCCCACCTACCCACGGAAAAATGGTTCCAAAAATCGAATTTTTAAAACTTCTCAGCCCATTCATTTGATTATCCAAAAATGAGTTTTTTGATTTTGTTCTGGTTATTTATTAGATGAAGCTGCGGGCCAAATTTCGAGTTACTAGCTTTGTTAGCTTTGGAGATATACCAAATGCCATTTTTCCGGAGCTAAGGGCTGATTAATAAATCGGACTTTGTTGTTGTTTGTGACTATTTTCTGAAGAATAGATTATGCATATAATGATTTTTTTCAATGACCAATATACTAATGAGCATATTTAAACAAAAATATAAAGTCTTATTGCATTATACATTTTTTTCTATAATATTTTAAAATTGTGTACACTGTAGTGTACATGGTTAGTCAAAAGGTTAAGAATTATTACCATCCATGAAATACAAAATCTTTTCATATACTCAAAAAAAAAAAAGTTTGTAAAGTCAGCAAAAAATTTTGCTGAGTCAGCAAAATTTTAGTCAGGAGGATGCTTGCAAAAAAGTTGCTAATGTCAGCAAAATCTTTTGCTGAAAATTAGCGAGCTGATTTTTAGCAACAAAATTTGTAGATTCAGCAAAAGTTTTGCTAACACTTAGTAGATTAGAAATAAAAAAGCCTTGCTAAAAATTAATAAATTTTTTGCCGAATTTTAGTAGACTGAAAAAAAAACGCAAAAAATTTGTAGAAAAATTGTAATTTAGTTAATTTATTTGCTAAAAATCACATATTTTTGTGATTCTTTTAAAAATAATTTACTATAATAACGAAATATAACAATTTTAATTTTCCCACATTGACGACATGAATTAATTTAATATGTGAAGATATATAGAAATAAATATATATAACATAACAAAAATTTTCTTTCAACTACTTACATCAATGGTAGTCTAAATGATGCTTTCTTTAAAGGACGCTTCTGCCGAAGATAATTATAGAAACGAAACGAAAAAATAAACAAAAACAAACCAAACGAAAAAACAACCCTTTTTTGCAATAAGAAAAAGGAACCATAAAAATCTACCTAAGATGTGTGTCTTTGTCTTTCGCTTTACTCTGTCTACATTTCTGTATATGTTTGTTTGCAATTTGACCACACTATTATTAATCTATAAGTTATATATAATATAAAAGTTTAAATAAATAAATATTTTATTTTGTCTTTTATTTAATTAATAGACAATTATTTTCACAAGCCGGTGACAATGCAAAATTTAAGTTGTTTTAATCCTCAATTTTGTTTTATGTATGAAAAAGAGATACAAAAACTTCCATTGTTGATTTTTTTATATGTCTTATTAGAGTTGTACTTTTTAGTATCATTTTCCTCTTCTCTACTACATCTTGACATGCCGCGACATCTACTTCATTCTGCGTATATCTTTCAATCTGGTTGCCGTCCACACTATTAATGTGCTTATCAGCACAATTTTTTTTTAGCAAAATTAATTAGTAAAACATCAGTATATTAGTAAAGCATTAGTATAAAACAGTTAAGTGCTGAATAAGTATAACAAAAATTTTAGCTGAAAACACGATTTTAGCAAAAAATTTTGCTAAAAAATAGTATACCTGATTTACAAGACGTTTTACTAACTTTTCTACTAACTTATTTTTTTGAGTGTAGGAAAAACCAAGGCCGTTACCGTTATTTTTCAAACACCTAAACCGTAACCGAAACAGAAACAGAAAAACCAACTTATAACGATTAACATTTATGATTATCTTTTCTTACCATTATTTCAATTAATATTTTTCAGGCGCAAAAATGTTCAGAAGAAGCACATTTATATGGAGACTTACAGTGTACGAAAGTATCGGCTGAGCTAAAATGTGCGAGGAGTTTAGTTAGAATAACTGAAATTACGGCAACACTGCAAGAACAAAAGTAAGTTTAATTTTTAGAACACGTTTTAAAATTATGAACAATTAAATAAATATTCTGATCTTTTTTTAGGATCATGTATTTGCGTCAACAAATACGTCGAATAGAAGAATCAAAATCACAAAATTCATTCATGTCTGATGATCTTTAGCCAATTACTTTTAAAGAACTCATCTAAAATGTACTAGAGATTTTAATTTGAAAAAAAAAAAACAAAAAAAAAACAAATGCAATACCCCATTAAAAATGTTTGAGGTAATAATACTATAATAGATAAAAAAAAACAAAACCCCATACATTTTAAGCAAAAAATTCATTAAAGTACACATTTAATGAAAATTGAAGCATACAAGAAAATAGAAAGGAAAAACAAAATGAAAATAACTGCAAGAAAAATTAAAATATTCAAATAAATAAAAAAAACCACAAAAAATAAAATAAATAAAATTGGATAAGTATAGTACTATTATAATTCGTAATTAAAGAACAAAGTAAACAAAATAATAAATCTAAAAATAATAATAAAATTAAAAAAACAAATTATAAAACAAACCACAAAGTAAATAAAAAGAGAAACAGATTATTTAAATAAATACAAACAAAAAATTAAAACATGCAATTTCCTTCCCACTTGTTATCAATACTTTTCAGGCTTAAGTGTAAAAAAATCAAAAACGTTTTAAGCATTTTCTTTTTTATTTCCCAATTTTTATTTTTCAAAACTAAATTACAAAAAAAAAAAACAAATTTGCACTCTTAAAATGCCTGGCATTAAATTATTTTATTTGTATTCTAACTTTATTTAAATAAAATATTTAGTTAACAATGTTTGCAAATATATATATGTATTTTAATTTAATTTTTTTTTTAATTATGTTGCAAACATTTTGATCTGCAACATATTCAATTGTATTTAAAAATGCATATAAAATTTAAGAAATTATAAAAACAAAAATGTAAATGATTCTCAAATACAGTCAACGCAAGAACCAATGCATACAAAATGAAAATTTAGTTTTCTTCTCCTTTCTTGTTATTATTTGAAATTTGATAATATTTTTTAACTATGAAACTATGAAACGGTGTAAAATTGTTATCCGTGGATTAAAAAAAAAAAAACGTTCTCTGTAGAACGAAAAAATCAAAGCACACAGGTCAAAGAACTTGTTGTCAAAAAAAAAAAAAAAAATTAACCTAAAAAGAGTCTATTGGAAACATATTCTTTAATAAAAACTAGATTGTATAAATTTTTAAAAATCGTTAGTACAAAGTTTAACCTAAATGCAAAAATTCACTTTGTGCCCTTTTGAACTCCTAATGATAAAATAAAAAATTTAACATGAATTTAAAAAAAATATGCAAGGATTACAAAACAGCTCCACTGTTTACAAAAAACAGTCCTCAAGGATATAGAAAGAACGATAGATTTTGAATAACTGAATATCTGACTGTCGGAAAAGCCATAAAATTAAGAAATTTAATCAGCAAAATCAAATGTCCTTAAATATAATATTTGACTATTTAATATCAACAAGAGTGAACACAACGATTTTAATAGATTTTTATCATCAAATCATTACATTTAGCTCATTTAGAAGTCATCTTAACCTACATTTTTCTTTCAGTCTACTTATATGCAATATGGGCATTTCCATAGAAAAGCCGTGACCGAAAAATAAAAAGTGTACAAATAATTCTTTCTGAATTGTATTAGTAAAGAAAAATACTTAAATTTCATTAAATTAAAAAGACCAAAGCATATATTACAATGAAACTACACAGTGGTTAATTTACATAGTTTAATGAATTTGGATATGTTGTGGAGGACAAACAAATATTACCAACGTACTTTTCAAATTGTAAACTTTTTGTACTCAGTATTAAAGTACTCAAGATAACAAAAATTTTGATTCTCATATTACCTGTTCTGTGGGCCCAGGGTTGCTTCTTATTAGAAATATTTAATATAAAATATGCGTTAAAAAAGCTCAGTGAAAAGTCGTGTTAATGCCAAAAGAGAACGAAAATTAAAAAAAAAAAAAAAACCTAGACACTCCCTCGATGAAAATAAACAAGCATTATTATATGTTAATTTGAACTGAAACCAACAACAACTTTCCATACAAATCTAGTATTCAAAGTATTTTTTGAATAACATAAATGTTCGGACATTTACGGACATGTTTTATATATTGGTGGATGCGTTTTTAAAATACCTTTCATTCTACCCCACTTTTTAATGCCTAAACTTGAGAGATTGCGCACCTAAAGAAAAAAATACTTTGTCTAATATTTTTTGACCTCTACAACAAATCCAAGTTTTATTTAAATATGCGGATTCACCACTGTGTAGTTTCCTTGTTAGTTGGTTGCCATGATGATAAAATGGACTTCTTTAATTTTCTCTTAAATATTTATTTCTTTAAGAGCAATGATGCCTGCATAATCCTATCACAAAATATTTGTTATAAAAACAGTTAACTCCAAAAAATGGAAACGGAGTAAATAAAGACAAATAAATTCATTGACTTTCTAATGTCACGTTCGCCACAGCAAACCAACATTTATTCTCATTACTACTGCGTTGCTGGTAGCTGGTGTTTAAAACTTTTAAATTTCAATAACTTTTTTGTGAATAATTTAATTAAAAAAAAAATCCTGGCCATATCAAGCACTGTTGAGTTTGTATAAAATATAAAAATTTGTCACGTCAACTGGCAAATATTTTACTTTTGAGTAGTAAAATATTGTTATTTAAAATTATATATTTTTACGTATGTATATTCCAGCCTAAGCTAATAAGAGGAAAGAAAACGAACGACGGTATAGAGAAAAATTAAAAACAGATCCACTTAAGTCACAAATAAAGTTTAATATATTCTACTACACAGGTCAACAATATCTGAAAACGTCAAGACCACATAATTAAAAACAAATTTAAAAAAAGTAATCTTTTTTTTAATAATTGCTAACATTTACCTAATATGCAGTTTATGTCACATAACGCTACGTTAGGTCACGTTTTACACAATTGGTTGTAAAAGAAAATCAACAAAAGTTTTGTTAAATCAGTAAAATTTAAATATTCTAAATCATATTAAAAATAATGTTTTATCAAAAAAGTCGTGTGCAATTCGCAGTTTTGCGTTTTTGTAAAAGACGAAAAACCAAATTTTATTTTTGTCACATCACCCTATTTTTAATTGCTTATATTATAGGACCATGCAGTTCAATTGTTTTCTTATTTCTACAAAAAACTCTGTACACGCAGCAAATTGGCATATTTAAAACTAAACAGCGAATGTGCCTTGACAAAAACTGATTTTTTAACAAAATTTACGCTCATGTACTCTTCATTTATTAAGGGAAGACCAACGAAACATACCGACAACTGTGCATAATTACAACATATGTGAACCATTGTTTCCATGAAGGGGCGTCAGTACCCGGTACAAAAAACACAAAAAACACCAATAATTGTAAAACTAGAAAACAAATTGATTAAATTTTCGACTGCCATGCATTTATTTTTCAGTATGTGGGGAAATTAGCTCTCAAGTGTAAGGAGATTGTGTTATACCAAATGGAACCAAAAAGTTTAAAGACGCAAACAAAAAAATAGAGAG
Source organism: Delia radicum (assembly GCA_021234595.1). NCBI lineage: Eukaryota > Metazoa > Arthropoda > Insecta > Diptera > Anthomyiidae > Delia > Delia radicum. The sequence continues at coordinate 227,329,093 of CM037852.1, read as the reverse complement.
AACAAAAAAGTAAACTTATTTCAAATGATTTTTTCAATTTTTCAACTTTGCGTAACGATAAAAATTAGAAATATAGACATATGGCCCAAAAATTTGGACTCCAACAAACCCGCTTTTCCAAAATAAAAAATTGAGAAAATTATCGAAAAATAATATAAGTTTCAAATAATTAAAATTTATCACATAAACATAAAAACTATAATCCAGCGACTCGCAGCCTTTGTCAGATGTAGTATCAGCTTAATTTTGGGATACAAATTATTCATTTATAAGGATATTTTAACCCTCTAATTGGCAAGCCCCCCTCAAGGCGGGGTATTTTAAATTTGGCCAAATGAGGATATTACAATAAGAATTCGTGCTATTTCGATAGAAAACTAAATTTACAAAATATGTTGTGAATTAATTTTTAGTGTACATGCCACGGTTTGGAAGCGAGAAAGCGTTAAATTTAAAATTTCGTGAAACTTCAAAAAAAAGATTTTGAGATAAACACAATTTTTAAAAATTTTAAAACATATTTATGTTGACTAGAAACCGTTAATAGTAAAAGCAAATTAAGATTAAAGCTTAAACTTTTAAAAAGCTCTAATTTTGGTCCAAGGACATTCAGGATTCTTAAAAAAGTATGGAAGGATATTAATGAAATTTGCTAAATAGATTATATTAAGTAGTTTTAGCAAAGCCTTGAAGTTTCATCAATATATGTTAAAGTGTAGGTGCGTTTTGCTCAATTTCGCGTTTTTCGAAAAACGAAAATCGCCATATCTTCTTAAGTAAAAGCACAAAAAGGGTAATTTTTTGACTGCAATTATATATTGATAAGAAGAACAAATTATGCCTAAACTGATTAATTTTTATGGAATTCGTTTTTGAGATTCGCTTTAAATTTATGTTTTCCCATATCGCCTAAAATAGGCAACGAAACAAATTTTGGTAGAAGAACATATTGTTTATTTTTCGTACCGAACAAGTGGTATAAATTTCATTGGAAAAAGTTTAAGCCGGTTTGAGGGTTAACAGCGGGTTTACTCTAAGAGCCTCAATGAGATTTACACAATTTTTTTTATTTTCAAATAAAAATATTTTGGTTTTAAAATATAAACAGCAGCATTCCAGTATCAAACATCCTTGGAGAATATAAATTTTTCAAATCTGTATGAAAGTCATATCCAGTATATGGATTGAGAAGGACAAAGCTATGATCACGAATTTTTTCGCCATTGTACAAAATCAAACCCGTAGTTATAGAGAAAGGAATTGTCACAAAATAAAAATTAACCGCGTTTCTTTAACGATATTTTAGTAAATTGTTAATATATTAATAAATATTTGATTTGTATGCTTAGATAATTTCGTTCTGCGAAGAAATAAATCCACGAATAACAATCATCATATAAAATGTTTTTATGGGGCATTTAGATCTTATGTTAATACTGTGTTGCTTCTTAGCTTTAAAAACTTTGAATTTTTGACGGGACAACCTTTTTTTTCATAAATCTTAATCTAAAGATTTATAAAAAAAAAAATTTCTAAATTTTTAAAAAAAATTTACGCTTCGCTACCAAACTTTGAAAATTTTTCCCGATTTTCAAAAAGGATATATTTTCATAAAATTTTTTTTTTTTTAAAACTTCAATAAAAAATTAACACAAAATTTTTTTGAATTAAATTTAACCCCGACAACTCATTAAAAAAAATATTTAGTTTTTATAAGATTGTTAAACCCTTAACTTCACTATTCCAAAAAAATGGCTTCAATTACGAATAAATAATTTTAAAAAATTTAAAGATTGTAAATATTAAAATAATTTTGGTAGCTTTTCTTTATACACAACATGGAGAATTAAAAAAGAAATAATACTGAAGGGATCCCTCTATCCACTTAGCGTGTGTACCGATTTAATTTTGGCGGATTTGGAGTAAAATTTTAAAGAATATATTTTTGGTGAAGAAAAAAGAAAATGGTCAATTAATAAATTTGAAAACAAAAACTCTATAGATTATTTGTTAGGACAATATGGCCTCGAACTTGAATAATTTTCATTTTCATTGCACAATTAAAGGTTAAAAAAAATAATTTTTATTTTTAATACAAATTATATCAAACTTAACATTTAATTTTCTTTAAATTATTTATTCGTAATTGGAGGAGCGAAAGTAATGTAAAATTTCAGCCATTTTTTTTTTTTGGCTTAGTGTAGTTAAAGGTTAATAATCTTATAAAAACTAAATATTTTTTACTTGAGTTGTCGGGATTAAATATAATTCAAAATTCAAAAAACTTTTTGTGTTCATTTTTTTTTGAACTTTTTTAAAATTTTTTTTTTTATGAAAATATGCCCTTTTTGAAAAACGCTAAAATTTTCAAAGTCTTTTAGCGACCTCTAAATTTGTTTCGAAAATTTTGAGAAAAAAATAAAGAATTTTTTTTCATAAATCTTAACCCGGGATTGTCCCCTTCAAAGTTCGACATTTGGTTTTTTTAAGAAGCAGCCTAGTGTACATATAAATTATTTGCAGATTTATAAATGCTACGATCTAGAAAAATAATGGATTTTTAGTTTATATGCTTTGGTTTTTTCGTGCACTGTGTAATTAAACTTTAATAACTTTAACTTAAATACAATTGAAAATGTTATAGAAAAATTTATATAACTGTATATTTATACACAATACGAAAATAATGTTGACATATTTAATCTTTTATTTTAGTTTATTTTCCGTTTTATAACTTTTTTTTTTTAGCAGTGTTTATTTAATATATATAATTTTTATTAAAAAGAAATATATTTTATTTTTTCTTCTTCTCTATAGTTAGTTTTTATTATTATTATTATATTATAATATAGTTTTTTACACCTTGTAGATAAAAAACGTAAAAATTTAAAATAAAACAACATTACAACATAATAAAATAATTTAATAGCATTGTAAGTAAGCACATTATTAACATTATATACTCATTTTATTATTAATAATATAATAAGAAGTGAGTGTTAGTTACTACCTACTATATAAACTACAAATCTATCGTAAAACAAAAAATCAAAAAAAATCCTATCAATAGAAACCTTTAATTGTTTTTTGTTTTATTTTTTTTTTTTTTTTTTTTAAATGTTTCCCTTCATTGGACATTTCTTTTTATTAATTTTTATTATTATTTAATATCTTGTTATATTTTTCTTTAGAAAAAAAAAATATAAACAAGTTACAATTATACTTTTTAAATCTTAATTAGAATTCGTTGTTATGTTTAGTTTAAATTGCATAACAATTTGTAAGGATGCTAAAGAACACATTTTTCGTTTTCAATAAATAAATAAATACTTTACTAAAATAATTTATATAACTTAAGTTTTATAAAACTAGAGGTTTTTAATTAAATTTAATTACACATGATTTCAAATTGAAGATTTCAATCAGTTGTAGTGTACTTTTGAATATGTTTCTAAGAATGAAAATAAAATTGATTTCAATAAGATTTTCAATTTTACTCAATAGAGCACTTCAACTTCAGTTGGTGTCACAGTCAAAAATGTTTGACAGTAGAATCTACAGGGGGGTTAGATTAGATTATAGTGGCACTATGCACCGCGACCAGAAATTGGTATTTTGTGCTGCCAGCGAATACACCCTATAGGTTCAGGCTCCCTACGAAGCCAATTATCCTACCAGGTGAACAGTTCCAAACGTCCGATGGCGTCACTATTCGATCACCAAAATAACGCACCCTCCTGTCGGAGAGCCTCGGACATTTGCAGAGAACATGCTCAGAGGTCTCGGGTTCCAATTCACAAAACCTGCACGTATCCGTAGAGGATCGTCCCATCTTGTACAATTGATACCTAAGGCCACAGTGTCCTGTGAGGTAACCCGTTACGGTCCTTAGTTCGCCCCTCGTCATAGACAAGAGTTTCCGCGACCTCTCCCCAGAGGGAGATATAAACAGCCTCGCCTGTCGCTGCCCAGGCGATCTGGCCCAATAGGCCCCAAACTCCGACTCCTACAGGGGGGTTATTATGTAAATCGATTTGAAAATTTTTGTTCGAATTCGAAAATTGTAAAACTCTTGTAAGATGATATCCATGCTTAAAAGTCCAAGTTTTTTCTATTTTTCATATTTACTAGATCATTGCCTAAACGTTTTCAACATTTTTACCAGTTTAAAAAATGCTTTTTATTACTTTATTTTCAATATGAAAATTCGGTTCGAATTGGATTTCTTTTCGAATCGAATACATAATAACCCCCCTGAAAAGGATAATTAAAAAAAAAAAATAATAATAAAAATGTAGCTGTTTTTAACTGTTGAAAAACAACTAACAAATGTAGTAAAAACAACTAACAATGTCGTAAAAACAACAAAACATTTTTTACTACAAATATATTGAAACAACTGTAAAAATTGTTAAAAACTACTGTTTTTTAACAGTTATTCTTTCGGTATTTCAAAAATATTTAATAATTTTTTTTTTTTTTTTCAATTACAATAAGAATTTGTATTTCCTACATCCTGGTTAAAGTCGAAATTTCAAACAGTACTTATGACATTTTAATGCATTGAAGATACAATGAAAATTTCTAACTATACAGTGCCACGGTGAAAATATACTTTTAAAATGAACTAGATTTTCAGAATTTTTAATACACCCTCAAAATCTAAAGTTATCGATAAAAAAAACATTTTTTTTAAGACTCCACAGACTAATAATTTCGTAACTAACGAGGAATGTACTCGAATCTAAACACCCCGATTTTGAAGAAATTTGGATATGTAATAAAGAAGAAAAAAAAGTAAAATCGACCTGTCTCGGCTTATCGGCCATCTCGGGATTTTAATGTGTCAAAATCGGGTTCAAAAATGGGACTTTTTTGCTGTTTAAGGTATTTGAACCAAAGTAACTATATACAAGTGTGTTATCGTTGGAAAGGGATTTTTGAGGACGTTTTCATTGTACCTTTTTCTGGTACTTTTTTTAATTTGTTGTGTTAAAAATTGTATACTTTTTGGGGTACTTTATATGGAGAACATACCGCTATGGCTGCCAAATTCACATATTTTTTTTATATTCATTTTAAGCGGGCACTTCTTTTTTGGTTTTTAAATTTTCATGCCGTTTTAGGTTTAACAAGATTTTTCCGGAAACACATTTTTTGTACTTTTTTAAAGAATTTTTCTGTATTAAACATAGACAATATGCATATCAAACTTCATATTTTTGAAATTATATTAAATATGTCTAATTAATGTTTTAAATTTCGTTCATTTAAAATGTACTCCCATACAAAAAGTTAAGAAAATAGTTTTTTTAATTTAAAAAAGAAATTACAGAGCGTTAATTTACTTTCAAAAATATGAAGTTTGATATGCATATTGTCTATGTTTAACACAGAAACTCTTTAAAAAAAAGTACAAAAAATGTGTTTCCGAAAAAAATTTTGTTAAACCTAAAATGGCAGGAATATTGAAAACCCCAAAAATACGTGTCCGCTTAAATTTAATAAATAAATATCCCTTTCCGACGATACCACATTTGCATATAGTTAGTTTGGTTCAAATACCAAAAAAACGAAAAAATACGATTTTTTAACCTGACTTTGACCCATTAAAATCCCGAGATGGCCGGTAAGAGAAAAAGAAAATAAATGAAAAAGGCACTTTTTTGAAAAAGAGTAGTTTTTTTTTGAAACATGTACTTTTTGGCAAAGAGCAGTTTTTCGAAAATGTACTTTTTTGAAGAAAGATACGTTTTATTTTTTTAGAAGTAACATGTTTTTAAAAAAAGAATTTTTTTTTTAAAATGTATTTTTTTTTTAAATGTACTTTTTTCAAAAAAGAAACTTTTTTGTATTAGATATTTTTTTTTTTTGAAAAAAAAAATATATATGTTTTTTAAAGTAACTTTTTTTATAAAAGCTAATTTTTACTGCCTTTTTATATAAATGTACTGTTTGTGAAAAGGTTTACTTTTATTGAAAAAGATACGTTTGTTTTAAAAAGATAATTTTGGTTTAAAAGGGTATTTTTTAAAGGGTACTTTTATTGAAAAAAATACTTTTTTTAGTAAAACGTACTTTTTTGAAAAGAGTTAATTGAAAAGGTTAATTTTTATGAAAATGGTGCTTTTTTTGAAAAAAGGATTTTTTGTAAAAAAATGGGGTTATTATGTAATTCGTTTCGAAAATTTTTGTTCGAGTTCGGAAATTTTAAAACTTTTGTAAAATGATATCCGTGCTTAAAAGTCTAACTTTTTTTTACTTTTCGCATTTACTAGATCATTGTCTACCTGTTTTCAACATTTTTACCCATTAAAAAGTACTATTAATTACTTTATTTTCAATGTGAAAATTCTGTTCGAATCGAATTACGTAATAACCAACAAGGTACTTTTTTCAAAAACCGTACTTTTTTTGAACAAGTGTACCTTTTTGAAAAGGGTTTTTTAGAAAAAGATACTTTTTGAAAACAAGATACTTTTTATTTGAAAAAGAGTACTGTTTTTTGAAAAAGAGTACTTTTTTTGAAAAAGTTACTTATTTTGAAAAAAAGTACCTTTTTTATAAAAAATAGATATGCTATATGGAAAAACTGTGCAATCGTTATTTTTTTTACTTATTTACAACTTATTAAATGTCTAATTTTTTTTATATTTAGCATGGATAACATAAATTATATATAATCCAACATTCCCGTTATAATTTCAAATGAATCTTTAGCAGTTGATTCTATAGAGGCACTGGGCAGCAGATAACCATGAACACCATTATCGGCTAATTGTAAAGTATAACTAAATGGTATACCCACTTCATAAGCAGCAAAAGCATCAGAACAACCTAATACACGGCATTGAATACGAGGTAAGTATTTCAAATAATTATTAGTATCATAAAGTAATTACGACATACCTGAACGATTTTCTACTAAATCATTAGAAGAATCAATTTTATATCTTGCTTTACTGCCCTTTTTACGTAAACCATCCGTGCCCACCATGGCTACATCTAATAAATCATCTAAACGTTCCGTATCATAAGTGGTATTGGCCTTATAAGGATAACTTATAATTTGACCATAGGCCTGCATGGATACAAAAAGCTGAAAAGTTAAAAATTAGTTAACAGATTTAACGGAAAATTAAAAAAAAATTTAAATAATACACTGAAGTTATCAATTGTGATTCAGATTTATTAATTTTATTTCAGAAATTATCAATAGAATTTAAGATTTTTCAATTGTATTTCAGATTTAAAGAAATTATCAATTGTAAAGGGTCCGCCATCTAACGTTTTTTTTCAACTAGTGCTTATTTCGTGAATGGTAACACTTAGTTCATGTCTGATTTGACAGATAATTAGTTGTATCCTTCCGCTGAACGAATATGGTTGTGTATACGCTTGAACAACGCTGGGAAATATTGCGACATTACTTTGAAAATCATGGTAATGTTGCAGAATGTGAGAAGCACCGTCAGCTCCGTATGTTCGTTATGTATGTAAACAAGCAAAATTGTCGCATTTGGGGCACAGAAAACCCGCACGCATACATTGAAAAGCCGATACACCCAAAACGAGTCACTGTTTGGTGCGGATTTTGGTCCAGAGGCATAATTGGGCCATTTTTCTTCGAAAATGAGCAAGAAGTGGCCGTTACAGTCAATGGCGATCGTTATCGGGCCATGTTGAACGAATTTTTGTTCACAAAAATTGAAGAGGACGATATTGGCCACATTTGGTTTCAACAGGACGGCGCTACGTGCCACACAGCCGAAGCTACACTCGATGTTTTGCGCCCTGTTTTTGAAGATCGCATTATTAGCCGCAAAGCTGATGTCGTTTGGCCATCTCGGAGCTGCGATCTGACACCGTTGGACTATTATTTGTGGAGTGCCGTCAATGATAAGTGTTACTCCAACAAGCCAAAGACATATTCGTGAAGCCATTGGTGAAATACAGCTGCACACAATCGATAATGTGCTTAAAAATTGGACCGATCGTGTAGGCTACTGCATGGCCAGCCGAGCCAGCCATTTGAATGAAATTATTTTCCATTATTAACCGGAAGTATTGTACTTTCAAATAAAAAAGGAAATTTGAGAAAATATTCAGTAGTTTTTTTTTATAGCATTTTCAAAAAAAAAAAAGTTATCTGGCGGACCCTTTATTTTAAAAACTATCAATTGTTTTTTAGAAATTACCAATTGTATTTGAGAAATTGTTAATTTTATTTCAGAAATTGTTAATTGTATATCAGAAACTGTCAATTGTATTTCAGATGTTATCATTTGTATTTCAGAATTTATCATTCAGAATTTCAGAATTTATCAATTTTATTTCAGAAATTGTCAATTGTATTTCAGAAATGCTAATTAAAAATTTTAATAATTTCTGAAATACAATTGATAATTTCTGAAATAGAATTAACTATTTCTGAACTACAATTGACAATTTCTGAAATAGAAATAACAATTTTTTAAATACAATTAATAACTTCTGAAATACAATTGACAATTTCTGAAATAGAATTAACTATTTCTGAACTAAAATTGACAATTTCTGAAATAGAATTAACAATTTTTGAAATACAATTAATAACTTCTGAAATACAATTGATAATTTCTAAAATACAATTGATTATTTCTGAAATACAATTGACAATTTCTGAAATAGAATTAACTATTTCTGAACTACAATTGACAATTTCTGAAATAGAAATAACAATTTTTGAAATAAAATTAATAATTTCTAAAATACAATTGATAATTTCTGAAATGCAATTGATTATTTCTGAAATACAATTGACGATTTCTGAAATAGAATTGATAATTTCAGAAATACTATTAATAATTTCTGAAATTCAATTAGTAATTTCTGAAATACAATTGACAATTTCTGAAATACAATTGGTAATTTTTGAAATACAATTGAAGAAGGGCTTATTGTAAAAACTTAATAAGCCACATTTAATTTTTAGTTAGTTTTCGCCTTTTAAGAAGTGAATTAATTAAGGAAACTGGATATTGCAGCACTATTATACTTGATATACGTGTGACAAGTGTTTAAGCATGACTCGTTCATTATTTAATAAACGGATCAACTAGAAAACAGCGAAAACTAGAAAATTGTAAATGTGGCTTATCAAGTTTTTACAATAAGCGTTTTAATTGATAATTTCTGAAATCCAATTGTTAAATTTTAAATTTAATTGATAAAACTGAAATTCAAATGATAATTCATGAAGTACAATTAATAAATCTGAAATACAATTGTTAATTTCTGAAATTCAATTGAAAATTATGTAGTTTACCTTAATTTGTGCCCTGTAATCCATTAAGAATTCCGATAGAGCTTTTGTTTCCGGTTCTGAGAATGGTACTGGTCCAGAAAAAAATTCATTGCATTGTGATTTTGAACTGCCACGCCTACCCCATTGATAATGCCAATTACGATCCAAATCAACACCAAAACATACCTTCTCCTTGGCCCTTTTCTTTTGCAACCAGGTCATGGCTGAATTGATAATGCCTGAGGGACGTGAAACATGTCTGGATCTAGATTTTTTCCAAAAACGATCATATTCATGACTATAAACATAACCGTCCGGATTTAAAACCGGCATAATATACCAAGTTGTATTGCGTATGAAACTCTGGTCGTCAGTAGAGTTTTCTAAAAAAATAAAAGACAAGTTTGAAATTTCAAAAATTATTGAGTGGCAGGCAGTTTTGAAATGTTTACAAAATCATAAAATATTCTGTTTATAAGCTTCAAAATTTTTATTGTGCCGTTTTTTTTTTTTAAATATGCAAAATTCTTGTGATTTCAGCCGCATCCGTAAATGCATGAAAAGTAAGTTTCCATGTAATTGTCAAAAATGTGAAAAACTTAAATCGGTGGTTACGCCAGATCATGAAAGTTATGGTGGATCGCTCTATAAACAAGGATTTGATGCTACAATAGCTGGAGATGTTCCTCAAAGGAGTAATACTTTTGCAACTGATCTTTGTATGAACAAAGATCGGTCCTTAGAAGATGTTGCAACCTTAGGTAACAAGTTTACTTTAAAAGGATTTTCACCCAAGTCAAAATGTGAAAAATTAAACAATGTTTCAATTCCGAAATTTGGAGTTACAGCATCTAATTTTTCTTCACTTCTTTTTGATATTGTTGGAATTATTGCGTAAGAATTTATATCATTGAAAGAATATTTTAATAACATCCTTAATGTTTCCCTTATTGTAGTTTTTTCATAATGGCTTCTCTTATGTTTTGGATAACAATTAGTATACATTTGTGCCGTTTGATAATTATGATCTACAAATCGGGAAGGTATTAAATCTGCAAACCTAGCTTAAACAATATTTACCAATCTATTTTCCTATTCTGTTTAGGAAAGCTCAAATTATCTCTTTAGTTTTGTTAGCGTTACTCTGTTTATGCATAACTTTTCATGCTTTACCAGGCCATCATAAGTCCTTAATTCCGTCTACCCAAGCACACTTAAAATTACCCGATTCAAAATCAACAGAAAGAATTAAACCAGTCTCTGAAAAATCTTGTGAAAATCTAGTCAAAAAAGATTCAAAACTTGCATCTCAACCTTCTAAATACGCCCAATTTATATCAAGTCTAAAGGATAAAATTAACAAGTCATTTTGTAAATGTAATGGTTATAAAATTAAAAAATCCAAATCTTCCACCAGCCCTAATAATTGTAAGATGCATAGCTCTCCGACTCCTTCTCTGTGTGATTTGTGTTCTAAAATAATTAAAACAAAAAAGTCAAATACAGAATCAACACTTTCTGATGAGGAAGTCCGTGAAATGTTTAAGAAATCAAAATTGTATGCCATACCTACTGAAATGAAATCTCCACCATCTTCTCTAGTTTATCTGGTCGAATATTTATCAAATTTATATTATGGCACATCTTAAAAATTTATATTCGAAAACATCGATTTGTAGGATACGCTAAAATTATTTTTGTTTTTTTTTGAATTATAAATCGGCTTGAATGGTTTCTTGTGACTAAATTTCTTTTAAAATTTAAACCCACAATATTGATGTAATGTAATAAACAATTAATATGACATATTAAACAATTAATATGATATAATTAACAATTATTAAATTTAAATTTTGCTATGTAAAAAAATCTCTTATTAACATTCCTCTGTGGATTTTTTTCTATACACGCAAGGAAAAAACATGGTTGGGGCAAACATATTCGAACAACATCATACACTTTTGGATTTATGATTGCGACAATCATGTTACTATGGTTGTGACAACCATACTCGTATCTTTTACTTATTCATAATATGATAATTAAAAAAATAAATAAAAAAATTGATCTCAATATTATCATATTATGGTTATGGTTATGGAAAGGTTTAAAAATTATCATAGTATGGTTTCTACATTATTCTCCCAGTATTCTGTTGAAGCTGGATTAAAAAATCATGCATTTTGTTTTTAATAATACAAACACATATTTATTTAATAATTTACACATTTAAATAAACTTATTTTACAATAATTTAGGTAATCAAACTATCTTTGCATTGACGAAAAAGATGTGTATTATTTATAAAGGAGTTACATAAATCATTATTTTGTCACTATGTGATGTTTACATAAATTTTTTATTTTAGTATCTAAAAAAGCAAAACTAAACTTTCTCTTTTTCAGCACAAATCTTATTTTGTCAGAAAAAATAATAAAGTGGAAACATGTGATTACAGTATAAATACGCATTAATATATTGTTAAGATTACAATTTCACAATACATTTATAATGATCATTACATATTTGTAGCAATCACAATATTTGCACTATAACCTAGTTATCATATCATGATCATGGCAAATAATTTCGTCATAATTTATTACCTTATCATGATTATTGCAAACATATTATGATTATATTGTACTACATACTTAAAAGCACATGTTTTTTGTCTAAAGTTTTTTTTTAATATTTCTTGAATTCTTTTTTGTTTACAATTTATTTTGCGTGAGTACAACAAATTTAAAAATAAATCACTTTTTATTTAATTTATAATACTGTTATGTACAATAAACAATAACTTCATTTAAGGGATGCGTGTCAATTTAACTTTTGCCTTGGCTCCCGGGTTAAGGCTACCAAATTATTTATTCTCTCACTTAAAATATTACCATAACAATTAACACTACTGCGTTATTATTCTGTTTTTATATATTTTTTTTTAATAAAGGGTCCGCCAAATAACTTTTTTTTTTGAACTTCTGAACCAATTGGACTTTGTATGGCGTCATACTAAGGTCTTTATGCAAAATTCGTCTCAATGATGTCTCCGAAATGTTCAATTGTTGAGAACGACAGTGAATTGATGTTGATGGCGCTTCACGCATACTTTCTGCCACAGCAGCAATATTCTCGGGTGTACGCACTGTTTTTGGCTTTTCACGCTTTGGTTTATCGATGAGGATGCCAGTTTCTTTCACTTTTTTCACAAGATAACGAACATACGGACCATATTCGTTCAGCGGAAGGATAAAACTAATTATCTGTCAAATCAGGCATGAGCTAAGTGTTACCATTCACGAAATAAGCACTAGTTGAAAAAAGAAAACGTTAGATGGCGGACCCTTTATTATTTAAGTTGTTCTGATTGACTGCTTCTCACAACTTCTTTTCACAAAATCTTAAACAATAATGCCACTAAAAGTGGAAAGGAGACTATAAGACTGATCATCTTATAGTTGGCGCAACTATAATATGGCTGTAGTAAGAGAGAGGAATATGATAGTAAGTACTATATTATGATTGTATACAAGAGAATAATATGATAACCAAAAAAAAAAGTGATTTTTATTTTAACATGATTAAAGCAACCATATTATTGGTGAAATATGATTGATACAAGAATAATTTAATTGAAACAAACATTTATGGCTGTAGGAAACATAGTTTTGTGGCCGAAATTATATTGCAACCATATTTTGTCTCTGCGTGTAACAGAACCAGCAGTAGATAAGGTCTTGTTTACAACCGGTTCTTTAGAACATAAAATGTTTCTATATCGAGGAAGTGATATTAAACACGAAGGCAAACGAACGAGTTTTCTGGGAGTCCTTACTTAACAATTTTTTGTTTCTCTAAAGTTTCTTATAATACTTTTTAGCCTCATTGTCACAATGTCCCATTAGCTACTAACTGGGACTTTTAACTGACACATTTGTTGTTGTTTCACTTATAAATTTTCAATTTAACTGTTTGTTAACTTTTACCTGGACATTCGGCAATCGGGCATTAAGGTTTGTAATTAAAAAAATAAAAATAATATATTCTCACTACATTGCTAGGTCTGTCAAAAAACAGAGCAGTATTTGGAAGATGACAAAGCCAATTGTGATAATATTTTGTTGTTGTTTTTGTTTTTTCTTTGATATTTTAAATTTTGAATCACGCTCCTAGACGAGGACAAGAAACTCTCATTGAGTTTGTGATTTAACATAACAAATATCTCTAGAAATTCTAATAACAAAGTCCCCTGAAGATTTCCTTGGGCAGGAATGAAATCCGGATAGGGACAAGCCTACAGCAGATTGTTTTCACAATTTGTTAAATAAGTTTTGGGACTTTAGCACATTTAATTACTATAAATATATTCTCTTACTTTTCATAATTTTCAATAGCTCATTTATAATCCATGTTGCTGTAGCAGGTCCAATCCATTCCATACCATGAGTACCGGCCTCTATAAACACAGCATTTGCTAAACCTATCCTCTTCTTATGTCTCAATTTGGTTTTTTGATGAGCAGGATAATTAACAGCATTTACTGCTGCGGCTTCTTTACTTTCAATTTTCATAACAATCAATGGCCGACCTTCATAAGAACGACCAATATGTATCAGCTCTACCAAATGGGGAAAACGCATGCGCATAGTTTCCAAGTATTTAATAATGTCATCATACTCATAATACTTATGCCATGTCATGGTAGGTGGCATTGGATGTTTTCCCTTTTGTTTTTTAGGATTTTGGGTGGTAGTGAAAAAATAATCTTCCTTGGTTTTTTCATAAGCTATAGCTTTACCAACATCAAATATTAAAACTTCATGATCAATCAGTTCAAATGTTAAAGAAGCTTGAAAATCAACTAACATTTTGGGAGGTACTAAAACATCCGTTAAACCTCTGAAAATAAAAATAAATTAGAAAAGTATAAATAAAGATGTCCATTAATTTTCGTCGATTTTCGTTCATTACACCCCCCAGTTTTTATTGCAAATGGTTACAAATATAAAAAGTCGACTTTTTTTTTGGAAAACGTTAACCTGTGCCGAATTTCGGCCGTAAATGAAAAATTTTTGAAAAAGTGTATTTTTATTAAAAAGTGTATTTTTATTATTTTATTATTCAAAATGACGCACAAATTTGATGAAAAATGCTTAAACGTGATTTTTTAAAATTTATTTGACAGACTTTTTAAAATGCCTAAATTGGACATGTCGATTGCTATTTTAATAATATAATAGTTGTTACTTGGGACTAGTTAATTGAATGGACCAATTAATTGACGAATTAATTGGCATTGTTTGCCAATTTAATTACAATTGTCCAGAAAAAAAAATTAATTTCCAAATATAGTTAAAAATCTTTTATTTGCGTACTAATTTTAAAAATATTCGGTATTTTATCAAGTACAGTAGTGGTCAAAACATTTGGAACTGAGATCGCATTTGTTGTTTTCATTGCTTTATTTTCTTCAAATCACACTTAGTTATTAAAATTTATTTTTTACATATTCTTCTTACATTGTTTTATGTTAAACAAATAAAAAAAAATTAATTCCGTTAAATTAAAACAACAAAAAAATTAATAATAATAGATGTATTCAATATGCAGGTGTTCAAAACATTTGCAACTCTCATTATTCTTACTCTTAACGAAACAATTTATATTAACAAATGCTAGGATATAGCGGTAATCGCATTCCTTCTTAATATGAGGTTCAGGCCGTTACATTTTTTAAACAAATGTATTATAATCATTGTTCTTTAATAGTTGTAATAAGATGTTGGAAGCATAAACATCGTAAGAATAATTTTTGTAAAAATGGCAGGAAATAAATACAATTCTGATTTTAAATCAAAAGTTTTAAATGATTTTCAATTGAAATTTCCCAAAAAGAAATTTCTATAAAGTACTCCGTTTCAAAATCAACGATTTGCCGCATAGTTAATAGTGGTAACATCTACACAACTCATAAAGGTGGAAGAACCCGTATTACAACTGTAAGAGAATATCGGAAAATCAAGAATTTTTTTACGAAATATCCCAAAGCAGTTCCCAGAGAAGCTAAAACTGAACTTTTAATAGATGCCAGTCTTCCCACCATTAAAATAAGAGCCCGAGAATATGATCTTAGAAGTTATACATGTACAAAAAAACCGTTTGTGTCGGAAAAAAACCGAAAAGCTCGGCTTGACTTTACACGCACCCATTTGAACTGGACTCAGCAGCAATGGAAAAAGGTATTGTGGTCAGAAGAGTCTAAATTCAAACTCCGGGGATCAGATGGAAGAGGCAATGTTCGAAGACCACGAGGCGAAAAGTTTAGTCCCAGATACACAACCGCCGCAGTGAAGCGCAGAGGTGGAAACATTATGGTGGGGGGGTTTTTTTCAGGAAATGGGATTGGCCCAATTCACCGAATTACTAGCACAATGACGGCCACAATCTATAGAGATCTTTTGAGTTCAGTTATGCTTCCGTATGCTGAATGGGAAATGCCACTCTCATGGACCTTCCAGCACGACAACGACCCAAAACATACGGCGGGTGTTGTAAAAGTTTGGCTGCAGGAAAATGAAATTAATATCATGTCGTGGCCGGCTCAATCTATCGATCTCAACCCGATTGAGAACATGTGGATGATTGTAAAACGGAATATCGGGAATAAAGTATTCCGAAATGATGATGAACTCTTCGTCGAGTTGGAGAAGCAGTGTGAATGAAATTTCTGACGATTATATTAAAAAGCTCATTGCCTCAATGCCTAAAAGGTGTTCAGAAGTTATAAAAACGAATGGCTACGCTACAAAATTGTTTGTATTTCCTGTTAATTACTTTAAGAGTTGCAAATGTTTTAAGCACTGCACTATCGACTTATTTTGCTAAAATTACTTTTTTTTATTTTTGAGAAGTTATGAATAATTTTTTTGTATTTGTAAAATAATATGCTATAACTGAATTTAATAAAAAAAAAAACAAAAACTTATACCACAAATCTTTTTGATCAAAAAATTATATTTACCTATACCATGATTTCAGTTGCAAATGTTTTGAACACCACTGTATATATTATCAAAATGATTAATCCGTAACCAAACAAGACTAATAGTGTTGCATGAAATAGCGAATACTTTTAAAGTTGGGACATACATTTTAAATTTTTATCGTATTTCTCCAAAGCAAAACACTTTTCGTAAACAATTATTTTTGCGTCAATTGCAATTGATTATTGTAGGCATTGCACTATGGTTTCAAACACAACTTTTCTTGGCCAAAATTATTAGAATGAAAAAAAATTATAATTTTGGTTTAAAATAGGATTTCTATGGAAATTGCAATCCATTTATGCATTTTTTGTCACATTAACCCTTTAATGCACCTCCGTTTTTTTTTTTTGGATTATATTAATTCATTATTGGGTTGAAATTATTTTTAAATAATATTATATGTATGTATGTCTAGTACAAAGAACTCTCAATTTACTAACAAAGTTGCAAAGTTGCCTGACAAAGCCAAAAATAGTATTGCACTTTTAACTATCACTTTCTATCAATTTTTTTTAGGCCTATTTAAAGTTACACATTTTTATCAAAATTGTTTTTCTGGTTTGCATAAAATATTAAATTTTTTATTTTTTTTTTAACACGCGAATTTTTTTTTAACTTTTTTAATAAAAAATTATTATTATACTAGCATTTAAAGTTTTTTTCATATCAAATATTATTGGAAACTTTTTACATTTAAAAACAAAAAATTAAAAAAATAAATAGTAAAAAAACGTGGTTTTTATTCTTTTATTAGATTTGCCCATAAACTTCAACTCCAGTTTGTTGTATTATAACGGTAAATGAGTATTTACAAAAACAAAATCTGGTTTCTGTTGTTCGGAAATGTTTATTATTAGATTGCAACAAGAAATAAACGAAAAGTGAATGTGAGAAAAAAATACTTTTGGCTACGAAAAGTTATATTTGAAACCACAGTGCAGCGGTGCGATTTCATTACCATTGGTCTAATCAATGCCAATTAAACAAAATTTGCCATTAAAATGGTAATGAAATATTTTGGCATTGACATTAACCACAAGTAATGCCAATTATATTTCAATGCCAATGACAAATTCCCACGTATGGTGTGGAGAGACTCCTTTCCAGGACATTTTATGATATTTGGTTATTTTGTCAAAAATTTAACAACATTTAAATGCTTTCATTAAAATTTGCATAATTTTCGGTAAAGTATCTCTTCATTTTGATTACACTATAATTAACTTTACTTTTATTTCAAAAATATTTAACCGTTAATGGCCTGAGGACAAAAAAGACCCATAAAACTCAGACCCAGATTTTCATTAAATTTTGATATGTGGTAAAGGGTACTAAACTAATGAACGAGTGCAATTATTTATGGTACCAATCATACTTTTAAGGGTGGTGCCGAAAATGCCTCCAGTTTGCTTTTTTCACATTTATTCCACGGAAACTATACACCCGGAGAAAAACCAGGAATAAGTTTCATCAATTTTCGTCCAATGTAACAATTTCATCAGTTGTATATATAATAATACTGTAATGACCATATTCTTGTCTTCATGAATTTTTTCTACACAAAGATAATGAAATCATTACTAATACAAAATATGCTTCATATATATAGTGAAACATTCCATAAATATGATGAAATTGATTTTGTTTTTTATGAAATGTTTCATAAATACTATGAACAGTTACATTGGATGTCATAAATATGATAAAGCTTTTCCTTTTTTGAGTGTACAAAAATGAGTATCAAACTGAAGGTGTTTTAAAGATTTCTGTAACGATTTACCAAACAAATTTAAAGAGGTAATGTATGAACTTGTTTTTCCTGTGGCCATTTCAGACCCCACCTTTTTAACCTTTAAAAGCAAGATTGATACGATAAAGAATTGCACTTGTTCGTGATCCAAAATTAATCAAAATCCGAAAGAAGTCATTCTGTAACCATCTAAGTGGGTATTTTTTTGGTTAAAAGTGAAAACATTAACCCTATATGGATCAATTTGCATAACATTATTATTTGTATCAAGTGGAATTTTTTGTTTGTCAATTTAAAAGCTTTGCATTCTTCTAGTCTTAATATAAATTACGTTTTAATGGATCTTTTTGCCCCAGGGTATTAACGGTTAAAGATTTTTTTATATAAAAGTAAAGATAATTATAGTCTAACCATTTAGTTGAAATTTTTCCTGAAATTATGCAAACTTTGATGAAAATATTCAATTCTTATCATAGAAGATAACCGATTCGATGCGGGTATCGGTTGGATAACGCTATTTTAATTTATTTCGGTAAAGGTATTTTAGGGGTAATGATATTTCAGTTATTTGGGTATCGGTTTTTTACGTTATTTTAAGGATAACTGTTTTACAGTTATTTTGGTAACGGTATTTTAAGGGTAACGTTATTTTAGTTATTCAGGTAATGTCAATGAACACCGATATTTTTAAGCCCCATTATGACCGAATTCCAATGACTGGCTAGTTAATGATAAATCTTTGAAAATATATATCTATTAACAGTTATTTATTCCTTTATCTTGTTAAATTATTTCGGTAATGGTATTTTAAGGACAACGCTATTTAAATTATTTCGGTAACGGTATTTTAATTACTTCGGTAACGGTATTTTAAGGATATTGCAATTTTAGTTACACCGGTAACGGTATTTTACGGATAACGATATTACAATTATTTCGGTATCGGCTTTTCAGGGATAACGATAGTCAGTTGAAAGGGGTTTGAATCGATAACGGTATGGCCTGTTATCAATGATATTTATAAAATGTCCTGGAAAGGAATCGTTCCACAACAATTATGTATATGTATTATAAAAATAACAATGAACATCTCCATATTAGGCATTTCAAAAAATCTTTAAAATTAATTTTAAAAAAACAATTTTTTGCATTTTTGATATCATTTTTGATATCAGGCTAAAGTGACTTAATTATATCCGATGAAGTCAGAAATTCATATCTGAATAATTTTGAGTATAATAAATGAATAAATGAAATGAAAAATTAAAATTATGAAAATTTTGAATCTTGTGAATTTTTAATAAAAATACACGTTTTTTACAAATGAACCATTTTCGGCCGAAATTCGACATGGGTTAACATTTTCCAAAAAAAACTTGATTTCTTCTATTTGAAACCATTTATGTAGAATAAAACTATGGGTGTAATGACAAATCAATTTTTAAGAGACACCCTAGTTTAGATTGTTGAGAAAGTACTTGTGTCATAAATTACCTTAAACTTGGTCCCTTTAACCACTGTAACTTAATGCCATCTTCACTTTTCTTATATTCCTCTAAAGCTCTGACTTGTGTATCATCTTGTGGTTTCAAGCGCCATATTTGATATTTATCATATGTTATCTTTTGGGGAATTTCCGGATTTGCGGTAGTTGTACTTGTTGCCTTAGCCCACATATCCTTCAAAGGATTTTGTGTCGAAGACGACGTTTGATTGATAATATGATGTGCTAATATACCAATCCAATTTTGTGGATTTCTCAAGGGATCCACTATAGTTAATATGGGTACTTGTGGAATTTGTGTTGTGGTGGATGTCGTTGTTGTTGTACGTTTTCTAGCCTTTGGTTTTGTCTCTCCAAACCAACTAGCGAACCATTCTAAATTCAATAAAAAAAAAACGCACAAAATAAAAATTATGATTCTTGTTTACTACGTACATAGACATTTTTACGACAAAGAAAGCGTAACCTCAGTTGAGCCCACTTAAAACTATGTAACAATTATCCGCTGCATGTGTGTCTGTATATCTTCTTATACT
This sequence comes from Delia radicum, assembly GCA_021234595.1. NCBI lineage: Eukaryota > Metazoa > Arthropoda > Insecta > Diptera > Anthomyiidae > Delia > Delia radicum. The sequence continues at coordinate 227,308,968 of CM037852.1, read as the reverse complement.
TTAGCATAAAGAATTCTGTATTCTGTTCTTTGAACTGGTTGGTTTGTTTTATGGTTTAATATGTCACCGAATAGTGACAGATACAGCCCAGGTATGAAAGTGCTAGTTATTTAAATTAATTTGTTGAAACTATCTAACGGACTTACACGTAATTTAGTTGTATTATAAGTTAAGTTTAAATGTCTTATACTCATGTTTGAAATAGTTTTTACAAAACTGAGTAAAAAAATTATATATGGTCTTATGTCTTTCCATCTTAAAATATATTATAATATGTGATTATATATGATGTCATACATGACCATATGTTATGTAGTAACATATATAACTATATATTTTTATATATTGACATTTATAAAATTAGATATTACATTCTCATATATAACACAATATTTAATCATATATGGTGACATATAAACTATATAAATTAAGATATGACAACATATACTGTCTTATAAAAAATATTTTTGTATATTATATTAGATTTGATTGTATATGGTGCCATATGCAATTCTATGTATAATTATATATGCCATTAAGATTAACAATTTAGTTTGAGATATGATTATATATGGTTTAACATCATACATATTTTCTAAGCGTACAATACATAATTATATATTGTTATATATAACCCCATACATAATTATATATGAGCAGATGTCCAAATTATTTTTCTTTAACTGTTTTTTTATTTTTTTATTAGAAATAATATATGTCATAAAATATCTCATTCTATCCACCAAAAATTAGTAATCTATTTGTATCTAATTAGATTCAAGTAGTTCTAAATTAATCCCACTGTATATTTTGAGATCAATCAGGATCTTAAATTATATATTTTTGGATACCCCAATTTTGAGATCAATTTTGATCTAACTTAATCGGGTAATATATTTGAGGGATCTAATCGAATTTAACTGGAGACCCCAATTTTGAGAAAAACTAGGATACGAATAAATATCATTCTATATCAAATGAGATCTGATTTTGTATTTGAGATGTAATTTTTTTTTTGATCGGGAATGTAAAAAAAATATCTTTAACCATAAAATGCAAAAAATATTGCTGGACATATTAATAAATTTGTTTGAAATATCTCTATGTTTGATCATAGAAGGACATAAAATGCAATATAATAAACTTAAGACACATTTTTACAAAAGAAGCAAAGCAGTTGAAAGAATACAAATATAAGATTATATGAGGGTCATAAAGCACAAGGGGTTCATGTGTCTTTTTTTCTAAGACATGGAATTAGTAGGAATTAGTAGGTGAAGTTCAGAGCACAAGAGGTCAATGTGGCATTGCCTACCGGTTGCGAGTAGCGCTTCTCATTACAATACCTGTTTCGCGTGGAGTACAAAGGGTATATAAGCAGGTAAACCCCTTGTGATTTAAGGAATATTAAAATTCATTTACCGCATGGACTGAGGGGGTGAATTCAGAGAACTCCTGAGCTAAAATCTACTAATCTACTAATTGTAGCACTTGTTGTACTACCTGGGCACTCATTCATGGAGTGAGACCAAACTTTTGGAATTATAGAAATTACCAAAAAAAAAAATTCTGTCAAATTTATGTACCTCGAGATTGGCAGAAGCTTTGTGGCACATTCAAGTAAAAAATTTACTGAAACAGCAATGAAAAATGAGAACTTTATAACTCTTGACCATATCCAAAGATTTTTCAGAAATAGTGCACCGGGCATCCGCAAAATTAAATGGTTATTGGAAAGGATAACTCTTGCAACTTCTTATACAAAAAAGATCTTATGAATGAGTAAGAAAACTTCACCAGAGTAAACATGAAAGCTTCAAATTTTGGCCGAGCCGTGCAGTTTCTCCTACAACTTATTTATAAAAACAAAGTCAAACAACCGAAGTTTGTGAAATTCAAGAACCTAAAGGAATGCATCAAATACCGTCCTCACAATAGAATTAAAGAGATTTCGATCGAATGTCAAGGTGAGGATGAAGATGAGCCTAATGATGCCAAGGAATTTGACTATGACGACTAAAAAATGTATTAAAGAAAGAAAAAAGCGTTTCTTTCTTGTTAAACTCAAAATATTCTTACAGTAACTACATGTAGATCATTCGGGAAGTAAACTAGTAGTTGTTTTATGTGAAAATGAAAAACGACTAATTAACAACTGTACTTCAGTAACAGTTGTTTTGAGTAGTTATTTTAGTATTTTAATAAACAACTACCAAAACAGTAATTTTACAGTAAATAGTTAATTTTTATTAGTTATTTCAAAATAGCAGATTATGTCGAGTTTTTAAAAATTCTCAATGCATAAAAACGTCATAACTGCAATACCGTTTGGAATTTTGAATTTGCATTTTAACTAGGATGTAGGAAATATACATTTTTATTGTAATTAAAAGAAAAAAATATTGTTTTATTAAAAAATATTTTTAAAATACCGAAAAAAATAACTGTTTAAAACAGTAGTTTTTACAATTTATGTAGTCGTGTTATGTTTATTGTTTTGTTGCTCGTTTTTATGGTTTTCATTTAAGGTTAGTTGGTTTTGACCGCTTCGATAGTCGTTTTTACTATCATTGCAGTTGTTTTGTCCATAGTTAAAAACGACTACATGGTTAGTCATTTTTATGACAAATACAGTCATCGCATTTTTGATTACATTTGTAGTAATTTTTAGTTATTTCTACATTCTTAATTTCCTGAATGTTGGTAAACACACATGGGTTACATTAATAACATTTCACAATCATTCACTTGTGTTATCATTAATAACTTCAGACCTACGCTCACACTTGTGAGCTTAAACGCTTTCTTAGAAAATTTTTTAAAATTTTTAATACCACACATGGGGATTAGTAGCAACATCTGGTATTTAATAACAGGCAATAACTCAATAATAACCAATTAGATGTATTTTTTTTTTTTTGTGAAAAAGAGGAGCAACACTCGGAAATTCTTCCTATTAATTAATGTGTTGCTTTCTTTGGAAAGGGGATAGTGGAGAGATGAAAGTTGGTGAAAGATGAAGGCTTCAAATATGGCAACACTGTAATTGCGCGAGAAGATAAGTCTTAGAACAGTTGTTGGTCGCCACCTAATGTAGAGTTGGCGAATTTATTGAAGCTTTTTGTTTCATAGCCCTGATTCATTATTTTACTTCGGTGGGGTGCTATGGGAACACCGAAGGTAGGCGCAGCGATACATATAAGTGATAGAAAACTCATACATATTATTTTTCTAAATTGATGTTGTCGTCACCGGGAATCGAACCCGGGACCATCTGTGTAACAGTCCAACGCGCTAACCATTACACCACAACGTAAGAAAGTATTTGACCTATTATTAAATACACAAATATTGGTATTATGTCCCATAAAAAATATTTTTTCTTAGCAATTTAACTGTATATTCGTTTGAAACAACTTTACCGATTAAATTTTTAAATAACTGTTGAACTTTTATGGAAAAGTTCTTGTTTGTGTAGTTTTACAATACATAGTGTGTTTTTTAAATAATAAAATCAGATTAAGAATATATTTCATTAATATTTTTTAAATGCAGGTAATGTTGTTTTAACTGCATTTGTAGTTGTTTTTACTATGTTTGACAGTTAATTTTTAACAGTTAAAATAATTAAACGCGAATGTAGTGTACACCTTTTTAACTACACATAGGGAAATAAAGTGCCAATCGAATTTAAAAGTTTACATTAATGGTAACAACTTATAAACTCAGTTAACATTAGATTTCTGAATATTTCGGATGTTGGAACTAAATTTTAGTTGAATTAAACGAACTTTGTTGTAAAAACTAATGTTAAGTTGTGCCACCGTCTGAAATTCGTAATAACTGAATTTGAGTAGTAGAAACCGAATTTCAGTTGGCAAATAGCTAAATTTTTCTCTGTTTGTACAAATGTAGTTATTTTAACTGGCACTTGCAGTGGATTCTACCAACATAATTTTCTTAGTGTGGTTATCATTTGGGTTGTTTGCACAATGTGGTACATTTTTAGAGAAGACGGTCCCAAGTATATAACTTTTGAAAGGGTCCACGTATTTCAATGTAAAAGTATTTTTTTGTTGGAAAGCCTAAGGATTAAGCTTTCATTTACAATATCGATCATAAAAATCGAATGGAAATGATATTTAATATTAAGGATTAAACTTCTATAACACCAGTTTTTGCTAAATTATAGTGATATACACACATTTTTTTTAACAACTATGGGCTGGTAACTTATCTTTAAAGATGACAAAGTAAGACGCTATCTTTTTTCAATTTTTTCATTCATACACTCTAAAACGTAAATTAGCAAAATTATTTTTATTTGTTAAAATTACGTTTTTAAATAATTATTTATATATTATTTTATTATAATAAAACAATAAAAATATTTTATTATTTTCCAAAAATATACATATAGCAGACTTTTTTAGTTTTTTTTAGATGTTTTTATACAACTAAGATATAGCAAAAAGTCTATTTGATTTCAGTTAGTTAAATATTAATATCTAACCAACTAAGGGTTAACAAAATATTTAATAAATTTACCAATTTTTTTCTAACAATCAACTCATTGATTTTCCGTAAACCGCATTTTCTGATATTAACAACTTTAAACCCTTCTAACTAAGAATTTTCTTACACTGCAATCATTTTGGCTGACTTTACTGTTTTTTTTTTTTTAGTGTACACTATAGTGTCCCGATAAACATAAAACTATCAAGATCCTTTATCTGTTTAATAACCTTGTTTTTATAAAAAACCAGTATTTTAAATTTTTTAAAAGTAAAATTTCGAATTAGTTCGAATTAGTCCAAATATTAAGGAGCTGGTCAGCAATAGGGATGTTATAGTGTTGCATGTAGATCTCAGTTACAAGATTTGGATACGCTTGAACCCCAAATGAATGAGAGATAAAATGAGGGTGGTGGGGTTGGTTGCAAATGGCTTTCCAAAGGTGGGGATGAAAGGGTAAAAATCCACAAAAAGACCCACAACTGCTCTCCTAGAGGGATAACATGTAAGACCGACCTCCATTAATTTTTCTGAACATACCTACCCCCCTATTTAAACTCCATGTGGGGCTCCCATACAAAAAAACCATTTAAAAAAAACTTTCTCCAACCGCTCGAACTGTCCCAAGGATGCCACTATATATAACTTTACCCTAGGGGAGCCAAATGTATGACCTACTCCTAATATTTTTTCAAAACCAACATTTTCTCAAAATATACATACCCTATCACCATACAAAAATTTAAGTTTTATAAAATTTGCTCCAACCACTCTAACTCTTCCAAGGGTGGCCCTAGAGGAGCCACATGTATGACCGACCCCATATTTTTCCAACTCCAACATTTACTCAGAATTTTTTCATTTCAACATCTTCTCAGATTTCAAAATTTTTTCAGATTTTTTTTTCAATGTTGTATCTTTAAAGGTGCAGTGAGCATTTAAGGTTTAATAAAAATATCAAACCGCATCGAAAAATTTTTAAGCTACTGAAGGTGGAAAATAAACCTCAAGTAGAACTATTTTTTTTGAAATCATTGACTACGGCATTATGTATAATTTTATAATTTATAATTTTATTGATAATGTAGCAAAGTTTCTATGAAATTTGAAAATAACTTAAAAAATTTTGAACTTTTATCAAAAAAATGGCTCTAGCTGCTACTCGCGCAAACTCTCGCAAAAATATTTGGTATGCACTTATAGAGAAGAATATGGCTTTTCTTTCAATATAACATCAGTTCTCAATAATAATAAAAAATCAGTTCAAATTAGTTATATAGCCGAAACATACCCTAATCTAAAAATTATAAAAAAAACTACTGAGCAATGTAAAATAAAAGAGTTTATATCTGTTATCAGTTAATTTAACCGACAATTAAAAAAAAAAAAAAATAACCCGAAGTTAATCAGCCCGATTATTAATATTCCCTCGGATTTTTTCCTCTGCGGATTTTATTTTCTCGAGAAAAAAATCCTCCTATTCTAAACAGGCGGGGAAAAGATTAATAAGGGAGAGAGAATTGAATAATATTAATTGAATAATTGAATAATTCATACAAATGCTATCACAATTCTCCCTATTATTAACATTCATTGTACCTCCTTTTTTCTGGGGGAAGAGTTTCCCATTTTCGAAACTCGTTTAGAATAAGAGAAAAGTGAAAAAATCCCCGGACACATTTTATTAAAATATGGGGGACCAAGGAATAGGGAAAAAATTCTAACGGAATTGTTATTGAGAATTGGGCTGAATATCTCTGAAAACAAAAAATATATTAAACTTGAAACTGGGGAAAAATCAACAAAAGTTATAACTTTACAAAAACAGAGAAAAACGGTATTTTGGAACACCCGGTTCATAGTGAAATAGTAAAAATTTTACCTTCATTTTTTGACTCCATAGGTTCTATGGTGTTTTCTTTGTTTTAAAATCGGTTCAAAAAAAAAAATAAATAAATTATAAAAAAGCATTTCAAAATTTGTTTCGGCAACGCTTTGAGAACGGTATATAAACCATCCTCACACCTTAAAACACAGTTATCAATTATGTAGGTCATTTTCATAATGTTTTAAACCTGTAAATCGGAATGTTCTGAAAACGCTGTACCATATTTTGAAGTGCTTTTAAAACGTTTTCACGATCGTATTTTTCCACCTGGGATGTATTAAATATACTTTAAAGGTTTTAATAGAATTTCAGTAATTAAGATTTGTCACAGACTTCATATTTTAAATGTATACATTAGAGTGTTTCTTAAGGTGTGCTACAAGTTTTAATGTTAGAAATGTTAAGACGCTACCCAACATTTTTGGGGTGTTTTTCAAATCTCCAATTTCAATTTTAAAAAAATTTCTTCAACAAAATCGAAAAAATTTGGATTTTTATTGCTTAAACTGGTTTAAAACGTCTAAGAGATTAAAAATAAAAAAATTTAAAAATATCCCCCAGTACACTTGGGTAGGGCAACAATTTAAATTTTACGGATTTCGAGGAAATTGTGTTTTTTAGTAATAAAAAGGCTTATTTGTTGCCATAAAATATTTTAAATCAAAAATTAGCTACTTTTGTAACTTTTATAGTTTTATTTTATAAGCATTACTGTTAAAAATAAAAATATTTCGAACATTATTAACCCATGTGTACCTGCGACACCAAGTGACCCCAGACTTATTTATTTCAATTTTCAAAAAACGCTAAAGATCCAGAACCATCCTCCAGAGCCATCCTTAATCACCACCAAGAGGAAGATGAATTTTCATCAAAAATAATCATGAGTGATGAGGCCCATTTCCATCTTAGCGGGTACGTAAATAAGCAAAATTTACTCTTCTGGGGCACTAAAATCCGCGTGTAACCCAAGAAGAGCCATTACACCCGCTCAAAGTCACTGTATGGTGTGCTGTTTTCGCTGGAGGAGTCATCGGACCTTTTTTCTTCGAAGACGTCGCGGGCCAAACGGTTACTGTGAATGATGAGCGCTACAGAGCAATGATCAACGAGTTCTTTTTGCCGCAACTTGATGAATTGGGATTGGAAAACATGTGGTTCCAACAGGACGGTGCAACGGCACACACTGCACGTGTCACAACCGATTTGCTGAAGGATGCATTTCCCGGGCGCCTAATCTCCCGTTTTGGCGATTTGCACTGGCCAGCAAGATCGCCTGATTTGACCGCTCCAGACTTCTTTTTGTGGGGCTTTTTGAAGTCGCGGGTTTATGTCAACAAGCCTCAGACTCTTGCAGCTCTTAAAGACAATATCCGTCAAGAATGTGAGGACCTATCGCCGGAAGTTTTGGCCAAAGTGATGGAAAATGCCATAAAAAGGGCTCAAATGACAATCAACTGTGGCGGCGGCCTTTAACATGACATCATATTCTCGACTTGATGTAAAAAAAATTAAAATACCAAATAAAAATAATCCACAAGAAGAATCAAAGTTTTTAATTTTTTTTTTTAAATTACAGCCAAAAAAACATCGGAAGGTTATTTTTGCGCCACCTTGTACTTCTGAATTTTAGGAAACGTGATGTAAAAGATAATAACAGAATACTTTTAGATTTTTCTCACATATCAAATTTTTAATCTCTTAGACGTTTTAAACAAGTTTAAGCAATAAAAATCTAAATTTTTTCGATTTTGTTGAAGAAATTTTTTTAAAATTTGAAATTGGAGATTTGAAAAACACCCCAAAAATGTTGTTCCTTTTTGACATCGCCGTAGGACAGGTTAAAGCCATTCAGAACAGAAAACTTCTTTTATGTCTCACAATTATGAGTGTATTAAATAAAAAAATTATGTTTCAGTAATCAATTTTAAAAACGTTTAAAATTTGAGCTCGAATTTCTTGCTGAAGTGGTATTTGGCACATTAGTGGTCTGGGGCATTATTTATTACTGGGGAAGTTCTTAACCGATTTTGGATTTTTATACCTTTTTGAATACATAAATTTAATCTTAATCTCGATTAATTTATCATCTAGAGTAAAAACTATTGCAATATTGCAAAAAAAACAGCAAAAACTAAAAAAAAATATCCCTTTTTCCCATATAAACGCATGTTTTGATCTTTAAGGCCCTATCGGGTAGGGAAGGCGTGGTCGTAGTGGCGTAAAATTTCACATGAGTTATTTTCAAGACAAATACAAAAAAATTAGAGGGTAGCGTCTCAACATTCCTAACATTTAACTTTAAGGGACACTCTAGTATACATATATAAATGAAATTAAATCATCTAGCCAAATTTTTTTATAACATATTTTTTATACTTAAAAAAAAAATTTTTTTTAAAAATAAATTATATGAAATTGCAAAACAACTACTAACATATGAGTGTTTTTAATTGACAAGATTTTTTTTCAAAATCAAGATTGTTTTTGATGAATGTCAAGCATTTTGTAAATTTGAGTCTGGTAACCCTATATCCAACACAAAAATTAAAAACTAAGTTTACATAAAAAAAACGCTACATGGATTAAAAAAACAACTATATCATATTGTATATCATATGAAAGATATTTAAAATACATTTCATTTAATGTCTAAACCATTGATTAGATCTATAAGAAGTAAAACATATTTTTGTTTATAGCTTTTTTGAACTTTGGAGGTCCTTGCAGTCCTTATTATCAGGCGCGGTTTCAAGAGGGGGCGGGGAATGGGAAATTTCCCCGTCCAAAAGGATATTTTTCAATACAAAAATGTAAAAAAGTTTAAAAAATTAAAAACAGGATCCGCGCCTGTTATTAAGCAAACTTGGAACATTTTGACATTATGAGGTTTACTAACTATTGCATTATGTATAGTTTTTCTTGAAAACTAAAAATTATAAACATAATTAATTTTTACCCATTTCTGCAACTTATTTGATCGCGTTGTAAGTTCTTCCCATCATTGGAGGGTGTTGAAATTTGGCCAATGTATGTGAAATGACGCCCTTTATCATAATTTTGAAGGGCACCCTGCAAATTCCACCAAGTGTTCAAAATGGGTCACCCTAACTAACAACTGTCATGTAGTTACTATAAAACTTGTATGAGTTCGGATTTAAGATACCAAAATACTTTAAAAGGTTTTGGTAGCAGTATGTGCAAAAACCTTGTCGACTAGTGTTATTAATTATGTATATAATATCTTAAGCCAATGAAAGTTTTTAAACGCGACCTAATTGATTAAAGCCAAGTCTATGATACATCTATATACCTTAAATTTACACTAATTGAAACATTAATGCGGCCTCAATTAAATACAATGCTCTATGTTCATATAATTACACTTTAACAAACCAGTTCCTTAACAAAAGAGACACATTGGTGGTAATAGTAATAACGTGGATAGTGTTGGCCATAAGCGGTAAAAATATCCCATCATATAATATTGACTTCCTTCGATTAAATGGATTGTGAAAAACACTCAATTATATACTTACTGTCATATTCATCATAATCTTCGGTAGAAGCAGCATCCGTAGATATTCTATCATTTGCCCCAACACCAAACCATGATTGTAGCCAAGTTGGTGATTTTGTGGGTTTAGGTGGAGCTACAGTTGTGCTGCCAATTTTTTTATTACGACGATTAAAACCAAACAAAGAACTTAACCAACTGCTCAATGAAGAACTACTCGAATCATTTGTATCATATTCATCATCATCATCATCATCGTAATCTTCATCATTTGAATGTTGTTTTAAAGTATTGTGATATGAGGTGTATTGAGTATAGGGATTTATAGGTTTTTCTTCTTGAGAATCTTTTAATAGAAAAGTATCCATAACACTACCCATTACTACTTGTACGGGATAAAATATCATACGAAAAAATCCACCCAAATTTGAAGATATAGAATTTTCATCATCATCTTCCTCATAATCATCTTCCGATTTTAATTGGGCTGGTCTACGACGTATACGTTTTTTACTATCGCTAGTTTTTGTTTTTATTTCATTATTAGTTTCACCATAATCGAGGGAGGGATTTTTATATGGATTTTCTTCTAAGGCACCAAAATCTGCATCCTCTTCAGCTGAACTACTATTTTCATGGGTTATTTTTTCTTTTAAGTCTTCTACAGATAAACCGGCCTCACTGGTATAAGTTTGTGTAGGTGGTTGGTCATACTCCTCATTTGTATAATCATTTACCTCTTCTTCATTATCATTATCATCATCTTCATATGATTCTTTTTCATCCTCATCTTCATCGTCATATTCTTCCGATTCATCTTCATCATCCTCTCCTACAAAATCAAAAAAATCATATTCTGCGTCTTGATCTTTAGAGCTTTTATTTATCTTATCGTAGGAAATTTTATAAGCCAATTTTTGTAATCCCTGCTTTATGGTTCTAGCAGTGGTTGTATTTATTTCGGATGAATTTATATTGGTATTATTTGGTATTTTGAGGTTAAGTTGTAAGGTCGAAATTTGTGATTGCTTTTTGTTAAGACGTTTCTTTTTTCTTAAAACTTTTGTACGATTTCTGGAGTTATTTCTATTAGATTTTACTCGAACTTTTCCTGGCGATTTTAAAATTGTTTCATTCAATTTATTTAGTTGAGCTTTATTCAAATTTGTAGAAGTCAGAAATTTGTTATTTGAATTTCTGAATTTAACATTTTTAGTTGAATTTTTCATTAATTTAAAACTTCGATTTATTGACGAATTTTGTAAATTTTCTGTTGCTATACTGGAGTTATTTTTTAATAAATTTTCTGAATTGTAATTAATCGAATTTGTTACATTATTTTTTGTTAAATTTGATTTCTTTTTAAATTTTGGTATTGTCATGTTTTCTACCGATCTTTTATGTATACGATCCGATTTGGATTTTAATGAAATGTTCGGTAAATAAATTAAATTTGGTAAAATTTGTTTATTTAAATTTGTTGATTTTGAACTAAATTTGGTTTTGGATTTTGGTAAATGATCTGTTACAGCATTTTCAGTTAAACTGTGGTTTAAATTTGTTTCATATGTTATTGAATTTAACGAATTTTTCTTCAAATTTTTTTCAAAACTGTTATTTATATTTGTTGATTTTAAACTTGGGTTTAAGAACGAATTCAGAAAGCTATCTGTTTTAGTTTTTATTAAATTTTTTGCTGAATTTATAGATTTCATTAAAAATTTGTGTGATGTTTGCATTAACGAATTTTTCTTCAAATTTACTTCAAAACTGTTATTTATATTTGTTGATTTTAAACTTGGGTTTAACGGCAAATTCAGAAAATTATCTGTTTTAGTTTTTGTTAAATTTGTTGCTGAATTTGTGGATTTCTTTGACAATTTGGGTGTTGTTTGCAGTTGTTGGCTTACATTTTTTTGAGTAGTTATTGAATTTAACGGATTTTGTTTAAGATTTTCTTCAAAACTGTTATTTGTATTTGTTGATTTGAAATTTTTAGTTTCAAAATCCCAAGAATTCTTTGAAACTTTTCTATTTAGATTTTTTGAAATTTTTGTTGAATTATTTGTTTTAGTTTTAATGAGATTTTTTGTTTTTGCTAATTTTAACAAATTTTCTGTAGTTAAGTTAGTAAAACTTATAGATTTTAGATTTTGATGTTGTAAATTATTCGATTCCGGTATTTTGAAGTTTTCTTTTAAAACTGCGGTTTGATTTTTTAAAAAATTTGTATTATTAGAATTTTGAAAGTTAATGGAATTTGTTTCGTCTTTAAAATGTTGATTTATTAATATATTTTGCAAGTTTTTGGTGTTTTTTAATAAGTTTTTAGTTTTTGATTTATGTAAATTTTTTAACACATTTTCTGCTATCAAATTATTAAAATTTTGTACGTTTTCAGTTTTTGATTTATTTAAATTTTTAAACAAATTTTCCGTGTTTGAATTATATGAGTTTTTTAACAAATCTTTTGTTATTAAATTATTAAAATTTTGTAATAAATTTTTTGATTTTGAATTTTTTAAAATTTTTAACGATTTTTTTGCATCTGCATCATTTATAGTTTGTAAAAAAATTTCGGTTGAAGTTAAATCATTTAGGTCTTTTAACAATTTTTTTGACTTTAAATAAGAATTCTCTTTTAACAAATTATCTGTTTTTAAATTGGTAATTTGACTAAGATTTTTTGTTGTTTTATAGTCAATTGATCTTTTATGTATACGACGATTATTAAAATATAAATTTGGATTTAAAGCGGCCACATTTGAGCCAGTATCCTGTAAATATGGTCCGCTGGAAAATATCGTCGTTTCATAATTAGGTTTTTCCAATTGTGTAGAAAGCTTTTCCGTATTTGTAAATGGTTTTGTGGTAGTTAATCTAGAACCTATAATAATTGTAGGTCCTAGCGCTTGCAAAATAGGTCTTATTGTAGTGCCTATTGGTTTTCTACCGGGAGGTTTTGATTTTTTAATTTTCTTTTTGCTTTTGTTAATCTTGTTTTTCTTTCTGATGGGTCGACCAATCGGTTTTTTATCCTTTACAATTAATTCGGTTGTAACCACTACGGGTTCAGGTTTTTTCAATGGATTCGGAGCAAAAGTTATTGCCAAGGAAGGTGAAGTGGGTTTTTGTATACGTATTATTTGTGGTGATGTAGTAGAGGAAGTTGTAGTTTTGACCGGTCGGGAAAATGATGTCAGGGGATATTTCTTATGATCCTTACGACAATTATTATCATATTCATTTTTCAATAGAAATATATCTCTTTCATATTGTTCTTTGGTTATAAATATGGGTATAGAGCCATTTGTTTGGGTTACATTTTGTTCCGATTTTCCCAACTCTGTTATGGCATAAACTATACCTGTAGCCGGGTTTGTAAAATATATAGGAAATTGTGCCTGGGTATTATTTTTATATAAATTATTTACTGAATATGTTTGCTGAGTTGGTAATATATCCGGTTTAGCGATTGGTTTTAAATTGATTTCCGGTAAAGCCGAAGAGGTTACCGGTTTCATATCCTGTTTGTGGGTTATAGTCGTTGTTGGTTGTCTTAAAAATTGTGGTTTTATTTCATTATTATAAAAAGGTTTTGGTATTTCATAGGTAAACTCCAATGAGGAACCAATATTTTGCATAGATAACTGATTTTTATTGGATGATGAAAATTGTAAATTCTGCGGTTTTTGATAAGGATTTTTATATGGTTTTGGTATAAATTGTTGAAATTTTTTTTGTTCACTTTCATAATTAAATTTTGGCACAAAATATCTGGATGCGGTTATCGTTTTCTGTTGCTGTTGTTGTTGTTTTAATAATTCTTGATCTCGTTCAGTTTTTAAAAAATTATGAGTCCAAGTACGCCTTGTTTCTTGCAATAAATGATCAAATTCTTCAGCACTAGGATGATAACCATAATCATAACGTAAAGCCGTGGTATGAGCCATTAAACCGGCTAGTAATATTTTTAATATTAACAATTTTATAACAATAAAAAACCAACACATTTTGTAACATTCACTTAAATTGTATACAAATTTTTTTAAATAACTTTCAACTTTTTTTTTTAAATCAAAAATTTTTTTTTTTTTTAAATCCTTTTTAAAAAATAATTTAATTTTTCATTTTTTTTTTTTTTTTTTGCAAAACTTGCCGTTTAGTTTTTTATATTACAACCATTTAGTTCAACTAGTTTTATTCAAGTGATTTAAAAAATTTGAAGTGAAATTTATCATGCATCTTAACTTTGTAGGTTTTGAAGTTGAAAAACTTACAATTCTTTAGGTCATACAAAAAAAAAAAAAAAACAAACTGTATTTTAATGGTTCAGTGACAATATGTCAATATATAAACTGTTTTTTTTTCAAAACTTTTTTTTTTTCATAAAATTTCGATATTTATCGAAGCATTACAAATTATTAACATTTGTTAATATACCAACTAATCATATATCTAGGAAAAGACAAACATTTGTTTTAATATTTAAAAACCAAAACTTTTACTTTTTTTTTTCTTTTTTTAAGATTTTATTTAAATTCTTCTAAAAAGAAAATTTTTTTTTCTTTTAATATTTGAAAATTTTCCTAAACTTTAATCATATTTTTCAATTTAATTGTTAACTTGTGTTGTTCACATTTCTACAGTTGGCGTCTTACTGACTTACTAACCAATTATTCCATTGCCATCCATCCCATCCACATAGGCATCAAGCCATTAAGCTTTGGATTTTTCTTTGCAGCTTCCTTTGCGTACACTATAGTTACTTACTACTTGTTTTATATTGTCTTGACGTTTTTTTTTTTTCTTTCTTCTACGCAAAAACAGTTTATTTAATAACTGGAAATTGTTATAACATTTCTATGATGGCTGGTTGTTTAATTTGCTTTGAGGCCAATGGTCATGATTTTAACATACCGTGGAAAATTCTTAGCTAACTGAAATATATTTTGGCAAAAACTGTTAATTACCATACTGGGTCATTCCATGTTAAATCAATCAAAAATAGTTAAAAATGTTTGAGACCCCCTCTGATTTCGATGAAATTTGTTTAAGTTGTTATACTAACAACTCAAGAAAATTCATGATTGATTTGACATGGAATGACCCCTACTACATAGTCGCATAAGCGTTTAGAGACATTTATAGGTTAACATTTTCACAGCGGGAAACCTAACAGGTAACTTAATTTAATATTCTTATTACATTATGGTATACAATTTATAATGCTTGTAATCCCGCAGAGCATTAATTTGGTTTAAGAGCATCATGTAATGATTGGAAAGTCGATTCTATAATAGTATGATTCTTATAATAGTAAATAATATTTATCATAATGATCATAATTTGATCCTTTATTATCATAATATCAACCGTAATGATCATACTATGATCAGTAGGGCAAGGAATTCCATACAACTAAAAACGAAAATAGGCGCTTAAAGAATCCGATGCAGTAAAGAATCCGAAATATACGCTTAACCCTTAAATGCCCTGTGTATTCTTAAAAAATATACAACCATCATAAAAACTGATACGGCTTGATTTTGAGCTTAATTAAAATTACAACTTCACTAGTGAGTTAAGAAACCCAAGGCGCTCGTTAATAAAATACATTTTTTAATAAAAATTTAGAATTGCGTCGTTTATTAATCATGAAAGTCGAAGAAAATTAAAAAAGAAAATGCGTTTTTTATGATATCGGAAAAAAAAACAAAAATGATTTTAGAAAGTTTAAATAATATACATAAGTATTTACAGGCAAAGGTAAGCTTTCAAATGATATATATGTTTTTTTTTGTACATAAGTTACTTATTTTTTGTGTAACGGGCAATAAAAAATCTAAAAAATCGTGGTACGAAGTTTTAGTTTATTTAGCATTTTCGACCATGAAAACACATTTTTATTCAAATCTACACTGTTGGGCATTTAAGGGTTAAAATATGCATTTAACTCGAAATTTGCACAAAAACCAAATAAGAAGCATTCCAAATCCAAAAATATGCACTAAAAATCAAAAAAATATGCAGTTACAGTTTTTTCGATTTTTAAAAATGGATGTTTTTATTACACTCAGGGAACTTCTGCTGTAAATATGTGCAGTTGTTTGAGTTTTTATGTCAAAAAACAGTCATTTGTAGAAGAAATTTAATTTTTGACTACATATCGCTCATTTGCTGCAATAACGTTATAACTAAAAAAATTTTGATTTTTTATAAAACGAGTTTAAAGTTTCCAATTTACTCCTACCTTGAAGAAAAAATAACGACATAATTTTTTCTCAAGAGGTGAGTATTCAATATATTAATACGATTTTTTTACAAAATATAAAGCATTGTATAACGTATGATTCTGCGTCATGTTTTTTGAGTTATGACGTTCTTGCAGCAAATGAGCGATATGTAGTACATGTAATAAAATAAACCACATACAATTACTGTATTATGATTTTACAATCATATTATACAGTAGTTTTTTTATTTAAAAAAATAAAACAAATAAATGTTTGTTTATTTTTTACTGCATATGTGGTTCATTTTTACTGCAATTGTGGTTCATTTTTTGAACAGTAAAAAACTAATGACAATGTTAGTTGAATTTACTGAAATGTAAGTCGAAGTGAAATTTCATTTGTTTTTAACTACATTTGCAGTGGTCTTTACCTACATAGTATTCTAAGTGTACTCGCGATTGTTCGTTTAAAAATGATATCCAATATAAATGTCTAACAAATAGGAACTTGATATTCCAAATATTTTCTTGTGTTTATTTTAAATTAAAAATTTATTTAAATTTTTGTAAAATATGCAATTAAATTGAAATATTCAATAAAATATGGCATTTAATATGCATTTATAGCAAAATATGCAAAACATGATTTTTTGACAATATATGCAAAAGTATGCAACAACAAATCGATGCCATTTTGTTGCAAATTCTTTGATTCGTAAAAGTATTTATTGAAAATCGTTTTTGGGGGTACTGACTACAAACATGCATTTGCATGAAATTACTTGCCCTAATGATCAGTACGTTTCATATTTATTATCATAAGTATCATATTGTGATAAATTTCTAATCATTACATGATGCTGAGTCTGGAAAGGTGGCAGCTTTGTTAACCTAAAAATGGAATTGTTTATAAGAATTTCGAAATTTTATTAGAGCGATTAATAGAGTTGTTAAGTATTTAGTGTCAGACCGAACAGTTCTGCCACAAAATGCAGTTGGTCGGTACTCGGTATTTTAAAGCATTATGAACAAATTTGGCTAATGGACAAATGTTTATTGGGCTGATTAGATGCGATTTTGAGCGTAAAATTTTAAGAAAACTTCTTAGTTAAGCAATGAAAATATTTCGGTGGCCGAACTTTCAACTTTATAGCTAAATTTCGGCTTCTTACTTAAATTGTGTACGCAAAATCGAATGGCATCGGCTCAACATACATGCTTCCAAAAGAACAGTCCAAATATTATATTTTGACCGAACTGTGCTGAATTTTGTATTTGTCTGTGCTGATTTTTGTTAACTTTCCATTTATTTGATAAAAAAGAAAATGCTTTTAGAAACAAATTGAAGGAATTAAACATGGCCAACAAAAATTTTGGAAAAAATTTGTTAAAAAATTTCTTTATTTCTCAACATAATCTCCTTTTAACTCGATAAACTTAAGTTTTGTTGACTTTTTAAAATTTTGGTGTGTTTTTTATTAACCCGAGTAAAGAAGTTTATATAAAATTATATGTGATGAGATATTTCCGGCAAATATAAGAGTATATAATTTAATCCGAAAAATGGTTATATTAAATTGTATCACTTAGGATCTAGTTATATTTAAATATATACAATTTAATAAAAAAATATATAATTCTATCCGAGTTTTGTCCCGATATTATTATATTATATTTGATACAATTAGATATAATTAGATAAAATTAAATACATAATAATCTAAATATATTTCAATCAAAAGATATTAAGTTTAAAACACAAAATGTAATGCTTGAAATAACTTAAAGTTTATTTATATTTTTTAGGACACAAAATTTTCGTTTAAAAAAAATTTTAATTTCTATTGAATAAAATTTTTTTTCGACTATATTAAAAAGGGTTGGTTATTTGTAATGAATTTGATAAAAATTTAATTACATTTATAAACAATGTATTATCATATATAAAATTCAGAACTGTATTTTTTTATACATGATTGGATGTGTTTATACATGAATATTTTTGGTAAAACATTTTGAAAACATTATAATATATAAATACATATTGATACATATGCTAGTTTATATGATCATATATTTTTATATTAAAAAATTTATTGGTATATATAATTTTTTTACTCGGTAATGGCGATTTGATCCAATTTTGACGATTTTTCGCAATTTGATTTTTTAAGGTAATTTTTTTCAATCCCGGGTAAAAATTCTAATATGGGGTCTAATAAAACTATATCTCAATTGATAAGTTACCATATATAAGCACTAGGGCGGGTCGATTTATTTTTCGACAATTTCCCTATGATTTCCGTATTCTATGGGTTATTCCATGAAAATTTGCCAAAGAACCATACCTCTATCGTTAAAATCGAGTCCCCTACTTTTTGTTGGTAGATTTTTTCCCAAATTGACGTTCGTATGAAATATTACCTACACGTTCACATCCATAACTCGGGTTTAATCGCCAGTAGGCGCGTTGGAAAGGTGAGCTCATTTTGATCAATTTACAAAAAAAAAATCTCCAACATTGGTCCAACGGTTCAAAAGTTACGGGCATTTTTGTCCAAATTTTGGAGCATTTTTCCATTTTTTTCATGATTTTGTCCAAGAATATTACTTTCATGGCCGTTTTTTTGGCTCAATTTTTTTGACTTACGAAGCTTACGAACCTTACGTTACGACTGGACTGATTTCCGCTTTACATTATTGGCATATTTTTTCACAGGGTGCATACCCTGTGTTATGTTTGTTTATTTCTTTTTGTTTTTAGTTTCTTTATAGACTTCTTTATTTTTGTTTGTTATTTTTGTTTGTTTATAGTATTCCAGTGTATGCTAGTTTTGTTTGAGCGTCATTTCAGTGAAGTGTTACTTGAAATAACTAACAAATAATCAAACTATTTTGAAATTTAGAAAAGATTTAAAGGTAAGTATATAAACATTGCTAACTATTATAGTTAATAGTTATATTATTATTCTATGAAAAACATATTTAATTCTTTTAGTGACGGTTTAAAAAATGGATTCAGAGCCTGGTTCATCGCAAAATCCAACAGATACCCAACGCAGTAGTTTGCAACATTTGGTCTCTCATGATGTTTTTTCTTTTGGCGTGGCCTGTGAATTACCTGATATTAATCTGTCAACTAAACGAGATATATTGAAGTACTATTTTTTCTTGGCCGAACGTTCAAAAGCCCAAAGCAAAATGTTTTCGTATAAAAGATTTACTCCCCAAGTAGCAGACAGATTGTTAGAAATTTGGAATCAACTTAATATTGAACTTATATTCAAAGGTAGCATCATTAGAAAATTGAATAATTTGCTTGACGCATATAGTAATGCAGATAAACAACGAGCAACAGAATTAAAAAAATTCGTAGAATCAACAAACCATTTATTCAACATTGGAAAATGTAAATGCAACTTGAAAGAAAACGACTGCTCATGTGGATCTATCCCAGAAAACTTAAAAGATTTCATGCGCGATCAATATAATGACAGAATACAAACGATACCGGAACACGATAGTTTAAGTGAAGAGACGATACCAACGACTATACCAACAATCCCAGTGAGCAACGATCCTACATACGAACCACATTATGACGAAATGGAAGTTGATGTGAGAGGAGGTTCAGAATTAGTTCTACCACCACAAACATACACTCCCAGATACAATACTAAAAACTATGCAATGATGTGTGACAGATTTGGTGTGCATGATAGAATGGGATCAGCATTGGCAACAGCTCTGATGGAAGACCTGGGCGTAAAAGATGCTCATGACAATCTTGTCATCATGGATAAAAGTAAACTTCGTAGAGAAAGAGAAAAATGGAGACAAGACGCACTTCGTAAGCGGTATGATGGCTCGAATTTGATATCATTTTCATTCGACGGCAGTAAAAATGATGCTCTAACTGTAGAAAAAATTGATGAGAAGTTGCATCCAAGGATGGTTAAAGAACCTCATCTAGTTGTTTTGAGGGAACCAAAATCTCAATTGATAGGATACACAAAACTAGAAAGTGAAACTGCGGCAAGCAAAGTCAACAAATTGATCGAATTCTTCCAAGAAA
Source organism: Delia radicum (assembly GCA_021234595.1). Classification (NCBI taxonomy): domain Eukaryota; kingdom Metazoa; phylum Arthropoda; class Insecta; order Diptera; family Anthomyiidae; genus Delia; species Delia radicum. The sequence continues at coordinate 227,288,738 of CM037852.1, read as the reverse complement.
AACAATTGTCTCTCGATTCATTAATTGCCATATGCGCTGATGGTGAACCAACAAATACTGGCGTACACGGTGGAATTTTGCGACTATTCGAAAAACAGTTAAAGAGACCACTGCACTGGTTTGTGTGTCTTCTGCACTTCAACGAGCTTCCGTTTAGACATTTGTTTGACACTTTAGACAAATCAACCACCACTGGACCACGATCAACTACCGGAAAGTTGAGCTCAAAAATTGCTGATTGTGAAAATCTTCCGGTATGTAATTTTTATAGCTGATTCTTTACCATTTTCGAGGTACTTGATGTTAATGGCCAATGCAATTTCTAATGGTGTGGTTCCTGCGGACTTGTCTCACATAAAACCAGGGCCGATTGCACATTCTCCTTGGCTGACCAAAGCCAATAGATTATTACGGTTTTATGTGACAACTAATAATCCAACTGAGAATTTAAAAATTCTGGCTAACTATATAATAAAAGTATACACGCCAATGTATTTCAATGTTAAGTATTATAGCTCTGCCGCATACGGTAGTACATTACTTTTTAAATTTATTACTTGGACACGATTTTTACCACCGAATTTACTTGGAGTTGTAAATACAGTAATTCAAGATAATCCATATTTTGCACACTCAGAAAATATCTTGCTATCTATGTTGTTTGATGATAGAATGGAAAAACGAAACATTGCTATAAAGAAGATTTTACATTACCCAACGGAACTTAGAGTTTATAAAAAATCTCTTATAAACTTTAATTGTACGGAATATACAAATATGATTGATTTAAATGACGATACCATTTTATTCGAACCACCGTTTACGCAAAGTTATTCGTATGAACATTTGGAGGGATATTTAAATTACGAAGTGCCACCGTTCGATGATCCACAAATTCCTTTACACATTCAAGGAACGGAAAGACATGTCCAATTGCTGGCTGCCACTGCTAAACGAGTTGCAGGAAAGAATGTAGAAGGCGCTATGGCGACGACATTAGAAAGCCGTACGAAAACACCCAGACTTGAAAGCAAACAAGACATTCAGAAAAAATAATGTTTTTTTTTCACATTTTGTCTTTTACTACACTCAATTTGAATATTTTTTTTTGATAATAGGTTGATAGATACTTTATTATCTCTTAATTTGAATTTTTGTAGAAAAAAAAATAAAAAGGAAAAAAAATCAAAAAGTTGGTTTTATGTGTTATTTTGTTTTACCAATATCGCATGAATTAATCAACCGAATTCGATAAATTTGGGCTTAAACTCTTCGTTTTGAATTGTAAATTGAATTAAATAATGGATTGAGCCAAAAAAATGGCCATGAAAGTAATATTCTTGGACAAAATCATGAAAAAAATGGAAAAATGGTCCAAAATTTGGACAAAAATGACCGTAACTTTTGAACTTTTTACCAACAAAAAGTAGGGGACTCGATTTTAACGATAGAGGTATGGTTCCTTCGGCAAATTTTCATGGAATAACCCATAGAATACGGAAATCATTGGGAAATTGGTGAATTTTTTCACTCCCTACAAATCGACCCGCCCTAATAAGCACATCTAAATTGACCCGAAATATGGGTCATATACATGTATCTAATTATGTCAAATTAGATACATTTGGTACAATTTTATCCGAGATAAAAACTTGATAAGCCACATTAAATTTTTGTTTAGTTTTTCCCTTTTAAAAAGTAAATAAATTTAGGAAATGGGCTATTGCAGGACTTTTACACTCTATATACGTGTGACATATGTTTAAGCAAGACTTCATTCAAAATTTAATCAAAGGATGTCTAGAAAACAGAGAAAACTAGACAATTGTAAATGAGGCTTATCAAGTTTTTACAATAAGCTCTTTTTTTAATTTTGGCGATTTTTTTATCAAATTTGGTGGTTTTTTTAAATTTTGGTAATTTTTTTTCAAATTTTGCGATTTTTTTAAATATCAGCGGTTGAGCCATATTTGACGATTTTCATTTAATTTAATTTGTTAAGAGATAATTTATGAAATCGAATAAATTGTTTTTATGAAACTATGAAATTTAATGAAAAATTTCTTAATATTAATAAAATTTCATGGATATAATGAAATTCTTCATTGAATCGATGAAAAAATTCTATGAAATTGTTTCATTAATATATTGAAGCATAATTATTTGAGTGTGTAGTTGTGAAGAAAACTATTTATATAAATATAAAAAATGTAATTAATTATAAATTTAAATATTAAATAAATTAATGTGTTTTGTAAATGTAATGTTTTATGTGTTTTTAAAATTTGGGGGTTTGGGGTACGTACTACGTTAAAATTTTTAATTTTATTATTTTTTTATACTTTATCAAGTATTTTTTTTGCATCAAGAATTTGTATTTAAAAGTAGTTTTGCACATTGTTAGGATTCCCAACTAAGGAACATAAAGTAAGGGAGTGTACCCTAATGTGCCCATACATTTGATATTTGGGCTATTAAAAAAAACTAAGTGATGTATTCAAAATCAAAGTACATCAACTACCACATCTTTCAGATATAGATAATTTTCTTGTGGGGACTAATTTAAAAAAGTTACACAACAATTTTGAATATAACTCAAAAGGTCCACCATAGGAAACACTTACTAAACAGTGGACCTAAATTTAAAACCCTCTAAAAGTAAAAACTTTTTTAAAATAATGATGGCGGAAATTAATTTCGAGGGCATTTGACAGTTTCGACATATTCATGGAACAACACGAGAAAAAAACAGAAGGTCTACTTTATTGAACAGGCCACAATTGGAAGCATTCCCTTATTGAAATAAAACTTTAAATTTTTCTATTCAGTCCCTCAAATCGGTGACATGTTAAATGTACTAATATTTATATCTTAAAAAGATTTTCATATTTTTAATCGTCATATTTTTAATTAATATGTGTTTGACAAATTTAATTAAGAAAGTTTGAGGTTAAGAAGAAGAATAAACGTTTTTCTTTAAAAAAATTACAAAGACTATTTAATTTTAAAATCAGACCAGACTAGTTTCTGCCTTTTTGTTTGATTTTTTTTTCGAAAATATCTCTTAAGCTGGGCAAATTTTATTTTAGCTGGCAACTGGACAAGCATAAAAAAGCTGGATAATTCAGCTGCATCTAGCCCGCCTGGCAAACCTAGATTTAGTTGATTTCACCTCTGTTTTGGTTCAGTGTAGTGACCCACATAATGTCAAACGATAACATAACTGTGCCAGCAAGATTTACATGTCCTTTAACCAGTTACAGAAAATAAATGTGTCTCACTGTGCAATGTGTGGCATTAACCCCCGTATTCATAAAAATATTTAACAGCATTCAAATACATTTTAGTTAAACTACAAATTTAACGCTTAAAACTGTATTCATAAACGAATATTAACTTTTACAAAAGGTTTGAAGTAGGTATTTTAAGCTAATATTCGTTTATGAATTAATTTAAAAGGTGTTTTAACTAAAATGTATTTGAAATCTGAATTATAATTTTTTATGAATACGGACGTAAATCTTTTAGAATTTGGATACATATTTAAATATCTAAAAATTTGATAATGCATTTAAAAAGTCTATATGTAACACAAAATGTTCTAAAATTTTATTGCAAGACATTAAGTGTATTTAGTATTAAAAAACTAACAAGTTTTTAGTTCGTGAGTAACTGAAATGAAACTAAAAGTGACTAAAACTTGTTTTCGTTTTTCTAAAGATGTTCATAATTTTAACGGTTTGTTAATGCTGTTTACAATGTTTTTAAGCCACTTATAGCTTTTCTTTTAAAAAAAAATATTTCTTGTAAAAAGATCGTTAAACTTGATGAAAGATTTCTGCATTCATAATATGTTACCTCCTTACATTTATTTATAATAATTTTAATCATTCGTTATTAATGTAACTACTTTCTTTATATGTACGAACGAATTTTCACATACAGTAATTTTGTTTTGTTTTTCATTTTTAAATATGTAACAATTAATAACTTAATACATATTTTTAAATAAACATTTTGCTTGAATTTAAAATTTTACCACATGTCAAGTCGAAATTGTCGACAATGTATGTAATTCCAATGAAAGTCGTTGTTTAATCTGATCTGCGACCTCTGTAATTAAAATGTTATACCCTGATAGTTCAAATTAAAGAAAATACTTTAAAATGTTTTCCATTGGCATAATTATAGTTATAAATATAAATTAATTAATTTCTTTTTTATATTAACCCTCTAACCAGAAAGCACGCCTCCAGGCGGAGTATTTTAAATAGGCTATAAATACTCCAAATGAGTGTTTTATAATAAGAAATTTAGATATTTCGATAGAAAACTAAATTTAAAAAATATTTTCTGTGTTTGTGTTCATGGCATGGTTTGACAGCGGGAAAGCGTTAAATTTAGAATTTAGTAAAATTTCAAAAAATAAATATTTTGAAATTAACACAACTTTTAAGAATTTGAAAAACATATCGCACACCTAGTACAAAAGTGATTCAACTCGAAATTTTTCATTTTCCAGAAATCGAAAAAAAAACATTTGCAACTTGATACCAATTGGAACATAAAAAAAGACATAACTGTTTTTTAGCAACAGTTAACAACAACAAAATACACTGATATTTTTTTATAGGCAAACAAGTATATTGTGCATAGTTTAAGCATATAAAACACCCGAAAAATTAAAATTTTGAGTTGAGTCACTTATGAACTGGGTGTGCGCTATGTATGTTGACTAGCAACAGTTGATACTTAACAGAAAGTAAGATTAAAGCTAAATTCTTCAAAAAAGTTATAATTTTGGACCAAGGACATGCAGGATTTCAATAGCATACCTTTAAAAGGAATTGCGTTAACTTGAAAACGTACACTCAGAAAACAGTCCCTACTGAGACTGTTTTCTGGGTATACGTTGTCAAGTTAAGACGATGAATTTGTTGCCAATCGAAATCTGGCGGTTACGACAACGGTCTTACTATTATTTTATAATTTTATGTCGTGAATGCTAAATATTCAGTTGTGTCATTCAATATTATATTTCACATAAATATTATTAAGTTACACAAAATTTTATGGAAATTAAAATTTTTTTATTGCACCGTGGTACTCAGTTTAATAGTCCTCTGTCCTACTGATGACGCCACAATCACATTTAATTTGAATTGGCTTATTTGCTATTTAAACATTTCAGAATTTGTCTTTTTCGGGATTTGAACTCGGAAACTCGGAGTAATAGACCACAAACGCTTATAAATGTTGAGTGCTAAATTTAAATATTTTGTTAGGAAAAGAAACATAGCCTAAAATTTGTTTACCTATACCAATTATTAGTTGCTTCTATAAACAATGCAATCCACAATTCGGTTGGTTCTACTGAATTTCTAATTTAATGGCATATTTCATTGTGAAACCCGTATTTACTGGTATCACTTTTGATTACCGAACATTTTTTTAATAAATTTGATAGATGGTACCCACTTTCTTGTATTATCACTAAATAAATGGTTGCTTCAACCGTAAACAATTACTAACCGAGTTTGATTTGAAAAGTTGATTTGAAATGCCAACAGTTGGATGATAGAATGTTTTTTTTAGTTCTAACCGAATCTTTTTTCTGGGTGTATGGACGGATTTTTATGAAATTTTGCAGAAAGATTATATTTAGTACTATTAGCTAAGACTTAAAGTTTCATCGATATATGCTGAAGTTAAGGTGCTTTTTGGCTCAATTTCGAGTTTTTCGAAAAACGAAAATCGCCATATCTTCTTAATTACACTCAGATTAATAAGTTAGTAGAAAAGTTAATAAAACGTCTTGTAAATCAAGTATAATATTTTGTAGAAAACTTTTTGCTGAAATTGTGCTTTCAGCTAAAATTTTAGCATTTAACTGTTTTGAACTAATGTTTTACTAATATTTTACTAATGTTTACTAATTTATTTTGCTAAAAAAATTCTGTTGATAAGCATATTAAACGTGTGGAGGACAACCAAATTGAAAGATATACGCAGAATGAAGTAGATGTCGCGGCTTGGCAAGATGTAGTAGAGACGAGGAAAATGCTATTAATAAGTACAACTCTTGTAAGACATATACAAAAATCAACCATGAAAGATTTTTGCATCTGTTTTTCATACATAATAAAACAAAAGGAGGCCAGCAATGTGTATCCTATATATATACATATAAACTGCGGATTAAAAACTTAAATTTTGTGTTGACACCGGCTTGTCAAAGTAATTGTCTATTAATAAAATTAAAGACAAAAGAAAATATGTAAATTTAATAAAGATTTAATGTGTATTTGTAAACTAAATTATTATAGTAACTATTAATGTAGTGTGGTCAAATTGCAAAACAAATATACGTTCAGGGAGACAGACCAAAGCGTAGACTAGGACACACATCTTAATTTATGTATGTTTCCTTTTTCTTACTGCAAAAAAATGGTTGTATATTTCAAATTTTGTTATTTCATTTTGTTTCGTATCTAGAAAGATGCCATCATTTAGACAACCATTATATATAATTATATCTATATATTTTCAGATATTAAATGAATTCGTGTCGTCAATGTGGGATTATGAACATATTAATATTTTGTGACATATTGAAAATTATTTTTAAAAGAATAACAAAAAAAATTTTAAGATTTTCAGCAAAGAAATTAACTAACTAAAGTATAATTTTTCTACAAATTTTTTGAGTTTTTTTCAGTCTACTAATATTTATCAATAATTCTATTGATTTTTAGAAAGGATTTTTTAATTTTGAATCAACTAAGTGTTAGAAAAACTTTTGCTGAATCTACTAATTTTGTTGCTAAAAATTAGCTCGCTCGGTTTTGCTGACATTATCAATTTTTTGGAAGCACCAACTTGACTATGAATTTGCTGACTTTACTTATTTTTTTTGAGCGTAAGAACACAAAAATTGTAATTTTCAAATTGTAGTGATATCTTGGTAACAGCTATAATTTATGCCTAAACTTATTAAGATTTGCTCTTAACTTTTTTTGGCCTATAGCCTAAAATAAGCAACGAAAAAAATGTTGGTACACTCAAAATAGTTTGCAGTTTAAATTAACTGAAAAAGTAATTTAACATAAATGATTAATCACTTAAAATCCGGTCTACTTACTTTTCATTTAAATCAAATGTTTCTTGTTATTTATTTTTAAATATCGTTTAAATTATTAATCAGTCCGTAAGAACAAAAGACTAGTAAGTTAAAAATAAGAACACCGATTTATCAAGAACACCGATTTATAAATTTTACGAATTTTAACCGAGCCTTGAAACCGAGCCTGTATTTAGTTGATCATTAAATGGATAAACGAATAATTTGTGTTCGATTTGAGATCATTTTACCACATTTTCCTTAGATGTTTAGAATAAAAAGAAACTTGATAATATTTTGTAAGTAAATTTTAGAGAAAAGAATTGAATAATTCGAAAAAAATTTTAAAATTCAATAAAAATTTAAAATTTTTAGAAGTCGTCATTTTCCATACAATTAATTTTGTGAAATCGTCACTCGTCATTGTATCACATTTCACTTCATAAATCGTCACAATGAAGAGAAATCGTCAAAGTTGGCACTGCCGGTTGGGATCACAAATTCTTTGTATCTCTTATTTACCGAGATATTAAAGTTTTTAGTTTTATATATTGTAATTGTTTAAGTTTGATACACAACCAATGGTGCCAGATGATTTTGATAAAAAATCGGCATGTTTAAAAACAAAAATCGGCATTATCGGCACTTTGATTTAAATAAATCGGCAAATAAAAATACCCATTTAAATCTAATAAAACATATTTTTATTAACAAAAAATTACAAAACAGAACAATTCTACATTAACTAATGTTTATAACATATAAAATAACATAAAAATCAAAAAAATAAACGTTTTCCAAATAAATTGAAGTTAATATAAAAAAATATATTTTATAAATATATATTTGCGTTTACATTTTTATGAAATTTTTTTTTATATCAGCATCGCAACACTTTGAATTATTAAATTTTAAATAATCTTTAGAAAATAGAATTGCCTGTAAAGATTCATTTTCCAGAGAACATCGAAACTTTGTTTTGTTTAGGTTGACTTGACTAAAAATTCTTTCCACATGACTATAATTTGTTGTACAAACTTTGACAGCAATGGAAATGCACCTGACCTTTTAAATCTTAAATTTTTGTAAAAAAGTTTGCAAATTTATTTCAAGTCCTTCAAAAATTTCTTCAAAATTTAAAAATTTTAACTCTCTGAATTCAGAATCTTAAATTTGTTTTTCTTTTTCAGAAATAAAGCTATGATCGAAAAAAAACTGTTGGCTTTTTTTTCTTTTGTTTTGATTATTTCGTTCTTCATAGTTGGTTATTTTTTAAACAAAAATTTACTGAACCTTCACACACACAAACACTGCGTAATTTTAATTTAGTTTAATTAATTTTTATTGAGAGTTAAAAGTTTAGATCGCAAAAGCAGCTGTATAAAGATAACATAGAATGCAAAAAAAAACTTATAACTATACAGTATTGTTTTAATAATACAAACACTGCATATAATTTTAAATAAAAGCGGTAACTTATTAACAGTTGTCTCTTTTCAATGTTACAAGTATTTCAGTGTTGCCCAAATTTATAAATTATACTAAAATAAATAAAGTTACCGTGTTTTAATGATTTTTTGAAAAATTGCATTTTTTGAGCAAAAATCGGCACTTTGATAGTTTTGAGGCAAAAATCGGCAAAAATCGGCAAAATGCCGATAAATCGGCAAATATGGCAGGCCTGTACACAACTTTAACCGGCTTTTTTTTAGTAAATTAAAAAATCTCTTAAAGCAATAAAATGTGCTCTTTCAAAATTTTCTCTTAATCACAAACTACAAATTTTTAGTGTTTTTTTTTAACTGACACATGTTTTAATTACAAAAAACGTGAATTATGAATGAAATTTCAATATTGCCAATTAACTGAAATTAAAAATAAATAAAAAGAACAACCGCAATTAAGCAAAAGATAAAAATATATGTATATTTAAAACAATTTGTGTTTAATAAATAAATTAAAAATAAAAAACAAAACAAAACAAATAAAAAAATAAAACTCAATTCTTTATTTTAAACAATTATTTTATACTAGTAGCAAATAGAACTGTTTGACAGTAGTCTACAGCTAAATGCTGGTCTTGGTGATGTTTTTTTGTTGATTGTTGGCGCGGGGCAGCTAGCCAGAAATATACTTACTTACTTTAGCGTCTAGTTTTCTTCAAGAGACAATCAGTCTTAAAGATTTCGTTAAACGATTAACAACAGTCAAAGAATAAAAAATAAATAAATAAAAAATTCAAGATAAAAAAAAAAAAATGCTTAAAAAAATATTATTGAAATAGAAAGTGTTTACTTAACAAATAATAAATATTACGGATATAAAAATATATTTTTGGATATTTCAATAAAAATATTATATAAAAATTTAACAGAAAAAAAAAAAATAAAATAAAAATGGCTCAAAGTCTAGAGGTGCGTTTTTTAAAATGTATATTTGTTAATTAATTATTTATTAATTCAATTATTTTTTTATATAAATACAATAAAGTGTTCATTGACCTACTAATATTGCGTATTAATAATATTTATAAACATAAAAATTCTGTGTGTTTTTTGTAAAAAATTAAAAAAAACTAAATTTTGAATTGTGAAATGTTTAAAAATTTACGGTATTGAGTGGAAAATTCCCAAAGCTATTAATACTGCAAATGCATTTCTTACACGCATCAAACACTTGTTGAGTGCGCATACAAGAAGAGAAAAAGTGTTAAATTTACACAGGGGGGGGTATCTTATTTGAATTTAATTCATGGATGGCAACCGATTCGATGAGCTTATCGGTAAGGTAATGAATGCTATTTTTTTATTTCGTTAACGGTATTTAAGGAGTAACGAAATTTCAGTAACGGTTTTTTTTAGCGACATATAAACAGTTAAATTATTTCAGTAACGGTATTTTAAGAAAAACGTTTTTACAGTCATTTCGATAACTGCATTTTAAGGGAAACGTTATTTTAGTTTTGTATATCGCAATCGGTATTTTAAAGCTAACGGTAATATTTTTAACACCATCATGTTGGAATTCTAACGAATGGCTACACTCTAGGGTACTCAATTTACTCGGGTTTGCTTTTGTTCAAGTAATCGAGTAACTCGATTTTGAGGTTTTTAATTTACTCGAGTAGGCGAGTAAGATTTTAAAATTGCTCGAATAACTCGAGTAACTCGAACAATTTTAATACTTTAATTTTATTTTCCAAAAACTCACATTTTTGTAAGTTATTATATTTTATTAGTACTAATATAACATATATATAAAAATTAACAAATTAATTAAAAATTTTAGTAAAAAGTATATCTAAAAGAGAAAAACATTTGCTAAGATCATTTATTATTGCGACAGTTTTGTCTCAGTACACTCAAAGCAAAAGCGTTATTATATCAATGAAATTCTTTATAAATATGTTGAAATCTTCATTGATTTTTTTCAATATAACTGGTTCATAAATGTGTATTAAACTGTTTTATAAAAATATTTGTAAGGTGATCCGTTTTGTAATTTCACTCAGACTTGACACAGTTTTGTTATATTAGTGTGTTAGAACTAAACGAAAAAATAGTCCATTTTGTCCTATCATTTTGGGATTTTGAGATATGTAATTTTTCTAAAAAAATTATAAAGAAGTTTTGAAACAACTTTCATGAATATTTAAGAAGATTTTCGTCATATTAATGAAAACTTCATTACTTCTATATGTAAATTTTAATATGTGGAAATTTTGCGTAGGACCGCTATGAATTTCCATATAGGGCTTCTAAAATTGGCTTGTTACAACGACATAAAAGGGACCAACAAAAAGTTTTTAGTAAATGACATTTAAAAATTCCTTTTTGAAAATATAGTATTTATATGTAGTTTCTTTAGATCAAATGGCAACTAAATTAAAAAAGAAAAATAATGTTTGATCCCACTTTTAACCCTCAAATCCGCACCAATAATATTAAACACACCAGTCTTAGAACTTGTTTCTTTAAAAAATATCCAAGTTTCTTCGATATCGGAGTTTTTCGCATTAAGTTCTTCGTTTTTCGTAATATAATTTCTTTAACAGTGCTCACTTAATATAAAAATACACTTAACATTTAAATATTCACTATAACAAATATTCACTATTAAAAAAATATAAAATAGTTCATATTTTTAAATTACTCGAGTTACTCGATTAATCGACCAAAATTGTTCGAGTTATTCTTTACTCGAAATTGGCCAGTAACGGTTAACCGATTGAATACCCTACTACTCTCCAAAAAAAAAAAACAAGTTAGTAGAAAAGTTAGTAAAACGTCTTTTAATCAGGTATACTATTTTTCAGCAAATTTTTTGCTAAAATTACGTTTTGAGGTCAAATTGTTAGTTATACTTATTCAGCACTTAACTGTTTAGAACTAATGTTTTACTATTGTTTTACTAATTTATTTTGCTAAAAAAATTATGCTGATAAGCACATTAATAGTGTGGACGACAACCAGATTTAAAGATATAGGTACGCAGAAGGAAGTAGAAGTAGTGGCGTGTCAAGATGTAGTAGAGACAAGGAAAATTATACTCAAAAGTACAACTCTTGTGAGACATATAAAGAAACAAAAAAATAAGCTTGCTGATTTTCAGCAAAAGAGTTTTGCTGACACTATCCATTTTTTTGCAAGCACCCTGACTAAAATTTTGCTGACTCAGCAAAAGTTTTTTGTTGACTTTACTGACTTTTTTTTTTTAGTGTACAGTAGACCGACTCACCTTGTATTAAAAAAAGGGTGTGTCTTGGTATGTTTTATGATTATTTTCAAAATATTTCGTGTCTAGCATTAACCCTCAAACTGGCTTAAGCTTTTTTGCAATGCAATTTATACCACGTGTTCGGCAGGAAAAATAAACAATTTGATCTTCTACCATTTTTTTTTTTCGCTGCCTACTTTAGACGATATGGACCAAAAGAGGTTTAGTGCGAATGTAAAAAACTAAATTATAATAAGTTTAGGCATAAATTATTCTTCTTACCGAGATATAACTACAGTCCAAAAATTACACTTTTTGTTTTGTCGATTTTCGTTCTTCGAAAAACGCGACATTAAGCGAAAACGCATCGTTACTTCAATATTTATTATTTAAACTTGAAGGTTTTTCAACTACTACAAAATCTAATCTTTCACCCTAATTTAATAAAAATCCGTACATACCCAGCAAAAAATCAAAGTGCTTTTTATTAAGCATTTTCATCGATGATTTTAAAATAGGGTTGTCATAGGGCGAAAGCACTCCAATTTGATTCTTTGGATGTTCTTTTTAATATATTTTTCTTGGTATTTGGTTTTAAGCAATATAAGTGTTATAATACGAAACTTAAGAACAAATTCCAAGGAAATTTGTTTGTCTTAATGGGTATTATTCGTGATAATGAACATCCAAAGAATAAAATCGGAATGCTTCCTGCCTATGACTAGCCTATGTTAAATTCATTGACGAAAATGCTTAATTATAAGCACTTCTGGATCCAATTTATTTTGATGGGAACGTTTTCAAGTTAAGGCGATATCCTTAAGAGGTATCCTTTTGGAATGCTGAACAAAATAAGAACATTTTTTAAAAGCTTAAGCCTCAATCATATTTTGTGTTTACTATCTATCAACGTTTTTTAGTCAAGATAAATATATTTTTAAGGTTTTTTAAAATTGTGTTAATTTCACAATATTTATTGTTTGAAATTTTAACTTTAACACTTTCTCGCTTCTAAATCTCGCACTGCACACAAAAAGTTACTATACAACATATTTTGTAAATTTGGTTTTCTATCGAAATTGCTTAATTTCTTTTTACAAAACACTCGTTTGGCGCATTTATGGTTATTTTAAAATACCCTGCCTGGAGGCTTGGTTAGAGGGTTAACATTCCGTATGCTGGGTCGTTGTTAGAAAAGGTGTTTTTTTAGTTTTTGAAAGAATTTTGTACTTTAACTAAATACAACGTATACAATATTAGTATCATATGAAAGGGTTTTTAAGGCGCGTCCAACGGTGTATAAAACATGTCCAGACATATCTTTTTTTCGGGGATAATCTGTAAAAAGAAAACGATTTTTAAGTTTTTTTGCAGAGTTTTCAGCGCATTTATCCGAAAACTTGGATGAATGCGCTGTAATGCTTTTAAAAAAATATCGCATAAATGCGTAAAAATCAGATTTAATTTAATAATTTTTCTTTACGTAAAAGTTTTGTTACACTTTTTGTTTAAAAAAAATATTTTTTCCTTTAAGGAAATTTTTGCTAAAACTTATAAAAGTTTTAGTTAAAATAAGTTTTTAACATAATTTTGTGTTTAACAAAAATTTTTGAAAAAATATGGACTTTATGGACTGTTTTTAGGCAAAAACCTCATATTTTCAAAAACGCATTTAAGCGATCAATTCTGTTCTGACTGCTAATTTAACGCAGCCTAAGGGAATCATTTAAGCGGAAACGTATTTAAGAAGGCATTTTTTTTTTATAATGGAATTTTTTCCATGTATTTTGTATTAAATTTACTTTTTAAAGCACTTTTTGCGCATTTAAACGGGGAACGCACTTTAGTCGATTTAAGTAAATACGTGTTTCAGCTTTTTTCGAAATTCGCACTAGTTCCCGTTTTAGCAAAAGTTCAATAGAGTGGGAAAAGCCTGTTCTAATCACTTCGATCTCGGTATTAAAATTTTTCTTTATTCTAGTGCATCGATGTGTGGAAATACTTAAAATTTTGAAAATGTAATACGTTTTCCACGGTTATCTAAAACAAATTTTGACAAAAATTTAAAATTAATAAAATCTGCAAGTCGACTGAGTTTTAAGTTGAAAATTCGGCTTAAAAGGAAAAATTTCACCACACGCGTTTATTTAGGCGGCACCACTTTTTTTGCGAATTCCAAATTTTATAAAGTTTTTTGTTTTAAAAATGAAAGACATGAAACATTTGGGATACTTTGAAGGGTGGACAAACGAAACCTTTTTTAGTGAGCCGGTCTAACCTACAGTCTTAATGATATCGACTTAAATTAATAAAAAATAAAGGTATTAAGAATTTATTTCGGTTATGGTATTTTATGGGTAACGATATGTCAATTATTTCGGTAACGGTATTTTAGCGCTAACGCTATTTTAGTTATTTCGCACTCAAACAAGTTTTACTGTTGCTGCATTACAGTTGTTTGTGTAGTAATCAGTAGCAGTTGTTTTAACTGCAATTACAGTTGTTTTTCTATGAAATAATGCAAAACAACTATTATCACAGTTATTAAAAAAAAAAAACTACTGAAGAAAATTTATGTATTTGTTAACACTTGTTTGAAGCAGTTATATTGGTATTTTACTAAGCAACTACCACAACAGCAATTTTGCAGTCAACAGTTAACATTTTGTTAGTTATTGCAGTTAGTTGTTTTTACTACATTTGTTTAACAGTTAAAAGCAGCTACCTGTTAGTTACTTTAACGGTAATTACCTTTGTCGCCTTTTTAATTGAAATTATAGTTGTTTTAGCTGTAATTTTTCGTAGATTCTACTGTCCAACTTTCTTGAGTGCGGTAACGGAATTCTAAGCATATTGGTATTTCAATTATATCGGTAACGGTATTTAACGGATAAATGATTAGGCATAACGATAATAAGTTGAGAGGGGTTTAAATCGTTAACGGTATTTTAGAGGTATTGCCTGCCATCCCTGATTTAATTGTTAGATTCATATGTGTTTGTGTGGATACAATGATTTCCATATATAATTTTGCAGTGCAATCTTTTCAAAGTTTTTTCAAAGCCAAGGTTGTCAGCTATGTGAAGTTCAGCTTAATTCATATTAAAACAAGTTTGGATTAATTTCAAATATATTAACAAACAAAAAAAAAAAAAACGTTTTAAATTAAGAAAATATTGTTCTACCTCAAGTCTGATCATTTTCATGATAGACAATTGTTTTATTGGTATCACATCTGCAATAGAAAGTAAATTGGATTTTATAGTTGGGGGTACCAGATCAAGCATTTTATACACTATGGCAGACAAAAAGATTTTCATAGAGTTTATTTTGTCTGTTGTATTTAATGTCTCGGTTTGAGTTAAGCCAATTATCTTTTTCTATTACAGAGAACTGAGGATTTGGGTGATGCCTATGAAACAATTGTATTGTCTATCTTAAAAGTGATCAAACTTTTGGAAAATCAACATATAAAATCTAATATGACAATATCATATTAGATTTTTGGACTTGAGGTAGAACAATGTTCTAACTAAATATATGAAAATATAGACAGTCCGAAAAAATAATTTATTGTATTTTTAATACAAAAGTTAAAACATTTTATGAATTAAGAAAATATTTAAAATAGGGCTTTGTGGATTTCGAATTAATATCCCAGTTCCACAAAATCAGAAAAATTTGATGCATCGGGGTTACGACCTATCATTTCTAAAAGATTTTTGAACGCAGATGACGAATATGGCATTCGATTTATAAAGTTAGCTATAGTTAAAGTAATATTAGCAAAACACTTTTTTTTGGAAAATTTAAATTTTTTAATCAACTTTTTATAAACAAACGCGGCTTTTGACAACTAGTGATGCAGAATTTTATTTCTTTTGACATCATTTGAACCCACAGTGCTGCGTTCAAAAAAAATGTCAATTTAATTAGTTTCAGTAATTTTTCCATACAAAAATGTATTAACTTTGGAGCCCATTTGGGGCGCTGAAAAAAACAAGTGTCCCTTATTTTTTTTTCTTTATCATATATCCAAATTTGATTAAGATAGGAGAGAACCCATCGCGAGACTCCCCTTGTAAGCTAACATTTGTTTAAATGTTATTTCTCTATTGAAACTTTAAGTCTGATATATTACGAAGAAAATAAGAGGCTATTTAATAAAAATTGATATATCAAAGTAGCTTTATATGAACAACTTCCCTCCTATGACAGGACAATGTTAAATTCACCGATGAAAAAGCCAAATTAGAACAACTTACAATTCAACAGTTATAGTGTTTTCACTACTAATTTTCCTCACTATTTTTGATGCGAACGTTTAAAAATTTTCATATAGTGGTTCGAAAAACCAAAACAACAAAAATTTTTTTTAAAAACTTCTTAGAAAATCTATGAAAATACAAATAAAATTGTAACATATACACCCAGAAAACACTCTCAGTTGGAGCCAACGAATTTGTTGCCAATCGAATTCTGGCGGTTACGACAACTATCTTACTATTATTTTATATTTTTGGTCGTGAATGCTAAATATGCAGGTGTCTCATTCAATATTATATTCCACATAAATATTATTACGTTCCACAAAATATTATTGAAATTAAAAAACTTTTTTTGTTTTTCAAGTATTGAACCGTGGTACTGGGATTAATAGTTAGCTGTCCTACTGATGGCGCCACAATCACATTTAATTTAAATTGGCTTATTTGCTATTTAAACATTTCAGAATTTTATTTTTATTAAAAAAAACTTTTTGCGTTTGTCTTTTCCGGGGTTTGAACTTGGAAACTCGGAGTAATTGGCTACCGTTCTACCCATTACACTTCAAACGTTTAGAAATGTTGAGTGATAAATTTAATTTTAAATATTTTATTAGGAAAACAAACATAGTCAAAAATTGGTTTACCAATACCAATCATTAGTTGCTTCTATAAACAATGCAGTCCATAATTCGCTTGGTTCTACTGAAGCTCTTATTTAATGGCTTATTTTATTGTGAAAACCGTACTTTCAGTTACCACTTTTGATTTCCGACAATTTTTTAATAAATTTGATAGATGGTACCAACTTTCTTGTAGTATCACTAAATTGGTGCTTCTACCGTACACTACTACTAACCAAATTTTGGATGATAGGATGGTTTTTTAGTTCCTTTTCCCTTTTTTTAATTAACAGTACAGTATTTTTGCGGTATTAATCGAGTATTGGTTGTTCCAAATACAATAAAGCCCTATTTTTTTTTTTTAAAGAGAAGCAACACTCAGGAAATTCTTCCTATTAATTAATGTGTTGCTTTCTTTGGAAAGGGGATAGTGGAGAGATGAAAGGTGGTGAAAGATGAAAGGCTTCAAACATGGCAACACTATAATTGCGCGAGTAGATAAGTCTAAGAACAGTTATTGCTCGCCACCTGATGTAGAGTTGGCGAATTTATTGAAGCTTTTTGTTTCATAGCCCTGATTCATTATTTTACTTCGGTGGGGTGCTACATATAAGTGATAGAAAACTCATACATATTATTTTTCTAAATTGATGTTGTCGTCACCGGGAATCGAACCCGGGACCATCTGTGTAACAGTCCAACGCGCTAACCATTACACCACAACGCCCACAAATTGATTATTATTAAATAAATTTTAATGGTTTTGACCGAATTTCAAATTTTTTTATAATATTTTTAAAAGAAATTTTGTGCACAGGCCCATATTTGTAGAATAGCAAAAAAAAATAAATCAAAACTGAATTTTTTGAACGTTTCCCACTTTTTTTTACCTCTCCTGAACACTTTGGTTTTTATACCCTTGTTCGAGCTAGGCATTCATTTGTAAAATTCGAAACCATTTAAAAAATTTATTTTAATTCATTTTTTAGTCGGATGTAAATTCTTATTGATTAACTTATAGTTTTATATTTATTTATTTATTTGCACTTGTTGCTTCGATAAATAAGCGGCTTAGTACACGTATTTGTTTTGTTCTATTCTATTTCCTACAGCTAAATAAATCTTATAAAAAATTTTATCTTTATTAAAAAAACATTTGCTTGCGTAAAAAAATCCAGTCATATATAACTTTTAATAAATTTAATAATTACAACATGCAATTAAAATTCTCGTAGATAAATTTAGCGAAACAGTAAAAGCTCTAACAACGGAAACGTTTTTCTAAATAAATTGTCAGCAAAAAAATTTAGAATTCGATATAATTGTTTTGAATTAACGAACTAAAATGTTTTATATCCCGATTAAAATAAATTAATATGGAGCTTTATGTAGTAATATCAATTTCTATGTGAAATATATACCCATATAATTGTATACCCGAGTAAAAAAAATTTATATGCAGCTTTGTGTAGTCATCAATTTCTATGTGATGCTATATGTAATCTTGTTATATTTTATCAGAAATTGGATATTTTTGAATGGGTTTAGATCTAATTTGATGGAATTAGATAATTGTCAAGCACAATTTTATTTGAATTATGACCCGATAGAGTTGTATTAGATTCTATCAGTTTTGTATCAGTTATATATAAACTGTTACAAATATATATAATTATATAAAAACCAGATATGTTTGTATCCGGATTTTGACCTGATATAATTGTATATGATTGTTTGTAAACTGATACATCTAAATATAATTAGATCCGAGTTTTAGTTTGGTAAAATTGAACTAAATGTTACATTTTTGATTGTATAAAAATATAGACAATTTAATACGTATGAGTGTTCATCCTTTCATATCCGTTAAATACTTAAAAAAAATTAAGAAACATCCCAGGCTGAAAAATGCAATCGGCAAAGTGTTGACAAAGCGTCGGCGACGGTCGATTATGCGTTGGCAGAACGTGGGATTAACAATATTGACAGCATTTCCCTGTTACCCGATTGATAACAGTGACCAACCGTTGGTTTAAACGAACTTGCCACAGTTGGCATAACGTTGGCAATTCAAAAAATTTGGTGCTTTAAAAATATAAATTTAGTAATTTTTAACACGTTGGGTTTTACAAAAATATCGGTGGTTTGCCAGTATTATTTTTTTTTTGTATGGTTGGCAATTTCTACCAGGGATATTACATTTTTGCAGTTTTCGAAAAAATTCCCGCATAAACCTTTTCTATGTTTTGGGCTATACAGTTTGGTTATGCTAAGCATAGTTTTGGAAATATATTTATTATAAAAGTTTCCATATAGTAATTCTGGTACACTACACCTTTGAATTTTAAACAAGTAATAAATAAAATTAATTGTTTCAAATTAAAAGATGGTGTGGTGGACCAAAATTAACCAATGGACATTTTATAAATGATTTTTTCCAAATTATGCTTAGTATTGCCAAATTTTAAACTCTACTTTGTTCCAAAAATAAAATACACTGCACACAAAAAAAAATAAAATATTTTTGGAACAAAGTAGAGTGTACGAAGCCACGGCCCTATAGCAACTATTAGCACCATAAATTTTTTTTTTTTTGGTTTTTATCCATAAACAGCATAACAGCTATCGTTCAAGTACATGACGAAATTCGGAAATTTTTTATATTCGGGACAGACTAATATACAGCCATCAGACTTTTGCGTCAATATAATGTTTTATATACCCGAGTAAAAAAAATATTCTCATGTTTTTTCATCTTAATATATATATATAATATGTGATTATATATGTTGTCATGCATATCCATGTAGTTTCATATATTTCTTATCTGGTAACATATATATCGATATGTTATTATATATTAACCATTATAGAATTAGATAATAAGTATATATGCTATACATACTAAGATATCTATTGTCATATACAAAAATACATTCTCATATATAATATAATATGTAATCATATATGGTGACATATAAGCTATATAATATAAGATATAGTAATTTATACTGTCTTATAAAAATATGTGTGTGTGTGACATAAGATATGCTTATATATGGTGCCATATGTGTAATACAACCTAAGATATAACTTTATATGACAGTAAATGATATATTTATATGACATTTAATTGTGTGTGATTCCATATATGGCACAAGATTAACAATTAAGTTTGAGATATGATTATATATAGTCCAACATCAATGTTTTCTATGAGTATAAGATATTAGTACATACAGTCAAAGTCTGTTATAACGAATGATATAATGTTAGGCCCATTTGTTCTATCGAAATATTCGTTATATTGCAACAACTTTTTGTACTAAATCGACTTCACATTTAACATTTCTCAAAATGCTGAGTTTATTGAAAATTGAAATTAATTCTGCAATTGTGGATGCTTGCCCAAATTAAAAGTTTCTCCAGAATTTTTTTTTTTCTTATTACGATTTTTTATTTATTTTTTTTAATTTTTATATTTATATATATTTTACCAACTGCTCGTTATATCGAGTAAAAATATTGAGAAAAATTCGTTATAAAAGGTAGTCAAGGCAAACAATTTGTTTATTCGTTATACCGGGTTTTGACTGTATTGTTAAATATAACCCCATACATAATTATAAGAGTTCGTCAAAAAAGCATAAATTTTCTTTGTTTTTGGGATATCATCACTATATAAAATGTTTTGGCATCAATAAAAAAAAATTCAACATCTTCCAAATGCGCGCGGCATCCAAAAACGCTGGTTTTGGGTCACTTTTCCTTCAGAGCAAAAATATCTGTATTTATTTTCAAACCATTAAAAAACATTTTTAGATGAGAAAAATTGTGCAAAAATTGTTGCTTTATGGTAACCCAGTTTCGCTTTATGCTAACCCAGTTAACAGTTATTGCAATATTTTATTGATTGATTTGTGTGTACTAAAAAAAATATTTATATTATTTTTTCATAATTGATGCCTTAATAACTTTTAATCGGTTCGCGATATTTGAAACAATTTTGTACCATTATTCTCAGTTGGTAATACAATTTTATTGAGTGTGATTAAAAAATTTATTTTAACAGTTTTTTAAAAATTTCCGTCCACTCTATTGCCTAAACGGTGTACTTTTTCAGGTTTAAATTTCATACATATATATCTGTTTTTGATCTGTAGATAAAGGGACGCTAAATCTGCGTTTTTGGCCAACGCGCGCAAGTGGAAGCAGTTGAAATTATAAAGGAGTTGAATTGCAAAAACCGAAAAATGGTGGTACTATCCCAAATCAAATTTTTGTGATGAACTCTAATAATTATATATGGTCGTGATGACTAAATCTTTTTTTAAAACTTTTTTAAAATGTTATTAAAAATTAAATATTTCGTGGGATTTAAGAACATCCGATTTAATCTCAAAATATCTAACTTGATATACCAAAAATTACTTATTTAATTATATCCAATTATTTCTAAGTTAATCCCATGGGATTAACTTAGCAGCTTTATTCATATCAAATTGGATCCAACAACTTTTAGATCAATTTTAATCTAATTTATTCCAGTAATATACCCCAATTTTGAGATGAATTTGGGTAAGAGTAAATATCGATCAATATCAAATAAGATATGATTTAATATTTGAGATATAACGTTTTCTTGATTGTGTAAAAGAAGATCTAAATTTGTTTGGTATTCAACCATATATCTTTACATATAACTATGAATAGGTCAAGATATCGTTTTATTCAAAATGCATTACAAATACATTTTTTTGAATATTACACTTATAGTATATAATTTTGATTTGTGTTATATCTAATTATACATGTATTAGTACATAATTAGACTAACCATATATAGTTGTATATGTCATATACGATTATATAGTGGTCGATATATAATAAGATGTAATTGTATGGGGCAACGTATTCAAAATTTAGAGGGGAAAAAATCTATATATAAACATATCGCTCATTTACTGCAATAATGTCACAACTCAAAAAACATGATTTTTGAGTTAATGACGCAGAATTATTCGTTATATCACGTATCATATTGTGTCAAAAAGTCTTATTGATATCTTGTATACTTACCTCTTGAGAGAAATTATGTCGTTGTTTTTTCTTCAAGGTGGAAGTAAATTTTCTACAAAATCAAAATTTTTGAGTTATGACGTTATTGAAGTAAATGAGCGATATGTACTTACATATAAAGCATGCAATTACATATGTATTTATATAATATAATGCATGACTATATGTAGAAGTTTTTACACGGGGTGTTAAATAAAGATTTTACTGTTAATTTTAATAACTGCTAATATGTAAAAAGTTTTAAATTAACTTATTGTTATTTTTTATAACGATAAATTTTAATTGTATAGGTAATTGGCCTTTAATTTGTTCATTCAAAATTGTTGTATAGAAAACATTTATGCTTGGTTGGACTTACAAAAATTGTATTTTACTTTTTTCACACTTTATTTCATTAACATTTATATTTAAATATATTTTTAAAACATATTAATGGGGAGATTCATAATACGATTCGTATTTGGTGTATAAGAACACAGAGCGTATTTTCAGGTACAGAAATAAGGAATTGATGTCGCATTTCAAATATAAGTTTTTCGTTTCTTTTCAAATTCCACTATTATTTCTTTTGAAAAATATTCTTATATTTATAAAATAAAATATTTTATTATAAACAATCAAAACAATTATTTATTTTATATTTTTAAATGTTTGAAACTTTGAAATTTATATATAAAACAAAATGTATAATAAACTTTCCAGGGTTGGAAAAACATTTAGGACACTAATGTTATAAAAATACAATGTTTACACTATATACGATATTACATGAATCCGGTTAATGTTTTAATATTTTAAATTAATTGACTTAACGACCTAGTCAAATACATATTCCTGAATACAAATTTGTTTAAGGTTCTTCTTTCAGATTTATCAAAAATGTGTTTCTTGTTTAGTTTTGTGGGTGAAAAATTTTCATTTTCATTGCCAATGTCAAAGTGTATTTTTTTTTATTATATTTATAAAACAAAACAATTATTTATAAATAATTTAAATAATGATCTTGATTTATTGTAATTAAAATAAAAATGTTTCCTATTTTATAAATTCTACTAAATATTTTATTGCCAATAACAATTTAAATTATTTAATTAACCCTCTAGTGTACAATATGGTCAACATTTATTTAAAAATAAATGAAATATTATCGAATAAACTACACCACCTCAAATTGAGGACTTGTTAATTGAAATTACGAAACTCCAAATGAAATTAAGATTTTTTATTTCAAATTGAGAAAAATCCAAATGAATTTGAGATTTTTCACTTACCTGAGAAATTCGTCATGTAATTGAGAGTTCGTGTTGAAATTAAGAAAATATTTCTTTTAATTGAATTTGAGAAAATTTTAAATGAAAATGAGATTCTGTATTTCAAATTGAGAAAATTCTGAATGAAATTCAGATTTGAAATTGAGAAAATAACAATTGAAATTGAGACTTTACATTTGAAATTGAGTACATTTAGAATACTATGTAGATAAAGACCACTGAAAATGTAGTTATAAACAAATTAAATTTCACTTAACGGAAGGACGACTTACATTTCAGTAAATTTAACTAACATTGTAATTTGTTTTTTACTGCTCAAAAAATTAACCACAATTGCAGTAAAAATGAACCACATATGCAGTAAAAAATAAATAAACATTTATTTGTTTTATTTTTTTAAATAAAAAAACTACTGTATAAAATGAATGTAAAATCATAATACAGTATTTTTATGTGGTTTGTTTTATTAAATGAACTACATATGTAGTAAAAAATTTAATATCTTCTACAAATGGCTGTTTTTTCACTTAAAAACTAAAACACATATTTGATGTGTTTTGTTTTTTTAAATAAACTACATATGTAGTCAAAATTTTAAATTCACAGTCATTTGTAGGAATATTTTTAAAAATAAAGACTACTGTATTACAACTCAAACAACTACAAATATTTACAGCAGAAGATCCCTGATTGTATTTCCATTTAAAATTTAGATATTCTTAATGAAATTTAGATATTCTGAATAAAATTTCGATTTTCTATTCCAAATGAAATTGAAAAAAAATTTAAATGAAATTGAAAAATTCAACTTTCTGTTTTGAAACAAAATTTTAAAAATCCTAACTGGTTTATTTTTTCCCACATATCTTGGGAAATAAAGCATAGATCTCAAACAGAATGTTTTTCGGCTATGAATCAGTTACTTTTTGAGACATAATGTTTCATTTCTAAAGAAAATATTGATGTAGGTAGCGTTATTATAATTTGTTTTTAAATTCATTTGGAATTTCCCAATTTTTATATGGAATTTTCTCAATTTCAAATAGAAAGACTTAATTTCATATAAAAGTCTCAATTTATATTGTAATTTTCTCAATTTCATTTAGAATTTTCTCAATTTCAATTGAAAAGTTTCATTTCTATTTGAAAATTTATCAATTTCATTTAAAAAATCTCATTTTCAATAGAAAAATCTCAACTTGACTTGATTTTTTTTTTAATTTTATGGTGTAGTTGGAATATGTATGAATGTTTAGAAACCCATTAAAAAAAAAAAAATGTACCATAAGCGTGCGTAAAGATGGGTTAACCCATTTTCACGCAAGCATAAGTCGCTGGTTTAAAGTAACACCAACTTTTAAAACCCGATAATTTTGGATAGAAGGGAGATATACTAACGCAGTAAAAAGCATATAATAATTTGAGGTCTTAACTATAAAAAAATAAAAAAAAAATTAAAACTATGCTAATATTGTCATAAAATCAATTAAAAATGTTAAGTTTTCTTCGATCTTCTTTTATTTTATTCTTCTTAGTTTAAACGAGCTTAAGATTATTTATTTGTTAATTATTTATTTCCAATATTTCGTCTCCACGTTGGGTGACTTCTTTTTCTAAAAATATTTCTAATCTTTTCGAGATAAATTAAACACAGGTAATTAAAAGGTTCCCTAAAGAAGTCACCCAATGTGGAGACGAAATATTGGAAATAAATAATTAATAAATAAATAAATGATCTTGAGCTTGTTTAAACTAAGAAGAAAAAAAAAATGAAAATTTTAAAATTTGTTTATAGTACTTTTTTGAAAAATTATTAATTTATTAACAGAAGACCGCACGGGATGTCTAGAATTAGGTATTGACAAACAAAATACTCTACAAAAAGTGAGTATAGGGTTTGAAAGCACTTTATTTCTGATTAAAATTTTAAAAATAATCTGCATACAAATTAGTTATGCATCACCAATGCAAATTTTATAGAGCTCAAGTCCCTAGGACTAAAACATAATTTTCTAAAGGTTGAGGTCCGATGAATCCGAATCTGATCTCAGAATTTCTTTGTCATTATCAGGTCTTCGAGATATCTTAACATAATGTTTAGAAAAACCCGGTTTTTTTTGCTATATTCGGAACGTTATAACATGACTTTTCAGGAAATTTTATGTCATCTGAAATTCCTCACTTTTGTTTTCAAAACACAGGTTTAATCTTTCAAATATCTTATCAGGTTTTTCAGATATCTTAACATAAAGTTTCAAAAACCCAAGTTTCATGCAAGATTAAAATATCGTATCAACCAGTAAAACCTTTAATTAATTTTCTAGTTTAGTGTAAAAAAATGGCTGGTTTCTTTAAACAAATAACAAAATTTTAAAAATTGATTCGCCAGTGCTGTTATATTAAAATTTTGTAATATGGTCTGAAATCAAAATTTTTTTTTAAAAAATTCTCAAAAATCACGAAAATCCGATAGATCAAATTGTGTATTATAGTTTGATAGGTATTTGTTTTAGCAATAAATGGAAATTATATTTAAAAAAAAAATCTTAACCCCTTAAGTACATACAAATGGCCAAAGTTTGAATTTTAATTGCGAATACAGACACTAGAGGGAGCAATAAGTATACAAAAACTTTAAAAAATCTTATTGAGACACCATTACATCTTTCTACCAAATTTCGTTAAAAAATCCCACGGGATCGATAAGTGATATAAAATGGGTTAATACAGTATAAAGAATTTCTTGAATAACAGTGAAATATTTCGGGGATTTTAAAAATGTTAAGACACATTTGAAATTAAAATCGTAAATATACAATTTAAAAATATTTACATTACTTTACTACTACAACTGCGCAATTATTGAGGATTAAAAAAAAAACGAGACAAAGATTGTCGTCATTACAAAAAAAAAGTTTTTTAACGATAAATAAAATGGTAATTTTTTTTTTAATTTTCAATATGTACTCATTTAAAAATCACGATTTAACAACTTAAAAACTAACTGCTGTCTTGTAAAATAAACTCAAACAATTTCGAACCTCATATAAAGTCATATAAAGGGTCCGCCAAATAACTTTTTTTTTTTTGAACTCCTGAACCAATTGGACTTTGTATGACGTCATACCAAGGTCTTTATGCAAAATTCGTCTCAATAATGTCTCCGAAATGTTCAATTGTTGAGAACGACGGTGAATTGATGTTGATGGCGCTTCACGCACACTTTCTGCCACAGCAGCAATATTCTCGGTTGTATGCACTGTTTTTGGCTTTTCACGCTTTGGTTTATCGATGAGAAAGCCAGTTTCTTTCACTTTTTTCACAAGATAACGAACATACGGACCATATTCGTTAAGCGGAAGGATAAAACTAATTATCTGTCAAATCAGACATGAGCTAAGTGTTACCATTCACGAAATAAGCACTAGTTGAAAAAAAGCGTTAGATGGCGGACCCTTTACTTCAAACACAGTCTCAATTACGCTATAAATTTAAATTATTTAGCAGTAACTGGTTTTTTTTATTAAGTACAACCCAGCAAAAACACGCCTTACCAAATATGAGTCTAGTAATCTAAACTGCTATGCTTAGACGTATTACCCTTTATATTATAATTCGAACAAATGCCCTAAAAGTAATGAGTTATGCATTATTGACAGCCTTACGTATATATGTATAATAATGGGTATGAATAATAAGCCATTACCAGAAGCATAAAAATAATGGGTCTAAAAAATATAAAAAAATACGAATTTAAAAAAAATATTATTAATTTCTTTTTAATTATGGTCGAGCCGGGAATCGATACCGTGTCGTCAGATTAACAGGCGACTAAGCCACAGAGACATATAACATGTGATAGTTTCAAACATAATTATTATTAATTAATAATCATGTAATTACAAATTATATCCTATTACCCTAACCGAGCACTAGCTATTATGGCCTTCGGCGCGTTGTAGTGAAAACAGATCAGTGCCTCTGGTGGGAATCGAACCCACGACCCCGCACTGATAAGCCAGCACGCTACCAACTAGCCTACCGGGGCGCACTTTAAAACACAAATAAAGTATTCTTCTATGTAAATTCGTTCAAGATACACAAAAACTAAAACCTTACCCCTTTAGTTTACAAAAAGACGAATTATAATAAGTCTTAAAATAGAATCCAGAAATCATTATCATCATTATATTTTGCCTGGAAGTAATACGATAAATAACTTATTATTTTATTTCACCAATTATTTTTTGTATGAAAGTAATCCATTATAAGTTTCTTATTGGTAACCCATTATTTTGTCATTAAAATTAATGTAGAAGGTAATAAGTACTCATTACAAAGTAATGTATAAAGTAATAAGTAGCCATTACCATGTTTTTGCTGGGAAATTTACATTATGTGGTCATTATGTACACACAGAGAAATAAAGTGCTAACCGAATTGAAAAGTGTGTATTAACGGTAACAACTTACAAATTCAGTTAGTACAACGATATTTATTTTAGTACAGTGTTATATTAACGTCATATAGACAGTCGCAATTAATTTTTAATTAATATATGCATTTGACAAATTTAATTTAGAAATGTTGAGGTTAAGAAGAAGAATAAACGTTTTTCTCTAAAAATTATAAACACTATTAATTTTTAAATCAGACTAGACTAGTTTCAGCCTTTTTATGGACAGGCTCATCAGTGATTTTCCATTTAAATTGTATTATTATTTGTGTCTTATAACTGTCAGATTGTCTCTATATGATAAATTTTTCAACAACCTGCGGCTGTAAGAATCAAGCCTGCGCTCATCTTCTCTACAAGAAAAAAAACCGTATCATTCTCATGTAACACTTATGAAAAATGGTAAACTAAACTATTAGAACAACTTTAAAAACGTTGAGATCCAAAATAGCATAAATCAGGAAACTACAAAAGATAAAAATAAATTTTTAAAATTGTATGTTTTATTCATGTGACCAGTTCTGCCAACCCAATTACTTAAAAAATCGTAAATTTTTGTGGAAAAAATCTTTAAAATCATCATTTTGAAAATGAGAAATCGTCAAAAAATCGTCATTCCAAAAACTCTTTATAGTTCACAAAAAAGGGGTAGGACCTAAAACTTTACTAAAAACAAAATGTATCAGCTCATTTAGCCTCTCCGAGTGTTAAGAACAAAACTGCCAATACTCATTATGCGAAATAGAATTTTAAAATCACTGACCTATTTGAAAATCTACATAATTTCACAAGAAAATTTAAAATTTGGGGATACAAAAAATGGAATTCAAGAAAAATATTGATTTAGCTAGAAACAAAATCGTGGAAAATCACTATTTTATAAATGATTTAAATCATTTAAAAAATTAACATTTTTAGATTAAACTTCCTAAAAAAAATCTCTTCGGTTATCGTTATTTTTTAATAAAATTAAAATAAGTCTTTAACCCTCTAACCTAAAAGCCAGATTCCAGGCGAGACATTTTAAAACGGCCTTAAATGCCCCAAACGAGTGTTTTATAATAAGTATTATTATTAAAAGCTTTTACGCCAAATTATCGGCGCATAGTGCCATTACAAATTTTCTCCATTATTGTCTGTTCCGTGCCATTGTCCTTAGTTGTGGCCATGAGAGCTGTTGGTCATATTGTCTTAGTTCTTCTAACAAGCTGCGTCGCCAACTTCCCCTTGGTCTTCCTCGCCTTCTTTGGCCTTGGGGGTTCCACTCGAGTACTTCTTGCCTTATGTCGTCAGTAGGTTTGCGCAATGTGTGGCCTAGCCATTTCCATCTTCGTTCTGTGATTTTGACTTCAATTCGTTTTTGTTTGCATCTGCGGTATAGCTCTTCGTTAGAGATCCAGTTGTTAGGCCACCATATTCGAAGAATGTATCGTAGGCATCTGTTTACGAAGCATTGCAACTTGTTGTTCATTTCTGTTGAAGACAGCCAAGTTTCACAACCGTAAAGCAGTACAGATTTTACGTTTGTGCTAAATAGACGGCTTTTGGTGCTTGCAGAGATAGAATTGGAGCGCCAAATGTTATACAATGCTGCAAAAGCCCCTTTAGCCTTTTTAATTCTTTGTAGAATGTCAGTACGTGCTCCTCCATCGGCTGTTATTTGGCATCCCAGGTAGGTGAATTCGTGGGTTGATTCGATGGGTTGCCCTGCTACATTAAATGATTGTTCTTCCTGTTGGTTGCTCATATACCTTGTCTTGCCTGTGTTGATTTTTAATCCAACTGGATCAGCAATTCGGACTAAATCATTTATTTTTGACTGCATATCAGATTTTCTACTTGAGAGGAGAACAATGTCATCTGCGTATACAAGGTCGTTGAGATGTTCCATTTTGATAGGGTGCCAGATGATGCCACGTTGAGGATGGTTGTCTATTGCGCTTATTAAGACTTCATCGATCACAATTAAAAACAAGAGTGGGGATAAAATACATCCTTGTCGTACTCCTGCCGTAACATTTATTGCCTCTGACAATTGGTTATTATGCCGCACTCGACACTGAAAGTTTGTGTATTGCGACTTAATAAGATTACACGGCTTTGGCGGTATTCCCCTGTGTTGCATAGCTGCCCATATATTATAATAAGTAAATTTGCAAAATATTATGTAAAGTAACTTTTTGTATGCAGTGCACGGTTTAGAAGCGGGAAAGCGTTAAAGTTAAAATTTCATAAAATTTCGAAAAATTAAATTTCAAAAAAGTTTAAAGTGTAAATTAAAAAAAAAAACACCCAAAAAATCATTGTTCAAAAAAATACTAGGCAAAAATTTAAAAAAGTCTCTACGTTAGGTACTTAATTTTTTAGTCCTCTATAAAACAAAACAAAAAACGAATAAAGATCGGTCCACCCGTTAAGGCTGCACAGTGGCACCTGATTTTCAATATCTTGTTTTGAGAAAAAAGCATTTTATTTAAATATTGCTCATGTAAAATATAGGGCAAGAAGTTTGTTTAAAAAGCTGTAACTTTTTTATTTCTGCGATTTTTTCTTCAATATTGAAATATAAAAAAAAAAAAAATTTAAAGCTAGTAAACCCCTTAAGTATGGTCTACCTAACTCTGTCCATAGTTTCTCTCAATTCGAAAAAACCTTCAGAAGTAATAAGCATCTTAAATCTGTTTCAACTTGTGTAGAAATTTTTTGAAGTCACTCATATGGACTTAATCTATTTTAGGTTAATAGCCGGAAAATAATTTCTTTTTGTCTTCTTATAAATTTTTTATTTTTTTTTTTTTTTTTTTTGGCTCTTAATTTATAAAGTGTGTCGGCGTGTGAATCAATTTGTTTAAATTTGTTATTCTTAACTGCAATTAACGAACATTGACACTTAATCAAAAATAAAAAAGAACATGTTTTAAAAATAAACTAAAAATCTTTTCTCATTTTTTAACAAAACAAAAACTGCATATTTTCGTGTATTTTATTAATTAATAAATTAAGAAGTTTGGAATTCTTGAAATTATAGCATTTTATTAGACATTTATTATTTTATAAAAAAAATATCTATTAATATTAATTAAGTGCTATAAATGTTTCCTAAAAATATATGACCTGTCAAAATTAAGTGTATATATTAGGGTGTCCCGAATAGTGTACTTTTTCGAATTGGTTGAAGAAATAATTAGTGTCCGACCGAACAGTTCAGCCAAAAAACTATATTTTGTCGGTTTTTTGATATCTAGAGGCAATTATGACAAATTTTGGTATTGGAAACATGTTTGTTGAGCCGATTTAATTCGATTTTGTGTATAAAATTTAAGAGAAAAGCCGAAGTTTAGCTATAAAGTTAAAAGTTCGGCCGCCGAACTGTTTTCAATTTGGCCGAACAGTGAATTCATTGCTTAACTACAGACTTTTCTTCAAATTTGACACTCAAAATAGCATCTAATCAGTCAAATAAACATTTTTGCATTCGCCAAATGTGTCCATAATGCTTTAAAATACCGAATACAGACCAAATGCATTTTCTGACCGAACTGTTCAGTCGGACACTAGAAATAATACTCTATCGATACATATTAAAGAGCGGAATATGGGAAAAATAAGTAAAAAAAAATTGAAGTGAATCTTCAGTTCACTGGTACACCAGCATATAATGTATCATGTCTATATATGGTTAAACATCGATTGAAGTTTTAGTGCATTTTGACCAAATACAGTGCAAGCTCGGTATTCGCGACTACCCATTATCGCGGCGGCCCGGTTATCGCGACGGCTTAATTTTTAACATAGCAGGTTCTATAATCGCGACAGTTTAACGAAAAACGGGTTCCATTTTCGCGACTTTTTTCTGCTTTTTTAAATTTGATTACAATGTCTTTAACCAAAAAAGGGAAATCCCCGTCTTTTGGTATATTTACCTTTTTGGATGATTTTGGTCTTCAATTTTGTCAGTTTATTCGTGTCAACTTTTCCCATTTTAATACA
The DNA here is from genome assembly GCA_021234595.1 of Delia radicum. NCBI lineage: Eukaryota > Metazoa > Arthropoda > Insecta > Diptera > Anthomyiidae > Delia > Delia radicum. Next base: position 227,257,218 of record CM037852.1, on the reverse strand, counting down.
TCTCTTAAAATGGGAAAAGTTCAACATACTTTCAAAAATTAGAGATTTTAAAAAAATTTAAAAGTGGAGATTCCATAAATTCAATTTGCGTGAATTACAAGTTGCATAAGTTTTCGGTTTACCTCATTATAAAGCAAGAAAATTCATTAAAAAAGTTCGTACATACAACAGAAAGTGGCCCTGGCAAACGTTGCACCTTAAAGAAAGCCCAAGAATGCAAAAAATGCTTTATAAGTGGTTTGTAAAACAAAGGGGAAAAAATATTCCAATATCAGCAGAGATTTTACGATCAAAAGCCAGTCATTTGTAATCCAAAATCTATCAAACCAATTCAGGTTTCAATGCCAGTGAAGGATGGTTGAAGAAATTTAAGCGTCGACATGGAATAAGATTTTTAAAAATTGCGGGCGAGGAATTGTCTTCTAAACCTCATCTTATTGATCCATTTGTGAAAGAGTTTAAGGATTACGTTGATGAGTACGGGTTGACTCTTCACCAAATCTACAATGCCGACGAATCCGGTTTATATTATAGGATGCTTCCAAATCACATTCTTGTCACAGGTAATGAGAAAACTGCTCCCGGAAAAAAAATATGTAAAGAGCGAATAACTTTTTTGCCCTGTTCAAATGCGAATGGCACAGACAAACTGAAATTGTTGGTTGTTGGAAAATCGAAAAACCAACGCTTTTAAATGCTTTTTCAATAATCCTGTAATGTAAAAGTCCAGTATTAACGCCTGGATGACATCATTTCTATTCAAGGACAGGTTCCATCACGAATTTGATCCCCACGTAAGTTAATTTTCACCAATTAGTAAAAGTAAGTTGTTCATAAGTAAAAATTGTTGAGGTCCGACAATTTTTGGCTTAAAAAGGTCTACGTGATTCAGCAGTTATTTTAAATAACAATTTGCCAAAAAAGCAACTCAAAATCTCCAATTTCTTTAAAAATGTTTAAAATCTAAATATATCAATAAAAACAACTATAATTTTAAAAATTACATACTATTTTTCAATAATTTTAGGTTCTGTTATCGCGAAATTCAGTTTTCGCGACAGGTCTGGTTTTTAATTAGTCGCAAAAATCAAGCTTGCACTGTAAAAAGTTTCGAATTTTTTTTTTCGAAATAGGACGCTGTGGTGTAATGGTTCGCGCGTTGGACTGTTACACAGATGGTCCCGGGTTCGATTCCCGGTGACGGCATCATCAATTAGAAAAATAATTTGTATGAGTTTTCTATCCCTCATATGTATTGCAGCGCAAACCTTCGGTGTCCCCATATCACTTAACCCCACCGAAGTAAAATAATGAATCAGGGCTATGAACCAAAAAGTCTCAATAAGTTTGCCAACTATCCATCAGAAGGCGAGAAATGACTGTTCTAAGACTTATCATCTCGAGCAATTACAGTGTTGCCATGTTTGGAGCCCTTCATCTTTCAACACCTTTCATCTCTCCTATATCCCCTTTCCAAAGAAAGCACCCAATTAATAAATAGGAAGAATTTCCTAAGTGTTGCTTCTCACCAAAATTACTCTACAGGAAATTTAAAAATATTTTTCCAGAAAAAAGCTAAAAATTACGCAACTTTTGAGCCCTATTTCGAAAAAATCTATACTTTTTTTGGTCAAAATGCACTACAACTTCAATCGCTGGTACACTAAAAAAAAAAGTCAGTAAAGTCAGCAACATTTTTGAAGGGAGGGAGAAAGTTGCTAATACCATTTTTTGCTGATATTATCAACTTTCTGCAAGAATCCTCCCACCACAAATGTTGGAATTTTTATGCAAGTATCCTCCCAGCAAAAATGTTGCTGACTTTACAGACTTTTTGTTATTGTAGGAAAATGAGCTCCACTTTAAACATATTTTACTTATTTTTCGCACATTTAGCTCTTTAATACGCAACGATAGAAAAATATTTCTAATGTTTTTTGTTTGTTTCGGGACACCCTAGTATATTTGTAGAGCCAAAATGTATTTTTATTTCAGTTAAAACACTTTTAATTTTATAATATTTTCAAATGAAAAACATTTTGACTGTTAATCTGAACGGCGCTTAAGCGTGACAAAATTTAACTAACATGTTAAATAGTTTATATTATATGTAATTTATCATTTTATGTGTTTAGTTCAATTAAATAAATAATTCTTATTTGTCCATTTGTCAAGTATTTAATTTGTTTATACATTTCACTTAAAATTAAAACTGAAATGTGAAAATGATTCTATTGTCAGCGAATTTTTTGTAAGAATAAACTATTTGATTTGTGTATTACTCGATTTTAGTTTTACTTATATTTTAAATCTTACAAGTTGTCGTACACTGCGTTGCAAAACTATAATTACACATTCATTCCACTAAATTTCGTAAGTTAAAAAAAAAGTAGTTGAGTTTACCCGACATATACGTATGTAAAACCAATGGGAAATTAATAATATTTAACAAAAAACTATTAATTTATTTTTTATTGTGGGCGCTGTGGTGTAGTGGTTATCGCGTTGGACTGTTACACAGATGGTCCCGGGTTCGATTCCCGGTGACGGCAACATCAATTTAGTAAAATAATATGTATGAGTTTTCTATCCCTCATATGTATCGCAGCTCCCACCTTCGGTGTTCCCATGGCACTTAACCCCACCGAAGTAAAATAATGGATCAGGGCTATGAACCAAAAAGCTTCAATAAGTTCGCCAACTCTCCATCAGGTGGCGGGCAACAACTGTTCTAAGACTTATCATCTCGCGCAATTGCAGTGTTGCCATGTTTGACGCCCTTCATCTTTCCCCACCTTTTATCTCTCCACTATCCAATTTCCAAAAGAAAGCAACACATTAATAAATAGGAAGAATTTCCTGAGTGTTGCTTCTCTTTAAAAAAAAAAAAAAAAAAAAAAAACACATAACTGAATATATCAAAGGTAATGAGGTAATCTTTTTTTAAATCTACTCGAAAATTGGATCAGACATGCGGTCTACCAAAATTATTCGATGTTATTCCGTTATAGATCTCCACGCATCAATAACTGCTTCTTTCAGATGAAAAACGCTTTAATATAACGGTTTTCTGGCTTAGATATTTTTTTAGATATGACCATATATAATTATATCCAAAATTTGAGTCTATCCAATTATATCGGAGTTCAGATATATTTATATATACCCTCAGATATAATTATATATAATTTCAGATATGTTTATATATAAGGTTATATATAAATAAATATGGAGTTATATATAAATATACATGGACTCAGATTTAATTGGATAGACTCAAATTTCAGATATAATAATATATGGTCATATATGATTATATATAACCTTTCTTACACGGGAATGGAAAAACTTCCACAAAAACATTAATACACAAATGGGTAAATCCTCCCACGGCGTACAAAGCCGTATGATTTGTGGTAATATCAATGCCACTAATTGTTAATTGTGGTACAAGATATAGATACCACAGAAAAGGGAACAGTCCCTAGATTTTAAATTTTTGAAAACTGCGAAATAATTACGAAACGAGAAAAACGCATACCAAGTTTGCTATAAAACTTATCCGCGGTTTATATTCCGTAAATAAATAAATATATGAAACTATTTATTATTTATATATTTTTTGGCGAATTAAAATTACCAAGGACATTACCTGTACTAATATTTTAGTAGAAATTGGATTCACCAAACTTAAAATTTTCCCACTTATTAGCGCTTTATCTTATCGCTAAATTAACTAAAGACCTAAACAAATGTATATCCAAGGCAAAGGGTCAAATAAAAAATTAGAAAAGTTATTTTATATTACGCTCCATATGAAAAATTTGCGATTTTTTAAACAATTTATATGTCATCATAACTTTCCAAGATGACCTTGTAATACAATTTTTAGTATATGTTAATAATTTATAATTTACAAAATAGCGGGTTTGATTTTTGAATCAAATTTAAACCCTCAATATTCCTCGATAATTTTAAATCAACAACTTATGTATGAAAAATTACCAAATAGAAAAAATTGCTTAAAAATTAGTTATAGTTTTATGTAATTATATACGGAATGTAAACCGCGGATGCGTTTAATAATTCATTTGTTATATCATAAAGTATTTTTTGGCAAACCGCAATTATTTTGCAGTTTTTTAAATACTGTTTTGAAATTATTGTAATCTTGAGACTGTGCCGCTTTTTGTGATATCTTGTTTTGTACCACAAGTTAGCGGTTTTGTGGATACCACAAATCATACGGTTTCGCCGCAATTTACATCATGAAGAATTTAACCCCTCATTAGGTTTTATATGTAGAAATATTTGAAATTTTTTGAGCTTAATACAAAAGTTGAAAAAAAAGTTTTGTACTTTTTTCAAACTTTTTATTTAAAATTTTGTTATTTAACAATAATTTTTTGTTCGTTTTTTTATTATTTTTTTTATTTATTTTCTTCATTTGAAAAAAAATTTTAAATTATAAAAATATTTATTTTTCAATGAAAATGAAAATTATTCAAGTTCGAGGCCATACTCTATATTTCTTTATTAAGATATTCTCCTAACCAATAATCTATAGAGTTTTTGTTTTTAAATTTATTATTTGACCCTTTCAGGAATGTGTTGATAGATCTATTTCGGGAATTTTCTAGGTTCCCATCATCAGAACACGTTTTGAAAGAGGTAACAATCTCATGCCAAACATCAACAATTCATATAAACTAGTTTACTCACTACATGAGCACTAATATACACTGTGGTGCAAAATTATAGCCGCATGCACTTTTCAGCAGTTTTGTACATTTACATATAGAATTCAAGAAATCTGTGAATGCCATCTGAAAGACCTCTAAAAATAATTAGAAAAACAGAAAAAAAAAATTTGTTTTTATGCCTTAAAAAACCGTTATAACAAATTCCTTGTTTTTTTGTTGGTGCAAAATTATAGCCGCAGATAAGAAAAAAATATTTTTTCAGCTAACGGTGGAGCCAGTCTTAATTTTTTTTCTTTTATTCTTATTTTATTTGAATAATTACTATTTTCTAATTACATATCAGCCTTATTTTCGAAATTCCGCGGGGATATTACGTGTTCGACATTGAAAAAGGCAAAATTAGAGCTTTTTTGGAAGAAGATGTTAGTTTTCGAGGAATTTCTCGGAAAATAAACCTATTTCCAAAATGTGGTACTCAATTTTTGAAAAGGTCCTTCTAATTACGGTCAAAATAAAAAAAATTTTGAAGAAAACTTAAAATTTCAGTTCGTAATAAACGCCAGCGTATCAGAACGCTAGCAAATCAACTAAAACTTTCAAACAAATAGCCCACAAATTTGACTTTAATGTGTTCCCCTGGACTGAAAATCGGTTGTTACAGCATTTTTAAGTTATCTGCCGCCAAAAAATAAAGAATGCACCACGATTACTACCACGGCGCAAAAGTGCAAGCTTGAATTTGTCCAAAACTAGCATGAGTACTGGCTGGTATAAGGTAAGTCACATTTAGAGTCTTTTCACTGGAATCTCCGGGACGGGATTTCTCGGGAATTCAAGACAATTTTCAATTCTGAAATTCCGAGAAATCTTGTCCCGGAGATTCCCGTGAAAAGACTCTAAATGTGACTTACCTTATACCAGCCAGTACTCATGCTAATTTTGGCCAAATTCAAGCTTGCACTTTTGTGCCATGGTAGTAATCGTGGTGCATTCTTTATTTTTTGGCGGCAGATAACTTAAGACTGCTGTAACAACCGATTTTCAGTCCAGGGGAACACATTAAAGTCAAATTTGTGGGCTATTTGTTTGAAAGTTTTAGTTGATTTGCTAGCGTTCTGATACGCTGGCGTTTATTACGAACTGAAATTTGGAGTTTTCTTCAAAATTTTTTTTTATTTTGACCGTAATTAGAAGGACCTTTTCAAAAATTGAGTACCACATTTTGGAAATAGGTTTATTTTCCGAGAAATTCCTCGAAAACTAACATCTTCTTCCAAAAAAGCTCTAATTTTGCCTTTTTCAATGTCGAACACGTAATATCCCCGCGGAATTTCGAAAATAAGGCTGATATGTAATTAGAAAATAGTAATTATTCAAATAAAATAAGAATAAAAGAAAAAAAATTAAGACTGGCTCCACCGTTAGCTGAAAAAATATTTTTTTCTTATCTGCGGCTATAATTTTGCACCACCAAAAAAACAAGGAATTTGTTATAACGGTTTTTTAAGGCATAAAAACAAAATTTTTTTTTTCTGTTTTTCTAATTATTTTTAGATGTCTTTCAGATGGCATTCACAGATTTCTTGAATTTTTTATGTAAATGTACAAAACTGCTGAAAAGTGCATGCGGCTATAATTTTGCACCACAGTGTATATGTATATGAGCTCGAAGTAAAAAAGATTATCACCATTGATCAATCTTTGATTAATCTTTTTTACTAATATATATATTAGTTCTCATGTAGTGAGTAAACTAGTTTATATAATTGTTTGATGTTTGCATGGGATTGTCACTTCTTTCAAAACGTGTTCTGATGAAACAGATACCGAAATAGATCTATGAACACATTCCTGAAAGGGTCAAATAATAAATTTTAAGACAAAAAAAATCTATAGATTATTTGTTAGGACAATATCCTTATAAAGAAATATAGAGTATGGCCTCGAACTTGAATATTTTTTATTTTCATTGCACAATTAAAGGTCGAAAAAAACATAATTTTTATTTTTAATAAAAATTATATCACAAAAGATTTATTTTTGTTAAAAACCAAAAATAAAACGTTTTCCGGTGTGTGTTGTCCAGTGACCTAAAATTAAGATTATTTATTTTCCTTTACACTAAAATACATTCAAATTTTATCAAAATCGGATTTAAGCCCTTAAGGTAGTTTTAAAGGTCAAAAATATTTCACTAATATTATTTCACTTATTTTTTTTATCCATTTCCAGAAAAAGAAACCTCCAATAACCGATACACGTTTGGCGGAGAGTCCCAATGTTGATGATCATATAAAAAAGGAAATTCCCACTAGGTAAATATTTTAAATTAATTTGTTATTCATTCATATATTATATTTACACTATAATTTCTCAGCTACTTTCAATCTATCATACATCTGTTCAAGGGCAATATTGGACCAGGTCTCTTTGCCATGGGTTTCGCCTTTAAACATGGTGGATTGATAGTAGCTCCCATACTTACAGTAATAATTGCCCTAGTTTGTATACACTGCCAGCATATGTTGATCAATTGTTCTGTTAAAATGAAAAATTTAAGAAATTCGGAAAAATATCCAGATTTTGCAGAGACTGTGGAGCAATGTTTTGAATCTGGACCGGAAAAATTGCAAAAATGGTCAAAAGGCATGAAGACATTGGTGAATATATTCATAGTTGTAACACAATTGGGGTTTTGTTGTATATATTTTGTATTTATAAGTACAAATATTAAACAGGTGAGATTTTTACGGTGGAGCGGGGGGATTCAGAAAGGCGTTAATTTTATTGTATTAACAATTTCAGATTTTGTTAGCCTATAATATTTACATAGATGTCCATTATGTTATGCTGATCACATTTGTACCTATTTGGCTTAGTTCCATGATTACAAATTTAAAATGGTTGACTCCGGTATCATTTATAGCTAATATTTGTATGATTTGTGGTCTAAGTATAACTATGTATTTTGGTCTGAAAGATGGTTTGCCCGATGTGGCAGAACGAAATTTATATACTGATCCTATGCAGTTGGCATTATATTTTGGTACTGCCATATTTGCCTTTGAGGGTATAGCTTTAGTTTTACCGTTGAAAAATGCTATGGAAAATCCAAATAATTTCGATCGTCCAATGGGTGTTTTAAATGTCGGAATGTTTTTTGTAAGTTTTTGCTGGCAAACTTTTTTACAGTATGATCCTTAAAAATGGTTTAATGTACAATTTTAGGTTACTATTATGTTTATGGCCGCTGGTTTTGTGGGTTACATGAAATGGGGTGAAAATGTTGCAGGAAGTTTGACATTAAATCTGGGTGATACTATGTAAGTTTTTGGTATTTAAATATCATTTTAATATTACTGTGCCCGCCAACATGCGGATAAACCTATTTCGCGTACGCTGAATCCAGTGGTGCTTGACATTTTTCTTTGTTATTTGAATTTAAAAAGTGTGGTTCTCAGCACCCCAAAAACTCGGGATTTTTCCAATTTTTTTGACACAAATTTTCATCAAACTATTTGTTACTCTCTTAAGCAGCTTTGTGTTAAAAATGATTACAATCTCTTCAGCGATTTTAAAGTTGCGATTGGAAAAGAGCGGACACTTTAAAATCTCCACACAAAATCTTACGTTTAAGCAAAGCAATAAAGTGTAAGGAAATGTTTTCTAATGTGGACATTAGGGTTATGGCATTTTTTTTTTTGGCAAAATGTTTTAATCGTTGTAATCTGATAATAAATGTTGTACTCTGATAATAAAAATTATTTTTTAAGGTCATTTTGGTGCAAAAAGTTTACGCGAATGTAATTTCTAAAAATCCCCTAAGATTTTTTTTTAGATTTAAAATTTTTTTTAATTGGCTATCTCTTGACACTAAAATTGAATTTAAAAATTCGCGAAATTGCGTCGTAATATCGCGCCCCTCATTTAAATGTTGAGATTTTTTTTTCTATTAATGAAATTCTAAGAAAATACTAAATACTGTAATTTTTTACTAATAAAACAAAAACTAAAATTAAAAACTTCATCGTGTTAGGTGCGTGAACTCTTTTAGCGATCGCGAAAAGTACTACATCATTTCTTAATATTTTTTGGGTATATGCTGCTATGAGATGAAGAGTCTGATATTTACAAAAAAAATCCAAAAAGTTATAACCCTAATGGCTTTTAGGCCAACTCTTTGGGCATTTTTTTGCTATTGAGTATTTTCTTGTGGAAACTAATTTAAAAAATGTTCACATTGGTGAACATGTACTCTAAAGTGGTCCTGAAATTAAAAAAAAAAATGTCTACAAGCATACAAAATTGTTAGAAACTTAAGTAGAATTGACGAAAATAAAATTTATTTGAAACATGTTGAAATTTGACCAAAATAGACAAAAAAAATAGATTTAAAAAAGACTAAAACTTTTTGCATTTATAGTAATTAAATGTGCTAAAGTCCCAAAACTTATTTAACAAATTGTGAAAAGCAATCTGATGTAGGCGTGTCCCTAAGCGGATTTCATTCCTGCCTAAGGAAATCTTCAGGGGACTTTGTTATTAGAATTTCTAGAGATATTTAAATCACAAACTCAATGAGAATTTCTTGTCCTCGTCTAGGAGCGAGATTCAAAATTTAAAATATCAAAGAAAAAACAAAAACAACAACAAAAAATTGTCACAATTGGCTTTGTCATCTTCCAAATACTACTCTGTTTTTTTGACAGACCTAGCAATGTAGTGACGTTTATTCAAGTAAATCAACAATAGAAAATCATATGTTTTCTATTAGTGTCAGTTACATTTAAATTTGCACCTGCATATTTGTTATTTAAATTTTAGTTATTATTATTTATTTATTTATTATATTTTTTTTTTGTGAAATCAATTAGTTTGATTAAAATTGCCAATAAAATTCTTACCGTTGGCAAAAATCCGATTTGGAAAATTCTTTAAAACTGGCGTATTATTCAGTTTATATGGTAATAAAAAAGTATACTCTGTTCAGCGTTTTTTTTTTGTCATCGACACTATAAAACCAGGAAAAACGTGATCGGAAATAACGTATTAATAAAAATCGCTTTTCGTTTTGAAACAAAAACCTCCCGCATAGAGTGAATTCTTATCACCTTTCTACCATTAAAGTTGCATTAGTGGACCAACATTACTGCACAACATATTTTAAATTACTTTTACGTAATGTGTCCGTTGTTTTTCCATTTTTTTATACCCATATCGCGAAAAACGCTGTTATATCTTTCAAAACAAAATCCGCAAAACACTTAAAATTTTAAAACATTTGTGTTCTTTAAAGGGAATAGGGATCGTAATTGTTGAATTATTTTAAAATTTTAGGGAAATGAAAATGAAAATTCGAGGCCATACTCTACATTTCTTTATTAGGATATTGTCCTAACAAATAATCCATAGAGTTTTTGTTTTCAAATTTATAAATTGACCACTTTAAGGAATGTGTTGATAGATCTATTTCGGGAATTTTCTAGGTTCCCATCATCAGAACACGTTTTAAAAGGGAAATTTTATTTTTTAGTTTAATTAAACAAAAAAAATTTGTCAAACTTCATAAATTAATAAGCGGAAACTTTTTTGAAAACCAGAAAATTTATCTTTATATTTTTTTGTGGACTATAGGCTTAGAATAGGTAACATTTGAAAATTGCAAAAAAGAATCAAAAGTTATAACCCTACAGTTATAACATATTTATGAAACAACAGGAACAAAACGAGAACAGACCATATAAGGCAATGTTCCCTTACCATTTTCTATGGGAAATTTCTGGGGGTTGTCACATTTTCACTTAAAACTTTTGAACCACTCGACCGATTTCGATAATTTTTAAAAGAAAGCTGCTTAAGAGAATTGTAAATAAGTTCAACAAAAAATTCTAAATATCTAAATATCCTTTATTTAAGCACCAACTTAGAAAAATGGCTAGAACAACTGGATTCAGCGTATCCAAATTGGGTTTGCCCCAATTAGGTTTTCCATTTTGGAGCACAGAGTTTATTTTTTAAATTATTCTTAATTTTTTTTTCATGTCTTAAAATTTTCAGTGGTGCTCAAATTGTTAAAGTTATGGTATCCATGGGTGTATTATTTGGTTATCCTTTACAATTTCATATTGCCATACAAATTATGTTGCCCTCTATAATACAACTATTCAAATGTTATCAACATCCTTTTACTGGAAATTTAACATTTCGTACATTGTTAGTTGCAGTCACATGTAAGTTTTTTTTTTAATTGTCAATAAAATTTTAATTATGCTTTTGTTTGATTTCAAACTCACTTTCAATTAAAAGTTTAATAATATCTATTAAATGTTTAATTGAAAATTAATTTGGTGTACTCAAAATTTTCAGTTTTTAAAACCTATAACTACAACAATTAAAAAAATATGCCAAAATTTTAATAAAATCACTAAAATTAAAAAAATTAAAATTGAAATTGAAGCGAATATTGAAAGAACAAAAGTTAAAAAAATCACTAAAATTATGATGTGAGGAAGAGCAATCAAGTTCAGGATCATTTGTTTTTTTGTCAAACAAAAAACTGTGCAATGTTTATTTATTAATTAAAAAATGTCCAAAAAAATCGGAAACTAAACTTTTAAAATTTAAAAGTAAAATATTTGAAAATTGCAGACTACGGCAAAACTGACTTATTGCCCTAATGCTATAGCCAGAAAGTGTTATTGTTTATTTAATAAACACCCCAGCAAAACCACACATTACCAAATCATGGGTAAAGTAATGTAGCGCCATAGGGCTTCATACATTACTTTACACGTTACTTCACTGATGAATTTTACAGGCGATGAGCCTCAAGGTAACTCAATACCTTGTAGTGGGTAAAGTAACTGGTTACTTATATGGTTACATGGTGGGAAAAAGTAATGTGTCTATAAATAGATTTTCATAAAAAAAATGCATAAATTTTTTTTTTTACAGATATTTTTTTTAATTAAATAAATAACTTTTTTTTTTATTAAATAAATAACTTGGTCATGCTGGGACTCGAACCTGGGGTCTCTGGTATTTAAAAATTAGTTAGGCGAGAACTCTACCAACTGAGCTATCGATACATACAATATTTTATTGCTTAACATGTAAATGACTTGTTGTGCTTCGTGTTTTCGTTCGTGATATCAAAAATATACACCTTACCCTCATGCTTACAAAAAATCACAAAGTAATGTGTCTATGAACAGATTTTCAAAAAGATATTTTAATAATTACTTGACGTTTATAATTCATGCATTATGTAATTGATGATCGGTAAGTCATTATTTTATGTTGTGAAGTAATGTAAAATGTAATGAGGTCTCATTACAAAGTAATCCATGAGTGTCCAATTATCGGTAACTCATTACTTCTTGTTGGATAATAATAATACGGGTAAAGAGTACACATAACAAGGTAATGCATTACTTTATCGCACCCATTACCAAAGTTTTGCTGGGACTTACAACACAGTGTATTACGACTAGAGAACAAGAGATTCTAGCCTGTACACAAACAATGTTTATTAGTTAAAAATGTTATATTTTTGATTTGAATTAATTCAATTCTTTCAATTTTGTTTCTTACTTCTCATCAAGTAAAGAAAACATTGCGGGTAAAGCGTTGATCTTTTTCCTTCAAAAATTATAATTTTGGTAAATCTTCTGTAAATTAAAAATCGAAGGAATCGGTTAATCGATTAATCGATTAACCGAATTGAAAACACTACTATAAATCTACACAAAATTATCTTTAATATGAGTACAATCATGTCGGTGTTTGTATCAGGATAACGCACTGTTATTGTAAGGAAATTGAAAATCTTAATTTTCTACACTGAGAGAATTATCTTTGAGTTTTTTGTTTAAGAAAAACCAAATGATCTTGAACTTGAATAATATTGTTCACATCATAATCGAAAAATAAACTTTTGGTTTAAATTTTTTAAACATTTAAAATCACTAAAATTTAAAAAAAAAGCTAAAATTAATGAATAAAAATATCGGCAATATTAATGAATAAAAATATCGGCAACAATAAAAATATCGGCAACATTTAAATAATTCGTAAATATCATGGTTAGCAGGCAATCCTGCTAAAATACCGCTATCGATTCAAAACTCTTTCAACTGACTAGCGCTATCCCTAAAATACCGTTACCGAAATAATTATAAAAACCGTTATCCGTAAAATACACTAATAGAAATAAACCTGTAAAAATATCAGCAAAAGCTACTAAAAACTAAATTAATGACTTAATGACTTAGCAGACAAAACTGCAAAATTTTGCAAATTTTTGGACTAAATGTTAATAATAAAATAATAATATCAAAAATAAATCTTATCATTACAAACTTTTAGTTATATTCGATGTTAATTTCAGTTAACTGAAAATAGCAATTTACTCTGTAAAATTAGCAAAAACTTTTACTAAATATTTGTAGACTCAAAATAGCAAACAAAACTGGAATATTAACAAATTTTTGCTATATTTACTTCATATTTGGTAGAATGCAAATAACAGTTTATTTTGCTAAAATCAACAACAAATTTTTGCTAAAAAATTATAGATTGCTGATTCGATAAAGGCAGACTTTTATTCGCATTAAAAAAAACTAAAATATTTTTGCGGATTTTAACAGATTATTTTGTTACTTCCAATTAACTAAAATTTAGCTCAAATATAACTAAATATTTGAAAATTCAAAAGGTTTATTTTTACTCTTCTTATATTTTGTACTAATTTTTAGTAGCTTTTTTTTTTTTTGCTATTTTTACAGGTTTATTTCTATGAGTGTACCTGTTACCGATATAACTGAAATACAGGTATCCTTAAAATATCGTTACCGAAATAACTAAAATGACGATACTGAAATAACTTAAATACCGTTATCGCTAAAAAACCGTAACTGAAATATCGTCAACCTTAAAATATCGTTACCGAAATTAAAGAAAATAGAGTTACCTTTACCGATAATCGCATCGAATCGGTTACCAGCAATGGCTAATATTGAAAAAATCGCCAAAATTAAAAAAAAAAGAAATACGAAATTGAAAAAAATTGCCAAAATTTTAAAAAGTCGTCGAAATTTAAAAAAATCTTAAAAATTAAAAATAACGATTTACCGTTTTTTTTTTTTTCAAATATTGTTTTAGCGATTTTTTTGAATTTTGACAATTTTTTGTTTAAAATTTTTAAAGATTTTTTCCATAATATGACCGAATTCAACTAAATTTTTAATTATATTAACAAATATTTAAATTTAAACTCGATTTTAGTTTTTTTTTTTTTTTTGTGAAATGATGAGAGCCCAAATTAAAACATTTTAAAAGATTAATAATTTTATGTTAAAGAAAAGTTTATAAAAATTGAATTGAAACGTGGTTCATAAAAAGACTAATTTTGAAATATTTTCAAAACATTTCTTTTAAATATAATGCAAATTTCCCGAAATGTTCTCTTCTCATCTCATCATTATATTGACTTATAATTATTAAATAATTGATTTTCTTTTTAATAAAAAAAATTAAAATAATTGATTTCTTTCTTTTTTTTTCATTTTTATAATTAAGTTAAAATGAATTTCATACTTAAATTTATTTTAATTCCAAAAATTTTATTTATTTATTTCAGTGGGTATTGCTGAATTAGTGCCAGCCCTGGGCCTATTCATCTCTCTAATCGGTTCTCTTTGTTCGACCGCTTTGGCCTTGGTATTTCCACCCATAATTGAACTTATCGTTAAACGTGATATTCCTAGTAAATCTTTAAGAAATTTAGTGTATGCTAAAAATATCATTATATTAATATTAGCATTAGCGGGTTTCTCTACTGGTACCTATGAAAGTTTATCGGAAATTGTTAAACATTTTGGTGAAGAAGAAAAAGTTGTAGATTTAAATTCATAAAATTATATTAATATTAAGTTCTTATTAGTTTAAGCTTAAAATTATCGATAGACGTATAAAATTACCTCAAATATTAATTTAATACAATATTTTTTTATTAGACGATTTTAAATTTATAAATAATAAAGTCAATTAATGATACACACGCAGAAAAAAACTTGGGGAATATTATCAAAGTGTAATTATAAAACTACATAAGTTTTAAGTTAGTTTTATAAAGTTTTAGTAAAATATTTACACATTTTTGTAAACTATATACAAGCGTAGTAAAAAAATTTCTAAAAAAAATTCATATAGTTAAGAAGAATTTGTAAAACTGACTCGAAACTTGTGTAGTTGTATAATTACTAAGCACTTCGATAATATTCCCCCAGTTTTTTTCTGTGTGCATATAGTAAATGTTATAAGAAATGCATGTATTTTTTTTTTTTAATTTATTTAAATTTACCAATAAAATTGTATCTATAAATACAGTGATCGCAAGCAACATGTAAAAAAGTTGTGAATCAATACCACTCACAATCAGTCACTCAGTTAATTAAAGTTAATTTATTTCTTTTTGCATTCATATGAACTTTTGCTCTTGGCAATGATTTTAATAGAATAAAGATCTATTGACTTCTGTTTTTAATATGTAGTACGGATATGTATGAACAAAGATTAACAGATATTGAATATTAATTGAATATAATTTAGTAGTGATTTGTTTTAATTGACTCCAAAGAATGGCGGTAAAATCAATTGACAAGGGGAGTCTCTCGATATGTTCTCTCCGTTCTTAACGAAATTTGGGGCAAAAGTTAATACATTTTTGTATGGAAACATGTCTGAAACTAATCAAATTCAGATTTTGTTGAACGCAGTTTTGATCTAGTCAAGACAACAAAAATGTTGCTACCAATATTGCCTATGACTGAAAACATAAAAAATAAACCACTCGATTTTTTACACCCCTTCTGATTTCTAACAAACTTGGTATAGAAGATAAACATCACATAACCTCCTCCAAATGTAGGATATGTAATAGCAGCGGATCTTGAAATATTGCGTTTCAAAATATAGAAAATTTTCAAAAATTTAGTTAGAATATTGTTCTACCACAAGTCCAAAAATCTAATATGATATTGTCATATTAGATTTTATTTGGTGATTTTCAAAAATTATAATTTTCATGACAATACAATAGCATACCACGGCTCTTTTCAAAAAACACAGTTTGTTGGGATATATGTTATTTTTAAAAATTGTAATACAACAAACACACATACATGTATGTACTGACAAACAAAGAATATCTGACATGTAAAATTGTTGTTTTTCAAATACTCATAGTTTGATTTTATAAGAAGGCTTACCAGATCAGGCAGTTTATACACTAAGGTGGACAAAAAAATTCTCATAGAGTTTATTTTGTCAGTTGTATGGAATGTCTCGGTTTGAGCTAAGCCAATTATCTTTTTCTATTGTAGACAACTGAAGATTTGGGTGATACCAATGAAACAATTGTATTGTCTTTCATGAAACTGATAAAAAAAATTGAAAAGCTACAAATAAAATCTACTATAACAATATAATATTAGACGCACGGGGCCGCATTGAGATTATATGGGTGCCGGAACACTGTGGTATAGCGGGAAACGAAGTGGCTAATGATTTGGCTAGGGGAGGATCTTCCCTGGAATTAGTCACTTTGGGTAAGGCTAAGCCTTTTCGAGCTCTCAAGGCGGAGTTGGTGGACTGGGCTGACACCATGCATAGGACCATCTGGGAGAATGCGGGTGTTGGCAGGACTACGAGTATTCACTGGGGCAACCCGGACACGGGGAAATTCTGAATCTCAGTAGGACGGAACTGAGTCTTTTGATGGAAATCCTTACGGGACACTCGACACTTAGGGCCCATCTCCACAGTATTGGTAGGGCGGACTCGAGAGTGTGCATAGCCTATGGGGAGGACGAGGAGACCTTGGAACACTATCTCTGTGAATGCTTGGCATTTTCCGGGATCCGGGTCGAAATACTATCCAGTGATTCAATATCCACATTGGGGGATCTTAGGGGCATAGGATGGAAGAAGTTGAGGAGTTTTGTCAGTGCGACGGAGTTCCTGGGGTAGAAATGCGACATAGGACCGATTGTTTAGAGCGCACAACAAGCCGACATTCTGGCTTAAGTGTAAGTCATCAGGGACTTGAGTCGGATTAGGAAAGCATTTTCACTTCTCCGAATCCTCTTTTCGACCTAACCTAATATTAGATTTATGAACTTAACTAACAACAAAATTCTAACTAAATTTAGAAAGTCCGAAAAAACAATTTATGTGTTTTTAATACAAAATTTAAAACATTTTTGTATTTTCAAAAATTTTAAAAAAGTAGTCGTACATAATATTCCGTATCTATTTAACGGCTTAAGATACGAGTCATTGATACCTGAATTTTAAGCTACTTAAATTGTGGTTTTAATAGTACACACAAATTATTCAATTCTCTACGGCAAAATGCAATGTTTTCAAAAAACCGCCGTTCAAAAAGTTGTATTTAAAAAAACTGTTTGTTTTTTTTTAATTTTTTTAAGAGTATATGTTAATTGTCAGTTATGCTGTTTTCAAATCCCTATGTGGAGCTGTTACGGTATCCTGAGTTATGAATAAAAATGCGAAAAAAAAATTTAACTAAGAAGCCGATAACTCAGAAACATGCAATAGTACCACATATGGATTTGGTAACGCTATAGAAGAATAATTTATAATAAACATATGTTTTTTAAAAAATTTTATAAAACCAATTTTTTCAAATACAGCGGTTAGAACCACGGATTTTAAAGGAATATTCATTTTACCGTTAAGAAGTTAATTATTTGTAAAACCACGATCTAAGGTATCATGATTAAACCATTGTAGCTTAAACCATTAGAGATATATGGGTAATTATGTGCAACTACCCAGGTAGAAATTGCCAACCGTACGCTTTGCCAACACTATGACGATTGTATATTTCTGCGTGTATACTTTGCAATTATTTTATTCAATAAACTATTTTTTTATGTAAATATAATTCTATTATTTAAAAAAAATTTAGCCCTAGGTGGCCCGGGGACAAAAAAGACCCATGAAACTTAATTTTAATTATGACTACAAAATTGTAAAGCTTTGGATAAAAAAAAAATCTCAACTTGATGAAAATAATTATTTTATATAACTGGATCCATATAGGATTAATTTTTACGCTTTTGGCCAAAAAAAAAGATCCACTAGGAAATTTGTTGAATAAAAGCTTTAATAACTTTCGTAAAAATATCACTTACATTTGCTTAGACTATAAGTATATTTACTAGTGTCCGACCGAACAGTTCGGCCAGAAAGTGCATTTGGTCTGTATTCGGTATTTTAAAGCATTATTGACAAATTTTGCGGATGGAAAAATGTTTATTAGACTGATTAGATGCTATTTTGAGTGTCAAATCTGAAGAAAAGTCTGTAGTTAAGCAATGAATTCACTGTTCGGCCTCAGAAAGTTCGGCCAAATTGAAAATAGTTCGGCGGCCGAACTTTTAACTTTATAGCTAAACTTCGGCTTTTTGCTTAAATTTTATACACAAAATCGAATTAAATCGGCACAACAAACATGTTTTCAATACCAAAATTTGTCATCATTGCCTCTAGATATCAAAAAACAGACAAAATATAGGTTTTTGGCCGAACTGTTCGGTCAGACACTAATATTTACTGTTATTCAAAAAATCTTTAACCATTATTTAAATTATGACTTCAAGATTATAAAACCTTTAAATGGATCAAAAAAAATTATATGTTCATGTATGATTGATTAGCTGACACTTTTCTATCGATATTACCATGGGAGATGCTCATCTGAGATAAGTGAACTTATTCCACGAGCCCGAGTTTTTATTCGTAATACTCGCTTATCTAGTAGAGCACATCGGTTTGTAGTTGATTGTCCTATGTTTCGCACAACGCATTACAGAGAAAATTCGTTTTTTAGTCGAACGATTCGTATGTGGAACAAACTTCCCGCAGAAGTCTTCCCTGTTACTTACAATTTAGAAAAATTTAAATCAAATATCCACAAACACTACTCCCTCTTTCCTCCCTCCCATACCCTATTTTCCTGATCAATACAATGCACTGCATGAGTAGGGGGCATCCCCTGAGTATTGGTTAAAATTAAAAAAAAAAAAAACATACAAAATTATGTTCCACAAAATTTATTGAAAATAAAAAACATTTTTTGTTATTCAAGTATTGCACCGTGGTACTCAGATTAATAGTTCCTGTCCTACTGATTGCGCCACAATCAAATTTGATTTGAATATAATAATTCGCTTATTTGCTACTTAAATATTTTAGAATTTTATTTTTATTAAAAAAAACTTTTTGCGTTTGTATTTTCCTGAATTTGAACTCGGAAACTCGGAGTAATTGGCTGCCGCTCTACCCATTACACCAAAAACGTTCATAAATGTTGAGTGCTAAATTTTAATTTAAATATAGTCTAAATTTCGTTTACCAATACCAATCATTTGTTGCTTCTATAAACAATGCAATCCCCAATTCGGTTGGTTCTACTGAAACTCTAATTCAGTGCCATATTTCATTGTGAAACCCGTATTTACAGGTATCACTTTTGATTACTGACAATTTTTTAATAAATTTGATACTTTCTTGTATTATCACTAAATAAATGGTTGCTTCTACCGTACACAATTACTAACCGAATTTTATTTGAAAAGTTAATTTGAAATACTAACAGTTGGATGATAGGATTGTCTTTTTTTAGTTCCTTTTCCTCTTTTAATCCATTATTATTAGTTCCAAATAAAACAAAGTTCTATTAAATAAATTTTAATGGTTCTGACTGAATTCCAACCGATCTTTTTTCCGTGTGTTGGCGTTATTAGATCAACAATTTATATGAATACACATTATTGGCGTCCTTTTGTATGAAGAACATATACATACATTTTTCAAGGTTTATTTTTGTATAAGTCTTACAAGAGTTGTACTTTTTAGTATAATTTTCCTCGTCTCTTCTACATCTTGACACGCAGCGATTCATTCTGCGTATTTCTATCAACCTGGTTTTAGTGTACACTGTTATTGTGCTTATTAGCACAGTTTTTTTTAGCAAAAGAAATTAGTAAAACATCAGTAAACTAAACATAACTAAAATTTCAGCAAAATATCAAGCAACAAATTTGCTGAGAAATAGTATACTTGATTTAAAAAATGTTTTACTAATTTTTTTAATAACTTATTTTTTTGAGTGCACAATTACAGTTAAAAATTACATTTAGTTACTGTAAAAATGTTTTGAGTGTAACTTTTAAAGTTTGATTTTTCTGTTTTTTTTGTCAAGTTTTGAAGATTTTTCGATTAAGTCAAAAACAAACTTTGATAAAATAAAATTATTTTTCCCTTTATTAGAAACACAAAAAAACCCAAAATTTGACATTTAGAAATCAGACCCAAAAATCATGACAATTGTTGTTGTTGTTTCCAACTATAACACTTGTTATTACTAATAATTAGGGCAAGGAATTCCACGCTAATGGAATTTTTTTCGATAGTCCATATTCTGACACAGTTGCATGATACAAATTAATGTTTTTACATATTTTAACATCAAACGGATATTTGTGCTTTTTTTATGCATATATTGTTTTTTTTTTTTATTTTCATTAAAATAAAGTTATTATGTAATTTTTAGAGATGTCAATAATATGTGGTTACTATTCGCTATTCGATCGAATACAGAATATGAGCAAATCTCTGCAGAATTATTCGATTCCCAGAAAAACTTGGTAATGACAGGTCATTACCGCATAAATTACCAATTAAAATTATTCTATTAATCGAACGAACAATTTAAAAAACATGATTTTCGAATAAATATTAATTCGAACAAATTTTGAAATTAATCGAATAAAACGAAATTTAAAAAAATACTTCTTTGAATAATTTTTTTTTTCCAAAATTGAGCAATTTTGAGAAAACTTATAAAAAAAAAAAAAATCGTAATGGACAAAAGAAAATCAAAACTCTATTGAAGAAATAACTGAAATTTTAAAACGTTTATTAATCGTTTTCCAAGATATGGACTCTTTAATAACGGGTAAAGATATATGATTTGACTTTGAAGCAAACAATATAAAATAATGCACAGATAAAGTTTAAACTATACAAAACAAATATAGCTATTTTACAACGATAGCACATTAGCACTTAAACTGTGAATTCCATTTATCTAATTTCTACGGTAACTAAAATAAGATCTTAACAGTTCGATATACTAAAACTAAATCGATTTTCAAAACTTTATTTTTTGAACACGAGATATTAATCGCAAAGGGCGTATGATTGAGAAATATTTTGGCATTACTATAGATCTTAATGATTGCATTTGAGAATTGGTGTTGGTGTAGTATTCAAATCAGGCACGGATCCAGGGGGAGGGGAACTAAGACATTTCCTCCCCTTCAAATTAAATTTTTCAATACAAAAATGTGAAAAGAGTTAAAGAAGTATATTAAAAATACTCTAATTTCAGTCACCAAAACCTTTTTCTGGATCCGCGCCTGATTCAAGTTGATGCCAAAATTCATAAAAGGTCAAATACCTTAATTAGTTATGTATTTTTAAAATTATTTTTATTCGTTATTCGTTCGATTAATCGAATAATTTTTAAAAATTAATCGTTTGATCCTTCGATCAAAAATTGTTTGGTCGTTTATTCGAGTAAAATAAAAAGACGAATAATTGACAACTCTAGTCATTAACTGGTACATTACTTTATCATACAAAATAATGACTTACTAATAATGGGCTATGGAAGTACTTATATGTAATTACAAAATAATGAGTTATTGGTAATTGGTTACATAAGTAACGATTTGTTTTTTTTTTTTCTAATATTATATTTATTAAATAGTGTTGAAAATGTTTAAAAACTAATTTTCGGAGTTAAAATTGTTTTTTAACATTTTAATATAAACTTTTTTTGTAAGCGAGAGGGTAATAACCACCCATTAATTTTTGTGAAGCTCTTTCTGCGCTACTCTACGCAAAATTACTTGGTAATGTCTGTTTTTGCTGAGTTAAACAAAAAATGCATAAAATCCTGTATTTTGTATCTAAAAAATTGTAAAAATCAAGTTTTTCATCAATTATTTCTCTTAAAAATGTAAAACACTGCTGCACTGAGAAAATCCTCTGCATGACTTCAATGAATTTTTGCATTAGATCTATGATATGTCACTGAAACTCGTCTACTAAAGCTTTTCATTAAATTGAAGCAGTTTTTTTATAAGATTTAATGAAAAATTTCATTTGATTTATTAATAATTTCATACGACTAAAAAAAAAGAAAAAGACATTTTTTATTCCTATTCTTTTATCAAAGTTTCATTAAAACTTGTCCTAGAATTTCTGTCTGTGTGTGTATTGAATATTAACCTAAAAAAGTTGCATGGGAATGACATGTCATGTTCTGGTAATGACATGTCATTAGTTTTCTCACTACCAATAATGACTCCAGCTTACGCTAGACAATACTTTAGCACAAATAATAAGGACTTACTAGTAACTAGTTAATTACAACATCATTTCAATAAAAAAAATAATGCGTTACCCATAAGTACTTATTTTTATCATTATTTTAGATATAAAGTAATGATCTAAAAAATTGTTGAAAATATTTTTTTAAACTCAATATTTGTTCACTTCTATTTTCGATTTTTTGTATGCTGGAAAGTAATGACATTTTGTGCAAGCAAGTCATTTATGTTTTTATCTATCAAGTATAATATGAGAGATAGCTCAGATGGTAGAGCGGTTGTCTGATAACCCAAAGGCCCTGGTTCGTTTCCCTTGTTGGCACATTTTTTTAAATGGTAACTTAGAGGTAATTTTGTATTTTTTGTAAGGCATTTAGAAATGATATGTCATTATTTTGTGCGACATCCCAAAAAAAAAGTAATGATATTTGTAATGACAATTGTAAGTACTTGTCATTATCAAATAATAATGCTTTTCTACACTTGGATCAACAGTACAGTGCAATTTTATATGAAATTTATATGAAAAATTAATGAGAGAACTATTCGGCAAATATTCCGCAAAGTGTCGAATACATTACTAGTGACATCTCTAGTTATAATACACTGCGTTGCATAACTATAATTACAAATCATTTTTCCTAATAATAATAATAATACTAAAAACATATTTTTATAACTTATAACTGTTTTTAAGAGTGTGATAACTGATCTCTTATTGTGTAAAATTTAAGAGATTACTTAATTGATTTAAGAGATAATCTGGGTAATAATATTTTGTTAGTGTTTCAGAACTATATGACTATCCAGATCAATGATGTATTTTCCGTTTTTTTGTTTAGGGCCAAATTGACAATTTAAAAGGGCCAAACTATCTTCGACAGGGCAAAAAAAAAAATGTTGGAATAAATTTCATCATTGGCTTTTTATTTTAATAAAAATATTAGTAATATAGTACTTTAGAGTGTATCATCTGAAGTCCATATAAAAAATGCAAGATAAACCCCACTGGAAATAAAGAGCAAAATGTTTAATGCAAACTCCTCAGTTATTTCCGCTGCTACGATAACATCATGTGATATATTTTTTAAAATCCTCCAAAGACACAATTGTTTGTGAATTAAAAATTAGTTACGACACTTCTTGTGAAAAATTTGGTCATATATAAAAAAATATTAAAAAATTCTATTGTTCTGCATTAAAAAAATTTTAAACCCGGTTTATCGGTTCGAGATAAAAATATTTGTAAGCTATTTTTAATACAATTTTTATAAAAAAAAAAAATCTCCGTTCTCATTTTGAATATATCTTTGGAAAGGTTTTGATATCCATTTTGATTCAATAATAATGTTTTCTAGATTCTCCAAAGAACTCGAAAATTCTAGTGTCTAGAGTTTTTTACCGTAACGATTAAACTAGATACTTTGACGAATAATACCTTGTATAAAAATTGCAAAACCGTTAAATATTTCCTGAACTATTTCAAAGATGTAATAAAATGAAAAACGTTTAATTTTTTATAAAAATCGCATAAAAGTCATTCACAACATTCCATAAAAATATTATTATCTCGAACTGAGAAGCTAAACTGAACGGTTTAACGTAGTTAGTTGAATTTTGAACTGGAAGGGCCAAAGTAGATAAAAAAGTACCACAGGGCCAATAAGAATTCAAAGTGCCAGCAATGGCACTATTGTGCCATATTTTGCATCACTGATCCAGATGGTTTTAGCAGCTATTGACGATACCTACATAAATAACCACGATATTTCTCACAATTAAATTTTGGAGGCCAAACCTAAATGGTTTGGGGCGCTTTTTGTTTCGACGGTATGGTTGATTTGGCCTTTCGATGCACCAGAATGAATTCTTTTGAGTACATTACGGTATTAAAAGATACATTGGTGCCATTAGCAACGAAGAAGAATTAATTTTCCAATATGACAATGCCTCAGTACATTTAAGTCGTCAGACGATAGAATAGCTATCATAAAAAAATATAAGAGTATTGGAATGGCCCGCATATTCTGCGGATCAAAACTCCATTGAGAATATTTGGGGAGTATTAACCCGTCGAGTTTATTCAGAAAACCGTCAATATGAAAGTGTTTTTCATCTAAAAGAAGCAGTTATTTATGCGTGGAGATCTATAACGGAAGAACTTCGAATAAATGTGGAAGACAGTATGCAAGCGCGTCTCCAGCAAATTAATATAAAGGGAAATTTCATACGCCCCAGTGTACAAAACACAGCAAGCACATGAAATTGTACATCATGGCGTATGAAATTTCCCTGTATATTAATTGCTGAAGCCGCGCATGCAGTATATCTGGTCGAAATTTCGAGTTTATTCAAAAAAAGGCCTAACGCATTATTAAAACTGCTCTTTCAAATATTTTTCTTAAATTTTTGTGATTTTTGATATATTCAGTTATGTGTATTTATAGCTATGAAACACTAATTGATTTTGTTATTTCTTTTTAAATAGTAAAATAAAAAACAAATTTATTTTTTTTTTTTTTTTTTTTTGTTAAATATTATTAGTTTTTATTGGTTTTATTCCGTTTAAACTGCTCTATTTTTTTTTAACTAATTTGGTGAAATTACTGTGTTATAGTTTTGGAACGCAGTGTATATCTAAAAAAAAAATGTAGACGTAATTTCGGCTACAATGGTAAAAATAACTAATTTTCATAAATTTTTATTTTTTAAGTTGTGTTTATTTTGCTAAATAATTGTTTTCAGTCGCATTTTATAGGCGCATATTTTAGTTTTAAAATTGCAAGAAATTCCTTGCCCTACTGATTATAATAGTTGTTTTGTATTTATTAAAATTCAATTATATATTTTCGTTAACTATGATTATACAAAATTTTATCAGTGTACTTGAATTATGATTAAATGTACATTGTGGGTACATAATATGATATTGAAATATTAGCACAGATAATAAAAAGAAGGACCACTTAAAAAATCTTTTTTTTTTTTCAATAAGACAAGAAAGTAATTCATAATAGTGCTGAATATTGACGTGAAGAAGTGCTCTTGTTCAAATATTTAATTTAAAAAACTTTTCATTAAAAATCAAAGTGATTTGAATTTGACAAAAAAAAAAATTATATTTTAAGAAAAAACAAAAAGCTATATTTTAAGAATAAGTGATATGTGATTGAGGATAAAAGTCAGAATATACATTTGCTTCGCTATTGGTAATTTCGGAAATTTAAAGAAGAAAACATCTTATATGAATTTTTCTACGTTATTATTATTTAGAATAAACTTAATAAAAATTAAAAAAAAAAAACAAATATTTAATGCCTCAAAAACTTATAAACCTAAAATTAGTTCAGATTTAGTTTTTGGTTGTCCAAGTTTGTCCACAAATGTTCCAAAGATTAAAATATTAGATTTATTTCTTATTTTCGGTAATTTTTTAAAGTAATTATTAGATAAATTAAAGAAGATTTTCTCCCAGTGTACACATTTTGTAGGAGAAGCTATATTAAATTCCTGTTGCGACTAACCAACTTTGGTTTATATTTATTGTTAAAAATAAAAAGTGTATGATAAATTTAGCTATTTAACCCATTTGGGAAAATTATATATCGGCCAAAAATTTTTAACCAATTAAAAAAAATGTTTTTCAAGAAGAAAAAAGTTTATATATAGTCATATATAATTTGATATAATTGTATCTAAATTGTATGTCATACTAATTTTAACAAAAAAATTGTAATAATAATATATTGTATCATAATATATCATTATGTCTTATGTTATATACAAGTTGATCTTTTTTATATCATCATATAAACACTCAAAAAAAAAAGTCAGTAAAGTCAGCAAAATTTTAGTCCGGAGGGTGCTCGCAAAAAAAATGTTCACATGTCAGCAATTTGTAAATTTTGTAAATTTATCAAAAGTTTTACCAACATTTAATTGATTAAAAACTAAAAAATCCTTGCTAAAAATTAATAAAATTTTTGCTGAATATTAGTATGCTGAAAAAAACTCAAAAAATTTGTATAAAAATTATAATTTAGTTAATTTATTTGCCTAAAATCATAAAAAAACTTTGTGTTTCATTAAAAAAAATTGACAATTTATTAAAAAATATAAAAATGCCCATACATTGACGACATGAATTAATTTAATATCTGAAAATATATAGAAATAATTATATAAAAACATAAACAATAAAAATATATTTTAACTACTTACATTCATGGTTGTCTAAATTATGACAATTTGTACTGAAGCGAAATGCCGTAGACAACTCTAAAAACAAAACAAAAAAATAACAAAATATGACATATGTGTACAACACATTTAGAGAAAGGAAATATAACAAATTATCTAAGATGTGGGTCCTTCTCTTTCACTTTAGTCTATCTACTTAAAGATATATTTGTGTGCAATTTTTCCACATTCCATAAATTACCACCAGGGGCTATCCATCAGACGTTTTAAGAAAAGCCTAATTTCGCATCGAAACTTCATAAACGAAAGAGAGAGATCATAAGCAATACCGATGAAACTTGTAAGTTAATAAAAACTTTCTTAAAAAGATAATACAAAAGTTTACACAAAAAGAAATTCATTATTTATTAATAATTTAATTATTAAAAGTGTTTTTATAAACAATTACATTAATTGCGTTAATAACATTATTTAACAGATTAAGAGAACAAAATAAAATTCACCAAAAAACTGAATTTATTTTCTCCGACACTGTTATCCATTCAATTTTCCTTTTGTTTCTCTTATTATTCTCGTATTTTCCCTTTCGTTTCTCTTTTTCGTTGTGAAGTTAACCGAGCAGAGCACCCATATAACATTTAAGAACATGGTTAGTAATTTTTATGATAAATGCAGTCATCACCTTTTTGACTACATTTGTAGTCATTTTAACCTGATTTTTTAGTCATTTCTACCCTCTTAATTCCCTGAGTGTAGAAATTAATAAAAAATATCTATAACTTTCATATATATATATATATATTGAACAAAATTAAAGAAAAAATTATTTTAAAAAACAGAAGTAAAAATCAATTAAAAGCTGAATAATATAATGAAAAATCTATAAAAAGACGAATCTTATTTTACCAAAAAAACATAATATGCAATATTTGTCTCGGTCAAATTAACTTTTTCCTTTCAAAATTTAACAAGTAGGATTATTAAGAAAAAATCAAGTCTTGACTTTAATTTGGTTGAATTTCTATAAAAACAGATTTTGCACTAAAATCGTTTTTTGTATAAACTAAACCGAAACTATATTAATTTATATTTAAATTTTCATTATTATTTGGAATATGAAACAAAATAGTAGCACGAATTTTCAAAGATTTTTATGAAATTATATCAAATTGTATTAAATTATTAATTGATCAAATTAGATAGACCCATTTATCGGATCAAATTATGTCAAATGGGATCACATAGGATAAGGTTATGTATGCCATTTTTGATGTGATTAAAATTAATTGTGGAATTATATATATGTATATATTAGAGTTAATTTGAAAAATAGATTTTTGGATATTATCACTTTTTAGAAGGTTTTTGTATCAATAAAAATAATGGCGTATTTTTTTTTTTTAATTCCAACTCCTTCCCGTGCCTCTAGGCGACTCAAATCCAATAAATTATTATATAAACCAATAAATTATTTTGTATTCACTAAAAAATTAAATTTTTAAACTTTAATAACTTTTGAACGGGTAACTACAAAATTAAAATTTTTGGACCATTTTTCTCAGATGTAAGCTTATGGGCCTAAGTTTTTCCGTAGAATCGAATACTGAAGTCAGATTTGACATATATTTAGCCGTTTTTGTTGTATGGGAAAAGGGACCCAAAATGGCGTAATAAAAAAAATACGCCATTATTTTTATTGATACAAAAACCTTCTTAAAAGTGATAATATCCAGAAATCAAAATCAAAAAAAAATTTGAAAACGAACTCTAATATATATATATTATAATGTATCGGAACTTTTTCATCGGGTTTTTTCTCTAAAATCACCCTCTAGTTAAAATATTTCCAACCAAAGTTGTGTCTTTGACAGGATATGCATACTCGTATAAGATGTTTTAAAAATATTAATTTTGTGTTTTTATTTTTTTTTTTTAATGTTTATAAAGGTTCCGCCATCTAACGTTTTTTTTTTTTAACTAGTGCTTATTTCGTGAATGGTAACACTTAGCTCATGTCTGATTTGACATATAATTAGTTTTATCCTTCCGCTGAACGAATATGGTTGTGTATACGCTTGAACAACGCTGGGAAATATTGCGACATTACTTTGAAAATCATGGTAATGTTGCAGAAGGAGTGGCCGTTACAGTCAATGGCGATCGTTATCGGTCCATGTTGAACGAATTTTTGTTCACAAAAATTGAAGAGGAGGATATTGGCAACATTTGGTTTCA
This sequence comes from Delia radicum, assembly GCA_021234595.1. Classification (NCBI taxonomy): domain Eukaryota; kingdom Metazoa; phylum Arthropoda; class Insecta; order Diptera; family Anthomyiidae; genus Delia; species Delia radicum. The sequence continues at coordinate 227,228,591 of CM037852.1, read as the reverse complement.
ACAGGACGGCGCTACGTGCCACACATCCGAAGCTACACTTGATGTTTTGCGCCCTGTTTTTGAAGATCGCATTATCAGCCGCAGAGCTGATGTCGTTTGGCCACCTCGGAGCTGCGATTTGACACCGTTAGACTATTATTTGTGGGGTGCCGTCAAAGATAAGTGTAACGCCAACAAGCCAGAGACAATTGACGCTTTAAAGGACAATATTCGTGAAGCCATTGGTGAAATGCAGCTGCACACAATCGATAATGTTCTTAAAAATTGGACCGATCGTGTAGGCTACTGCATGGCCAGCCGAGGCAGCCATTTGAATGAAATTATTTTCCATTATTAACCGGAAGGATTGTACTTTCAAATAAAAAAAGAAATTTGAGAAATTATTCAGTAGTTTTTTTTTATAGCATTTTCAAAAAAAAAAAGTTATTTGGCGGACCCTTTACAAAAAAAAAAAATATTTATTGTTTTGACTTAGCCGTCAATAGTTCAGTATTTTTATATTTTTAAATAATTTTTGAAAAAAGTCTTATTAAAATAGGTAAAAAATTTACTATTTTAAATAAACATATGGCAACTCATGAGTTTGTTAAATATTAAGAAGTTTTTTGAATTAATAAAACTCTTCATGAATGTCTTAAAAAACTCATTAGAACTAAGCCAATGAACCGCTTCATATGATTTTTTAAACAATTTGCTAGAAGTCCAAAATTAATGAAAAGTTACATTAAAATAATAAAGCACTTAATTAAATATTTTGAACACTCGAGAATTAAATCGTAAAACTAAAGTTTGAAATTTATGAAAAATTAATGAAATTATGAAATTTAAAAAAAAAAAAAATTTAATTAAATAATTTCATAGCTCTAAAGAAAATTTTCATTAAATTTATGAAGTCGAATGAAGTATGTTTATGAAACTATGAAATTTTATTATAAAAAGTTTAAGAAAAATTTCTTAATATTAATAAAATTAATGAAAATTATTCAAGTTCGAGGCCATACTCTATATTTCTTCATTAGGATATTGTCCTAACAAATAATCTGTAGAGTTTTTGTATTCAAATTTATTCTTTGACCCTTTCAGGAATGTGTTGATAGATCTATTTCAGGAATGTTTATAGGTTCCCATCATCAGAACACGCTTTGAAAGAGGTAACAATCCTACACTGATAGAATTTTCCTTCATAGTATTAATGAAACGATTTCATTAAAATCGATTCATTGGTTTAATGAAAAATTTCATTAACTGAATGAAAATTCATTAATATTGGTATTTTTTTCATTAACATTTTTTATGATTTTTTCATAATTTCATAAAAAAAAATCATTAAATCAATGAAAAATTTTCAAAATTTTATCAATAAAAATTTTGACTTGTAATAAGAAAAAAAAAAATTTTTTTTTTGTACTATCATTTTGAAATAAAAAAAACTGAAAAATTTCTTTTAAACAGAATTAACAAAAACTTTGATATAAATAAATTTTTTTTAATTAAGTTTGCCTACAGCTAACAGTTTTTGACGAATTTGAATAGTGGGCACTAACTTCCAAAGAACAGATTCTCTAAGAAAAACGATATAGTTTTGTTCAACACGAGACCCAAATTGTTATCGTTTTGACAATGTTACACAAAAACGTTATGCTTAACGATAATAAATTTTTGTTTTTTAACAACATTGTTAACAATATTTAACATTTTTATCTAATATGGTCGTAATTTAATTACAAAAAGTGGACTATAATCGTCGATCGTTCTACAGAATTCCGATAAAAAATTACATATTACATACCGACATACCGACATATGTCATCTTTTAACACAAATTATAAAAAATGTATAGAAAGATTGAATGTAAAGAAAAACATAAATTAATAAAAATTGTTTTTTTTAGTTCAGCTTTTAATATTTTAATGCCTGTTAATTATATTTAAACGATTTTTTCAATCATTAAAGTACATAATTTAAAAAAAGTACAATAATTAAAATATTTCTTTTTTATGGATAAAAAAATTTTATTTTCAAAATTTGTAATTTTCGATTTGAAATCTAATCATCTAAATTTTATTTTTTTCGAATTCGTGAAAAATTATGAGCTTTAGCAAATATGTTGAGAAACAATAGAATTTTTCCCACTGTGCTACATTGGTGGGTGGCCCCGGGAAAGCCTTTCCCGAAAATATTTCATACAAACTATGAATTTTATTCATTCAACACATTAAACTTTTATAACGATTATAATAGGATTAATGAAAAAAATGTCATAAACTTTATGAAATTTTCATTGGGCCAATGAAACCATTAATTAAAATTGATTTAATGAAACACCTTTTATTGACTCAATGAAACGTTTCTTTGGGGACTTTTTTATGAAAAAATTCATTGGATTAATGAAGGAATTCATTAATACTATGCACAAATTTCTATCAGTGTATGACAAACATCAAACATTCATATAAACTAGTTTACTTACTACATGAGAACTAATATATATTATTCGAGCTCATATAATATATATTAGTTCTCATATATCTAAATATATCTAAATTTTGTCTTTTTAACAAACTAACAAAAAAGACTTAAAATAAATGAAAAATATGCACAAATATGCATCAAAAAGCACAAAATATGACTAAAAAGTCAAAATTAGCTTGTTTTTTGGCAAAATAAGCAACTATGTAATTTTGTTCTAAATTTTATGATTCGGATAAATATTTAGTCCGTATCAGTTTCAGATCATCGATAAAAAACATACATTTTGTTAAAATTCCTTGCTCTTGTGATCAATATAGGGGGAAAGTATAAGTCTTGATAGATTTTCAAACAAATGCACTACACTGAGGTAATTATCTGCATGATATCAATGAATTTTTGCATTGGATCTATGAAATGTCACTGGAACTTGTCCATTGAAACTTTTCATTAAATTAATGCAGTTTTTCATACAATTTAATGGAAAATTTCATGTTATTTATTAAAAATTTCATACTATTAATGAAAAAGTTTAATTTAAAATAGTTTCTTTAAAACTATCAAGATTCTTCATTAAGTTTAAGAAATTTTTAATTTTCATTGTGAAGAAAACTTCATCTGTTTAATGAAAAAATTTCATTTAAACTCATCCAAGAAATTCTCTCTGTGTAGAAGAAATGTTCATTTGCTTTTTACAAAACTTTGTTTAAGGAAAACTTTGAAAAAAATTTATTTGTTTTTAATGTGTTTAGCTTTAAAAAAATCTTGACAAAACATATTTTTTCTTTACGAGTATTAAAAATTATTATAAATCAAGCGAAACCCAGGCAGTCTGTCACTCTATATGTAGTAACTGTAAAGACTTCATTAGTCCTTTCATAAAGTAAAAAAATGTATCTGCAGACAATAGGATCCTCCAGACTTAGAGAATTCGGTGACATGAGGGGAGGTGATCTAAGGGGTCACATGAGGATCGCTAGAATCCTAATTGATGACCCGGTTACAAAGGTTACGGATAGGAGGTCACTGGAGTACATCTTTGATAGGAACTTTAAAGTGGTGCTGTTCGACAGGGCCATGTGGACCAACAGATCCTGGGAGCCAGAGCGGGGTTCTCAGATATGGTTCACAGATGGCTCAAAGCATGCGAATGGTGACACTGGTGCGGGTGTCTATGGACCAGGTTTCCAACGGGCCTTACCCATGGGTAGATACCCCTCCATTTTTCAGGCAGAGATTTTTGCTATCTGTGTCTGCGCGGAGGAGTGTCTACGAAGGGGCACTATTAGATCTCGCATCTACATTCTTTCCGACAGTCAGGCGGCATTAAGGGCTTTAATGTCCTATGAGGTGTCATCTGGTCTGGTCATGGAATGCATTCTGGCTCTTAACCGACTTGGCAGGCGCAACACGCTTACCTTAGGGTGGGTTCCTGGTCACGAGGGGCATGAGGGCAACGAGAGGGCAGATTGTCTTGCTAATTGCGGGGCCCGAAGGCCCTTTATTGGCCCTGAACCATTCTGTGGTATACCTTTGGGGTATGTTAGGGAGAAGCTCGGGTCGTGGAGGGAGTCAGAATTCTCTATTCTCGTAAAAAATTCTGTAGAAAAAAGAGTTTTTAGTTTTCTACTTTTTATTTAATTCTATGTACAAGAAAAAGATAATACAACTATTCTTATACATTCTAAAAAAAAGCTGTATCATATTTATGAATGTTTCATCAATTTTTGTAAATTGTAACGTTTCATAGAATTTATGAAACATTTCATAAAAAAACAAAATCAATTTCGTCATATTTATGAAATGTTTTACTATACACATATTTACATATCGCACTTGATCAACAAGAGGGTATTAACTCAAAATTTTAAAATTTTCAGTAGAGCCAAAAAACTGTTTATGGCCACATTTTAACAGAATTTAAAAATTCAAACATGTCATAATAAGCAAATGCCATTTGAAAATATATATACATTGTTTTTGTTTTAAATTTTACCACTCATTGCAAAAAAAAATCAATTTTTTGAGTTAATACCATTTTTTTGAAATTTTATCGATTTTTTTTTTTGGTATTATTTTGAATTATGACGCTTTAGTTGAAATTTTAATATTACTTTTTAAAATTTTTTTTTTCAACAAAAAGGTATTAACTCGAAAAAATAAATTAAAATTTTACCAGTTTTCAGTTTTCTCCACAAGCAGTTCGCAGTCGCTTTTCTTTTATTTTATATATAGGATTAGATAGCGAAGTATATGAACATCCTGAGTTTCGCAAATGTTGTTGGCGTTTTTGTTTCTTGTTTTGTACTTTATAATTAGTACGTTTTTTCTTCCGTTAACCACTTCCTGCATTTCTATGTCCGAAGAACTGCTTTGACCTACTAACGACGGATTGAAATCGTCATTCGAATCACTGCTGAATGGATCTGCAGAGCTATAACTATTATTATCACTATGAATATCCTCTAAACGCAAAGACGCAGAATAATGTTGTAGGTTTGGACACGTCATATTGAATTTTTATTAACTATTGTTGGTTTGAACAATATAAAATACAATGATTTTTTATATATTAATATTTTTATTATTATTTCAATGAGCAATTGATTTCGTTATCAACAAGTATTTATGTTAAAGTAGATTTATTTAAAACACGATATCATGTAAATGGTTATAACTAACGAATTTTTTTCATGAAAAGGGTCACAACTCAAAAAAATGTTAACAATTTTTTCATAGAAAGAGTCCCATTTCGAATTAAATTTATAGAATAAAACCAATTTTATCAACAAAACAGTATCAACTCAAAATACAACCAAATATAAATAAAATTGTTTGATTATTTTTAACATAAATAAAGGCTCAAATCAAAATAATACCTTTTTTATGAAAATATACGATTCATTTCTATTTGAACTTTTGTATTAACTCGAAATAATACCTTTTTGTTGAAATAAAGGTAATCACTACATTATCATGAAAATGGTGTCAAAAGTGGTTTTCGAGATGAAAGAGTAATCGGAATATGTTGAAATTTTTACAATAGATAGATATTGATGTTGTTAGTTGATTTCTTGAAAAAAGTGATATTTTAAAAATTTTGAGTTAATACCCTCTTGTTGATCAAGTTCGATATATGTATATAAGATATATTTTGAATTAGTAAAAATTGTATTCTTTTTGTGTAGAAAAAATTCATTAAGAGCATGATATAATTGGTCATTATGATTCTTGTTGTTTAGGAAATGATTTATAAATACGGATGAAATTGTTACATTGGACGAAAATTGATGAAATTTAGTCCTGTTTTTCTCTGGGTGGACTCTTTTTATTCATTACAAAAATGCTACATTACTTTTTTACTTCTACTTCCAAACTAATTAAGTTTTGAAACTTTTTTTTTAATTATAATAAATTACAAAAAAATTTCTTTTTGCATATTTACACTTAAAAATATTTAAATATGGCAACACCGTATAAACTATTTCCGCAAGTTACCCAACAAACAAAGTTAAGTAAAATTTAAAAAAAACTACATAAAAAACTTTAAAGCTTTTTTTTAAACTTAAAAGAGTTATTTTTTATATTTCATTTTATCTTTTGAAAAAAGTTATATTACACGTTTTTGAATAAATTAGACCTGCTAAAAAAGGTCTATATAACCCTGAACTTCAGTATTATTGAGTGTGTAATGAATATAAAAACATAGGTAGTACTAACTAATTCGGTTAACAAATACATACGATAATTGTCAAGGAAACTTCAATTTATAAAATTTCCAGTTTAATGACGCTTTGTTTGGTTTAGATAAATTAAAGCCGAAATTGTTTTGTTGATTTGTCTATTTTTCTGTTTTATTAACAATTAAGTCAATACAAAAAAACAATAAAACAATTACGAAAATCCGATAAAAACAAATTTAAGCTAGAATTAATACAAATGGAATTTTAATTATACGAGGGCGGATCAATAAGTCCGTGACTTTTTGAATGAAACACAGATTTTTTCGCAAAAAAAAAAAAAATTAATTTTTAACATAATCTCCTTTTGGCTCAATACACTTAGTCCAACGTTTCTCGAATTTTCCCTTCCAAAAAATAGGATTTTCGAGGTCCATAAAATAGGCATTTCTTGGCCATATGGGGTTGTTTTTTATTAAATCCTCGTTAAATCGGTGCAATAAGTTGGCATAATATTCGCCGTTTATTGTTTTCTCTTTTGAAGGAAATCGATATGGATTATCCCGCGTGCATCCCAAAAAACTGTTGCCATCACCTTTTTGGTCACGATTACGTTTATGGTCAATTGATCAAACGCGGCACCCATCTTGCAGACAGATTTCTTAAACCCAACTGAGCATTTAAAATCGAAACCACACTGCCATATGAAATGCCTATAGCATTAACAATCTCACGCACTTTTACTCTTCGATCGGCCAACATCATATCGTGGATTTTTTCTACATTTTCGGGTGTATTGACCTTAGAGTATTTTCCGTCCAGAACGTTCAGCGTCATTTGTACTTGTGCGACCACAACGAAAGTCAGTAAACCACTTTTTTACCATTGAAATCGATGGTGCAGAGTCCCCATAGTATTTATCAAGCTTTTCCTTGGTTTGATTGACGTTTTTTATCGCAAAAAATAATGTTTAATGAGCACTCAAAATTCACTTTTTTCCATTTTTAAAAAAATCCACAAGGTTGTATGTTTTGAACAGCTGTTAAACGCAAAGTAAATGACGGAACTTGCTCAAAATTTGACAGTAGTCTAATAACAGGTGGTAGTTGATGGAAGCAGTGTTGCTTTTCATATAACTACGAGGGAAGTTCGAAAAGTCACGTACTTATTGAACAGCCCTCGTATTTATTGTAAATATTGAAATTTGTTTTTGTGAAATCCTTTCTGATTAAAGTTAATTTATTTACAGATGTTTTTGTTGTAACACATATTTTTTTTTTAATTAAGATTTGTTTGAACAATGTATTCCACCACTTTTATAAGTATTTGTTATTATCAGGGCAACCAGAAATATGCTGCTCTAAAAAAATGCCATAAAAGCCATATGCTCTTAAAAACACATTTTTTATTAAAAATTCGTATTTTAAAACTTATTTTTCAGTACAGTTGAAGTAACTTTTGTGAAATTTATTTTAAGGTGTAACAAAAAGAGAGAAACAGATTAGTTATACCTAAATCGCTGCACCCGAGTAAAAACGTTCATATAGTTTAATATAATATTATAAAAAAATATATAAATTTATAAAGCTTAATATAGATATATATGATGGCGCATAAGATCATATATAATTTTATCTTGGATTTGGTTTTTCGAAATTTTTTATTATACACTCAGGGAAAAATGACGTTGCCAACATTTTCAATTTATTTGACAACCGGTCAAATTTTTAATGAACGTGTTCGAATCGACAATGTTATGTTGTCCAAATCTCTGCGAACGTGGTTAATTTGTCAACGTTACGTTGTCAAATTCTCCTCTAATGCCGAAATATTTAGTTTTTGAAAACATATGTTTGCAACTTGACAACGAACGTGTTCAAATTGACAACGTAACGTTGTCAAACTCTCTGCCAACGAAGAAATTTTAGGAATCAGATATATCCCCATACACATTAATAACTAAATATATATATCGATTGATATTACCGTAGATGTGAGATATATTCCTATATATTATTGTTGTCATTTAGTTTGTTTGATGAAATGATTAAACAGATTTTGATCAAACGATCAAGCGATTAATTTTTTAAAATTATTCAAATAATCGAAACGAAAAACGAATAAAAATTATTTTAAAAATACTTAAATAAACAAATTATTTTACAATATCGTCTCAAAATTTTATAAATTTTAGCATCAATTTGAACACTGTAACAATAGCAATTCTCAAATGTAATCATTTTTAGACTATAGAAACAACAAAAGATTTCTCAATCATACACCATCATATCTTGTAATGTACAAATTACAGTTTTGCTATTAAATTTTAAAATCGTTAAAATTTAATAGCATTATATCGGCGATAGTTTAAGTATAGCAAGCTGTTAAGATCGTATTTTAGCTACCATACACTCAAAAAAATAAGTTAGTAGAAAAGTTAGTAAAACGTCTTGTAAATCAGGTATACTATTTTTTAGCAAATTTTTTGCTAAAATCGTGTTTTCAGCTAAAATTTTTGTTATACTTATAAAATTATGACAAATACGAAATTTTATTTTTTTTTAAATATTTTTTTATTTAAAAAAACGAACTGATTTTTGAAAGAAATTACAAACGACTAATCTAAAATTATTTGACAAAATATTATTTGACAAAGTTTCATTTACAGAGTTTCCCACAATGACAAATACGAAATTTTATTTTATAAACAATATTTTTTTATTTAAAAAAACGAACTGATTTTTTAAAGAAATTACAAACGACTAATCTAAAATTATTTGACAAAGTTTCATTTACAGAGTTTCCCACATACTTATTCAGCACTTAACTGTTTTATACTAATGATTTACTAATATTATACTAATGTTTTACTAACTAATTTTGCTAAAAAAAATTGTGCTGATAAGCACATTAATAGTGTGGACGACAACCAGATTGAAAGATATACGCAGAATGAGGCAGATGTCGCGGCATGTCAAGATGTAGAAGAGAAGAGGAAAATGATACTAAAAAGTACAACTCTAATAAGACATATAAAAAAATCAACCATGGAAGATTTTTGTATATGTTCTTTATACATAAAACAAAATTGAGGATTAAAACAACTTAAATTTTGCGTTGTCACCGGCTTGTGAAAATAATTGTTTATTAATTAAATAAAAGACAAAATAAAATATATAATTTAATATGTATTTCTAAACTAAATGTTTATAGATTAATAATCTAGTGTGATCAAATTGCAAACAAACATATACAGACATGTAGACAGAGTAAAGTGAAAGACAAAGACACACATCTAAGGTAGATTTTTATGGTTCCTTTCTCTTATTGCAAAAAAGGGTTGTTTTTTCGTTTGTTTTTGTTTATTTTTTCGCTTCGTTTCTATCATTATCTTCGGCAGTAGCGTCCTTTAAAAGATAGCATCATTTAGACAACCATTGATGTAAGTAGTTGAAAGAAAATTTTTGTTATGTTATATATATTTATTTCTATATATTTTCAGATATTAAGTTAATTCATGTCGTCAATGTGGGAAAATGAAAATTTATATATTTCGTAATTATTGTAAATTATTTTTAAAAGAATCTCAAAAATATGTTTTATGATTTTCAGCAAATAAATTAACTAAATTACAATTTTCCTACAAATTTTTTGAGTTTTTTTTCAGTCTACTAAAATTCAGAAAAAAATTTATTAATTTTTAGCAAGGCATTTTTATTTCTAATCCACTAAGTGTTAGCAAAACTTTTGCTGAATCTACTAATTTTGTTGCTAAAAATCAGCTCGCTGATTTTTAGCAAAAGATTTTGCTGACATTAGCATTTATTTTGCAAGCACCCTCCTGACTGAAATTTTGCTGACTTTACAAACTTTTTTTTTTTGAGTGTAGCAATTATATAAAAGTAATTTATAGTTTAAGTGCTAACGTGCTATCGTTGTAAAATATCAATATTTTTTATAATTTTGTATCATGAAAATCATATTTTATTTAAAAGATTTTACCTAACTTTAAGTATTAGTCCAAATCTTTTAAAGCGACTAATAAAATTACAGTTATTTCATTAATAGACTTTAAATTTTATTTGGTCCACTACCATTTTTTTATGCAAATTTTCGTTTGAATTTTGTTTCTGTTCGTTGGATTAATCGAATAATTAATCGAGTGACAACCCTACTATATGTATATGGTATATATTAATTAGCATGCGTTCATATATCATTTTATATCGCTTAATATAATGTTACGTATAATAACATAGTATTATATTCAAATTTAGTTCTACTTCGAATCTGAAGTGTTGAATTTTGTAAAAATTTAAAGTGCGGCAATTTTTTGTTGTTCTTGTTTTTTTCGTTGATATTTCAAATGTTAAATCACGCTTCTATACGAGAACAAGAAATTCTAATTGAGTTTGTGATTTAACCTAACAAATATCTCAAGAAATTAGAAGAGCATTGTCAGCTGACGATTTCCTTAGATAAGAATGAAATCCAGATTGAGACTAGTATATAACAAATTTTTTTTAACAATTTGTTAAATAAGTTTTCGGAAAAAGTTTAGAATTTCGTGTTAGAACTGCAAAAACTATATATTATGATTAACTATTTTTAATTAGGAAAATTTAAAGTAAAAACTATGTCCTAAGAAATTAAAGAAAATCTATAGTTAATTTATAACTTCTTTGATTGCAAATGAAAATGTTCAATATCAATTGCAAATTTTCTGCATTTCAAATTGAAAACTTTAATTCATTTGAAGTTTTCCTAATTTCAACTAAAATGGTGAAATGAAATGGTTACTTGAAACCTATAATAAATGATTTGTTTATTAAAGCTTTACCATATTTACAACTTATATGCGAGTTTGTATGAGAATATTAAATATTAATGTTTCTAAAATTGAAAGAAACTATACAATATTTATATTTAAAATAATATAAAGACCATCCTATTATATTTAATTAGATATAGTAACATATAAGGTATTGAAGGGAATGAGGTTGCGGATGAACTGGCTAAACGGGGAGTCCATTTGCCAGTTGAAATGGCATTGGATGTTCGCGTGCCACTTCGGTCTCTGAAAAGGGGTGTAGAATCCACGATGATGCGAAGAGCTGATGCGGTTTGGAGAAATACCGAAACATGCAGAGTATCTAAAGTCATGTGGAAATCCTACGATCCCGTAGCGACCGAACTTTTACTGTCCTTGTCCAGGAGCGACTGTAGACTTCTGGTGGGAGTGTTAACTGGTCACTGCTGGACGGCAGTTCTTGCCAAGAGAACGGGGAAGGCTGCAGAGTGACGAATGTAGATTCTGTGGGGTACCGGGGGACAGAGAGACGGTGGAGCACCTAATGTGCCACTGTCCGGCTCTTGCACGCTCCAGGGCGAAATGTTTAGGGGACCACCTATTCCGAGATCTGGGAGAAATCGGAATCTTGAAACTTCTGCCGTTTGCTAAGAGGGTGTGGGGAACTTTGGCTACCATCACTTACGACTGACCTAACGTGGGGGTTATCGTTTCTAATCTGGTAACGCTTGGGACCTAATGGTCTATTCGGGGTCTTTGACCGGCCAGCACAACCTAACCTAACATATAAGGACAAAATTCGGACAAAACTGTATTAAATCACTTCTAATTGTATCTTAATTAATCTGATATGAAACAATTACATGGAATTTGATCGTGTAATTTTTCAGATAAAATTGTATATATATAATTAATTATGGGGTCATATGAAATTAGATGAAATTAGATAAAGCTACATATAAGATTTTTTTCATTTTTTAAAAATTTCTTGAAATCTCTAAATCAGTGTTGCAAACTCCCCCGGAAAAAATTTTTAATATGGAGTCCAATATAATTATATCTCTTTTGATAAATTCTCATATGCACATATAAATTGGTGCAAAAAATGAGTAATGTACATGTATCTAATTATATCCAATTATATATTATTTTATACCATTTTAACTGAGATTTGTTCATATCCGGGACATTATATTATGTTTTATTAGATATTAGGGTATTCAATTTACTCGGGTTTGCTTTTGTTCGAGTAATCGAGTAACTCGATTTTCAGGTTTTTAATTTACTCGAGTAGGCGAGTAAGATTTTAAAATTGCTCGAATAACTCGAGTAACTCGAAAAATTTTAATACTTTAATTTTATTTTCCAAAAACTCACATTTTTGTAAGTTTTTATATTTTATTAGTACTAATATAACATATATATAAAAATGAACAAATTAATTAAAAAGTTTAGTAAAAAGTATATCTAAAAGAGAAAAACATTTGCTAAGATCATTTATTATTGCGACAGTTTTGTCTCAGTATAAATAAATATTTTGAAATCTTCATTGATTTTTTTTCAATATAACTGGTTCATAAATATGTATTAAACTGTTTTATAAAAATATTTGTAAGGTGATCCGTTTTGTAAGTTAACTCAGACTTGACACAGTTTTGTTATATTAGTGTGTTAGTACTAAACGAAAAAATAGTCCATTTTGTCCTATCATTTTGGGATTTTGAGATATGTAATTTTTCTAAAAAAATTATAAAGAAGTTTTGAAACAACTTTCATGAATATTTAAGAAGTTTTTTATCATATTAATGAAAACTTCATTACTTCTATATGTAAATTTTAATATGTGGAAATTTTGCGTAGGACCGCTATGAATTTCCATATAGGGCTTCTAAAATTGGCTTGTTACAACGACATAAAAGGGACCAACAAAAAGTTTTTAGTAAATGACATTTAAAAATTCCTTTTTGAAAATATAGTATTTATATGTAGTTTCTTTAGATCAAATGGCAACTAAATTAAAAAAGAAAAATAATGTTTGATCCCACTTTTAACCCTCAAATCCGCACCAATAATCTTAAACACACCAGTCTTAGAACTTGTTTCTTTAAAAAATATCCAAGTTTCTTCGATATCGGAGTTTTTCGCATTAAGTTCTTCGTTTTTCGTAATATAATTTCTTTAACAGTGCTCACTTAATATAAAAATACACTTAACATTTAAATATTCACTATAACAGTCACATTATTTTATACAAAATATTAAAAAAATATAAAATAGTTCGTATTTTTAAATTACTCGAGTTACTCGATTAATCGACCAAAATTGTTCGAGTTATTCTTTACTCGAAATTGGCCACTTCGAATTACTCGAACAATTGTTCAACATCATTTCATCGATTAATCGAGTAACGGTTAACCGATTGAATTCCCTATTGGATATAAATAAATCTGATTTTAAAAAATGTTAGCCGATATTAGGTATGCTTTACCAAAATATGTATGAGCTTTACCAAAATATGTATGAGAATTTTTGAAGGATTTTTAAACCTTAACTACACTAGGCCAAAAAAATTGCTAAAATTTTGCATTATTTTCACAGCTTCCATTACAAATAAATAATTTCGTTAACGGTCATATTCCCAACTTCCGGTTGGGGTATTATGACAGAAAACCATTAGGACATAATCCCAATTTCCATTCTGGGCATTACATACGTTGGGGGTAAAATCCGGGCCTCATGAAAACTTGATTTAACTTAATGAACGTGATACAGCACATTTCTGGTTGCCCTGGTTATTATAATCGTATTGATATTGTTCCAGTAACACCTCTTTATTCACATTGTTCATATTTTTAGCCAACTCGAAAGCTTTGAGTTTGACTTTAGTTCTTGACGTGTACGGTTCATCAAAACGAGAAACGGCGCGTTGAATTTAAAATAAAAAAGTGTATATTATAAATGTTACCTGCTTTAATTTAATTGCGATTATTTTTAATTGTTATACTAATTTAATATGTACTAATATAAAATGCTAATTATATTCTAGTATGTAGTATAATTAAAAAAAAATCACGTTCTTTATATGTTTTATTATTACTGTAGTACATTTTTAAGAGATTTTGTCTGAGTGATTTTAAAATAATAATACTAATATGGTGGTCGGTCGGTCGGTGATTGGAAGACAATTATTAAATATATTTTTTCAAACGAATTCAAAAAATGGTCCCCATTGAAACGCTTTAACTTTTTTGTTATAATTTCTATTTTAAATATCTTCGTACGAGAAAACGACAACTTAATATTAAAATAAAATGTATAATGACTCAATAATCACTTTTTTTCAAGTACTCGATTTTAACGATATATTAAAAAAAAAAAACACTTTCCAAAGAAACGAACTGAATATAAATCATATTTGACCCCAGTGTCTTGAGGTTTTAAAAATGTGAATTTTTAAAATTACGCGTTGGAAAATAACATGGTATTATGTCTTTGCAAAATTTTAAAGGTTTAAAACTTAGAAAACGTCATAACTTGAATAATAGATTGAAAATTTAATTAATTATTTTTCGATAAAGCAAAAAATACAAACATAAATTTGAATAAATCAAATCAAAACAAAACAAACAGTATGATAAATCCAGTTTTAAGAGTTTTTTTATGTAGGCGACCGTGTTTTAACCCATTTTTTACCAATGTGTCTTAATAGAATTTGAAGTATTGAGTGAAAATATATCTAGCAATATGCCAAAAAAACAACTTTTTCATTTTCAAGCTATTAATCCCGAATGATTTTATATGTTTCGGGGGTAGAGTCAGGTACCCTACTTGCTTATTAGAATGCCCCTCACTTGTCCTAAAACGGTTATTTAGGGTGGCCCTTAAAACTTGGATTTTTTAACTTTTTATGAATTTAACGCATTATTTATGTTAATAGCTACAAAATCAATGTTTTTATGTGTTGAAAAGTTAGTTTGGGTAGTAATCTTCCATTTTTGGTTTCTGTTGGAATAATACACTGAAAAAAACAAAGTGGCAACAACAAAACTTGGAAGTAAGAAAATACTACTTCTAACATTTAGCGCGGCACAAATTGGGCTGAATATTATGGCTTGCCATGCAACACAGTTGTTAATGACATTAAAATCTAAAATTCTGCCGTGGTGCTTGGCGATCGCATTTTTCGTTTACAAGAAAATTAGGAAAATGTAAAAAAAAAGGCGAAAAAAATGAAAAAAATGGGGTTTTTTGACCTTCATTCACTTATAACTTTTGAAGTAGGAATGTTATCTTCAAGCACCACGGCAGAATTTTAGATATTTTAGTCATCAACAACTATGTTGTCTCCCAAGGCATAACATTCAGCCGAATTTGTGCCGTATTACAAACAGTACAGCCTATTTTCGACAAATTTTATTAATTGATTAAAAAAACAGGGTGAATTTTTAAAAAAACGTAAATTTATGCTACTGAAATTAGTTATACATTAGTTATTAAGAACATAGACACTGTTTTCACTTTGGGAAACAAAATTCCTTTCCATGTGATAAGTAAATATACTTATATTTCATTTACTATTGCGATAAAGCGGCAGTAGATATTTTAGCCGTCACCTTTGCGAGCTTATGAATTACACAGCCTCACAAAAATATAAAAAGGTTCTGACCCAGAAACCAGACCCACCAATCCTTATGTATTATGATCTCCTGAATGCGATGCCGCCATAAGAATTGAATTATATGGTTGAGTTTTCATGTAATTTACAAGCAAAGTCCGCAAAGTGAACTTACCTAATTTGTAAATTTGACCATGTTAAAAAGTGTTTGTTTAAATCCATGTTACTTTTAAAATTTTTGACAGATTTTATTTTTCATCCGATTTTTCATCCGATTTTCAAGTTTTTTTTTTTGTTGGAAAGGTATTCAATTACCTTTCTAATTGTTGAATTTTGTTAGTACAAGTTATTGCCGCGAGATGGCGTAAAATTCATTTCTTTTAAAAAATGCATCAAAACACCCTGTATTTGCAAATATTTTGAGTTCATATGTTCTGCAAAAGTACTCGCCATATGATTTTGTACAAAGTTGCCAAACAATATTTGGTCGAATTCTGGAAATTTAACGGTCAAAATTTTGATTTTCTTCAAGAACCTAAAAATAACGGTAATTTTGTAAATAACGGAATTATAAAAAAGTCGCGGAACAAAAGTTGCTTCTGATACCCTAAAGAACCATTTTCAACAATAAAAAAGTTCTTTTTCGCAAAAAGTCGATTTTGGCATATTGCTAAATATATCAACTCAATCACCATCTCCGTTTTCATTAAAATTCACCATGACTGTCATACTCGACAAGAGGTCGACAAGAAGTCGGCGAAACATAAATTTCAGGATCCTGGCCCTTTCCGTTTCCGTAATATGACGTCCTGAAAATTGAAAAAAAAAACTAAAAACTGACTAAAGTACAGTAGACTCGCGGTAACGTGAACTATTAAAACCTGAGCGTGTTCACGTTTGCGAAGTTGTTCATGTTTACGAAGGTGTAATTTTTTACATCTTCAAAATAAAATAGACATATATTTAACTCAAATTCATATATTGTTTTATTTATTCATATTCATTAATTCATATTCATATTTGCTTTGCTAAGCTAGTCACGCTGTATCCTCTTTTTATTTTTTCTATTACATCCACCTTTTCCTTTAAAGATAAAAAATTTGGTAGTTTTTGCGACATTTTTCACGACACACTTTATATTAAACTAAAAACAAAATAAGCAAATCAACAGCGCGCGTTACACAAAATGCCAGAATATATTCATAAGCAATCATTTACGGGGATTCCCATTTTTTAACAAAGTAGTGATTGCTTAAAAATGTTCAAAAGAAAACAACGTTTTCTATGTTCCATTAATTTTACATTTGTTCACGTTATAGGGCTTTCTTACTGTGTTCACGCTACAGTGTAGTCAGTGTAAAAAAAATTATGTTCATGCTAGCCGGTGTTCACGTAAGGCGGTGTTTTTGTTATCGCGAGTCTACTGTATACTTACAAATTGGGATATAACTTTTAAACTATACAAGATACAAAATTCGTGTTGGTCTTATTTTTTAAGTTACAATAAAAAAATGCTATTCATATCGATTTTTTTCATGGTCAAAGATAATTTTTTGGGGTTTTGAGTTCAAATGCATATATCTCGAAATGCGCATTTTTTTTTTAATTATAAAAAAATATTTTCTTCTTATTGAACACAAAACTGAAGTTTTTCACGTTTTTTTGCAGTAAATTTTTAAACTCATTTACATTCCAATTAGAAACCGTGCTTAACAATATATAAAAGTAATGGAATTTTTTCATTATTTTTTTTTTTTTTTTTTTATTAAATCTTCATTTACATAACCGAGCCCTTAGGGCCTTATATGGCTAATTAAAGCTACTAAACAATAAAACTTCTCTACTAAATTAAAGCATATAAAATAAATAAATAATAATAAGATATAATATAATAAAAATATATGAGATCACTTAAAATATTTAAATTATTAAAAACGGAATCATAATAAATGTCGAGAAAAAATTATTGACAAAAAAAAATGAAAATTTGTTCCAAATTGCATAAAAAATATGTATTATAACTTTCAACGTTTTTATCCTGACTTGCAAAACTGTAAAAAAAAAAACCCTATAGAGTCCTCAAAGTTTGAAGTTCTGCAAAATGTAATAATAAGGCAATGTATAAGAAAATTTTCTTAATTCCCTTGCCAAAGCATTCCAAATTCTAGGTATCTGAACCTGAAATGATTTTGCAAAAATATCCAAATGCCTTATAGGCGGAATTAACTGGGGATTTCTTATCGACCGAGTAAAATGAAATTTATCAACTATATAAGCAGGGTAACCATTAACAATGGACTTATAAAAAATATCAAAAGCCTGATACTAATAAAGTTCTCAAAAGATGATCCAAGAAAATTAAATGTATGTTGTGATACATGATCTCTCCTTTTTATTTTACTATATACACTCAAAAAAATAAGTTAGTATGTTTCGCGATCTTAATCCCAGGCAAATGTGGGGGGAAATGGTGGTTTGGAAAGTTGTAATCGGTTCACTTATGCTAACCCAGACGAGGTTAATGATTATTTTGTTTCATGTCAGATAAATGATGTTCCCAATTCTTTGGACTTTTCAGAGTGTACTTTTGATGATGGTTTTTCATTTCGTTGTGTAGACCAGGGGGAATCATACACATCATTGAAAAGAATTAAATCTAATGCTGCAGGTCATGATTTTTTTGCCTTTAAAATTTATTAAATTAATTTTTCCATTTCTTTCCTCCCATATTCTTCGTTTAGTCAATTCCGTTATTACTACTTCAGTCTTTCCTGACGAGTGGAAGAGAGCTAGAGTAGTACCCATAAAAAAGGATGGTCCTTCTGATTCTTTGGATAATCTGCGTCCGATATCAGTTCTTCCGGTTCTCTCAAAATTAGTCGAACATATTATTAAGGAACAAATGATTCAACACCTTGAGGAAAATTCCTTAATCCACAATTCACAGTCAGGTTTTCGGCGTGGGTATAGTACTGGTGCCCTTCTTCTTGGTCTAACAGATTCTGTTAGAACATTTTTGGATAACGGTAAAAATGTAGTTCTTCTTTCATTGGATTTGTCAAAAGCTTTTGACCGGGTGCTACACTCGAAGCTTATAGACAAGTTGTACAACTTGTTTAATTTTTCCTCACAAGCTTGTAAACATATAACGTGTTACCTTTCTGATAGAAGTCAATATGTATCAATTGGTGAATCTTCTTCTGTGACAAAACCAATAACAAGTGGTGTCCCGCAGGGATCTATTATTGGTCCACTACTGTTCATGATTTACTTAAATGATCTGCTAGAAATAGGGAATGGTATATCCTGTCAGTCTTACGTTTATGCGGATGATGTTCAGTTTCTTTGCTATTCAGATGCACAGTTTGTAGATGTCTTGGAGGAAGGTGTGAATTTTATAATGCGTGAAGTCTTGTCTTGGTCTTCAGGCAATAATTTTGCTGTAAATCCAAGAAAGACAAAGTTAATGGGTTTCGGTGTCGTTGATGATATGAGAGTTGATTTTGTAGAAAAGATGAAGTGTCTTGGAGTTTTAATTGATAATCAGTTAAGTTTCCCATCGCATATTAATACCGTTTCTTCGAGAATATCATTCTTGTTGAGAAGATTATACTCTCTTGATATATATCTGCCTCTTTCAATTAGAATGCGTGTTGCTAATGCCTTGTTAATGCCTCATATATTATATTGCGTTGAGGTATTTTCTGGTACCACAGATGGTGAGTTTAGTAGGTTTACTAGGATTTTCAATCGAATTATTAGATATGTGTATGGCCTAAGACTTCGGTCCCATGTCACCCCGTATGTGGTCCAATTTCTTAGGTGCTCTTTTAGTAATTATGAAGCTATGAGGTTGTTGATATTCTTCTACAAGGCGATGGCAAATGGCTTTCCAGACTATATAGTAAACAATTATATTTTATCCCATTCGGAAAGAAACCCACAATTGGTATATCCAATACATCACACGACTATGTTTGAGCGATCATTTCAGATTAGGCTTTCGAGAATATGGAATGATTTACCTATACAACTGAGAAGTTTTAGTTTTTCACCACAGGTCTTTAGGCAAAAGCTGAAGGATTATGTGACTGTTCATGATTTGTAATTTTTTGTGTTCGCTGTATTTTTTATCTCTCTCAACTTTTTTTTTTTTTTTTTTAATTTTTTTATTTTTTATTAAGATGTAATTTTTTAATTAAAAAGAAATGTTTTTTTTTTATTATTTATGATAGTTTTAAGTTATTTAATTTTTTATATAGAAAATATTATTAATTAGCTTGTGTTATAAAGTAGCTTTTAATAATCATATATGGCCCTAAGGGCTTGGGTTATGTAAATTGGAGAGAATAAATTCTATATTTATTATGAAAAGTTAGTAAAACGTCTTGTAAATCAGTTATACTATTTTTTAGCAAAATCAAGATGTAGTAGAGGAGAGGAGAGGAAAATGATACTAAAAAGTACAACTCTAATAAGACATATAAAAAAATCAACCATGGAAGATTTTTGTATCTGTTTTTCATACATAAAACAAAATTGAGGATTAAAACAACTTAAATTTTGCGTTGTCACCGGCTTGTGAAAATAATTGTCTATTAATTAAATAAAAGACAAAATAGAATATTTAAATTTAATATGTATTTCTAAACTAAATGTTTATAGATTAATAATCTAGTGTGGTCAAATTGCAAACAAACAAATACAGACATGTAGACAGAGTAAAGCGAAAGACAAAGACACACACACATCTTAGGTAGATTTTTATTTAAAAAGTTTTTTTAAATTTCCATACATTAATTTGGGTCCACCACATCAACATTTAGTTTGAGATAAGTAATTTTATTTATTACTTGTTTTAAATTGAAAGATGTAGTGGACCAAAAAAATGCTGAGCATCAATCTTTAGAGCTCAATTTTGTACAAAAATTCAAAAAATACGGTTAGCGAAATATAAGTATTCTGGAATCGTTTGAGCGTTATAACATAAAATTGTACACATTCCAGACACCCTAATTTGCATTATAGCTTAAAAAAGATTTATGCAGTAACTTTTTTGAAAACATCAAAAAAAAAGTTAATATGTTTCTTAATAAATTTTTGAGGATTTAACGGATATGATTGGATGATCATATATTTGTTGGAAATTCTGTATATTTTCGTACAATCATATACAGAAATGTAAAATTTAGTGCAATTTTACCAAACTAAAACTCGGATCTAATTATATTTAGATGTATCAGTTTACATAAATTCATGTATAATTATATCAGTTTAAGATCCGGATACAATAATATCTGGTTTTTATATAATTATATCTAATTACATCAGTGTAGATATAAACTGATCCGATTATGTACAAAACTGATACAATCTAATACAATTCTATCGGGCCATCATTCGGCTAAAATTGTACTAATTGCATCAGATTCATACAGTTTAATGTAGGTAAAATTAAAAAAATTTAATAAATTATTAATTTAAATATTAAATAAATTAATGTGTTATTTATAAAAATTACAAATGAAAATATTATTTCAAAAATTTCTTTAACACAATTATATTATAAATTTTCTAAAATTTTAATTGCAAACAACAAATTAATTTATAATGTTCAACATGTCCAAAGAGAAATTTAGTTTTCAATTTAAAATTGCGATTAAAAACTTTAGATTCGATGTAAAACTAAATTTTAATATGATACCATATATTATTATACGTAACATTGTATTAGGCCATATAAGATTATATATGACATCATGCTAATTAATTCATCCATTAGAAAAAAAAATCTGCAATGGCTACGGGAAATTTTGCTGTTATTACGGGAAATTTACATATTTTGAGTACAATGAAATTAGTAGAAAAAATGTGTAGGCGCTCATAAATTTTAGTAACATTATTGTAAAATGCAATTTAAACCCGTTTTTGCTAAAATCTGAAAATAAAATTACTAAATTTTAATAAAATTAGTACAATGAAATTAGTAATACAAATTAGTAGTGTCCGACCGAACAGTTCAGCCAAAAACTATATTTTGTCGGTTTTTTGATATCTAGAGGCAATGATGACAAATTTTGGTATTGAAAACATGTTTGTTGTGCCGATTTAATAAAGTTAAAGTTAAAAGTTCGACCGCCAAACTATTTTCAATTTGGCCGAACTTTCTGAGACCGAACAGTGAATTCATTGCTTAACTACAGACTTTTCGTCAAATTTGACACTCAAAATAGCATCTAATCAGCCCAATAAACATTTTTCCATCCGCCAAATTTGTCCATAATGCTTTAAAATACCGAATACAGACCAAATGCATTTTCTGGCCGAACTGTTCGTTCGGACACTACAAATTAGTAATCGCTACTAATTTTTAATAAAATTATTGTAAACTGCAATTCAAAACCAACAAACACTACTAAATTTTGATAATATTAGTACAATGCAATTATTAGAAAAACTTAGTACGCGCTACTAAATTTTAGTAAAATGTTTGTAACTTTCTCTTTTCACTTTTAACAATTATTTATTTAATAAACACAAATTATAAATACTGTTCGTTCGGACACTACAAATTAGTAATCGCTACTAATTTTTAATAAAATTATTGTAAACTGCAATTCAAAACCAACAAACACTACTAAATTTTGATAATATTAGTACAATGCAATTATTAGAAAAACTTAGTACGCGCTACTAAATTTTAGTAAAATGTTTGTAACTTTCTCTTTTCACTTTTAACAATTATTTATTTAATAAACACAAATTATAAATATTCTTCAATTAATTTTATTCTCGGATAAATTACACAATTTTAAAACACCATATAAATACACTTAATATAATTCATAGGTAGAAATGGCCTATGGTACTAAAAACAAAGCACTGGCGGAGCTCTGGTTAACAGTAACACCAAAGAAAAAGCATTGGTATAGCACTTATGTGGAACGCTTTGGCAACGTTTGCAAAAAGTGCTTTGGCTATACCTACTTTAAAAAATGTACAACTGTTTATGAAAAGCAACCACTGGCAAAACATCAGTTAAAAGTGATTTGCCAACATGAAATTTTTTACACAACAAATTCAAAGATATTTTTTTTATATTTATTTTTTTAAATATTTTTTACACAATTACATATACACTTATTCTAAACACCCTGAACACTTCAGAGTGGAATCTCTACTACTTTTTGAGTTATCTAAAACAATTTGTTGTATGCCTCTTGAAAAGGTGTTTTTTACTTGTTTTTTTTTTAACAAAATCTATTAAATTCTAGTGACACGCTACATATTTTTCACATATCTCAAAAAGTAGTAGAGATTATACTCTGAAATTTTCAGAGTGTTCAGAACACGTGTGTAATAAAATAAAAAAATAAAAGGTTTTTTTTTTAAAAAACTTCCGATTTAGTTTCTATAAAAATTTTCTACTACTTCTATGGAAAAACAAATTGTTTAATATCTTTCGCTCAAACAAATGTATAACCTTTCAAATGAGATCCCAGCTCTTCATTTTCGGATTTTTCAAAACTTAAGGGTTGCCACAGTTTCAAAATAAAAAAATAGTTTTTAAAACATCCATTCGTTATTTAACATGCTAAACAAATGTTATCAAAATCGAAGGCTATGGAAAAATTTGTCGTTAAAATAAAATGGAAATGCTCTTTAACCCTAGTAATTTACTGAATAAATTTTTTTGTAAAATCGATCTGACTAATTGTGTTACAGGAGGGATGTCTGTACAAACATTCGCCTCATATAAAAAGTACCGTTAACGGTTTTCTGCACAAGTTGAATTGCTCGATTTACTCTTTCTAAGCTCATTTGATATTTTTTTTATTAGTTTTTAGTTGAACCATAAATGTTTAAAGGCTGGTCCTTAAATGTATAAAAAATAATAATTTTAATAATTAACAAATAAAAAATAACAAATATAAAATATATAAAAAAAATCTTAAAAAAGCTGTGATAACCAAATACAAATTAGAAATAAAAATGGGTATACCAATGCAAGAGCAAAATCCTAAAATGCCAGCAGACACAAATGAAACCGAAGATGTGGAAGCAACAACAAAGAAAAGCCATAAAACAAGGTAAACTTCAACTATAATAAGGACCGTTAATTAAACTTACAATAATTAGAAAATTTATACAAAAAAAAAAAACTTTTTATTTTCTTAATTTTAGTAAATTTGAAGCTGCTACCCATTTATTTAAAGGGAGTGTTGGTGCCGGCCTTTTTGCCATGGGCGATTGTGTTAAAAATGGTGGCCTAATTGGCTCCACAATATGTCTACCTCTTATAGCTGTTTTATGTGTGCACTGTGAACAAATGTTAATTAGTGGCTCCATATTGGCGGTGGAAAAAACAAAGGGAGCTACATTCTATGATTATCCGGATACTTTGGAAAAAAGTTTTGAATATGGTCCAAAACCATTTCGACGTCTGGCCAAAATTATGAGACTGCTGGTGGAAATGTTTTTATGTATTACACAATTTGGTTTTTGTTCGATATATTTTGTATTTATAACGGAAAATTTACATCAGGTATATAAGAACTTTAAATTTATATTGAAATACACTCAAAAAATTTGTCGGTTAAATGTACTTCAAATTATAGTTAAAACAAAATTATATGCATTTAAAAGGACGATATAACTATATCATTAAAATAACTTAAAATTTAGTTATTTGTAACTGTTGAAAAAACAACTAACAAATGCAGTAAGAAATCTAACAATGTCATAAAAACAACTGATAAATTCTTACTGAACAACTGACAAAATTGGTAAAAATAAAAAACTACTGTTTTTTAACAAGTACTTTTTTTTGGTAATTTTAAAATATATCGCCCATTCCATGATAGATCGGCCAAAGTCTGACCGTGGGTCATTTAAATTCCTTTATATTTTGTACACATATTTTCTAGGATGTCTTTTAGTCACTACCGTTTTTAGTTTCAGCAAATTTTATTTGCCGTTTTTCAGTTTTTTAAACATAAAAACAAAAATTTAATGAGTAGTGAAATTTGAAAAGTCATATTTCCGAAAGTAGATTGAATTTTTCAAAGATTTAAAAAAGCATATGAAAACCTGAACTGTCTATTTTACGATTTGTAATTAAACTACAACCACTATATACTAACGGTCTTCTTTCATTTTTCGTTGGACTCGTTCGGGAAATTTTTTCTCGTTGCACAGTGTTATTACGGAAACAACAGTCATAAACTAACTGTCAATTTTTTTTGAGTGTAGTATTGGTATGCACGTCAATAAAAAATAACTGGAACTAAAGTTAATTTTAAATTTTATTCTAGTAAAACTATGGTTATCAGCCCCATTTTCACAATGTCCCGTTAGCTACTAACTGGGACTTTAACTGAGACATTTTTTGTTGTTTCCCATATAAATAAATTTTCATTTTTACTAATTGTTAAATTTAAATCGGACATTTAGTAATCGGGCCTTCGGAATATAAATTTTAAAAAATCTAATTAAAACTTATCTCTTTTCAGGTTTTAGAATCTTATGGCCTCAATATCAGTCCATCACTCACTATGTTAATCTGCTTACTGCCTGCTATGATTCCCTCATTGATGACCAATTTGAAATATATTTCACCAGTCTCCGCTTTGGCCAATTTCGCTTTGTTGTTTGGCTTAATAGCCACATTATCGATAGCCTTTGCAGATGGACATTTGCCTTCGCCAGCCAATAGACATTTATTTACCAATGGTCCTCAGATGGCCCTATTTTTTGGTACTGCCCTTTTTTCATATGAAGGCATTGCTTTGATTTTACCTTTACGCAACTCTATGAAACAGCCTGAAAAATTCAGCAGTCGTTTTGGCGTTTTAAATGTTACGATGACTTTTATAACAATGCTTTTTATATTTACCGGATTTGTTAGTTATCTTAAATGGGGCGAAGATGTTCAAGGCAGTATTACATTAAATTTGGACGCAAATGATAAGTAAGTTTGATGTTAAATATTTAAAAAAAAAATTGTGTTATTATCTGAAACTTTTTCCATTCAAAAAAAAAAAAGGATCTCAGTAAAATTTTTTATAGGACAAAGTTTTTAAATTTAAAAGAGAATTCGGCAAGAAATTTTGTTAGAATTGACTATTAAATTTTTTTTCAATATATTTTTTTTTTAATTTATTAAGGACACGTCATAGATGCGATGAACCAAACTTTTCAAATATATACAACAATGCTTCATTAAGAAATTTGGTAATTTGTTTTGTCCTTAGGCGCCCTCTAGATGAAACATTAGCATTGAGATATTAAGTTTAAACAGAATATGACTACTAAGCCATAGAAGTTATTTCAATTTTGTATAATTTTATAGACTAATCTTGATTGAAAAATTTTGTTTTTTTTTTGTTTAAATTATTATTGGACAACACTGACATCATAATTTTTATAAGTTTAGTAGTATTCAGGGCTTTGAAGAATTCAATGAATTCAATTAGAAAATGAATTCCCTAAAATTTAATTCAATTTTTTAATTCAAGGAATGAATTCTTTAATAATAAAATACTAAAAATGAATTACTGTGAATGAATTCAAAGAATTCAAATTTTTAGAATGAATTCCATGACTAAACTATTAAACATTAAAATTAAGGAATTTATTGAAATTCAGTTAATTCAGCTTTTGGTCAGGGAATTCATTCCATTTTCGTTTAATTCCCTTAGGGAATTGACTTTTTTTTGTTTAATTTCCTAAGGACTTAACTTTTTGGTTTAAATAATTAGGGGCTTAACTATTTCGTTTAATTCGCTAAGGGGGTTAACTTTTTTATTTAATTCCCTAAGGAACATAACTTTCTTGTTTAATTTCCTGAAATAAGCTTTTCATATAATGCCCAAAAAAAAACTTTTCACGAGATACTTAAAAGGTCGTAAATTAAAAATTGTCCTGAAAGGAACAACATGATCTTTAAATACAAAACTACTTTTTGTATCAAAAATCGGGTGTAGCTTTTTAAATGTACTATTATTTATGCACTTTTTCCTTTATTTTTATTTTGTCCAATAACCGATTTTTTATTTTTTTTTTAGTTTTTTCATTACAAAACTATATTCGCCGTTATTTTGAAAACATTAACTATAAAATATTGGTTTTATTGTATTCAATTAACGAACTGCGTTTTCGTTACTTTTTATTTTTATATTATTAGACTCTGCAGTTCCTTCAGGGAATTAAACAAATTCCCTGAAAGAACAAAAATGTAAGCCCATAAGGGAATTAAAAAAAAAGTGAAAGTCCCTGGGGACTTAAATCAAAAAGTTAAGTTCCTAAGGGAATTAAAAGAAAATTAAATTAATTCTTTAGGAATTGATTCAATAGGAAATGAAATTCCTGACCAAATGTAGAATTAACTAGATTTGAATGAATTCCATAATTTTCATTAAAGCAAGTCATGTATGTTTTTTCTATCAAGTAGTTATAACAAGTCGATATAGCTCAGATGGCAGAGAAGTTGACTGAGACCTGGAGTATAATTTTCGATTGCTGTTGGGGCACTTTTATTTTAAAAAAAATATTTTTTTTCAAAATTTAGTTTTTTTTTTTTGGAAAATTTAGTTTTACTCTCATTATTTTTGTCTATACTGGTAAGCATATAGGTAACCACATATTTTCCGTAAGTTGGTTAGTAATAATATGTCATTGTAATCAGATTTTTAATGAGACATTCAACTACTTGCCACAAAAATTACTAACCTTGTAGTAATTTTTAACTATTGATAAAACAACTACAATAGTAGTAAAAACGACTAACGAAGCGTTCAAAAACAACTAACCTTAAATGAATTCATAAACCATAAAAACGAGAAACAAAACAATAAAAACAATGAACATAACACGACGACATAAGTCGTAAAGACTACTGTTTTAACAGTTATTTTTTCGGTATTATGAAAGTATTTTTTCTTTTAATTACAGTGAACAATTTTTATTTCCTACTTCCTATTTAAAATTCAAAGTAAAAATTCTCAATGGTATTACAGTTATGGCGTTTTTATGCGTTGGAGATATAATAAAATTTTCTAATTATTATTCGCAAACTATGAACATATCAATAATTACAAGTACAAACTAAACGAGAATTTTTTTAACTAACAAAAATTAACTGTTTACTGCTAAATTATTGTTTTGGTAGTTGTTTATTAAAATATTAAAATAACTACTTAAAACAACTGTTACTGAACTAAAATATTTTTGGTTAGTTATTTTTTGAAATGACTGCCGTTTTTCATGTTCTCATTTAACTACAATAGCAGTTAAAACAACTACTACTGTTTATTACCGAATAACCTACATGTAGTTACTGCAAAAATATTCTGAGTGTAATGATCTAAACAAATTTGGCTATTTTTTAGACTCATTATTTTTTTCAACTCTAGAAATGTTTATATACATATAACTAAATATTTTTAATTTTTTGTAAGCTATCAAGTATAACATGTCAAGACAGCTTAGATGGTACACTCAAATAAAAGAGTTAGTAAAGTCAGCAAAAAATTTTGCTGAGTCAGCAAAATTTTAGTCAGGAGGGTGCTTGCAAAAAAAATTGCTAATGTCAGCAAAATCATTTGCTGAAAATCAGCGAGCTGATTTTTAGCAACAAAATTAGTAGATTCAGCAAAAGTTTTGCTAAAACTTAGTGGATTAGAAATTAAAAAACAACATTAATAAAATTTTTGATGAATATTAGTAGACTGAAAAATACTCAAAAAATTTGTGGAAAATTTTTACTTTAGTTAATTTATTTTGCAGAAAATCATAAAACATATTTTTGTGATTCTTTTTAAAAAAAATTATCTTTTAACTACTTACATCATTGGTTGTCTAAATGATGCTATCTTTTAAAGGAACGCTATTACAGCAGAGAATTATAGAAACGAAACGAAAAAATAACAAAATGTAACATATACAACCCTTTTTTTGCAATTAGAAAAAGGACACATAAAAATTTACCTATGATGTATGTCTTTCGCTTTAGTCTGTCTGCCTGTTGTATATTTGTTATCAACTTGACCACTCAATTTGACTCAAATACACGTTTAATCTTTTTTTTTATTTTGTCTTTTATTTAATTAATAGACAATTACTTTCACAAGCCGGTTAAAACGCAAAATTTGAGTTGTTTCAATCCACAATTTTGTTTTATGTATGAAAAACAGATACAAAATCTTCCATGGTTTATTTTTTTTAAGTGTCTTACTAGAGTTGTACTTTTTAGTATAATTTTCCTCGTCACTACTACATCTTGATATCTAATTCATTCTGCGTATAACTTTTAATTTGGTTGTCGTTCACACTATTGATGTGCTAGTCAGCACAATTTTTTTTAGCAAAATAAATTAGTAAAACATTAGTAAAATATTAGTAAAACATTAGTTCAAAACAGTTAAGTGCTGACTAAGTATAACTAAAATTTTAGTTTAAAACATAATTTTAGCAAAAAATTTGCTGAAAAATAATACACCTGATTTACAAGATGTTTTACTGACTTTTCTACTAACTTATTTTTTGAGTTTAGGTTCGATTCCCATGTGGGCACATTTATTTAAAAAAATATATTTTTAAATTTTTTTTTTTTTTTTGAAATTTAATGTTTGCTCTCATTATTTTTATCCATACTGGTAGCCACATATTTTTCATAAGGTGGTTAGTATTGATACTAACTTGCCAATACCAAATATGTACTTGCATAACCCCTTTCTGCACCCCAGTGTAGTCCAAATTGAAAAAATTGCGGAAAATTAAAAAAAAAAATGAAAAAAACTAAAAAAATTGGCAAAGTTTTTTTTGTTTTAACGATTATTTTTAATTTTGACGAATTCATTTAAACTTTAAATTGTATTTACAAATATTTTTAATTGAAATACATGTAAAAATTTTTTAAATCTATAACATTTTCTAGAATTCATTTTACAGGAGGAGGATAACATTTTTATTAAAAAATCTACCTTAGAATGTACGGATTTTAACATGGAAAAATTATGCAAATCTAAGAATTTTTATTTAAATGGTCTTTAAAATGTTAGGGTCTTTAAAAAACAAAAAAACTTAAAATTTGTGTTATTGTCTACAGAAAAAAGTCCTCAAAATCTGATGATTTTTACTATAGAAAATAGTCTCTAGTATTTAAGTGATTTTCTATGGAAAAAATTCCCAGAATCTGAAAGTAAAAAACTTTTTGCGAAAAAAAAAATCAGAATCTGAGGAGCTTTCTTTCTATAGGAAAAACTTTTCACAATCATAGATTTTTTTCAGAATATTAGCGATTTGTATAAAAACAAAAACTGGACTTTAAGCTGCATTTACATTAGGTCGAAATCCGATTTAAACTAGATTTCAAAATATAGTATGCCTATAATTTTATACACAACCAAATGATCGAAATCTAGTTTAAACAAGATTTCGATGGTAAATGTAAATGCATGTTTAAATAATTTTCTATAGAAAACATTCCTTAGAACCTCAAGTGTTTTCTGTAGGAAAGTCTTTAGAATATAAAGTTTTTACTATAGGAAATAGACCTTATAATCTGAGATTTTCTGTAGGAAAAGTCATGATTATCTAACAAGGAAGGACCGCTGATGGGTTCCCTCCGATTGTCATAAAATTTGAATATGTGATAAAGAGGAAAAACTAAATAAGAATGAGTACCTTTTCAGCTGCCCTATATCACGTTTAAGGTTAAAAATGTGGGGTCTCAAATTTTCCATTGTTTACGTTTTTTTAAGCTTCTTCAAAATTTAGTATCAAATGTAAGTATTTGGATAACCTTTCTATTGGTATACAAAAAATGGTAAAAAGTTTTAAAACAAAAAAGTTTCGAACAATTTTAAAACCCATTTTACCCCCTAAATATGTGATTGGGAGGTACACTCAGAATATTCTTACATTAACTACATGTAGGTCATTCGGGTAGTAAACATTAGAAGTTATTTTAACTGCTAATGTAGTAATTTTATTTACGAGAAAATGAAAAACGACTAATTTAGACAGTCATTTAAAAAAATAACTAATCAAAAATACTGTACTTGAGTAATAACACAGGCCTACAATGATTTTGGTGCCGCTAAAAATAAAACAGATTTCAAGTACGTTCGGTACCCTGATAAAAAATTGATACTTACTTTTTTAATGCTACGTGTAGTTTTCGAGCATTCATCTCTATATTAAAGTAATCAACGTATGTCTTCTTCACTGCATCTGTTATAGGTTTTCTAAACTTTTTTACTACATATTCACCACAAATATAACAAAATCTATTTGGATTATTTACACAACACCTTCTCGACGACGGCATATCGATATTATCATTTAATCAAAGAAATTTATTGACTATAATGACATTAAGTATAATAAAATACATTTTTTAGGTTATGACCGATCGATACAAACCTGAACGTAGCTTCGCAATTTTGACAGCTAACCATGACGTCTTGCGGACTAATTAACCAAATTATAACATAGAATTAGCGGCACCAAACAAAAAATTTTTTTTGTAGACCTGTGTAATTGTTTTGAGTAGTTATTTTAGTATTTTAATAAACAATTACCAAAAACAGTAATTTTGCAGTAAACAGTTAATTTTTGTTAGTTATATTAAAATAGAAGATTATGTCGAGTTCTTAAAAATTCTCGTTTAGTTTATATTTGTTATTATTGATATGTTCATAGTTTGCAAATCATAATTAGAAAATTGTTATCTGTAATGCATTAAAACACCATAACTGGAATATCGTTTGGAATTTTGACATTGCATTTAAAAAAGGATGTAGGAAATACAAATCTTTATTGTAATTAAAAGAAAAAGAAAAAAAATTTTATTAAAAAATATTTTTAAAATACCGAAAACATAACTGTTAAAAACAGTAGATTTTATAACTTATGTAGTCGTTTTATGTACATTGTTTTTATTGTTTTGTTGCTAGTTTTTATGGTTTATGCATTCATTTAATATTAGTTGTTTTTGATAGCTTTGATAGTCGTTTTTACTACCATTATAGTTGTTTTATCAATAGTTAAAAATGACTACATGGTTAGCCATTTTTATGTTAAATACAGTCATCGCCTTTTTTACTACATTTGTAGTCATTTTAACAGTTATTTTTAGTAATCTATACCTTCGTAATTTCCTGAGTTTATGTTTCTTAAAAATTTTTTGTTACTTTTGCTTCTCCATCTTATATCCGAATTTTATCAACTTTTTCTATACAAAAGAATCTTTAAAAACTGTTGGTTTTAGTGGTTCTCAGAATAGAAGATTTATCTAAAAAAATTATAAAAAATCATATGAGGGATTTTTCTATAAAAAACATTCTTGAGAATTTGAGGTGTTTCCTTTAGGAAAATGTGTTAAGAATCTGTGGTTTTTAATATAGGAATAAGACCTTAAAATGTGAGATTTTGTGTGGAAAAATTTATTAGAATCTAAGAACTTTTACGATAGAAAAGTCTTAATGACCTGTGGGTTTTTCTATAGCAAAAAGGCTTTTATATTGAGGGTAATAGTTTTCAGAAGCTATAAATTTTTGTATAAAAAAAATATATTATTATAAAAGTTAATATTTATTAAAAAAAAACTATTTTCAGATTATCACAAGTTGTAAAAATTGCTGCTGCTTTGGGTGTTTTCTTTGGTTACCCCATACAGTTCTTTATTATGATAAAAATTATATGGCCACCCATGAAACAGAATTCAAATTGTGCCCAAAAGTATCCCATAACAATGCAGGTTGTACTAAGATTTATAATGGTTTTACTAACATGTAAGTATATATGTTAAGGGTAGTCCCATCAAAAATGTTACTTTTGTTAAAATGCGAAACTGGAAAATTGAATACCCTTTTAAAATTAAAATGGAGCAACATTTCCAATACATTATATTATCCGATTAAAATGATTTAGGCTTAGTTTTTATTAAGTTCTCTTCATTAATTACACAGTGCAACAAATGAAGAGTTTTGGAAAAATGCACCGACTCGACAGTATAGGTTCGATTGTACTACCAAAGGTTAGTAAAACCCTGTACTCGGTTTGGCCAGTTTGACTACCAATTTTTTTTAATGGACATCAAAAGATTTTGAAAATCAGTGCACCACTCAAAAAAAGGCGTCCTCAGTTTTTGGCCAACAGCTAATTCAGACTTGATGATATTGCTTAACTATATTTGGCAATAATGTAGTGAAGAGTCTACTGAACAAATTTTAAAAACATTTTATGTGCAAAAAATAATTTTTTCCTTCACTTTTTTGAAAAAAATGTAGGAGAAAAAAATTGTTTTTTTGCTTTTTTCAGCATAACTTACAGGGACTCATAATTTTTCACTAACAATATATGAGAAAATTGTAGCCATTGTAAATCTGAACAACTTTTGTGAACATATCAATACAATCTGAATGTGTCTAGGCATCCGAAATAGCTTACAAAGACCACTTTGTACCTTATAAATAGTCGTTTTTGACTAGACTACACTTTTATTGCATTTTTGTTTACTTTTTTTGTTATTGAATATATATAAGGTACAAAGTGGTCTTTGTAAGCTATTTCGGATGCCTAGACACATTCAGATTGTATTGATATGTTCACAAAAGTTGTTCAGATTTACAATGGCTAAAATTTTCTCATATATTGTTAGTGAAAAATTATGAGTCCCTGTTAGTTATGCTAAAAAAACGCAAAAAAATAATTTGTTCCTATATTTTTACAAAAAAGTGCAGGAAAAAATTATTTTTTGCACATAAAATGTTTATAAAATTTGTTCAGTAGACTCTTTACTACATTATTGCCAAATATAGTTAAGCAATATCATCAAGTCTGAATTAGCTGTTGGCCAAAACCTGAGGACGCATTTTTTTGAGTAGTGCACTGATTTTCAAAATCTTTTGAGGTCCATAAAAAAAAATTGGTAGTCAAACTGGCCAAACCGAGTACAGGGTTTTACTAACCTTTGGCAGTACAATCGAAACTATACTGTCGAGTCCGTGCATTTTTTTCACTGTTGCACTGTGTTATAATTTGCTTTGCGAAATTTAACAAAAACGCAATTTTGCATATTACCCAAGCATTTTTGCCGTCTTTTATAAAAACAAACACTGTTTTTTTTTCTGCGTGTACTTTAAACCATAATCATTCAAATTGAGCTTGAGCAACCATGAAAATCGAAAAACAAAAAAGTTTTGGGGTACACTAATGAAACCCCATATTGACTTATATAAATTATTTCGTAAACTAATAAAATCTTTTTTCTTTTTTCCAGTCGGTATTGCTTTGTTGGTTCCCGAATTGCATTTATTTATATCCCTAATCGGTGCTCTATGCTCTACTTCATTGGCTTTTGTATTTCCAGTTTTTATAGATTTTGCCGTAAGAGCACAAAGACCTAAAGGTTTAAATTCGTGGATATATTTGAAAAATATGTTGATATTGGGTATTGCCATGTTGGGTATGATAACGGGTACCTACGAAAGTATTGTAGAAATTATAAAAGCATTTAAGGAATAATGTAATATGTATAAATATTAGTGTCCGGCCGAACAGTTCGATATTTTAAGGCATTATGGACAAATTTGGCGAATGGAAAAATGTTTATTTGGCTGATTAGATGCTATTTTGAGTGTCAAATTTAAAGAAAGGTGCTTAGTTAAGCAATGAATTCGGCTAAAATGAAAATAGTTTGGCGGTCGATATAGCTAAACTTCGGTCGGACACTAATAAATAGTGTTTAAAATGTGATTTGTATATAAATTTTGTTAGATATTTTACCGTTTTGCCTAAAGAATTCCACTGTAATTTTTGTAATTTAAGTTGTATGTATGTATGTCTCAATGCTTGTCGATTTTAAAATATT
Source organism: Delia radicum (assembly GCA_021234595.1). NCBI lineage: Eukaryota > Metazoa > Arthropoda > Insecta > Diptera > Anthomyiidae > Delia > Delia radicum. Next base: position 227,194,140 of record CM037852.1, on the reverse strand, counting down.
AATATATATAAATATGTGTAATAAGTATTATAATTATTGTTAATAAAAATATTTTAAATAAAATAATTCTATGTATAAAATATGAATAATTATTTAAACTTAATAGAATTTAAAAATACTTCATTAAGCTTAAAACTGTATTACGTTGTATGTTACAATACAAAACTTGTAAAAGTTCTTTGTTATACTGAAATTGAACTTAAACTTGTCATTCAGTCAGTCACAATTTGAGCTTCTCAGAGGCCAACAGAACCAAATCAAATTTCTTCAGATTTATGTTTTATTGCTTAGGATTACTCTATTTAAATACAGCTAATTTTGAGAAATTTTAGAAAAATATTAAAACTATAAAAAAAAAATTTACTTAGAAAATTATTTTAGAGACAATTGAGACAAATTCAGTACTACACTCAAAAAAATAAGTTAGTACAAAAGTTAGTAAAACGTCTTGTAAATCAGGTATACTATTTTTTTAGCAAATTTTTTTGCTAAAATCGCGTTTTCAGCTAAAATTTTTGTTATACTTATTCGGCACTTAACTGTTTTATACTAATGATTTACTAATATACTAATGTTTTACTAATTAATTTTGCTAAAAAAAATTGTGCTGATAAGCACATTAATAGTGTGGACGACAACCAGATTGATGTCGCGGCATGTCAAGATGTAGGAGAGAAGATGAAAATGATACCAAAAAGTACAACTCTAATAAGACATATAAAAAAATCAACCATGGAAGACTATTGTATCTGTTTTTCATACATAAAACAAAATTGAGGATTAAAACAACTTAAATTTTTCGTTGTCACCGGCTTGTAAAAAAAATAATTGTTCCAACAATAATGGCATATTTTGTGTTATAGCTACCCAGGAAAAAATTACACATTCCAAAAAGAAGGTGATTCCCACACTTGCTTACATATCTCATTGCCAAATTTAGTAACTGCAATACCAAACTCATTCCAACGATAGAGTCAAAAAAGCAAGTAGTATTGTAATCAATTCTTTAAATTTAAACCAGAAAGCATGAACTCAATAACAAAGTAATTATTTACTTAAAAGAAAATAACAATGTTATTAACTTATATGTATAACTTTTTGTACTCAAGAAGTAATCATATACTTTTTCTTAATAAAAGGACGTTATTGGAAGTAGTTCCTAATTTTGAAAAAAGAAGTTATACAATTTTAAAGAATTTATCTTATATATTTTTTGAAACAAATTTTTATTTGCAGGAAAATAATACTAAAAACAGAAATTGCATGTTGCCTCAATTTTGTTAAACTGTGGTTAGGTATAAATTAGGGAAGCGCACGTGAGCAGAAAATTGTGAGTGGAAGTTGAAATTACTGACGTTATCGTGAGTGAGTGTAAAAAAAATTTTCGAGGGTGATTGTGCGTGAGTCATATTTTTGTTTTTCAATTTTGAATCGTTCTTTTTTTTTGAAAAATTTCTATTTTCGTGGTTTATAGCTCCAAAATTATGACCAATCCATGTTATCATAACAATTCGATGTTTCACTTTTTAGGATTTTATTTCCGTATGAGTTTTGATCGTTATATTTGAGTGACTTAGGAGAAGCACGTGTGAGTAAAAGTTGAATTTACTTATGGAACTACAGTTGAACCTCGATTATCCGGGTTGTTCGGGACCGGACTCAGCACGGATAATCGAAAACACGGTTAATAGAAGTTATTTATTTTTCCCGAATTTTAACTCTTTGTATGTAGGTGAAAAGAAAAAAACAAGCAAATAAATGTGTATGCTACACGGATAATAGAGGTGAAGCACGGTTTATTGAGGAAAAAAATAATAGAACGGATAACAGAGGTAAACACGGTTAATAGAGGTATAAATCAAACCACCAGCATGCCGGTTAACAGATGTACCCGGTTAATAGAGGCCCGGATAATCGAGGTTCAACTGTACTTCTTTTTTTTTAATGTAAGTACTTCTTATTTTTTCTAGGGAACTATTTATTTATTTTTTTTTGTGTAAGTACTTCGTAGTTTTACAATGGAACTATTTCTTTATTAAAAAATGTATGTAGTTCTTAAAAATATAAAGTAAATGGTTCTTCGGTAAAAAAAATAATCAATTCTAAAGAATCAATTATTTTAGTCTCACGCCCTGTTAAAAGAATCGAGTAGGTAATCTAGTAAGGAATGCGTTCTGCCCAAAATGCTTGATTACAAACCCGCTTACCTTTTTGGAAATTTTTTGCTGGCTAGTTATAATCAGATAATTTTTTTCAACAAAACAGTCACAATACAACATATGCCAGTATATAAGAATTTTTACTACATAAAACACATTTTACCTTTCCACTTATAAAGACACAACGCAAATTATGTCGCTCTTTCCGAAAACAAAAACCTTAACGAATGTGGCGTAACTAAGGATGTGTCGTTGCTGTGAGTAAAAGAAGAGCGAAATATAGGAATAGAAACAACGGCATACACTCGTCTCGCACGTTCTGTATACAAGATATCAAAATGAGTATTTTACACAAGATAGAACATGATATTGCCAATATTTCTGTATTATTAACTCAAAAATCGCGAATTTTGAGTTATGCCGTTCTTGCAGCAAATGAGCAATATGTACCCTTATATAAAATATATTTCGTCCAAATGCATTTTTAGTGCAATCTTTACCACAACTTTCAATATTTACATTTTAGTTTCCATAAATAATATTCAAACAAAAAAAAAAATTTTTTTACTTAGAAACTTATTTTAGATTTTTCAGAAGAAAATTTAGACAAATTCAATACTAGTCTATTTTTGATCAACTATATCTCAGTAATTTCTTATCGCATCTGAACGATCCAGGGCTCATTTTGTTTGTACTAGAGTCCACTTCAATTTTCAAACAGACTTTTTTAGCTAACGAAATATTTCGAATTTTAAAAAAATATTTTATTAGTATAAATTAAAATCTATTTTTCTTAGTTTAAACTAGCTTAAGTTCATTTATTTATTTATTATTTATTTATTTCCAATATTTCGTTCCCTGAAGAAGTCACCCAATGTGGAGACGAAATATTGGAAATAAATAATAAATAAATAAATAAACTTAAGCTCGTTTAAACTAAGAAAAATAAAATAAAAGAAGATCAAAGTTAAGTTAAAATCTTTACTACAACTGCCAATATTTACTTTTTAGTTTCCAAAAAACAGCGATTTTTGAGAACCATTGTTCAAATAAATATACATAACTAATTAGCTATTGTAGTTAGAAGATTTTGATAGCGTTTTCTTCAATCTTTAAAAATAAAAAAAAAATTTTTAAAAATTTTAAAAATTTTTTTTGCAAATTCAAAAATTTGTTTGACTTTCTTCAAGATGATAAGTTTTTTTTTAGAAAGCTTATTGCTTTTTCTTTAAGAGCTTTGTGGTCGCTTAGTGGGTCGAGACTTGTTTATCTATCAAAATAAACGTTTAGTAACTTAAAACAGCGATTTTGTAATTTTTGTCATAGCTACTAACCAATTGTTGCAAATTTCAGACCGATCCCTTGACATCAGTTTTAAAACCTCGGTCACTTGAGGTGAAATCCCCAATATATATTTAATGTACGAATGCATTTTTAATGCAGTTGTATTTTTCAAATGCACTTTTTTAACTAAGGAAATATTTCGAATTTTAAAAAAATTATTTATTAGTATAATTTGAAATCATTACTACAACTTTCAAAATTTACTTAAAGTTTCCAAAAAAATAAGGTATTTTTAAGAAATTTTCATGTACTCTGAAAATTATTTTACAATTTTCAGAAACCAATTGAGCCAAATAAAATAACCTTTTCTCCTAGTTTAACTTGAAACATTAATATCTCATCCTTTTTTTATCGCACCGGAACGATCGAGACCTCTATTTCTTTGTAAGAGTGTGTATTTTTAAACACTGCCGAAAAACATTTTATATTTCAATGTTAAAACTGTTTTTAATTTTTTTTTTTTTAAATGCATTTTTAAGCTATGGAAATACTTTGAATTTTAATTGAGTTGCAATGTTAAATAGATTGAAATCTATTTATAAATATAAATTCCAATATTTAATTTTAGTTGATATTGGGCTGGGAGTTTTTGAAAAATATTTAACTTTGTGATTAATTATCTCAAAAATTATTCTAATGGAGTTGGCTCAATTGGCTTCTGAGAAGCTCATTTATTAAATCGTAGACTTTGAACACCTGTAACAAGTTTTGTTTTAATCATTTACAATTTGTATTGAGTACAAAATTGTCGGTTTTACTTTTGTTAGCAACTTGTTCTTGAATATCATAAATGGGTTTTATTGACAACAAAAATAGATTGTATTTTCTGTTTTATATGTTGTTGAATAGCAGGGCAACCAGAAATATGCTCTAAAAAATCCATTTTTATGGGTATAAAAATTACCTCAAAAAATGGAAAATATGATGCTAAAATTTAAAAATTATGCTCTTAAAAACATTTATTTTAAAATTTATTGTTTCTTAAATTTGAAGTAAATTTTGTGAAATTTATTTCAGTTGCTAATGAGATTAAAAATTAATTATAGCAAAATCTGTATATTCTTGAAACAAAAAAAAATTTATTGAATATCCAAAATTGATGTTGCACAAAACCCCAGAAAATATAGAATTAAAAAATTAAAAAAAATTTATTTTCGAAAAAAAGGAAAAAGCAAAAAAATATGCTCTTAAAATACAGGTTTGTTCTAGAAACTGCAAAAATATGCTAAAAAAAAATAAGATTTTGCGCTTAAAATTAAAATATTCAAAAAGATACTAAAATATGCTAGAGCAATATATGCAAAAATATGCTCTAACAAATTGATGCTAGAATTTGTCAATTATTTTGAAACAGATAAATAAATGTCTTATTCATTTTTCAATACGACGCATAGGAGAAAAACACGATACATCATATTTCTGATTGCCCTGTTGATTAGTAAAGCTGTATGCGGTTATTAGTATTCACAAATTCGATTTTTTTTTGTTTTTAACTTCCTTATATTTTTATTTACACTTCTACCTCGTTCTGTTTCTTTAACTTTTTAGCTTCTAGTTTTTTCCTATTCTTTTCTTTTTTCTTTATAAATTCACTTTTATCCAAATTATTTTGAAAGAATGTCGCTTCCTTGCGTGCCTGTGAGACTTCAGTCATTAGACGTTGTTTATGTACGGCTTGTTCATAATTCATGCGTTCAGTTAGATGACACCATTTAAAGCGTGGTAAATATTTCATACTCCAGAGATAATCAAAGAATTGTGATTTCTTGCGACTCGATATTTGTTTATTATTAAGTAGTGGCACAATTTGTTTCGCAACACGTTTTGATTCAAATTCGACCCAACCTTCGGTGAAATGACGGGCAAAGGGTTTACGTTTTTTCTTTTTCTTTTTATCGTCACCTGGAAAGAGAAGGGAGAACATATAAGTTTTATATAAAGGGTGATTTCTTAGCAACTTTCTTTTTGGCAATACTGTTTTTGGCAGCTCAGCTGTTTTCGTGTAACATGTTACTGTTAAACATGTTCATTTTGGTCTATAATTTAACCATGAATCGACTTACAAGCCTTTAGACAAGTTTTTGTTTTTCTATGTTAAGCCTCATATCTATAGCGACAAGCCCGCAAAGGTTGAGGCACTGGAAGCCAATATTGAAGAACTTATTCGTGAGATACCGACCGATATGTTGGAGAGAGTATGCCAAAATTGAACCCAGGCATTGCCACGGTCAACATTTACATGAAATCATCTTTAAACATTGAATTATATAGATCGTTCTATCGGCTCAAATAAAGATTTCATACATTTCTCTAAATTTTATGTGTTTTTTATTTAAATCAAATATGAAAGCTCTTAAAAAATCACCATTCATAAGTTTGTTTTTTTTTTCAAAACAAAATAAAAATGTTTGAAATTTCTATCAATGAAAAAAATAAAAAATAGAAGAAATATTTTTTTCTATTTTAATAAGAAATGAAGTTTCTTTTTTATTCTTTTGATTCTGTTGCAGACTAAAATTGATTTCATTTAAATGAAACTCGTACGTTTAGAGTTAGCGTACTAAATCTAAATCTTAAACTTCTTGGAGGGACATAAAATGGAATAAGAGACAGCAAATCCGGACAGTCAATTACACCATTTACTATATCAAAGGCGAGTAACGTCGACTAGTATAATCTTCGATATTCTAAAGTCTGCAAACCTTATAATAGGCATTTCGATTTCTAAGAAGGAATGGGATCAACAAAGATAAGTGAACTTAAAGCGAATTTAATGAAAATTCTTTGTACTCTCACTCAACGCGAGTGACATGAGTATTGTTATAGGGACTCCAAATAACTGCAGAATACTCTAACTTTGATCTAACAAATGAAGTATAAATTAACCTCATAGTATGAGTATTAGGATCAGAAAAATCAGAAGCATTTCTTTTCCAAAAATGCAATGCAAGCTTTAGGGATAATATAGTCCACATGTGGTACAAAAGAAAACGACGAGTCGAAAACCACACCAAGATCAAATGTAGATTTGACAGTTTTCAAGTTTTGATTGTTAATATTGAAATTTGATATAATAGGATTCAGAGATTTGCTAAATGAAACATAAAAAAAATAAAGAAAGATTAAGATGTAAGTTATTTAACGTACACCATGCAGCCAGAGTATTCAAATTAATCTGTAATTCAAAAGCATCTTGAAATGAGGTAGTTTTACGAAATATTTTAAGATCATCCGCATACAAAAGAAATTTCGATTTTTTATTGACAATCAAATTGAAACAACAAGGTCCGGAATGTTACAATCTACGAAAATAATCCACAAAATGCCGAAGCAACAGCCACCAGTTTTATTAAGGAATGGTTTTTGTTGTTTGTAGCAATAAAATAAAAATCATTGAATAGTTTTTAATTTTAACGGACCTCAGAGACAAACAACAAAAATAAAAAATAAATATATGAACTAAAATATATGGTCATGTATGAGCCATATATGGCCATATGTCCTCAATTTCCATATCCGAACATATATGACACTTCATATATAATAATATCTGATCATTTTCACATGGGTATGTACGAATATGGATGACCTCATATATGGTCATACAAAAAAATATATATTATCATACATGAACTTTTTTAACCGGGACGTTGTCTAGAAGAATTCGTGAGAGTGGAAATAATAATATTGCAAAATTAGAAAATGTCATACATGGGAATTTACCAATACTAATTCAATGAAAAAAAAAAAAATCATTACCATTTAATGACAATGAAATATTTTGCATTAAAAAAAATCATTATTAATGTTAATAAAGTCACATCAAGGCAAAAAAAAAAAAAAACTACAATTGATAAAAAAATGTATTTGTTTACTATAAATTTTCCACAGAGTGTGGATCATGTGACTCCGGTGACGGCGCATGAACGTCTCTTTGCGGTCCATATACCGACCAGGGATTCCTGGGCGGGTGGGGTGCCGGCAAGGAGACGTGGCGTCAATTTCTATACGGACGGATCGGGGCTCGGCGGGCGAGTCGGTCTCGGCGTCTACTCCGAGGAGCTCGGTCTGGAACTGGCTCTGAGGCTGCCCGATCACTGCAGCGTTTTTCAGGCTGAGGTGATGGCGATAGGAGTCGTTGCCGCTTGGCTCGGACGGAACGTCCTGTCCACAACGAGCGTTGACATCTTTTCTGACAGTCAGGCCGCGGTAAGGTCCCTGGGGTCAACGTCTCTGACTACGGTAACTGCCCTTAACACCAACTCCTGCAAGTTCCTGCGGAATTTGCAGGAGTTGGTGTTCATCTAGCAACCTGTAAGCTGAACAATTGGCTCTACTCCGAGAGAGCGACTGACCTTAGGTTGACTTGGGTGTTATGGGTGTTATCGCCTGACTTCTGTAGGAGCTGCGAGGAGGAGAGTATTGAGCACTTTCTTGCGCTGGCGCTACGTAGGAGGGCCTCACTTGGATCGGCGTTCTTTCACGATCTTGGGGATCTTTCAGGTGCTGGTATTCCGCACCTCCTTAGCTTCGTAAGGAGCTCTAACTGGTTCAACGGTGGAGTCAGATCGCTAATCCGTCAGTCTCGTGGCATAACAACGGACCTTAGAGTCTAAGTGTGCTGGTGCTCACGGAGCCGGCTACCACTCCGACCTAACCTAACCTACTATAACAGTCCTAATAAATGAAATCGAACAACAGGGTTGGATAGGAATGTAAAAATACATATTTTTTAAAGATGTCATTCTATGGATGGGATGTAAAATTTTTTTAAATCGAAATGATGTGGAATAAAACGGGGAATGAGTGGAATTGTTGTAGTTCTTAATATTGCGAACGAAATTTAATATAAAGGAGAGTGAGTGGAGTTGACAGACCAGGGATGTTAAATGGGGTTTACAATTTTGTACCAATCTCCAAAAAAAATTGTACTTTTTGAACCTTCATGGTACCATTTTTTTTTTTTTAATTTATTAAAACTAAAAAACAAAACTTAACAATAACATAAGGTACAAAAAGTCTTAAGAATATGTGAGATCAAAATCATGGAATTATTTGTTTATTTAATAAACTATTTGGAATTTTTACATCATATCAGCACGAATTTGTCGATCTTAGCCAATCATTTGTCTGTATAAGACTTGATAATGCACATGTAGTCTGTTTCTTTCCTTAGTTTTTTTTTTTATATTTTGAAAAGAAAAAACTCTTGCCACATTTGCAGATGAGTGTGGAATGGATAAAATTCCAGAAACAACTCTAGAAATGTCTGGAAACATATTGAAATTCAGTTCATTTTGAAAATTAGCTACTACAGACCAAAAACTACAAATGTTTTAATTTTTAACGACTTCAGTTGCTCAAAATCAGCGAAAGCTATAAATTTATTATTTATTGAATCAAAATTTGCAATTTTATTCTGGAACATTTTTACTAGAATAGGTACAATACTACTTGTTTTACCTGAAAACCCATTTTCTGGAGTAACTTATGGAACCCCATTAATAATTCGTTATTAAATTTGACTTTGGTTGTCAAAACTTCGCATAATTTTATATAAGATTGTGTGGCATTTTCTTTCATTTCTTTAACAATAATTTAATTTAATTTTCACTTCTTCAGAATTTTTATAAATTCAAAACACACAATACCTGTCTGCCAGATAAATTTTGTGAAAAATCGTCAAATTTTCGATATTTAAAAAAAAATTGCCAACTTTATTCTCCAAAATCCTTAAAATGATGATAAATCGTCAAATCTGGCGGATATAGTCGCATATATTTTAAGCGCTCATTAGATAAAACGAATAAATGCAATGAAAATGGATACAATAACAATTTGTTTGCAATAATAAAAATTCAAAAAGGGGAAAAATTTTAAATTTTTAAATTGTACCAAATGTGTCGCGGTAGTACCACGGTACTTTAGAAGGTCAAAATGTACCAAAAAAGTACAATTGTACCAACTTTAACATCCGTGTGCCAGACTAAACATGAAGAACGATATGAAAAGAAACGGGGAACGAGTTGATTTGGAACATAGCATATAGGTAACGAAATTGTATTGAGCTGGTTACGAACTTTGTTTTATCGGAGTTTCTTAATGTATATTATAATTAATTATAGATTATTTGTTAGGACAATATCCTAATAAAGAAATATAGAGTATGGCCTCGAACTTGAATAATTTTCATTTTCATTGCACAATTAAAGGTCGAAAAAATATAATTTTTATTTTTAATAAAAATTATATCAAACTTGTAATTAAAATATATAAATAAATCACCCTGTGGCCGCTTTATAAAAAATTAATCCCTCAGGATCTTTCCCAGACTTATTTGCATTATTAGGGTGTAGTAATACTCCTGTGGAGTAAAAATTTTATCCGTTTTTCCCTATCTCGTTTAGTTTCGGAGATACAGGACACTTAAAAAACTTAATTTTATAAAATGGCTAGTATCTTAAAAACTAAGCAAAACATCGCAAAATTTTTCAAAATTTGACCCACGTAACACGTGACACAAATGTGTTAGGTGGCTCGATTCCACATGTTCCACGTTCCATTGCATTATAAATACCTTTGACGCAATAAAAAGGTTGTTTTTTAATTACAAATCGTAAATTAGACAACTTTAAACTTCATATGATTTTTAAATCTTTGAAATATGACTCTTTAAAGTTCACTACTTTTATGATTTTCTTGATTATTTTTTTTTTTGTTCTGATTAAAAACTGGAATAAAATTGAGAGTTTACACAATCTTAAGAAATTGAAAGTGGTAGTGAGTAATACACATCCTAGGGTATACGTATGCCGAATTTTAACAAAATCAAATGACTGGAGGCCAAAAAAATTACCTTTTTGAACGTTTTCTCATGGAATGGACGATATTTATATTGACCAGTAACCATTGATACTAAACACAGAGTAAGACAGAAGCTTAAACTTTTAAAAAAAATATATCTAATGTTAGTTCAAGGACATACAGGATTCCAAAAGGATATCTTTATCTAACCTTGAAAACAACTTGAACAAAAAGGATGGAACGATTTTTATAAAATTTGACTCACAGATTATATTAAGTAGTATTAGCAAAGCCTTTAAGTTAAATCCATGTTAGTTGAAGTTTAGGTGCGTTTTCGCCCAATTTCGAGTTTTTCGATAAACGAAAATCGCCATATCTTTTTAAGTAAAAACAAAAAAAGTGTAATTTTTGGACTGTGGTTATGTCTTGGTAAGAGAAATAATTTATGCCTAAACTTATATATTTTAATGGACTATTTTTGGATTCGCTCTTAACCTATTTTGGTATAAATTTCCGTGCAAAAACGCGTAGGCCCGTTTGAGGGTTAATTTTATTTTTTCCGTTTTTTTTTTCTTTTTTTGTTTTTCGAAAGAAACATTTTTTTATATTTTTTTTAAAATAAGAGAAAATAATTTATAAAAGAACTTTATTTTAAACAGAATACTTTTTTTTTTTTTTGAACAAATCTAGTTTACGGGCATAGCTCAAAAAAAAAACCCGAAATTAAAGTTTGGATATTTAATTCAATGGGTATACAGTAGTAACTCGATTCTTGCACATACTTGATACTTGCACACCTCGATTCTTGCAACATAGGAACCAAGCAAGAACAGTGACGGTCATATGACCGGTCAAATGACCGAAACTGCTGATGGAAATATCCATCAATGCGTAGAACAAAGTTTCTATCATTTTCTTAAGGGCAATATGAAAAAAGTGATGGAAACTTTGTATACGTGTGATTTTGCATCTCCCTCTAATTTATAAATTCATAAGTTAGAGGAAGATGCAAAATTTGCATGTGTTAGTTTCGGTCATCCATTTCTTGTAGGGTCATAAGTTAGAGGAAGATGTAAGATTTGCATGTAGTAGTTTCGGTCATCCATTTCTTGTAGGGAATATTTTTCATTACGCACTCAGTACTTGCGACATCCGAAAATTTTGAACTCGATACTTGCAACATTTTTGTATTATATATATCAGCGTTCAATATTTGCTTAGAATGGGCGGAGCAAAAGAATGCTTAATTAGACGATATTATGATGCTCCAGAGACTAAGAAGCAGTGTAGTACTGAACAAGCGACTTTGTACAAAACAAACAAAAATTTTAAATTTCTTTTATTCCACATAAAATATGTGTCTACTGTTATACGAATGCGTTGAACTTAAGTGTTTTGAATTGAAATATTAAACTTAGATTCTAAACAGATGTATGTGCCTTTTATTTTGTATGGGAAATTAATACTCGGTACTTGCGACAACCTCGAAACTTGCACCGAGCCCGGTTTTCATTACGTGCAAGAATCGAGTTTCTACTGTATTTTTAACTTTGACATGCGTTATCGGAGCGAAACAAAATGGTTGTCATTAGAAAGCTACGCAGAAAAACTTTGGTCAACAAAGCCACTGACTTATTTAAGGATTACTTTTACACAGAAAGAAAAAATCGCGTGATTTTTTTTTTCAGTTAAGGCTGATTTTCAGCGCTGTCGCAATAATGGTTTGCAATAGATTAATAAATCAATTTATTTTCAAAATTTGCAATTTAATAAAGTTATTTATTATATAACAACAAAAGTTCAAAAATAAAGAAAATTAAATATCAAACAAAACTGCTTATATCTGCGGTGTTAGAAGAGTTAAAGTACAATGTAATATCTTAAATTAAAGCTTTAAAGTCTTAGCTACAATTAAATAATACTTATTTTGCACCTTTACTTTGGTGAAATAACGAGAAAATTTGAGTTTTTTCTAAAAAGTTCATTTAAAAAAAGCTTCTATAATTTGACGCTTAATGGGTTAATGGAACTTGAAGTATTATATCTCAAATGAAAGGTTCTCCAATTAGCTTTTAAGTGATATGTATTTTGTTTCGATACGATAACGAATGTCGAAGATACGAACAAATTAAAATTCAAACTATGGAGTTCCGTAACTCGGGAACCGGAGCTTTCAATTGATCTTGAAAATTTGAAACTAATCCGATTTATGCCCGTTAACTAGAGTTTAGCCCTTTTTTTCCTGATAAAAATTTTAAAAATTAAGTTTTTGTTTGTAAAATCCGGTGTATGGCAATAGTTTATAATATCGTTGCCGATAACGGTATGATATTGCTTGCCAACATCGCCTTTGTTATTTTTTAATTTGAAAATCAACCACCGTGACCCATAACGGTATGATATTGCTTGCCAACACTGGCTTTGTTATTTTTTAATTTGAAAATCAACAAATTTTACGAATAATTGAAATATGTATATTTTTACTTACTTCCTGGTAATTTCTCCGGTTGCAAATAAACTCTACCAATTTTGCCATATTCTCCTAGAATTTCTCTAATACGGGTAACATTCATGTGCTTGGGTATATTGGAAATATATATAATTCCCTTCTTGCGTTTCTTTTTGGGTTTATCCAGTCCTGACTTGCGTAAACTACCCAAACCCATTTCATCGTCATCATCATCTTCTATAGAACTTTCATGGGCTAAACCAGTACCATCATCATTCGCGTCCACTATATTTGTAGAACCTGCATCATTCTCTGCATCACTAACAGGCTCAACACACATATTCTCATCCTCAGTTGGGGCTATAATTTCCAGGTTTGTTTTGGCAGCTTTGTGATTATTTTTAAGTTTCTTTGTTTTTTTAAGTTTTACAGACATTTTAAAGACTTTTGTTTAAGTTAATTCTGATATATTTTTTACTAATTTTTTTGAAATTTTCTAGAAAAAAGTTCGTGTTTGCCTTGTAAAGAAATCAAAATAAATTATTTTGACATTTCTATTCACGTGTAGTGGTACAAGTGCTACCCGATTTTTGTTAGCGACACAGGGTGTTTCCTATTTAATTACACTTAATAAATGCAGCTTTGTTTTATACAAATACAACTCTGCGCGCTACAAAGCTACAAAGATTATACAGCACAGCTATCAGTGATGGCAAAGTTTATACAATTGTACTAATTTGTTATATAAGGAACATTTTCAATTGTTAAAGATTTAAATAAAAAAATGTTTAATATTCGGTACGAGATTAGAAAAAATTAGAATAGGGTGTCAGAATTGGGCAAACTCTAGTTTACCGGCATAACTCGTTTTTTTCACGATCAATATAACTTTTAATGCTGAGCTCAGCAATATCTTTTTTTTGTCTGCGATCCTCGAATCGCGAGTTATGGACCTCCAAAGTTTGGATTTTAAATTATTCGTATCTTAGGCATTTGTAATCGGATCGAAGTATACATATCTTTTAATTAACTGAAGCATTTTTCAAATGAGATAAAGGGTCCGCCATCTAACGTTTTTTTTTTTTTGTTCAACTAGTGCTTATTTCGTGAATGGTAACACTTAGCTCATGTCTGATTTGACAGATAATTAGTTTTATCCTTCCGCTGAACGAATATGGTTGTGTATACGCTTGAACAACGCTGGGAAATATTGCGACATTACTTTGAAAATCATGGTAATGAGCAAGGAGTGGCCGTTGTAGTCAATGGCGATCGTTATCGGGTCATGTTGAACGAATTTTTGTTTACAAAAATTGAAGAGGAGGATATTGGCAACATTTGGTTTCAACAGGACGGCGCTACGTGCCACACAGCCGAAGCTACACTCGATGTTTTGCGCCCTGTTTTTGAAGATCCCATTATCAGCCGCAGAGCTGATGTCGTTTGGCCACCTCGGAGCTGCGATTTGACACCGTTGGACTATTATTTGTGGGGTGCCGTCAAAGATAAGTGTTACGCCAACAAGCCAGAGACAATTGACACTTTAAAGGACAATATTCGTGAAGCCATTGGTGAAATACATCTGCACACAATCGATAATTCGATAATGTGCTTAAAAATTGGACCGCTCGTGTAGGTTACTGCATGGCCAGCCGAGGCAGCCATTTGAATGAAATTATTTTCCATTATTAACCGGAAGGATTGTAATTTCAAATAAAAAAAGAAATTTTCGAAAATATTCAGTAGTTTTTTTTATAGCATTTTCAAAAAAAATTAAAGTTTTTTGGCGGACCCTTTATAATACTTCCAGTTCCATTAACACATTAAGAGCCAGTTTTTGGGATGAAGATCAAACTTAGTTTTACTGCTGTTTAGTTATACCTTAATAGGATATAAGCCGCTTTTAAACCTCCATGATGTTTTTCAGTGATGGTTTAAGAAATCTCAAATTAAATAAGATTACCATATTTTACATTAAAAAAAGTAATGTCATTTTCAAAGTAAATATGGTAGCACTTGCGAATGTCAAAAATTAAAAACAAACAAAACAACGCGCGTAGATTGAATTTCATAAAATTTAAAAAAATAATTATTTTTGAAAAAACATAGGTTTCAAAAATCTAAACAGCAAATTTAAGTTGACTAAAAACTCTTGATAATTAAACCTAAGTAAGATTGAAGCCTTATCTTTAATAATAAGCACATTGAATGAATTTAATTGCAAAACAGCGTTTGCCCGTTAGATAGCTAAGTTTAAATAAAAAATTTAAACATTAATATATGCGGTATTTTTCGAAATATTGAATACAATGATACCTAAAGATACATTAAAGTTCAAAAACGGAAAATCATGAGTTGGGGTACAATGAGTTAATATTTTTAAAATATTCTATATAATATTTTCAAATATTCTATATGTAATCTATTCTATATACTTTTTAATTTTATATTTCTTAATCTTTTATCTTTTATATTTTATAAATTTTAATTTTTAATAATATACGCCTTTATATAGTATAGTATATTAAAATATATAAGAATTTGATAAAAAAATAAAAAAATAATAAAATTAAAAATTATAATGTAGTATGTACCCAAACCCCAATTTTTAAAATACACGAAACATTACATTTACAAAACATATTAATTTATTAAATATTTAAATTAATAATTAATTACATTTTTTATATTTATATAAATAGTGTTCTTCACTATTACATATGATCAATTATAAAAAAAATAAAGTAATGATAGTAATAAAAGTTTATATTTTATATGAAACAGTATGAAATTACATAAATTTAATTAAAAATAATTAATAGGCACACATTTAACCACCCACTATAATTCACTGAGTTTAATAATTCACAATTCTTTTGTGAAAACCCATTTAACATAATTTTATTAATTTTTACAACGGTTTTACAAAAATTCGAATCAATTTGAATAACATAATAATAAAATTTGTAAAAAGTTAACAAAAATTTTATGTTGGTTACACTTATGACTTTTGGTTCAATATACCAATTGAAATTTCAAAATTGCAATTGATTTTCAAAAAACTCATATAATTCAGAAACAACAATTGTAATTTCAAAATTGCATTTGCTATTCAAAAAAGACCATATGTTGTTAAAAAAATCATACTAGTTTTTCAAAAAATCGCATTGGTTTTTCAAAAAAAGCAGACGTAAATCAAAAAATTGCTTTTGATATTCAATGTTATTCAAAAAATACCATTTGAAGTTCAAAAAATAACAAACATCGTTAAAAAAATAACAAATGTAATTCAAAAAATACCAAATTTAATTCAGAAAATACCAAATGAATTTCTGTTGTATAACAAAATCGTCAATAATATGATCTTATTGGCAACACTGTTAGATCATCTGTATTACAAATTTACTTTGTAATAAGAGAAACCACGTTTTTTATTAATTTCTAAATTACTTGAAATTATAATAAATGAATTATAATATTTAAATTTAAAATACAATTCAAGTGACTGTTTTGGTTTCCTTTTTAAATAACAATTTCAAAAAATACCAAATGTAATTAAAAAAATAACAAATGTAATTCTAAAAATAATAAATGTAATTCTAAAAATAACAAATGCCATTAAATAAATGCGAAATGTAATTCAAAAACTTTAAAAAGAATTTCAACTGATGTGTTTTGAATAACATTTGTTAAATTTTTTTTTTTATTTACATTTGTTATTTTTTTAATTACATTTGTTATTTTTTTAATTACATTTGGTATTTTTTGATTTACATTTGATATTTTTCAATAACATTTTTGGTCTTACTCTAATTTCGGTTTTTTCTTTTTGAGCTATGCCCGTTAACTAGATATGTTAACTTATTCTTTTTTATTTTTTCCCTTTATCATGTTTTATTTTATGTCAATCGGAGGGAACCCATCAGGTGTTCTTACTTGTCAGAGGATTCCAAACATATTTTTAGTACTTTGAATACAAAGTACATTTTCTACAATTAATGGATATCAACACAGTCAATTCCAATTACCATCACTGGCAGGTAAGCAAATGGAGAGAAATATTAACAAAACAAACTCTAAAAAATACGTTACACGGCAAACGAGTTGTTGACATGAACGTGTAAAGATGTTTAGTATAAGAGCGCGCGCGTTAGTGAATTATTAACAAAAATGTAGTTAAAGAAAACTGGAATAAAATCACAAATTTTTATAATAAAAACATAAATTTAATATAAAATAACGAAATATTTACTTAAAAAAGTAAACAAATAATAAATAAAACGACGTGTGAACGTTTAAAACAAATATTTAAACAAACAACGAATCTAAGAAAAAAAAGAAAAAGAATTTACAACAACAACGATCATACTGCTAAAACAAAGTGCAAAAAAACCCAACAATAAAACAAGTTTAGTTTTGAGTAATAATAAAAAAAAAAATTGTTAGAAGCTAAAACAGAAAAAAAATTGAAAATTTATTAAAATATTAATAAAATTTATGAAAAATAAAGATGCAAAACTGATTAAATGTTAAAAGAAAAACAAGATTTTGTTGAACTGTTTAATGTGCGTGTTTAAAATGATTTAATAGTAATTTTTTTTATTTCCATGAAAAAATAAATGATTCATAAAATTACTAACTACGATTAACAATTATTTAAAAAAAAAAAACAAAGTTATAAAAAGAAATTTACAACGTTCTTTTTTCAAAAAGCCATACAAATCCTTAAAAATTGCAATTAATTTTAGTGGAATATTAAAAATTTTAAGTTCTTTCTGCATTCTTCTATATGGCGTTTACTAAAGTATAAAAAAAAAAACTAGTGTGTTCTCTTTCTAACAAGTGTATATTTTCCCTATTTGATCAAGTGTCCTTTAATGTTTATCAAACTATTCTACACTCATGCATTGAACTCCCTTCAGCAGTTCTTTTTAAATAAAAGAGAATAAATATTAACAACCCTGTGCTTTAACAACAACAACAAAATTCCTAACAATGCAGCTGCTTTTTTTACGTTTACAAAAATCTTCTAATAATACCAACAACAATAATTTAATTCTACGTTTTGTGTAATTAGAAAAAAAAAAATAAAAGAATTCAAAGTAAAATTGTTAAAAGAGAAACAGAAAAAACGCAAATAAAATAAATAATAGAAAAGTGTTTATTCGTGTAGTAGTATTAAGAAGAATAAGTTAAAGCAAACGTTAAATAAACAAGTGTTTTTCATTTTTTCTATTTGAATTTTTGCTTTAAATTTGTTGTTTTGTATTATTTAATTTGGAAAAACGTGTGCACATTTTTTTTGTTGTTGCCAACATGAAAGTCACCGTTTGTTTTGGTGACACACGCATTTTAGTGCCTTGTGGTGATGGAAATCTCTTGGTTAAGGATTTAGTTAATGAAGCTACACGACGTTATAAAAAAGCAGCAGGAAAGGTAAGTTTATCAATTAATTTCATCTTAATTATTCCCAATAAAGATGAGGAAGATATCTTAAGATAAAACTTAGATAAAAAGATTATACTATTTCATGTCACAATGACAGAATTACTAACAAATCAACAAATCTCGAAAAGAAAGTGTACTCAAAAAAGTTTTACAGTACAATCGACTGAAAATGACAGTTAAAACAACTGTAATTTCATTAATTACCGTTAAAATAACTAAAAATGTAGTTGCTATTAGCAATTAAAAAATGCAGTAAAAACAACTAACAATGTCGTAAAAACAACTGGCAATTTATTATAGGTACAAAACATTTTTTAACAACTCTTAAAAATTGGTAAAAACTACTGTTTTTTTACAGTTATTTTTTCGATATTTTAAAAATTATTTTTATTACAAAAAAATATTTAGATAAAAAGATTATATTTCTTGTCACAATGACAGAATTACTAACAAATCTCGAAAAGAAAGTGCACTCAAAAAAGTTTTACAGTACAATCGACTGAAAATGACAGCTAAAACTACTGCAATTTCATTAATTACCGTTAGTAACTAAAGATGTAGTTGCTTTTAACAATTAAAAAATGTAGTAAAACAACTAACAATGTCGTAAAAACAACTAGCAATTTATTATACAAAACATTTTTTAACAACTCTAAAAATTGGTAAAAACTACTGTTTTTTACAGTTATTTTTTCTATATTTTAAAAATAATTTTTATTACAAAAAACTATTTTTTTTTCTTTGAATTACAACACAAATTTGTATTTCCTACATCTTACTTAAAATGCAAAGTAAAAATTCCAAACGGTAAATTTCATTGTGTCCCTAATGTTATACTCACATTAGGGATACAATGAAATTTTTAAATTATTATATGCAACATAAATAAAAAAGTTCACATAATCTATTTTTTTTTAAATAACTAACAAAAATTCTCTGTTTACTACATAATTACAGTTTCGGTAGTTAGTTGTTTAATATACCAAAATAACAGCTGCAAACAACAGTTTAAAAATACAGTAATTTTCTTCAGTTGTTTTTTAAATAACTGTCATTATAGTTGTTTTGTAATATTTCAAAGAAAAACAACTGTAATTGCAGTTAATAACAACTAACCGGGAATAATTTTCGTTATTAGTCACTTTTAAATTTGTATTTTTCTTTAGAAATCAATAAAAACTACAATATTTAAGCAATTATAAAAAAAATAAAAAATAATTTATTCTAAAAATTCGTTTTGCGATAGAAAAACACAATATTAGACATTATTCTAAAAATTTTAATTTAGAATTTCGACTACCATGGCAACTATGGTAACCATTTCATTGTAGATCCTTTTTTTTTAAAGGCAAAATCGGATTTTGATCTATAATGAAATGGTTACCATAGTTGCCATGGTAGTAGTAGTCGGTACTGATCTGAGAAAAAAATTTTAATTTTGTTTGTATACACGAATAAATTTTTTAATCTCTAACGTAGCCAGAGTTTTTAATTTTTTATTTGCATTAAAATGGTAAAAAAAACACAAAATAATAGATAGATAGATCAGTGGGATCAGTCAGGCATTAGAAATCAGTTTATCTATACCACGATCAGTGATTGCACAGAAAATTTCATATAGACGCAATCGAACAAATGAAAACTTAACAAATATTACATTATTCAAAAAAAAAACAGGGTCACTGACAAAGGTTCAATACCAGAAACTGCGCAGTCTGATTCAGAAAATTGAAAATTTGCAATGTAGTTATGATTTTTAGAAAATACACTCATTCTTCTCTACCACGCCTTTCACAAAAAATTGTTGTTTTTTGTTTTTCAAAAAAATACTAGGTAAAAATTTAAAAACGTCTATACGTTAAGGTACCCATACACTATGCAATAATATTGCAAATATTATTGCCAGTATTATTTTCATTTTGCCTTACACAGCGCAATTATATGTACAATACTTCTGCACAAAATATGCCACAACGGTTTTGTTCTGTTGTGACACATATAAAAATTGCACAATCTGGTCAACACACTATGAAATATTTTTCAAATTTCTTGGTTGCGCAATAAGAATCAAAACCTTTTTGATTTTTTCCAATATGTTGTACAACCTTCCAATATGATATACATACTGGTAATATATTGCACAAGAATATTGCGTAGTGTATGGGTAACTTTAGGGATTTATTTTTGAAATCCTCTACAGAATAAAAAAACCCATTGAAAATTGTTTCTGAAGTTAATTATGCTCAGTGGTACCCGATTTTCAATATCTTGTTTTGAAAAAAAGCATTTAAAGTAAATATTGCTCATGTAAAATATAGGGCAAGGAGTTTGTTTAACAATCTGTAACTTTTTTTATTTCTGCAATTTGTTCTCCAAAATTTTCATATCATATTGGAAAACGTTCAAACTATAGAAATATTAAACATAAAAAATTAAAAACCGTCACGCACACAATAGGAGTACAAATGTACTACCAGCGTGTTGTTTTACGTCCTGTGACTTTTATATTGGATGTATTTATAAAAATAAAACATCCCAGCCAGAAATTGCCAATGGTCTGAAAAATCAAGCATGGCAGAGCACTGTTTGCCAATGATCCAACAAATAAAGTGCTGGCAAAGCACTGATTTACAACGCTCTGCCAACGTTAGTAAAAAGTGCTTTGCCAGTGCTTAATTAACAAAATTTACAACAGTAAAAATAATAAAAGCACTGGCACAGCCCTGACTTAGCATGCTCTGCCAACGTTCATAAAAAGTACTTTGCCAGTACTTGATTTACAAAATTTACAACCGTAAAAATAAAAAAGCACTGGTACAGCACTGTCTTAGAACACTTTCTCAACATTGGCAAAAAGAGCATTGCCAGTACTTATTTACAAAATTCACAACCGTTAACATAATAAAAACAGTGGCACATCCCTTGTTCACAACGCTTTCTCAACGCTGGCCAAAAGTGCTTTGCTAGTGCTCGATTTACTAAATTGACAACCGTTTATAAAAACGAAATTTAACGCAGGTACTTGTTTTTAGTATTTTTTAAATTTATTTTACATACTTTAAAATTTAATTCCTTTTTTCATATCTTAAATGAATTTAAAATCAACAAACCATAAGCATATGGTATTAAAATCAAATTCACACAATAAAAAAAAGTCTATAAAGTCAGCAACATTTTTGCTCAAAGGATCCTTGTAGAAAAATTGTTAATTTAGCAAATTTGTTTGCTGATATTAGCAATTTTTCTATACCTTTATAAATTCCTTTAATCTCTACCTTTATAAAATTTAAAATTACAAGAGTGGAAAAATTCAAAACTAAATTGCAATTTATGATTTGAAGTTAAGAATATTAAGGTCAGCACAAAGTATAGTTTTTGTACTAAAATTTTACTTAAGAAATTTATTTTGCAATTTCTTTCTTTAGTAAAATTTTAGTAAAAAAATCGAGCTGACTATCACAAAAATAATTTGATAAAAAAAATATTCAGTTATTTTGTAATTAACTTTGCTGAAGCAAGCCTATTGTTATTTCTGTTCAAAATAATAAAGGGTCTGCCAAATAACTTTTTTTTTTTTTGAACTCCTGAACCAATTGGACTTTGTATGGCGTCATACCAAGGTCTTTATGCAAAATTCGTCTCAATGATGTCTCGGAAATGTTCAATTGTTGAGAACGACCGTGAATTGATGTCGATGGCGCTTCACGCACACTTTCTGCCACAGCAGCAATATTCTCCGGTGTACGCACTGTTTTTGGCTCTTCACGATTTGGTTTATCGATGAGGATGCCAGTTTCTTTCACTTTTTTCACAAGATAACGAACATACGGACCATATTCGTTCAGCGGAAGGATAAAACTAATTATCTGTCAAATCAGACATGAGCTAAGTGTTACCATTCACGAAATAAGCACTAGTTGAAAAAAAAAACGTTAGATGGCGGACCCTTTACAACACTTTTCTGAACTGAATTACTAATTAGGACTTTATTGATTGTTTTTGGTACTGGCAAAGCGCTTATTGCCAGTGCTTTGCCAACGTTTTAAAAAAGAAACGGCCAAGCCCTGCCCAGTGTTATCGTTTTTTTTATTATTATTATTATTACAAGTTTGTTATAATTTTATTAAAAATAAAAATTATGTTTTTTCGACCTTTAATTGTGCAATGAAAATGAAAATTATTCAAGTTCGAGGCCATATACTCTATATTTCTTCATTAGGATATTGTCCTAACAAATAATCTATAGAGTGTTTGTTTTCAAATTTATTATTTGACCCTTTCAGGAATGTGTTCGGGAATTTTCTAGGTTCCCATCATCAGAACACGTTTTGAAAGCGGTAACAATCCCATGCCAAACCTCAAGCATTCATATGAACTAGTTTACTCACTACATGAGAACTAATATACATATGAGTTTGAAATTAAAGATTATAACCATTGATCAAAAAATAAATTGAAAACTTGTTTGATGTGCAAGATCCACCTCTGGTGGATATTCAATACACGTTTTTTTTTGTTTCTCTCTCCTTTTTTATATTTTGTTAAGTTAGTTAACAAAACAGGGAAAGTAAACTAGGCGGTACTTTGCCTTTTTTCACAAGTTTGTTATAATTTTTATTAAAAATAAAAATTATGTTTTTTCGACCTTTAATTGTGCAATGAAAATGAAAATTATTCAAACAAGTTTTCAATTTATTTTTTGATCAATGGTTATAATCTTTAATTTCAAACTCATATGTATATTAGTTCTCATGTAGTGAGTAAACTAGTTCATATGAATGCTTGAGGTTTGGCATGGGATTGTTACCGCTTTCAAAACGTGTTCTGATGATGGGAACCTAGAAAATTCCCGAAATAGATCTATCAACACATTCCTGAAAGGGTCAAATAATAAATTTGAAAACAAACACTCTATAGATTATTTGTTAGGACAATATCCTAATGAAGAAATATAGAGTATATGGCCTCGAACTTGAATAATTTTCATTTTCATTATTATTAATCTTTATTAGTATTCATAATACTTTAAAATACATAACATTTGTTGATGCTATTGTGGATTATTATATTTTACATAATTTACAATATGTTTTTTAAATCTATTTATATTATGTTCAGTTTTTACATGATTTGGCAAAGTGTTGTAAAGTTGTAGCCCTTTATAGAATAGTGAGCGCATACTCGCTGATGTTAATGTCCTTTGCAGTCTAAAATCTTCATTATTTCTAAGGTGATATGGTTGAGCCTCCCTAACGTATAGTATTTGTTCCGTTAAGTATTCTGGTGCCATTCCTATCTTCATTTTTTGTATGAAATTTATAGTATTTAATTGGAGTCTTTGTTTTATATTTAGCCATTTTAAAGTTTCTAACATGAAATTGATTGATGTGTACCGGTTGCATTTTAGTATAGAACGCATTGCCTTATTTTGGAGTTTTTGCAGTCTTTCAATTTGTTTTGCTGTGCAGCATGAGTATAATACTGTTGATCCTAATTCAAAATGTGGTTTAATCATTGTGTTATATATATTAATTGCTGTTAAAATTGATAGTTGTTTTCTTAATCTTTTGAAAAAACTAATTTTTTTGCTTATTTTTTTACAAATATAGTCAATATGGTTTTTAAAATTTAAATTTTTATCAATTATAAAGCCCAAATATTTAATTTGATCTACATTTTCTATTACTTCATTATTTATTTTAAAAATTTTGTTGCTATTAGTGTTTATTTCCATTATTTTCGTTTTATTTTCATTTAATTTAAGTTTATTCATTTGCAGCCACTGATTAACATTGTCCATATCTTGGTTTAGTTTCTCGTAACATTGATTATCTGAATCGCCTTCAACAAAAATCAATGTATCATCCGCGTAAAGTACTATTTCACAACTGTCCACTATGTTTGGCATATCATTGATATATATCCTAAATAGCAAAGCTCCTAAAATTGATCCCTGTGGAACTCCATATTCATTATTTATGGTATTGGATTTAATATTATTTACTTTTGTAATTTGTCTTCTGTTTGTTAAATATGATTTAAACCATTCCAATTCTATATCCTGGATGCCGTATTTATGTAGTTTTTGCAGTAGTATAGTTCTGTCTATAGTTTCAAATGCTCGTTTGAAATCTAAAATATTGCAAATTTGGGGTTGGCAAAGCACTTAAATCTTCAGATATCCAACCCTCTGCCAACGCTCATACCACCGTTGAAAGAACTGGGCCAACGCTTTGCCGTTCGTATTTTTCTGTCTGGGATGTATTCCTCATTGAGGATATAAGCAATATGATTTAATAAAAATAAATATGTAAAATTTTTTTCATAATTTATAAAAAAAAAAATGCTCCTACTTTTAATAAGTCATATTCTACATAACGGTGGTACAAATGTACTACCAACTTTTTCTTTGTTTAAAACAAGATTTTTATCACTTTTTTGTTTTTAAACAAACCCATATTTTATTAATATTTGTACTTTAAATAATTTAAATATACGCACAAACTATACATTTTTATCTTTTCATTTTTGTATTTAAAAAACAATTTTTATTATAACTGTTTCTAAGTTGAAAATGACTGTACTTTATTTTTTCTATTTGTTTAAATACAGTGCACTCGCGAAAATATGAACACCCTAATATATGAACACCCCAAAATATGAACATTTTTTTTTTTCTTCCATTGACTACTCTAAAATATGAACTAAGTGACAAAGCTTTAAAATATGAACAGCTTATTTTTGTATTTTTAACGTATTTTTCGCAAAATAACTTTTAAATTTTGTTTCTTTTTCAAAAATTAATTGTTTTTTTGTTTTTAATCCATTAAACAATAAATAAAAAATTTAACATAAGAAACTTTTATTTTTATTGGTAAATTAGATGCCATTCGCAAATATGAACAATCTTGCAAAAGTGAACTGGCTTGGTTTTAATTAATTCATATTATATCGCCAGTGCACTGTATTGTTTTTATTGATTTCTAAATGAGGTTAACCCCTTAACTAACTAATCTAACTTAGAGTAAACTCTTTAGTATGAAATCCAAGTTAAGAACATATTCAAATTATAATACTCAAATTAATTGGCACCAATCAGAAATCTTAGATAAAAGATTAAACTTAAATTTTTGTTCATTACCATAAAAAAATATTTTAAATATTAAAACAAAAATTCCTTGAAAAATACTTCAGATGAGTAATTCTCAAAAAAAGATAAGATTTTAAATATTTTTATATAACAACTTCCGTTTCTCTTCGTCTACCTTTTTTTCTTATTAAAAAGTAATGTATGTACTATTAAGTCAACATTAAAAATTAAAAAATTTATTTATTTTTTTAATGATAAGTACAAAGATTTAAAACATTTTGAACGAGAAATAAAAGTTCCCATAAATCTTTAATTAAAGCCTAAAAGAAAATATTAAATTTTTAAATTACTATCAAGAAAAAACTAAATGAACTCAAATGACCTCCTACAAAGAAAAACCTTAAATCTTGTTATGGAAAATTTAATCAAAACTTATAAAAAAAAAAGTTATTTTTCTGTTGTAGTACATTTTTTTAAGACACTTGCTAGATAAAGAAATGAACTACACGTTTTCGAAAAAAAGAACTATTTACATTAGATGATAGATCAAAAGCAATTAATCACACGTAAAAGGTTAAAAAATGAAAGAAAATAATATGTTTAAAAGAAAAAAAAAAAAAAAAAATGAAGAAGGGGGGATTTAATTTATGTTTACCAAACTACTTTACAATATACGTTAATGTACGATATGAATATATGTGGTACTTCAAAAATATTCGACACATGTTGAAACTGAGTTTAGATGGCTCTTATTATTTCTCAATGTTTTATGAATTGAAATTCAGAATTTTTATTTGAAATTCAGAAAAAATCACTTGAAATTTAGAATTTCCATTTGAAATTTAGAAAATGTCAATTGAAAATCAGATTTTCCATTTGAAATTCAGAAAATATTAATTGGAATTCAGAAAACATCATTTGAATTTCAGAAAATATAAATTGAAATTCAAAAACTTATCAATTGTAATTCAGAAAATAACAATTGAAATTCAGAAAATATCACTTGCTATTCAGAATACATTAATTGAAATTCAGAAAACATTTCATAACAATTTCCTTTACTATTTTCTGAATTACAAATGATATTTTGTGAATTTCAATCAGTATTTTTTGATTTTGAATTGATTTTTTATAAATATCAATTGCTGTATTCTGAATTTCAATTGATGTGTTTTTGAATTTAAATTAGTGTTTTCTGAATTTGAATTAGTATTTTCTGAATTTTAATTAATGTTTTCTAAATTTAAAATGGAAATTCAGAAAATCAACTAAATTTCGCAATTTTTCCATATGGTTATTGAGTTTTGAGAACAGTATTTAGCAATTGGTATAATTTTAAAAAGTTTGATGTATACCAAGTTGATGATAGTGCATCAATAACGGGATACGAACATCGCAAACTTAAAAGGACTTGTCCTACATTTTTTGAAAATTTATATTTCTTGCGTCTGATATTCACAATATTTTATTTGTAATTGTTTAGCGTTTGCAATAGTTTCTTAGTAAACAGCACCTTCGAGCCAAAAAGTCATTTTAAAAGATTTTAACGCAACAATTTTATGAACTTTTTTTTTAAAAATTTTGCGAAATTTGATTTTATTTGTTCGCACTTTTTTTTTAGAAAAACATGGCTTGTTAACATAGTTAGGTATCTAGAGTGAATTTTCAAGACGGACTAAATTGATAAAGGGCAACACATTTTTATATATATTATATTCCTAGTGGGTAAAGCGGCAGTTTTTCCAAACACATTTCACTTTGTGACAACTAAAGCGTTGCATCAATTTTGCCAAAACATACATAACATAAAATATTTTAATAAGCGTGATACTAAAATCGAAAAGATATCAAACAATTTTTAGGACTTTAAATTTTATGGAGCAAACAAAAGTTGTATAACCTCAAAAAGTATCCTTACATAAATTTTTTTAATTTTGCCTATTAAAAAGTATTTAATATGATTTCCTGCAGTTTTTAGTCTACCGCTAACTTTTTCAACTTTATCATTATATAGAGATGTATCCAAAACAGTTCTTCCTGTATATGGATTGTATAAAATGCAACTTCTACTTTATGTTTTTAAATCCCTCAACAGCGTTGGTTACCATACTATTTCGTTCCCCAGAAATCAAACTGTATTTAATACAAGAAACGCTTTGAATCTGAGAGTAGCAAGATGTCGATTGGAAACAACGAAGCAGAGAGTGGACTACGTAGGTAGTTTGGAATATAATCAACTTCCAGAAATTTTAAAATGCACTGAAAGAATTTCAATTTTTTAAAAAAATATTAAAGAATATTTATTAGAAAACCTAGAAATGCTTCTATTGTAAAATTTGTCACATTTTGAAATACATATATCATAAAATTTTTTATGTAATTTTTACATCATATAATTTTTAATTTTATTTCTCTCTTTTTTTTTCTTGTTAAGTTTTAAACATTAATTTTGTAATTTTTGCCAACTCGCCTCAATAATGTCCGTGACGCTGAGGCACAATCTTTTGTAATTACCCTTTTTTATGAATAAAAACTTAAACGAAAAAAAAAGTAACCATAAATCCAATTAACTATCATAAAACTGACAGAAAAGGCGTGTTTTCCAAAATAATAGCGGTTTTCTTTTGAAATTCTTATTTATGCCAAAGTAATTTTTGAGTTTATTTTTATATTTTTTGGTTATGTAACACATATTTTGAATTGTAATACATAAATACAATGGGATGTAACTTTATTTAAATCCAAGCAAAAACAGTAATTTTAATATTTTTAATTTGCTTTTAACTTAAAACATCCATAATTTTTGCTCCGTTAAAGATTTTTATTTTTTATTTTATTAATTAATAATCATATAATTACAAATTATATACTATTACCCTAACTGAGCTACTATGGCCTTCGGCGCGTTGTAGCGAAAACAGACCAGTGCCTCTGGTGGGAATCGAACCCACGACCCCAGCACATATAAGCCAGCACGCTACCAACTAGCCTACCAGGGCGCACATCCGTTAAAGACAAATGATTAACGCGAATGCATTTAGCATGCTTAAGTATCGGCTAACGCATACACAAAGGTTATGTCATGTCATCCAAAAAATAATTTTTTTTGAAAATAATTTTCCTCAAAGAGTCGAAAATTTTTGAAATTCCTCATACATATTTCTTTTACAACAGGTACCTACTTGTAGAATTGTTTCCATTTTGATTGATATGTAAAGAAGATAGAAGAAAACACTATGTATGTAGTAATAAAAACAACATTTCATATTACAAATCATAAATTACTCACAACGTTACAGTGAATTGATTTCATGCATTCCATATCACTATGAGTATTTGAAACATTCTAAGAACAACACCTTAAATTGATGATGGCCACCACTTGAAAAAACTCCATTTTCATGCATTTAAAGTTTTGATCTAAAAAATATTTATAGTGCTAGATAACAGTGACATGTCAAAACTTTTCTATAAAAAAAAAAAAAAAAAAAAAAAAAACAACCTACTCAAATTTTTTTTTTAAATAATTTTGTTCTTCTAGAATCGAATTGATCTTCTTCCACACCTTTAACCACAAAAAAAAAAAAGATTCTTAATAAAATTCAAAAAAATATGAAAAATCATTGTTATTTCTCACAAAGATTATATTTATCAAATTGGAGTATTATTTTGTTATAATTCAATTTTTTTTTGCTTTTAAGTCTGTTTTTAAAGTTGAAGGTTTTAAATCTTTCTTTGTGTTGTATGCTGGAGTGTAAGGCACACCCCACTCATCTCTTTAACTTTTGTGTTGTTAAGATGATAATAACAATGAAGATCAATCAAAAAAACATTTTAAAAAATTTAAGCTGTCATACGAAGGCGGCCCCAAAACTAACCGACGTATAGATGGCGGCAGTAGTTTGAAAAAAAAACTACTTTGGTGAAAAGTGCCAACCTTATAAAACACATGTTTGAAGTTTCAAGGCGCCACGTTGTTCGAGTCATCTAAAATAGACGATCTCAATGAATTTGTAACTATGGAAACAGTTGGTCACCGTTATGTAATTCAATACTTTCATTTGAAGGGTCTCAGTCTAACCACATACAGAAAAAAATTAAACAATTGCCAACTAAAATTCGGTTAAAACAACTCAAATCGGTTGTTAAAACTGAATACGGATTTTCATAATAAAATTTGGTTAACACAAGTGAATTTTTGTTGCAACACCCAAAATATTTGAAATCAAATTTTAATATGGTTGTATTAAACGAATTTATTGGTTGGAGCCATCAAAATATACTTTTCAGTACGGTTGGTACTTTATTTTTCGGTGTGCAATATTAAGGGGTTTACTAGCTGTAGGTTTTTTTTATTTTTTTCTTTAATTTTTTTGAAAGTTTGGTGAAAAAATCGCAGAAATAAAAAATTTTCCATTTTGTTTTAAACAAACTCCTTGCCCTATATTTTACATGAGCAATATTTACTTTAAATGCTTTTTGCTCAAAACAAGATATTGAAAATCGGGTGGACTAATTTTTAATCGCTTTTTTGTTTTGTATAGGACTAAAAAATGAAGTCCGTTACATAGAGACATTTTTAAATTTTTGCCTAAATAAGAAAAATTTGATATTGTTGTTTTGATCTAGAAATTTAAAATTTCTTGAAACAAAAAATTTTAGCTATAATTCCAAAAAAATTCCCCTAAAAATAAATTTTCCTATAATCTAGTTGTTTTTTAAGTTTTTATTTCAAATATTTCTAATAATTGTCCCAGCGAAAAAAGAGTGGAAAAATATGTAGTAAAATCATCACTTATACGGATTCAGATGTAGTGCAAATTGAGGTGAAACACGCATTATTTTAACATGGGGTTGTCATAGGACGGAGGTAATGCAAATTCCTCAAACTTCACTTTATTAAAAGTACTTTGTGTGAGGTTATGAAAGATTGTATTTTTGGGTGTTCTTTTTCAAAGAACTTAATTTGTTATTTTTAATTAGTGATTAAGGTATGATGTCAAGTCACATCTTTTTTACTGAGTGATAATATGTATCTGTAGGAGTGCTTAAAATGTTATAAAAAAAAAAAACTTTTAAAAAGCTTTTTAGCTTAAAAACAAAGCGAAATAATAGTTTTTCGTTCAACTGAAAAGAAAGAAAACTATTATTAACCCAGCGAAAAAAAGAGTGGAAAAAGATATAGTAAAATCATCACATATAAGGATTCAGATGTAGTGCAAATTGAGGTGAAACACGCATGATTTTAACATGGGGTTGTCATAGGACGGAGGTAATGCAAATTCCTCAAACCATTATTAAGTCTGATATTTTGTAATCATTGTTTTTCAAATTTAAAGGTCAGAAAACACTAATTCAAAGCGACATTAAAGAAAATAGTTGTTAAAAGACACAAACTCCCGGTTCCATTCGATTATGTCAAATACCGAATTGTAGCCGAACATTCGTGACATTTCTACTAGTAAGCCTTGTATATGATGACATTATATGCTAAGTTTAGGAACTGATCTAAAAGGCCAGCATTAGATCAGAAAAATCAGTAGTAGTAGCTACTTTGTCTATAATAAAAATGTTGTTTCTTTTGAACTACTTCGCATTATTTTTGCTGGGAAGTCTTATATGTTGTAATCATTGTTTTTCAAAGGTCAGAAAACACTAATTCAAAGCGACATCTAGATTGAAGAAAATAGTTGTTAAAATACACAAACTCCCGGTTCCATTCGAGTATGTCAAATACCAAATTGTAACATTGTTGACATTTCTACTATTTAGCCTTGTATATGATGACATTATATGCTAAGTTTAAGAACTGATCTAAAAGACCAACATTAGATCAGAAAAATCAGTAGTAGTAGCTACTTTGTCTATAATAAAAATGTTGTTTATTTGGAACTACTTCGCATTATTTTTGCTGGGTGTGTTAAAATAAACCAAACTCGTTCGGGTTTACCTGTTTTACAGTGAAAATATGAAATTTTATTTTAACTGAGCTTATTGGCTTTAAAAAGTAAAGACTATCAAAAATTTTAGAAGTTTATTTTTTTTTATTATCAATGGAAAATTACCATTTAATCAGTTTTTTTTAATTTTTAATTTAAATTAGGACCAATTAAGGAATTTATTATATCTACTTAATTTTTTGTGCTTTTAATTTTATTAAATACAAATTTAATTAAAACTGATATTTTTTTCCAACTAAATTTAAATCATATCAATTAAAAAATTTAGTTAAAAATAAATATTAACAAAAAACTATTAATTTTGATTAATCTGGCTCATGTCATAATTTAATTTAAAAATTTGGAGAACAAATTTATTGAAATCTTAGCTGGATATTTTTGTGTTAAACTTTTAACTATTTAACAAATTTGATTAAAACCCTTAATATTTAAATTAAAATTTTAATTAATAAATTAATAATTTAATTTAAATTTAAATAAAAAAATATAAAAAAAAAATATTTATTTGAACAATTGATTGAATTAATTAAACAGTTGGTAATGCGCCCCGGTAGGCTAGTTGGTAGCGTGCTGGCTTATCAGTGCGGGGGTCGTGGGTTCGATTCCCACCAGAGGCACTGGTCTGTTTTCGCTACAACGCGCCGAAGGCCATAATAGCTAGTGCTCGGTTAGGGTAATAGTATATAAGTTGTAATTATATAATTATTAATTAATAAAAAAAAATTAAACAGTTGTTTGAATACGGATTCAAATTTAACAGATTTGAAATATCGTTACCTTTATTATTCCAAAACCTTAACCGTAATAGGATCAAAATTATACCGGTACGAAACATGGCATATAAAAACTTTAACCGTAATAAATAATAAAATTATACCGGTCCAAAAACCTTAACCGATATTTGTTCCGGTTGTCTTCTTTGTTTTAAACAAATTTTCAATAAAAAACTATGAATTTTTTACGTACCGACTTTTCACGTTAAAATTGTAATAACTAGGGCTCGGAAGTTAATGCATTTATTAAAGCGTTTTACGAGGGCGGATCAATAAGTCTGTGACTTTTTAAATGAAACACAGTTTTTTTTTGCAAATTGCCCAATTCATGGAATTTTGCTATTGAGACTGCACACGTGTGCACCCGTGCATTACCTCGTTAAATCGGTCCAATAAGTTTGCATAATAGTCGCCGTTTGCATCCCAAAAAACTGTTGCCATCGTCTTATTGGCCGACAAGCTTACCTTGGCCTTCTTCGGAGCCGGTTCACGCGAAGAAACCCATTGTTTAGACTGCTGCTTGGTCTCCGGAGTGTTTTAATGGGTCCATTCACATCCATTTCATCCCCAGTTACAAAACGCCGCATAAACTCATTTGAATTGCGGTTAAACAACTCCAAAAAATCATTTGAAGTTGTCACACGATTACGTTTATAGTCAATTGAGAGCAAACGCGGCACCCATCTTGCAGACAGCTTTCTTAAACCCAACTGATCATTTAAAATCGAAACCACACTGCCATATGAAATGCACGCACTTTTGCTCTTCTATCGGCCAACACCATATCGTGGATTTTTTCGACATTTTCGCGTGTATTGACCTCAATTGGCCGTCCAGAACGTTCAGCGTCATTTGTACTTGTGCGACCACAACGAAAGTCAGTAAACCACTTTTTTACCATTGAAATCGATGGTGTAGAGTCCACATAGTATTTATCAAGCTTTTCCTTGGTTTGATTGACGTTTTTTTTCGCAAAAAATAATGTTTAACTTTTCTCACTTTTTTCCATTTTTAAAAAAATCTACGAGGTTGTATGTTTTGAACAGCTGTTAAACGCAAAATAAATGACGGAATTTGCTCAAAATTTGACAGTAGTCTATTAACAGGTGGTACTTGTTGGGAGCAGTTTTGCATTTCATATAACTACGAGGGAAGTTCGAAAAGTCACGGACTTATTGATCCGGCCTCGTATGTACATAAAATACGCATTAAAAGTTCTAAAATATGCACTTAAAACTATAAAAATGTGCATTTATTATTGATTTTTTCAGCGTTTTCATCACTTTCAACACAATTTTAGTAATTTTTGTCTTAAAAATTTGTTAAAAATTTTAACATTGGCGGTAATTATTTTTATATTCGTGATAAAAAAAAATGATCAAAAAACATTTATAACTTTGAAAAAAAAAATAATTTTATAAAATATATAAATTTAGCAAAACGTAGTTTTTAGTGAAATATTAAAAACTGCTCTTTAAAACATGGATTTCAATGAAAAATATGCATTTATAGCAAAATTAGCAACAAAAATGCCAATATATGCACTAAAAATATGCATTTATAGCAAAATATGTATTTATAGCCAAATATGTAAAAATATGCATTAACAAATCGATGACAATTTGATGCAAAATTTATTGATTCGCGAAGATGTTTGTTTAGCTATTTCCTCCAGCTAAACGTCCGAGCCCTAGTAATAGCAATGAAATTCCGAGTCCTAGTAATAACATTATTGTAGAATGATCATCGTTTTTATTTTTTATATAATTTTTGAAATATAAAATTTACAAATAATAAAAAACGCAATTTGTAAAGCACATGTATAAAGTGAATAATTAATATTCAATAAATGTAGTTTGACTTGACACTCCTCCATAAAAAAAAAAACACCTGAATGAAATGCAAAAACTATGAATTCTAACTACAAAAAAAAAAGAATTAACAAATAAATATTTAGAATAATAACCTACACTTTACGATTGACTATTGAAATTAACTGGTTTTGACATTTTTACAAATACAATGACATGTACATGTACATAAAGGCAATTACATCAAGGCAACAAAATACTCATATGTATGAGAATCATGTCTCAAGTTTGTTTTCAGTGTATTTACAGTATGCGATACAGGTCATTAGAAAACGTAAGAAAAACTAATGTAAACTTAAGGCCTGAGTAGATATTGCGAAACGCTATAAATTGACAATTGATTTTGTTTAAAATATATGGGATGCAAAAACGAATTGCCGTTACTTTGCTTTCGTTTAGACCATTTTGGGAATACACTCAGGGAACTTCTGCTGTAGTTGTTTGAGTTGTAATACAGTATCTTTATTTTTTAAATGAAAAATCAGTCATTTGTAGAAGAAATTACATTTTTACCTACAATTTTAGTTCATTCAAATTACTGTATTATGATTTTACATTCATTTTATACAGTAGTTTTTTTTTATTTAAAAAAATAAAACAATTAAATATTTGTTTATTTTTTACTACATTGCGATTCATTTTTACTATAATTGTGGTTCATTTTTTGAACAGAGAAAAACAAATGAAATTTTTAGTTGAATTTACTGAAATGTAAGTCGCCCTTTCTTCAAGTGAAATTTCATTTGTTTTCAACTACATTTGCAGTGTTCTTTACCTACATAGTATTCTAAGTGTACCAGTAAACCAAGGCTAAAATTAAACAATTTTCATAGAAATTAAAAAACCTTTTGTCAATTTATATGTATTAAGTTTAGAACTTATTTAGCCAACCCTACACAAGGTTAAAATAAACTAATATATTTTTTAGCAAACTGTATAAGAGCGCTCCTACTAAGTTTTAAAGTAATTCTAAACTAGTGGGAGAAACATTGCAATATTCTTTAATCTTAACTTTTTATCTTAAGTTTTTCTTATTGTGGACAACTGAAGATTAGGGTGATGCCTATGAAACAATTGTATTATCTATCATGATTATACATTTCTTTTAAATCAACAAATAAAATCTAATATGACAATATCGTATTAGATTTTGGACTTAGAAAGTCCGGAAAAACTAAAAACTACTATTATTTTCAATACAAAAGTTAAAAGATTTTTATCTTAACTTTACCTTTGGATTAAATCTAATACTACACTGAGAGAATTCTCTGGATATTTTCAATGAAGTTGCACTGGAAAACGTACACTGAAACTTTTCATTAAACTAATGCAAGGTTTTATAAAATTTTATAAAAAATATCATTTTATTCATTAAATTGAAGAAGTTTCATGAAAAGTATGAAAAAAAGTTTCTTTACTTACTAAACATTTTTATTATTTTTATATAAACAGGAATCTTTTCTGGTCCCTTAAGAAACACACATAAATTTTAATGAAAAAGCATAAACTTTAAAATATTGCTATAAAAATTCGTATTTGAGAAATAATTCCAATTACTTGACTCCAAACTGCATTTACATGAAATTACAGTATTTAATGATATGAAAACAAATAAAAGTGTTTCGTTTTATAATAAATTTAAAATTAACTTTGTGTTTAATAAAATACTCGTAAATTTTAGCAAATTTAACATTTTTATCTGTATTTTTTGTTTTCGTTTAATAAAAACGCCTACAAAATAAATTTAATTGTAAAATGAAACGGAAATATCAGACAATTCAACTATTCTACGATACGATATATTCAGTACTCGTCGTTTAGTACTCAACAATGGAAGGTCAGCAATTTTAATAGAGCATTTGGTTAGATTAAACCAACTCCAAACAAACAGCCACATACTAAAAACGTAAAATACAAAAAAAATCAATAAATTTGCAATTTTTAACACAAAGCCTACTTAGCATTTTATAAATAATATAATTAAAATTTTCTATAGACAAACACTTATACATATGAGAAATTTCAAAAAATTTCGACATTTTGCTTAAAATATTTGGAAATTTGTTTTTGTATGCAATGAATAACATTTTGTGCATGTGTTAGCCACGTTAATCATTTTTCTTGAATGCAGCAACAATTATGGCAAATTAAAGCAAATTAAAAAATATTAAAAATACAGTTTTTGCTTGGATTTTATTAAAATTACATCAAATTATAGATCTTATTGTATTTATCACATTTCAAAATATATTTTGACACCACCACAAAATATATAAATACACTAAAAAAAATTGTTGATATATATAGAGTAACTAGAGTTTTTCGCGGTATTTCGCCGGAATTCCCGACTTTTTTCAATCCCGAAATCCCGGGAAATACTTCGGGATTTTGCGAACATATAAAATCAAAAAAACTTCACCTTCCAGATCAAAATCGCAAAAAACTTAAAAAAATTCGATTTTTTTTACCTTTTTTCCCGTGTTCAGGTCCATAGGTAGCAAACCGTTCAAAATTCAAGGAAACAATCAACTACAAAAATTTACCTAAGATCTCAATAAACAAATTTCTAGAACATATAAACTTCCTGGGAATTGGGTTTGCTACCTATGCACCTGAACAGGAAAAAAAAAAATGAAATTAAAAATTTTTTCACTTTTGCGCGCTACCTAAACAGTGTTAAGAATCATCTCTAGGAAGTTTATATGTTCTAGAAATTTGTTTATTGAGATCTTAGGTAAATTTTTGTAGTTGATTGTTTCCTTGAATTTTGAACGGGTTGCTACCTATGGACCTGAACACGGGAAAAAAGGTAAAAAAAAATCGAATTTTTTTAAGTTTTTTGCGATTTTGATCGCAATTTTTGTTCTTTATGACAAGAGCTACAACTTTGCCATAGAGAGTAAATCTAAATTCTGAACGGTTTGCAAGATATGAGCCTGAGAAAATTATCACTTTTTTGCGAAAATGATACCGAGGCCCCAAATCTTTGGCGGCCCATAAACAAAAGAGGAGATGACTTTGGGAAAAATTGGGAGACACGGGTCTTTTTTTTTTTAGTCTTTTATCACGTAGTGGTGTCCGTATATGTTTATTTTGCCATGACTTAAAAAATTACACACAGTGTAAGTAAAAAGTTATTTAAAATATGTTGTGCAGTATTATTGGTCAACTAGTACAACTTTAATGTTAAAAATTTGAAAAAATTAATTTTAAATAAATGAAATCTATGCAGGAGGTTTTTATTTCAAAATGACCTGAAAAAGCTATTTCTATTATTAATACATTATTGCCCATTACGTGCTGATAGGTACAAATTTAGCAAAAAAAAAAAGCTGTAAGCTTAGTGTGTACATATTTTTATAAGTTTCCTTAAAAAGTTTACAAAACAAAAATTCATAATCAAAATAAAAAAATCGAAAAATGTGACAAAATAGTGAAAAATATATTTTTGGGGAAAAAGTACTAAAAAAGTTGAATAATTAAAAAAATGCTTTGTAGCATCTTGCAATTTTTTATAAATTTTGAGTGCTAAATCACAAAAAAGAGTGCTATATCTAGCATCTATTATGCTCAAAATGGCAACACTGCATGTAATCACAATATTTCTTCCTTTAAGACTACTTAGATTAGACTAGAGTGACACTATGCACTGCGACCAGAAGTTGGTATTTTGTGCTGCCAACGAATACACCCTATAGGTTCAGGCTCCCTACGAAGCCAACTATCCTACCAGGTAAACAATTCCAAACGTCCGATGGCGTCACTATTGGACCACCAAAATAACGCACCCTCCTGTCGGAGAGCCTCGGACATTTGCAGAGAACATGCTCTGAGGTCTCGGGTTCCAATTCACAAAACCTGCACGTATCCGTAGAGGATCGTCCCATCTTGTACAATTGATAACTAAGGCCACAGTGTCCCGTGAGGTAGCCCGTCACGGTCCTTAGTTCGCCCCTCGTCATAGACAAGAGTTTCCGCGACCTCTCTCCAGAGGAAGATATAAACAGCCTCGCCTGTCGCTGCCCTGGCGATCTGGCCCAATAGGCCCCAACTACTTAATATACACATTGAGTTATTTGAAAATCAGTTAAAAAAGGAATACTTACTTTTCGTTTAAAAAAATTGTATTTTTTAGTTTATTTGTAACTGTTAAAAAAATAATTAACAAAATCGGTAAAAACAATAGATTTTTCGTTTATTTCAATATTCAATATAAATATAACAACTTTTTGATTTTAAAAGAAATTTTCAACTGAATATTTTAACTAATGCCGAAAGTCTGTTTTTTTCTTATTTTGTTTATTAAGTAACAGATAATAAAGTTTAAAAATATATTTCTTTTGTAATTTAATTATATATTCAATTGAAATCACTTTACGGATTAACTTTTTAAATAACTGTTGAATTTTAATGGAAAAGTTATTGCTAGTGGAGTCTACCTAACCCTGTCCATCGTTTCTCTCTATTCAGAAAACCTTGAGAAATAAGAGGCATCTAAAGTCAGTTTCCACAGGTGTCGAAAATTTTTGAAATTACTCTTATGAATACATTGAATTGTTGTCTATAGATTAAATTGCCACTAAACGTGGGAAATAAAAATGTCAGCATAAAAAAAAAAGAAAAATGCAATCTAAGCCAATTTGTACTCATTTTAATACAAAATGAAAATCTAATTTCAATCTTTAAAAGCTCATATTAAACAGAACTTTTAAATAATGTATTATTTTAATATTTTTTAAATTTATTCTCTATACACTTTTTAAAAAACTTATGGAAAAGAAAGCAAAGCGTGAAAGAAAATATTGAAAAATCGCTCCTACCACCCAAATATTTTATCTTGATCTGAAAATTTTGTACCTCGTTCACAAATTTTAGTCAAATATTATGTAAAAACAATTTCCCACAACAACATATAAAAAATAATGAAACGCGTAAGAAAAAAAAAAATATAAAGAAACCGCGCTTTTGTCCCATACATCAAAATATTTTAACTTGATCTGGAAAAATTCGACTTGATCTGGAATCAGCAGACTGATTTTAGATGAACATTTTTGTTTTTTTCTAGTCAGTTTGTTAATAAAAATTTCAAAACTCGAATTATTGACAAAATATAAATTGTTTGCATTTATAGTAATTAAATGTGCTAAAGTCCCAAAACTTATTTAACAAATTGTGAAAAGCAATCTGATGTAGGCGTGTCCCTATCCGGATTTCATTCCTGCCTAAGGAAATCTTCAGGGGACTTTGTTATTAGAATTTCTAGAGATATTTGTTATGTTAAATCACAAACTCAATGAGAATTTCTTGTCCTCGTCTAGGAGCGAGATTCAAAATTTAAAATATCAAAGAAAAAACAAAAACAACAACAAAAAATTGTCACAATTGGCTTTGTCATCTTCCAAATACTACTCTGTTTTTTTGACAGACCTAGCAATTGTTTTATTATTTAAGTTAGAAAAATTTATAACAAAATTTGATTCATTCTTTAAAGATTAACTATCTTTTAACAGCTGTACTAAAATTTCAAAATATTAAAAGAAATTTGCAAATATTGCAAAATATTTATTAAAACAACATACAAACATAAGAAGACCATTACAAAATAATACCATCATTTTAACGAAATTAAGAACACACGTGTTTTTAACGGTTTTTGTTTTGGCAAGTATTTCAAAATTTCTTGTATTAAAACTAGTTTAATGTTTTATAACTGAAACATGTTTAATAAAATCTGATTATCTGCTTTCAGGGAAAAAATAAATTTAAAATTATTTTGACATACTTTTTAATGCAATACATACGTTAAATTCATACTTCTCTTTTATTGTTTCAGTTTCTTTTAATAATTTTTTGCTTAATATGTGGTTTTGTTTTTAAACTTCAAATACTCCAGATAACATGAACATTTCCTGCCTTTTTACTTTAAATTTTCACACACACAATTATTATTTTAGGTAAGAAAATATGTAAGGGAATGTTCGCTAATGTGTTTTTTTTTTATAAAAAAAAACAATAAATTGGAATATTTCAATACAGCAGCTTATAGGCCAAGTCTTTGGGCTTTTTTTTTGTTGGCTATAGACCATTTTATTTTGGCAAATAATATAAAAAAGTTTTATAACGATTTTAAAAGCAATGCAAAAGGCTCATTTTAGCGAACATATTTGCTAAAGTGCGTCTTTAATAACCACTTTCTAAAAGCATATAAAATAGTTAGAAAATGATGTTAGTTAAGACGAAAAACAAAATTGAATTTAAATTTTTTTCAGCTGTTCTAGGGGTTCCATATGTAATATCAACATAATGATGAGATTATCTTATAGTTCGAACTTTTTTAATTGCGGCCAACAATCGAATTTTTTTGTTTTTGTGATCCATGTTGAAAATTTTTCTAACATACACTGATAGAAATTTGTGCGTAGTATTAATGAATTCCTTCATTAATCCAATGAATTCTTTCATAAAAAAGTCCCCAAAGAAACGTTTCATTGAGTCAATGAAAAGTGTTTCGTTATATCAATTTTAATGTATGGTTTCATTGACCCAATGAAAATTTCATAAAGTATATGAATTTTTTTTAATTAATCCTAGCCTAATCGTTATGAAAGTTTCATGTGTTTAATGAATAAAATTCATAGTTTGTATGAAATATTTTCGTTGATATTTAATAATTGGCACTTTTTATGATTATTTTAGCATAGCATTAATTTGGTGGTTATTGAGAAATTATCATTCGTTGATATTATTTATAAGTCCAATTTTAATTTATTTCTGTTTTTATTGTTTTATTTTTACAAAATCGTTCAATCTTTCTTTACATTTTTTATAATTTTTGTTAAAAGACGACATATTTTCTTATATATCGGTACAAAATATGTAATTTTTTATCGATCTGGCTTGGAATTCTGTAGAACGATCGACGATTATAGGCCACTTTTTGTAGTTAATTAGATAAAAATGTTAAATAATGTTAACAATGTTGTTAAAAACAAAAATTTATTATCGTTTAGCATAGCGTTGTTGTGTAACATCGTCAAAACTATATCGTTTTTCTTAGAGAATCTGTTCCCTGGAATTTAGTGACCAACTATTCAAATTCGTCAAAAACTGTTAGCTCAAGGCAAATTTAATAAAAAAATTTATTTCTATCAAAGTTTTGTTTAATTCTGTTTAAAAGAAAATTTTCAGTTTTTTTTATTTCAAAATGATAGTACAAAATAAATTTTTTTCTTATTACAAGTCAAAATTTGTATTGAAAAAAATTTGAAAATTTTTCATTGATTTAATGAATTTTTTTTATGAAGTTATGAAAAACTCATAAACTATGTTAATGAAAAAAATACCAATATTAATAAATTTTCATTCAGTTAATGAAATTTTTCATTTAACCAATGAATCGATTTTAAGGAAATCGTTTCATTAATACTATGAAGGAAAATTCTATCAGTGTAGATAATAATAACACTGCGCAACTCGAAAAATAAAGCAAAAGTACCGGCCATTGATCCTAGTTTTTTCACTTAAGGGCCAGATTTTTCGCAAATTTGCATTCAAGTTGTGCATGTTTCAACGCAGTTTTTTATACATAAAATTTTAAAAATCAATTAATCAATTCTTAGTTTTTTATGATAAACACATAAAAGACCTTCATTAACATTCGGGTATCAAATTTGGTTAATAAATTTGCAGCATTAACAAGTAAATATGCTTTTCTTTCTGAGTTTTTACTATATTTTTTTTCCATCGATCAAAGCATTTTTGTGAATATATGCATGTATTTTGTGCATATATATATTTGCTTATAAGCAAAAAGACAAATCTGAACATTTATTTATTGTAAAAAAGAAAGAAAAAAGTGCGGTTTATGAAGAAAAACGCGAAATGTGCCTATATGGCAGCATAGCGAAAAAGGACTACAAAATTATGTGTACCAACAAAGTTTATATTTGCGAAAGTTATTTTAACAAAAACTCTCATTACAGTGAATGTCTACAAAATATTTTACGATTTAATTTTAATAATGTTCATATATTTGTATGAATTTTGAAATAAAATTTTAAAATATTTTGTAGACATTCACTGTAATGAGAGTGTTCGATAAAATAGCTTTTGCAAATATAATTTTTTTGGCTAAATTTTGGTACACATATTATTTACATGTTATACTTAAAGATGAACACATTGGTCGGCGTTTTTCGCTATGCTGTCATATACATTTTAGGCACATTTTCCGTTTTTCCCATTAAGCGCATTTTTTTTCTTTTGTACACGAAATAATTGTTAGGATTTGTATTTTTGTTATGCATAAGAATGCTTTGATCGATGGCAAAATGGAATGATAAAATGATAAATGGTAATATGTATATAGCAAAAACTGCACAATTATTAACCAAATTTGATACCCGAATGTTAGTGGAGGTTTTTTGTGTATTTAAAATAGAAAATTATGATAAAATATTTTATTTTAAAAATGTTATGTATAAAAACTGCTCTAAAACATGCCCATAAGTGAAAACGGCATTAAAATCAGCTTGGCCGAAATATTTAGGATCAATGGTCGGTACTATTGTTTTCAATTTTAGGGGTCAATTTTTTAGCGCAATATATATAATTGAATAAATGCGTAAAAACAATTAAAAAAAATACTAAAACTTTGAAACCCATCAAAAAATTAAGAAATAAGGAATTTCATCAGTGGCTCACTTTAGCGAAAAAGGTATTACATTAGCAAACATTGTGAAAATTTAATTTTAGAAATTATTTCCTTAATTATTAATTATTTAATAGATTATTTTTATGTGCATAAAATTCTTACTGTTTGCAAAAATATGATTATGAAAATTACTTAAAGCTCTTTTTTTATTTCGTTTTTATGTAAATGAAAAATTACACTTTAAGTTGCCCTTTTGGCAACTACAAAATAACACGAGGAAAAATGTGTGCTTTCACATCGAAACTTTTTTAAAATAGAAATAGCTTAAAATAAATTTGAAGACAGTTTTGATATTTTCATTTAACAACACGTTCAAAACGAATGGCTCACTTTAGCGATAGGGTCACATTAGCGAACATTCCCTTACTGTATTCCATATGAACGACAATTACTGCTACAGTACTGGTTGTTAATATGAGGAATATGATATTTTTTAGTTACTACTGCTACTCAAGTTGCGCATGCTCAGTCTTTCGTATGTGAATGGAATTAATATAAAATTTTCATTTAGTTATTTTTAATTTAAAACATGCTTATCTTAACATAAATATACATAAAAAATTACAGCAATTATATGTGGGACATTCAAGAGACAGGTTAGATAAATATTTACAAAAAAATATGTGGGTGCTGGCACTTGAAATTCTCATGAGGAATGAAGAAAGTTATTTATTAGTTCAATGAAAACTACATACTTTACATATGTATATATTTAAAGATGATTTGTCATTTTAAAACAAACATATTTAAAAAAAAATATATTTTGTGAATCGTTTTAA
This sequence comes from Delia radicum, assembly GCA_021234595.1. Classification (NCBI taxonomy): domain Eukaryota; kingdom Metazoa; phylum Arthropoda; class Insecta; order Diptera; family Anthomyiidae; genus Delia; species Delia radicum. The sequence goes on along the minus strand of CM037852.1, from coordinate 227,150,750 downwards.
GTAAATATTTTCAAGGAATATATAAACTAAAATCAAGTTGCAGATGTTTTTGTTTGTTTTTATTTCTGAAAGGACTTTCCATTTAATCAGGGGTACCTTATAATCTGCAATAAATTTTAAAACAAAAAAATTATTTTGTTTTTTAGTTTATTCGATTTTAACAATGATTTTTTTTTGGATAAATGTGATATATCGAGTTTTATTGTACACGAGCTTAAAAGCCCGGTAAATCGTTACCTGTTGTTTTAAACGCATATCGGAAGAAAATTAAATTATTTATTTCACAAAACATTTCTCCCTAAATAAGTTCGTTTAACCTTTTGTAGTGGACGTTTCAGTTTCAATTTCAAGTTTCAGTTTTCTACCTTAGAGGCTTTGCATAGGACATTTAATTATTTTAACTTTTCTCTTTTAAACCCGTATTTTAACAAGATTTTATCACAATTCCAAAAAGTCCTACTTCAGTGCGTCTCCAGATACCTTAAGAAATGAGACGTTAAAGAAGAAACTTTAGTTAAAAATCCAAGTTTAAGTATTCGACCTATTTGAAAACCCGATTTTCAAATACTTACCCAGTAAAATAGTAAAATCCAAATAACTGGTTGCAGAGCAACTTATACTGCATTGTAACAGATTCTAATTTCTGTTCTGCAACTGGTTCTTTTTATATGGAGTTTGTCCCATTTGCAATAGGTTTTTTACCTCCAAACAAGAACATGTTGCCCTAGAACCGGTTCTAGAACCAGTTATAGAACTGGTTCTGGGACAGTAACGCCTTACATTTCGACTAACAGGAACCTGTTCTAGAACCGGTTACATGTAACCGGTGGTAAAAGAAGTTGTTCTATACGCATTTAAAAAAAAACGCATTTTTTAAAAACCGGTTTTCGGTTTTTTAAATTAAAAACCGGTTCGAATAAACGTTTTTCGGCTTTTTTAAATCGCTTTGTATTGTAGAAAAACTAAACTTATTTATATCCCTTCTAAAGATCTTAAATAAAAGAAGCCTTGGGCAAATATAAAAGTTTTGTCATCATAAATTCAAAAAATTATTAATTTACAACGTGAGAAAAAATAATGCAATGTCTTGCGAATCATTTGGGTCTATAAATCGAACTGATTTAATTTTAAAAGATAACCATAGTTATAGACTTTTTCGACTAAACTAATTTTGAAGAAAATTTAAGTTGTAAAGGTATATTTGGCTAACATCCATGGATGTGGATTCAATCCCTCTCATCAAAATTGTTGGGCTCTTTCGTGAAAACCCTTCTGAACTAATATCAGAAAAGACAAAAAAGCAACATTAAATGTAAAAAAAAAAAAAATATTGCAAAAAATCAAAAGTAAAAAAACACAAAAAATATTTTAGGTCAGAAAATCTTTAAAAAAGCACTTAAAAGCTCATAAATCTTAAGAAAAATTTTTTTAAGCATAAAATCAGAAAATCTAAAAAAGGACAAATGTGCAAAAAACATAATGAACAAAGTGTCACTGAGACAATTAACGGCATGATATTAATGAATTTTAGCACTCAAGCTGCGCTGGAACTCATCCATTGAAACTTTTCATTAAATCAATGCAAGTTTTCATAAATTTTATGAAAAATGTCATTATATTTATTAAAAGTTTGGTTCACGCAATGAAGAAACTTCATTAAAAATTAGTGACGTATGAAGCTTTTTATTAAATTAAAATAATTTTTAGTTCACTTTGTGATGAAAAGTTTCATTAGTTTAGTAAAAATATTTTTTATTTTTTTTATTCGAAATTCTCCCTGTGCAATTTGTCTTCTCAGAAATTGAGAAAACTCTTGCAAATTATTCGAAAAAAAAATTAGTTTCTCTGAAATTTTCAAATTGAAAAATATTTTAAAACTACGAATTATTCGAGACGAAAAACCTCCTTTCTCAAATAACCCGAACCCGACTTTTTTCAAAACCCTGATTTTAAAAACCAGAAAACTTAAAAAAACCGGTCTATCGAATAATTCGGACACCGGTTTTGACAACTCTAAAGACTTCATTCCAAATTTAAAGTTCCTAGCCCGTTTAAGTTTCTAAAAATCCCGTCTCAGCGAAGACGAATCTAAACGAAATACTTAATTCCAAGCATTATCAATTTAGCTTGGTGAGAGACTTTTCCCCTTCAACAGAAGGTCCACTTCCGGATGTCGAAGCATAGTAATGAGCCCACATACCATATTTTAGGTCCCTCGCATTAGCCGTTTGGTCAGGCAGTCATGGTAGAGATTTTCCCCTTTATGCCCTGCCCTCCCTTAGAAATTTACAAAAATCTAGTCTAATATGATGACTTTTCCCTTTTTCGATCCTCCGTATAAGGTATTCCCAAAAATCTCATCAAGCGGATGTGTACACGTGATTTAAACCAACATACCAAATTTTAAGGTTCTTGCTTAAGCAGTTTGTCGTCGCCGCCTAGGGGGAGAATTTAACAATTCATGCCACTTTTCCTAGTAATTTTTAAAAATCCCACCTAAGCGGATGTCTGCATAAGATAAAGAACCCACATACCATGTTTTAAGTTCCTAGCTTTAGAGGTCTGGACAGGCCGCCAAGGGATACACCTTTATTCTGCATGCCCCTCCCTGAAGAAATTTACAAAAAGCCCATCTAAGATCCCCTCTCCGTTGTTATTTCCAAAAATTTCGGATGTCAACGCGGGATACCAAGTTTCAAGTTCCTCACTTAAGCGGTTTGTCGAGGACTCCAAGTAGCCGAATTTTTGTTGCCTTTATATCATCATATCTTATCACTACACACTGGTTGCACTTGTATGAAGGAGAGCGACAAAAATAGTTAGAATTAAGATATCATCTTGAAATTTACACAGTATATTTCTGATGATATAAAAACGAAATCCTGATTAAATGGGCGTGGTCGCTTGCTCCCACCGCCCATTTTATATATTTCTGTTAATAAGATATTCATTAAAACGTATGTATGTTTTTCGGCATAGGCAATTAAGCACTTTATTGTTATAAAATTAGAGATAACAAACACATATTTCAAAAATGTTTAAAAATATAAAAAAAAAATATTTCATATGTACCTAAAAAAATTGTGTTTTTAAATTTGCTACTCTTGCAGCAATTCAATTGCAGATTTTAATAACGTACTTTTCTTTTTACATGGCAATTTTCGCTGACCTGAAATGAATGGATCTGAACTCAGCAATAACATGTTTAATAAATCCGTGTTTGTTGCAATTCTAGAAATTTTCCGAGTGTGTTGGAGCCTATACCTTTTAATATCTTTATTTTTGGCCTCCGCAGCTTCCTCTGAAAGCTCTCCAATTGATACTATAGCGTCGTCAATTACTTCAGAAGCTTGCAGTAGGATCTTGTGTACTGAAGGTGGGAGATAGAACCAAGGGTATTTCTGTATAAGCCCTTTAGCAGTATCAAGCGCGAATTTTTTAAATTTATCATTGTTTATTTTGTAGCCTGATGACATTGCTTGCAGTAATGTTGCACATCTGGTTATGTGGTCTTCATCAACGCCAGTTATTTCAGCAGCCAAACCAGGATTACTAAAAAATCGTCTTGCGGTGTTACCGTCATTTGACGACCCACTTCCTCCTGGTTTAGGCTTGTCAACTAACAAACCCATCTGAGATCTAAACTTGCTTTGAATTTCTCTTTTTCTTTCCATAAATTTATTCTTTTCATCTTTTGACCTAATTTGCCATTTATTTAGACCTATTCTATAAGCAACGTGAATGAAATACTCGAAAAAGCGTTTCAACTATTAGTGCAAGAACTTCAGCAACATTTAATTCTGAACAAATTTGTGATGGTTCTGAATATACACCACGTAAGGCATCCGCTGCAGTCACATCGGTTTCTGCCAAGCTTGCTAATCTACGTTGTTTGGTTCTCTTAGAGGAACTTGAAAAATCAGATGTAGGGAGTCCACGTTTATTACCTTTTAATGCTTCTTCTTTAGGTGAAGAAGATATGGTGTTCAGTCTTAAAGAAACGACTTCTTTGGTATTCAGCCAGTCAGACTGATTTTTTAAAACCAGTGATTTTATGCGATTATTTTTTTTTTTGCAAATGTAAACCATTCTGTCGCATAAATATTGGACACGTTTCAATAATTCAGAAAACGCACGTTCCTCGAATTCAAAATCAATGTATTTGACAACACTTGCTGGGCTTTCATCGAATTCGAACATTTTTTAGAGCACCAAATCTCGAAAACTGACAGGCGAGAAAATATGCATTGATGGGATGTTTCTATATAAAAAAAGTACAAAATACCTTTCAATAACAACAAAAATATCACTCTGATTAAATCAAACAACATTCGTTACATATACTGAAAAAACATTAAACACAGAGGTTGAGTTAGTATATTCAATATATAAAAAAAAGATGCAAATTCATGCACCTGAATAAAACATAATCTTAAACTGAATACATCTGTTAACATTTACAAAATAATTCGGTTAGTCAGATGGAGTCTGAAACTATTTAAAACTCTATGTAATTTTTACGTAAATTAGCAAACCATGTAGAAAAAAGTACTTCTTCAAAATCTGTATTTTACTAAAACAACAACACAATTTATAAACTTATTTTTTCTTAAAGACAATGCCAATACCATTTACATTAATTTCCATTTTTAATAATTTTAGTAAGCACTTTAATAAACTTTATTTTAACAATTGAAGTTTCACTTTGTTTTCTTTGTTCTTTTAATCAACTTTTTACTTCTATGAATATTCACACTTTAGTTGTTTATATTTCAAAACTACCGTTAGAAATTATCAAAACAAATTAAGAAGTGGGAAATTGGATGACATTAGAGCCTATTTAATTTGCTAAAACTCCAATATATTAAGACAACTTTTTTTATTTTTGTCGTATGGGCGCAACCACTGTGCACTAGTAAGAAAGGACTAATAATTGGAATAATTTTGTTACATCTTTGGATGTTGGTTAAAAAAAAAACTCCCTAAAGGAGTAATGGAAGTTTAGAAGTTGTTCCATTTTTTTTTCTTTGGCGTAATTTTAAGGATCCGATTTGAATAAATTTTCTAATTAAATCCAAATATTTCCTGATAAACATTTCAAATTAAAATATAAATATATGTAATTTATTTTATGATAACCACAATAAGAAAAGATTAATTCTATCAAACCTCATTCTCGAAAACCTCAAGTTATATTTAACAATTTTAAACCCATTGTCATTTTTATTTTATTCATTCCTTATTAATGAATAACATTTTGTTGTGCATATAAAAAAGGTTCTATTTGTGTTACAATATTTATATTATTGGAGTAGTCATGGTAACTTGAATTATTTACCAAACAAAATATCAGTATGTATACCTAAAGTGGTTGGTAGTTTCGCGAAAGTATTTTTTTTTTTTTTAAATGGAAACTATACAAATTGTTAAAATACGAGTAGTTATATATAATTGTTGTTTTTTTTTTTGGTGCACGAGAATTAAATAACTACAAATACATGCGTCATATATCCCAGCTTTTGCCAAGACTCAAATACTGTACACTTAAAAAAACTATATATATATGTTTTGTGTAGTAACATATTAATTCGTATATTATTTATGGTCCTTCGAAATAAATAAGAAAGAATTATTGTTATGCCATAGTTTGGAAATTTAACCGATATATTTTTTAAACTACTGAAATTAGCTTGAGTCTAATTTATGGTCCTTCGAAACATGCGTCATCAAGTACCCAAGTTTCTCAAGTATTATGCACTTTAGAAAAGATTTTATTTTCTGTGGCAACAATTCAGTCTGTATTTGTTTATGGTATTATTGTTATGCCATAGTTTGGAAATTTAACCGATATATTTATTAGCTTGAGTCTAATATATGGTCCTTCGAAACATGCGTCATGAAGTACCCAAGTTTCTCAAGTATTATGCACTCTAGAAAAGATTTTATTTTCAGTAGCAACAATTCAGTCAACAACAATTATGGTCCTTCGAAAAAAAAAATATTTGAATTATTGTTATGCCGTAGTTTTAAAATCTAACTGATATATTTTCCAAACATTTCTAACTAACATTGTTGTGGTTTATAGTCCTTCGAACAGCATATCGCACACCTAGTTCAAAAGTGACTGAACTCAAAATTTTAATTTTTCGGGTTTATATGCTTAAACTATACACAATATGCACTTGTTTGTCTATAAAAAATATCAGTGTATTTTGTTGTTGTTAACTGTTGCTAATAAACAGTTATGCATTTCTTTATGTTTCAATTGGTATAAAGTTGCAAATATTTTTTTTTCGATTTCTGAAATGTGAAAAATTGTGAGTTAAGTCACTTTTGAAGTAGGTGTGCGCCATATAAATGACATTTTTTAGTTTTAGCTTATTTTAAATTAAGATTAAAATATTTTTCTTAACAAGTTTTTTTCAAGTGTACTCTACACTTTGATAAATTGTAAAGAAACACCTAAATATGGTTAATTCGCAATTGAAATAAAAAAATAAAAAAACAGAATCGTAAGTATGAGTAACTCTTTGGTCATTGTCATTTAAATGAATTTATTGCTACTGATTCATAGGGACAAATAGATAAATCTAAACTAGGGTGTCCCGAATATGGCAATTTTTGGAATTGGTGGAAGGAATGCAGCTCAATCGATGCATATTAAAGAGCTGACTATGGGAAAACTAAGTAAAAAAAATTGAAATGAATATTCAGTTCCCTACCAGCATTTAAAGTTGCCGGTTTTAGTGCATTTTGATCAAAAAAACGTAAAGATTTTTTTCGAAATAGGGCTCAAAAGTTTCGTAATTTTTAGCTTATAAGTGGAAAAATATTTTTAAACTTTCTGTAGAGTAATTTTGGTTCACATATATTTAATACGCATCGACTGAGTGGCATTCCTAAATTTTTTTTTGTTCAGGACACCCTAATCTACACATAAAGTTTAAATAAAAATCCTATTGTTTAAAAAAATAAGTAAAAATAAACAATAGTTTCTTTAATAGGAGTTTTTTGTTTATGTTTTTAATAATGGAAAAGTAAAAAAAAAAAAAAAAAACATTTTGTTAAATGACAGCTGTCATTAAAATGTGTTTTTATTTTAATTTGTAACAAATATTTAAACCGCATTTATATTGTCCAATTCTCTAACACTCCATACATATAATTGTGTGTTTCCTTTTTCCATTCAAGTTAACTTTTGAGTTGCATGCAAAAGACCTCATTGTGAAAACCTCTCTATTTCTTGTATAATTTTCTTCTATTATATTTTTTTCTAATTTAAAATGGTTTTTGGTTTCTTTTGTTTCCTGTTGTAATGTTAATCATCTTATAAACATTTCTAGCACATGTCATACATATCTACAATGCAGACTCGTAATATTAGATGCAGTTGTGAACTAGAAAATAGCAGTAACAAGAAACACTTTAAGCAAAATATAGAATTGAAATTATTTTGAATAGGCTGAACCATAGATTACATAGATAACAAACTCTTCTTCTTCTTCTTTAATCAACAAACACATTTTTTCATACACATTCAAATATTTTTTGTATATGTATTATACCACCTATGTATGTCCAACACATTATCATGAGTGATGTGCACTGACAGCTAATGTCAAAGAATTTGCGATCTATAATCTATGGACTGAACCGAAAGTCTTTGAGAAGATGAATTATTCTACACTTATAATAATCCATACCCGATAAACAAATTATATGGAGCTTTATGTAGTTATATTAATTTCTATGTGACACTATATGTGACACTATATGTAATCTTATTTAATTTCATCCGAAATATGGGCCCATAGAATTGCATCTATTTGCATGGCTTTGGATCTAATCTGATGCAATTAGATAAATGTCCAGTGCAATTTTATCCGAATTATGGCCCGATAGAAATGTATTAGATTGTATCAGTTTCTATCTAATTGTATCAGTTTATATCTAAACTGATACAAATAGATGCAATAATATATAAATGAGACATGTTTGTATCCGGTTTATGATCTAATATAATTGTATATGATTGTATGGAAACTGATACATCTAAATATAAATGGATCTGTGTTTTAGTCTGGTAGAATTATATAATTGTGTGAAATATACACAATTTTATACAAATGTATGTTCATTCCATCATATCCGTTAAGTGTATAAAACATATTAAGAAAGATATTACTTGTTTGCAGTTTTTACAAAAGTTCCCGCATAAACCTCACTCTAATAAATTTCTGTTTAAATAGTAGGTAACTTTTTACCTACTATAATGTCTGTAAAATCACTGTAGGTGTGTACATTTAAAATAGTACACACTGAGTGCAAACAAAGTGTTTAAAATTAGAATAAAAGTACGTATGAAATATTCAGAAATACATATAACCATATTATGTTTGAAAGTGCATATTAAAATGCTTGCAAATACAAAGATATTGCGCATATTTACATATTAAATTTATGTTATTAAATAACCCAAAAATTTTGTATTAAACAAAAACAAAACTCAAAATAAATTCAATTATAACATCATTTGTTTCTTTTATTTATAAATCTGATATGTTTTTATATTAACAATCTTGGTTGTTCCTAAGGATTATTCAAGCTTCTTCTTTAGCCAATTTAACATTATTTAAGGATGGTATCAAGACATTTTCGAGCAACAATTATGATTGTGCACCATTAAGACCACTGATATCGGTTTCTTTCATACAAGGCTGCATACTGTTGATATTGAGACCACTGATTTCCCTGTGGATGAGAGAAGTTAATAATATAATAATTTTATAATTTGTACGAATTTGTATACAAACCTTCTAGTGTTCCGATACTGAGCAACAAATGCCGCTTAATGATTTGACATTATTGTTAATTTTTATTTATCGCGTTTTAATATTTTTTGTAATTTTTTGTTTAAAATTTTTTATTTTTCTTTCTTTTATTTATTCATAAATATTTTAAATGACAAATTCAGTTTTACTTTAAAGTGTAGTACAATTACACACTTTAGGCCTAACATTTGATTTTTAAGCACAAATTCTTAAATATGCACACATAATGTGTAATAGTAAATTAAAAATTATTATTAAATACATTTTATTTGTAATTTGGCAGACAAAAATGTGTATACAAGAATTTTACGCATTCAGGCATTATGCGTGATATTCCATAAAAACTTACATACTTTATAATAGTAAAATTACATAATAGTAAGTTTACAAGCATTTTTTAGAGTGGTTTTTAAATTTTTGGGGTGTCCAAAAAATGGACAATTTTACGTGAAAGTGCTCAAACAATACAATACGCATTGTTTGATTATGGAGTAAATAAATATCGAGAATATTTATATTTCGATACTCTTTTTTTTGAAATTTTGTACAAAATTGGTTTCTAGTAATGCTGATCATAGTTTTGGAAAAATATTTATAAAATTTGCATAGTTAATTTTGGTACACTACAAACTTTTAAACCCAACTTTGTCCAATAATTTTAAACTCACTACGAACGCCGTGGGTAGCAACTATAAATACATTAAAAAAAATTTAGTTTTTATTCATAATCAGCTCAATACCTATCGTTTGGGTACGTGAAGGAATTCGCAATTTTTTTAATTTTTTATATTTTTTTTAAAAATTACATTTTTTTGGTATTTAACGATATATCTTTACAAATAACTACACACAGAGAAAAATTTTGCTGTTTGCCAACTGAAATTCGATTATTTTGACTCAAATTCGGTTATTACGAATTTAAGTCGGTTGGTACAACTTAACATTAGTTTTCACAACAAAGTTCGGCTAATTCAACTGAATTGTAGTTGCAACGAACAAAATATTAAGAAATCGAATGTAAATATCGCTGTACTAACTGAATTTTTGAGTTACCATTAAAATAAACTTTTAAATTCGGTTGGCACTTTATTTCTCTGTGTGTATAAATAGGTCAATAGGTTCGTTGATTGCTCTCTTCAAACGAATCAATTGTGTTCGGTACAGGTCCCCTGTGATCGTCTGACCCGATTTCAACAGCTCATAATACAAAACAACCTTCTGATTTCACCAAATACAGAGCATTACCTTGGCGCCATGGATATTCGGCTTCGGCGTTGATTTGGTTGGTTGGCTGGGCTTTACATATGACTTTTTTGAGTTGGTGCATGTTAACCGCAAGCTTCTACCAACAATAGATAACTTTCAGCAGCCGTTTTCTTCAAAAGAAAGAAGATTGTCAGACTTCCCCGCAAAACATCTTTTTTAGGCACAAAATTCGACATTATTATAGCGATAGAAAAAAATGTGTGCTTTACACATTGGCGTCTATCGAATACTGAATTATAATGACAGATGTTTACCCTCCAAAATACCATATTAGGTATTATTGACACAAACCATATGTAACAGTTATGCCATATGTTGTCCAAATCGACATTATTAACTTGTATACCTAATATATACACAGAAAAAACTAATAACGGGTTTCAATTAAAAAATTTATTAAATCAATTAATATTTTAATTGGTATTGCGCCTATCAAGGCAATGATACTATCAATTAAACCTTTTATTAAAATTAAGAAGGAACAAAAAGTTATAAATGCCTTCTACAAAAAAAATATGATACTTACAAAAAAAGTGTGTGATCTATACGTTGGTATGTGTGTTTTTGCAATGCTGAGTCTGTTTGTGTGTGTGCTTGTTTCGTTTGTTAACTTCAAATGTATTTGGTATTTTATACTGAAAATTTTCTATTTATGCATACAGTGTATGAAAAAATAATATGATAATTGCGTCTAAAATAAAATATGTACACAGAAAAAAAAAATTGCGCCAAGTAAACATTTTGTTGAATAAAAAAAAATAATCAATTACTTTTTTAATTGATTCAATTAAAAAGTAATCAATATTTTTGTTTATTTAAAGTAATCAATATTATTTAAAATATTGATTACTTTTTAATTGAGTCAATTAAAAAAGTAATTGAGTCAATTAAAAAAGTAATTGATTATGTTTTTTTTATTCAACAAAATGTTTACTTGGTGCAATTTAAGAAATATTTTTTTGTGTGTATTTATATGTTTAAAAGTCAATAAAAATATTTATTGATTCAATTAAATATTTGTTTAGAAACAAATTAAATTAAATTCAAATCAAATCTTTAATTAAATATTTTAGGTTGATAATTTTTTCTGTGTATAATCTTGAATTGCAATATTATTATTTTATTCGTACATAATTAGATTAACCATATAAAGTTGTATAAATCATATACGATTATATATTGGTCGATATGTAATAAGATGTAACTGTGTAATATATGGCGTCGTATTAAAAAATGTAAAGGAAAAAATTTTATATATAAACATTAGGGTGTCCCTTAAAAATAGATTTGTCATTACACAAATAATCTTGAAGTCATAATTTAAATTAAGTTTCATGGGCCTTTTTTGTCCCCCGGCCACTAACTATTAAATATTTTTTTTTGAATAAAATTAAATGTAATTATAGTCTTATCAAATCTAAGTGATATTTTTCCGAAAATATTAAATGTGTTATTCTGTAAATTTCGTAGTGAGTGTTTTTTTTTAGCCAAAAGTGTAAAAATTAACCCTATATTTTTCAAGTTCAATAAAATAATATTTTTTATCAAGTTGAGATTTTTTCTTATCAATTTAAAAGCTTTACAATTTTATAATCATAATTAAAATTAAGTTTCATGGGTCTTTTTTGTCCCCAGGCCACTAAGGGTTAAACTTTTTTAAAATAACAATAAAATTATCTTTATCTAGTCTTATCTAGTCTTAATAAATTTAAGCGACATTTTTCAGAAAATGAGTTAAACTTTGATGAAAACAATAAAATTTTGTAAAATTTTTTTTACAAAATAAGCTATTTTCATAAAATGTCCTGGAAAGGAGTCGCTCCAAATATAAACTCTAATTATAATTTTTTTAATTTATTTTTTTTTTTTTGTTTAATAACTACTATTATATTATATAAATGGCAATATACATCTGTAAATTAGGCATTTTAAAAAACCATTTTGGATGAAGTTATATATTAAATAGACAATTGAAGTAAAAAGTAAATTTTTTCGAAATTTCGAATTTTGATAATTTTTAATAATAACACACATTTTCCAAAATGGGACATTTTCGACCGTCTTGCGGCACGGGTTTACGTTTTCCAAAAAAAAAATCTATTTCTCTCATGTGGAATCATTTGCAATAAAACATTTGAAAAAAAATCGAAAAATCGTCATTTTAATTGACATCCTAATAAACATGTATAAACATATGCATTTACATATAATAGCATGCAATAACATATATATTTATATAAAATGATGCATGATTAAATGTAAATGTTTTTACGCGGGTACTTAAAGATACAAAAAAAATATCAAAATAACCAATACTTTCGTAAAATTTGTTTATGTTACGAAAGTTTTTGTAGTTTTGACAATAATTTCATATTTTAAACACAATTCGATTAACAATTTTCGAAACTCTTAAATCAAATTGAAATGTTTGCGTACAATTTGCTCTTTTTTGTCCTCAACTGTTTCACGGTATACAATATCAATTGCATATAAATGTAGGTATGACTCTATTGTTTTTTCTAGGTTTCTATTACATTTTGTAAAATAAAGAAAAGAACAAACTACATTTCTACCTACCAGATCTTACGCACGTTCTACAGATATGTTTATTTCTTGTATTTCTTGACATTTGCTTAAAAATAAAATATATATATATATATGTTTTACAAAAAAAAAAAAAAACCTTTTAACATTGACATAAAGCATTGTATTTATTGAATTTTCAAGATTAACTATAGAAAATAAAAGTCAATATTTAAATACTAATTAACAATAGAATTTACTAAACCAAAGATAGGTGTTTATTCTAAAAAATCGACCAAAGGTGTTAATGATCTGTGGTTTTAAGCATTAAAATATATTTTGAGGTGTGTAAACAACACCGCATTTCTATAATTTTTAACCAAAATATTAATGAATAAACGTTTCTTATTAAATATTTGTTAAAAGTAAAATTAAAAAAAAAATGTTAATTGATTCGTTTAAGGATCTAATTTAATGTTTAAACCGATTTAATAATAGTTAAAGATGAATCAATTGCATTAAATCAGTAAAAAAAAATAATTAGATCAATTAATGCTCTAATTAAACCGAATAATTGTTTCATTAATTTCATTTCATTAATTAATATTTTGGGCTGGCCGCCAATGTTTATACTTTTCTCCTTTATGCCCTGCACGAAGGAATATCCGAAGGAAATCCTGTGTATACGAATTTCTACTTTTGGTTAGGAATCCATAAAATAAATTTCAAATTCCTCGCTTTAGTGATCAGGCCGCCAAGGGGAAGACTTTTCAGCTTTTTGCCCTCCCCTCAAAAAATTTAAAAAAAACCCCGTCTTAACAGATGTCTACTTGTTATAAGACACCCACATACCAAATATCAATTTCCTGGCTTTAGTGATTTGGCTAGGCCGTCATGGGGGAGACTTTTGACTTTTCTACTCCTCCCCGTATAAATTTCCAAAAATCCCGCAGTAGACATCAAGTCTACTTGCAATAAGAAACCCACATACCAAATTTCAAGTTCCTCGCTTTATTGGTTGGCCAGGCCGCCAAGCAGGAGATTTCTACTTTTTGCCCTCCCCGTAGGAACTTTCAAAAATCCCCTATCTACAGATGTCTACTCCTGATGTGGAGCCCACATAACACATACCAAATATCAAGTTCCTATCTTAAACGGTTTAGCCAGGCCGCTAGGGGGGAGTATTTTCCCTCATTTAAGCCGTATTTTACTATCTTCCTGTCCATAAAAATGCCGTAGCAGGGTGCTAGATTATATCCGAATTAACACATATAAGTTTTAAATCCTAGCTCCAGCCGTATATTCTGGGCGATGTTGAGTTAGTCAGTGAGTGAAAAACGTTATTAAATACACCAGTTGATACACTCATAGTAATAAACCTGTAAAAATAGCAAAAAAAAAACTACTAAAAAATAGTTAAAAATGACGTTGCACAAAAAACTAGTAAAATTAGCAGATTTTTGATTTGCTAAATATTGATAAAATAAGACCAGCAAAAAAAAATCTGCTGACTTTACAAAATTTTAGTTATATTTAAGTAGAATTTCAGTTAGTTTAAAATTGCAATTTACCCTGCTCAAATTAGCAAAAACTTGTAATAAAACTAAACTAAACTAAACTAACACTATTTTGCTAAAATCAACAAAAATTATTGTATTATTTTTATTCGCATTAAAAAAAAAAAATTAAATATGTAGCAAATTTGTTGCTAATTTTAGCTGATAAATTTGTTATTTTCAATTATCTACAATTTAGCTCACATATAACTAAATATTTGTAGATTAAATAACTATATTAATTTTTGTGATTCTTATCTTACCAATAATTAGCAAAAAAAAAAAATCTTCTAATTTGAGCAGTTTTTTCTGCAACGTAATTTTAAAAAAAAATTTTATAACTAATTTTAATTTCAGCAAAAAAGTTTACTAATTTTGTTGGAGTAGTCAACCTATTTAGTTTGATCGATTGGGTGTATTAAATTGTTCCGATATTCGTAGTCTTTCGGTTTTTATGCAACTTTTCCAGAAAAGCTGTTCCCCCCATATATCAAATAATTCAAAAACGTGGCCAATCTTGGTATATAATATAGGCAATATGGGTATAACAATTTTGGTTTTCTTGAGTATTATAACTCTGTGCACAAACAAATTTTATTTTCCTAAATTTCCGACATGTTTTCATACAAAAATAAATAAATTTTACTCCAAACGGTTCAACCCTTAAACATGAGGCTTTTTTTGCTCCTTTACAAAATATGCAAAGACCCGGGATCGGGTCGGGATACCTGCCTTGTAAGTGGAATATTCAAAATTCAAAAACATGAGATTATAGACTCTGGACATTTTTTGGCTATGGATAATTTTCTTGTGTCAACTAAGATAAAAACCTTATACCACATTTTTCTAAACCTCTCAAATGGGCCACAATACCGAACAAACAAGGTACTACATTCGCAAAAATAATGAAAAACTAATTTTTAAAGTTTTTTCTTATTTATTATTTTTTTATGGAATCAATTGGTTTTAGTAAAATTGTGAATAAAATGTTTAGCTTTTTGCAAAAATCCGACTTGGAAAATTCTTTAAAACTTGTTTGTTATTTACTTTTATGTTAACGATACATTACAATTTATGTTAACGAAACATTACAATTTATGTTGCATTTTTTTGCAATGACACAATAAAACCAGGAAAATCTATGGATGGTAACCGATTCGATGCTTGTTACGGTAGGGGTAACGCTATTTTCTTTTACTTCGGTATCGGTATTTTTGGGTATTTTTTGCCTCATTATGCCAGAATTCCAATGACTGGCAAGTTTATTATCGAACTTCGGGAAAATATATCTATTTGCAACCCCAAGTAAAACACTTAATATATAATTATATGCATTTATATGTAATTATATATACTTATATATGGGATCATATACAATGAGATATAATTATATCTGCTGTTAATTATTAGAAATTTTGTTTATATGGTCCAATATAAAATGATATATAATTATATATGGTCCAATATATAATTATGTCAGCCTTAAATAATTATATCTAATTTAATATAATTTAATATAATTATATGTGCCCATCGGATATAATTATATCTGACTGCATCAGATTTTAAAGAATTATATATAATGATATCTAATTATATCCACCAAATTGATATGGCTTATTTGGGACGATTTTTTTTATCTTGTCAGATTATTTCGGTAACGGTATTTTAATGATAACGCTATTTTTATTATTTCGGTAGCCTTAATTTAGCGTAACGGTATTTCAGTTATTTTGGTAACGGTATTTTAGGGATATTGGTATTTAAGTTATATCGGTACCGATATTTTACGGAAACAATATTTCAATTATTTCGGTAACGATATTCAGTTCAAAGGGTTTTGAATCGACAACTATATTTTAGCGGTATTGCCTGCCATCCCTGGGAAAAACGTGTACATTCACGTCGAACCTTTTTTAAATAGAAATATTTTAATTAAAGCAATACATTTTTTAATTGCATTAATTAACAATTTAATTTAGTTAACAATTTAATTCGATCAATTAATACATTAATCGAATCGATAATAATTTTAATTGTCTAGAATAAAAATTTGATTAAATCAGATAAAATTTTAATTAAACTTGTAGTTATTAGAATATATAACTAAAATTTAATTAATTTAATAAAACTTTAACCAAACCAATGAAAGATTTAGTTGCATCAATAAACATTTTAATTTAATCAATTAATATTTTAATTAAATCAATTGACAATTTTGTTAAATTAATTAAAATTTGAATTATCTACTTTTAACCCATTAATGCCTGACCCCCGATTCCATTGTCCAATATCGATGAAATTTCACACATTCTTTACTAAAGGTTTTGGAAGTTATTTGATATAATTTTCTTTTCGATTTCCCATACTTGGGACTTATGAATTAACCACTGATATAAAATAATTTCTCTGTGGTTTTTTAATTAAATTATTTTGTTATGATCTTTCATGTAAAACTCTTCATTTTTACTTGAAAATAATCGATATTTCAAGCAAGGGTACTTCATAAAATTGTAAAATACGTATTTTAATGGTCATGTCATGAAATCATACCTGTAGCCCAAGTGAGTGGTCCTACCCAGCTACAAATTTTTGCACTTTAAAGAATATCTAACACTATTAGCCAACAATAAAGTTTTCCGATGTGTCGCTTCTCCAATTTTTCAGAGGCAATTTCAATTCTTTCTTTCAATTTTTCAGAATATGTAAATTTGCAGACAATTGAACAGATAATTACCAACCCCCAATTTTACACCAACATTTTCCTAAAGTATTTTAATCCTTTCTCCACCTACCTGTAAAAATCAATTTAGCTATAATTTTTTTAAGATGGCTCCTTTTTGGGTATTTAAATACCCAATACGCAGGAATGGGTTAATGCTTCTTATTAAAAATATACAAAAATTCACTTTATTTTCCCATACTTAATACAATTGTTCAGCTAAAACTTTAAAATTCTTAAAATCTTCTAAGGCAAATTTAAATATGTTTGTCTCATTATATAATCAAAGCACATTTATGTATCTTATTAAAACTGTCTTTTATAACAGAATTAACTATTTTGAACTCATATTTGATTTTAACCAAGAATTATATAGTAGTTGAGCTGTCAGTTTCTTTTTTTTTTTTGTTTAAATTAAATATGCGGGTGGGGGTTTGTTGAACCAAGCCTAAAACATTTATTTTTTTACTTAACTCAACAAAGACTTAATCACTTAATACCACATTTTTTTTTGTGATTTGAAAAACTAAACAAAAAATAATGTTTATAAAAGTAAACAACATTAAATAATTATGATTTTATGGTAAGTAATTGCCACAATTTACGTGGGAAATTAAACAAAAAAATCCACTGAAACTTTGAAGTCTAAAGGTCAAGGTAAAATAAATGACATTTACAAGATTTATTTTTAAGTAAACATATTAAAAACTACACTCAGGGAAAAAAGTTTCATTATATTGATGATAGTATTTCATAAATCGTTTTTTCATCAATTCATAATTTTTATGAAGTTTTCATAAATATGATGAATAGTTTCATAAACATTTATGACAAATGTTTCAAAGACCTTCATCATTTTATAAAAAAGCTTCATAAAATTTGTGAAAATAAACTTTATCGTTTTTATTGAAATTTTTATTTATTACTTGAAATTTAGAAAATATTATTTGCAATTTAGACTTTTTAAAACTTAAAAACTGTAATTCTGAAACGTCAATAAAATGTTATTTAATGTGTTCTAAATTTTAAATAGGATTTTTTAAATATAATATGAAATATTTATGAAACTGATTCATCCAATTTATGAAATATTTCATAGCATTTAAGAAGCATTTCATAAAAAGTTATAAAATTTCTTCATCATATTTGTGAAACATTTCATAAATATGAAGAAGCTTGTCATTAATTTGCCCTTTTATGTAACAGCTTCATCATATTTATGTAGTGTTACATTGAACGAAAACCAATGAAGTTTTTCATCATATTTATGAAGTTTTTTTTTTATAAATATTATGAAACTTTTTCCGTGAGTGCATAGTACTATTTAATTTAATATAGTGGTAGGTATTTATTACAAACATGTGTGCTATAAATTACAAATGCGATTAAATTTAAACATTGTTTAGTTTCAAGTGTAGAAACAATTGAATTAGTTGTAAATTAACATATTTATATATGGCTATATAATAACAACTACCGGTGTTGCATTAGCCATAATTATTTAACACGTATATGAGAAAACAAAATCCATGCAAATCTAGAGCGTTATTCAAGCTACTAAATCATAGTTAAATTGTAAGCGTTGTTATACCCTCCATCCCACTGTATCAATCCATATCAAAAACAAAGATTAAGGGAATGAGCCCCATAAAATTTGAATGTGTAGAGGGACAACATTTTCATCATATTGATGATATTGTTTCATAAATCGTTTGTCGTCAGTTATTCATCATATTAAGGAAGATTTCATAAATATGATGAAAAGTTTCATAAAAATTAATGACAACTGCTCCATAGACCTTCATCATTTCATAAAAAAAAAAGTTTCATAAACTTTGTGAAAGTAAAATGTTGCTTTTTATTGAAATTTTTATTTGAAATTTCCCGAATTTTTTGAAATTACTCAAAACAACACAAGCTTCGAATTGCATGACATATAATTTCACTTCAATTTCGATAGGAACAAAATGAAATCCATTTGAAATCACTTTTTTGAAATTGGGAACCCAAAAGAGGTGAATATTTTCATTTTCACTCAAAAATTAAATACAGAACGAAGCTGTATATTTCAAAAATTAAAAAAAAATTTCAAGTTAAAAAGTATAACTTTAAAATTCTTATGAGTTCGCCGTAAAATAATCGCAAAATTATTGACGCAACAAAAAACCATATTCGAAAATTTCAACGGTTTATTTCTTCGAGAATAAAAAAAAATATATAAACAATTTAAAAAACATTTTTAAGGGAAAATAATACTTCGAGATTCTAACGAATTCGCCGTAAAATAAAAGCAAAATGTATCGAAAATTGTATTTTTTGCTTTATTAGTGAAACTTCCATGCCAATGAATTTCAACTGACAATTTCACAAAGAACATACAAAGGTTTAAGTTGAATTTTTAAGATATAACACATTTTGTGAACAAATCCTAATAAGCTATGTTTACAGTGTCCTAAATATAGCGAAAACCCGTTTTTTTATCTGAAACCCCTAATGCGATTTAGAAATTCTGTGGTCAGAATTTAGAATAGTGTACTCTGATATCGAGGTTAGAAAATTTGTTGGCATTTTTTACTCTCATCTATTTTAGACAACTTTTCAACATGGAACACTACAAAACAAATATCGATTGTTAACCGCAATTAAAAAAGTTAAAATTATGTATAGTTATATATATTATATAATATATATAATATATATAATATAATATATATAATATAATATATATAATATAATATATAAAATATAATATATATAATATAATATATATAATATAATATATATTATAATATATATATATATATAAAGGGTCCGCCAAATAACTTTTTTTTTTTGAAAATGCTATAAAAAAAGTACTGAATATTTTCTCAAATTTCTTTTTTATTTGAAAGTACAATCCTTCCGGTTAATAATGGAAAATAATTTCATTAAAATGGCTGCCTCGGCTGGCCATGCAGTATGAGCTTCATCTGAAAAGATGATTTTTTTAGCAAAATCGGCATCGAAAAAAAAACGTTATATGGCGGACCCTTTATATAATTTCACAAATAAGACATAAAGGAATAAGCTGCATTTTAAACAAATCCTGATACGCTATGATATAGTGTCCTAAATATAGTGAATTAGATTTAGAATCCGTATCTGTGGTCAGATTCGGATTAATCCCAACTAAAACATTTAGAATAGTGTACTCTGGTATCGAGGTTAGAAAATTTGTTGGGCATTGTTATTCTTGTCTATTTTGGACAATTTTTCAACATGGAACACTACAAAAAAAATATAGGTTGTTAACCGCAGTTAAAAAAGTTAGAATTATAAGCACAGAGTTCTGTTGCTATTACATATGGTATACTCTACAGCAGCTTTAAACGATACATAAAACGTTTTATTGAGCAAAATTTAAATGCATTTTAAATTTACTTCTAATTTTTTTCGGTTTAACATAATTTTCAAACTATTTTTTGTTTGTTACCGTTTTGCAAAGTTTTTATTAATTTCTCACTTTAGCAAACATGTTCGCTAATGTTGGTCTATTGAGTTGTTTTAAAAATCGTTATATACTTTTTATGATTAAGAGATCAATCTGTACAATTTTTCACCTTAAATATTAATATACCAAGTAATAATACATATTCAAAAAATATAATCTATTTTAAGAAGGGAAAAGTTAATAAAAAAACCAGTTAAAAGTTTAGTTGTTAAATTTTCAAAAATTCAAAAATGTGGAAGAGGATAATCTTACCACTTGAATGTCTTTAAATTCAGATAGATACAATAACAACTTTTTGATATTTTTTTTTAATACAAAATGATATTTTTTAACACAAAAATGTAAAAAAGATTAAAAAATTATTTAAAAATATTCTAAGTTTCCCCCCATAAACCTTGTTCTGGATCCGCGACTGATAATCTGAAAGAACATAAACAGATTCGAATTTTTTGACCTCATGTCATCCAACTTTTAATTTTTTAAAAACTTAAAAAAAAATTCGAACATATCTACTGCTTGACTACTTCAAAAATTAATAAAAAGTATCAGAAAGCAGTGCTTGACTTCTTTTACGATCTATAATCCAAGAATAGCAGCTTCTGTCTAAAAATGCAGTTTTACAGCTAATACAATTTTTGAACAAAAACAATTTTGCTCGTCATTAAATGTTTGATTTAATGCAGATTTTTATTAATAAAATACAAAAAAAAAGGCTAGCGGTTTGGATTTACACTGTATCTTTCCAGTCCCATTGAACCGCTTAAATCGAGGGTTACCTATTTATGTATTAACACCCTCTATACAATTTCTTGTTGTCAAAATTATTCATAAAAATATTGCATTACAGTGATAACAGATTTAAGGCTTGGTTTTACGAATATTTATATTAAACAGAACCCCTTTTAAAATAAATATTGACTATTCCACGTAAGTCATATTTTTCTAATAATTCATACACATGTTCCAAATATTTCGAATATATAATTCGATATAATAGCACTGAAGCATAAACAATTAAATGCACACGATGTTAAAACTATTTACAAAGTTGTCATAGTAATGAAAATGCATTTTATCAATAAACTTTATAAAATTTAGTACATTATCAACTGTTATAGGCAATAATTACCCCTAAAAATTTAGAAAACTGCAAAATAACACGCAAAGGTACAAATAAAAGTTTAAATAGGACGACAGTTAAATAAAAAGGGGGAAGTTAAAATGATCATAAAGGTGCGTCCTTTATTGACTAGTTATTTTAAAATCAACTGTAAAATAAATTACCCTTAAAAATTGAGAACATATTTCGGAAAATCATTGTTTATTTTTTAACAAAATCAAAAAACTGAAATGTAGGGTTGGTTGACAGGAAAATTAATTTAAAAAATGTTTGTGTTGTAAAATATTTAAGTTTTTGGAGGTCATAAAATGTGGGTAAATTTAACACATAGCGAAAATGGTAAATTTATCACAGAAAAAATTATTTTCCATAATAATTTAACTAATGTTTTTTATTTCAAATTAACTTTCAATTAAAAGTTTAATAATATGTATTAAATGTTTAATTTAAAATGAATTTGGTGAATACAAATTTTCTCCTTTTTATAACCCATAACGACAGCAAATTAAAAAATACCTGTAATGAAAAAAAAAATTGAAAAAATTAAAAAAAAAAACACCAAAATTTAAAAAAAAAAATCAGCAAAATTTAAAAACAAAATCGCCAATATCTAAAAAAACTCAAAAATAAAAAAAATATAGTTAAAATAGAAAAAAAATCGTCATAATTAAAAAAAACGGCAAAAATTAAAAAATTACCAAAATAAATCGCTAAAATTGAAAAAAGACGCCTAAATAAAAGAAAATACATCAAAAATGAAAACCAAAATAAATTGCGTAAACTAAAAATAAAACCTCCCAAAATTAAATTAAATTTTACAAAATCGTCAAAATAAAAGAAATGGCAAAAATGAAAAATGTTTTCAAGGTATGGACGTTTTAAAAACTTTTTTTTGAATTTTTTTTTTCAAATCAGGCGTTTCTTTATATTTTTAGCGGTTTTTTAATTTTTGCGCTTTTTTAAATTATTACGATTTTGAAAACTGCAAATTTTTTAATTTCGGCGATTTTTTTGCAATTTTAATAATTTTGTTTGAGATAGGCGTGGTAGAGAAGATTAAGCATACTTTTCTAAAAATCATAACTACATTGTAAATTTTTATTGAATTAGACTGCGCAGTTTCTGGTAACACAACCTTCATCAGTAATCCTTTTTGACAATACAGTAATTATTTGTTATGGTTTTTATTGTTTTGAATTTTTTCCAATTTTTGCCGTTTTTTTTTTTGTAATTTTGTTTAAAGTTTCAATATTATTTACAAATTTTTTTTTGAAACTAAAATTAATATTCTATTAAATTTTTAATAAATATGATTAAAATCTTTATTGACACTAAATCAATTAAATAGTTAGAAATTATTTTAATTGATGCTACAATTTCCGTAATAGAACCGAATTCAGTTAAACTCTTAATTGAATTAACAAACATTTTAATTGAAACTTTATTTTGGTTTTTTTCTGTGTACGATATTTTGTCTCCTCTATCCTCTATTTTCTAATTTTTTTTTGTATGACATAAATAAATTTTTGTGTGTGTGTTATCCGCTATTTAAGCTGGCTAAAATCCTGTCGCGTTAATCATTTGTCATTAAGGGTGAAAAAATAATGTCGGTTTTAAGTTTAAATCAAACTAAAAATTTTAAAATTACAGTTTTTATTTGGATTTAATTAAGTTTCATTGTATTTCTCACATGTCAGAATTTATATTACACCACCAAAAAATATAAAGTCCCATCAAAAATTTGTTTCTCATAAATTATAACTTAAAAAGTAAACCGCAATTATTTTGGAAAACACACATTTTAAACTTAAATACTAGTGTCCGACCGAAGGCACTTTTTTTGGCCGAAGCCGTAGCCGAACTTCGGCCAAATTTTAAATATTCGGCCGAAGCCGTAGCCGAAGCCGAACTTTTTAATTTTTTTTTAGTTTGAATAAAATTAAAATTTTCGTTGATTTTGACTACAAAAAGCATCATTAAAGTATATTAAAAAATATTCAAACATCAATAAATTTGTAAAAAAGCAAATTTAGAATATTTTTTCAAAAATATTATAAAGTCAGTTCAATTATTTTATTGAAGTTTTCAACAAAAATATGGAAATACCTGAACTTTATTATTTTAACTAAAGTATATGACGAATTTAATTGAAAATTTTGTTTTTTACGTGAAATAAATTTGAAAATTTTGTTTTTTACGTGAAATAAATCAAAAAAAACTGTTCTTCTTCAAATATACGGTATTCGGCCAAAATTTGGCCGAATAGGTCCTTTTAGTATTTGTACGTCAAATTTGCAATACCCTCCCACGGATTGTTTTTATAATAGATTCTATTAACAATTTTTAATGCCTATTCTCTGACTCTAGTTATAACTATACCCAGCAAAAAATAGTTCTTACCCAGAAGCGCTTTCAGAAGGGATTATTTAATTATTTATTTATTTATTATTTAATTTTTGTTCGCGATATCCCACTTGGTATGAGTCTTTTAAGCAGGTGAAAAGCGCTTTTTTCATGTGCTATTAGAAGCAATAAATTCATGCCTTCTTAGAAGCGCTTTTTTTGTATGTTGACAACATTAATGCTTCATGGTATGCATTCTGTATTGCTTCATTGTAAGCATTATACACTGCTACAAAGAAGGAATTTTAGGAAGCACAGCAGAATGCCTTCCCTAATTGCTTTATTGTATGCAAGGCGGTGAAGCGCTATTTTGGAAGCATAGAAATGTAGTCACTGCTTACCAAATCAAGGTTATTTTTGCTGGGTGTTTCCAATGTGTTTTTTGTTGAAATAATCACAGAAAATTTATTTATTTGAATTTGACATTCCATGTGAAAATGATCATATGTTATCATATATGTTTAGATCCGAAAATTGAGGGTATATGTCCATATATGGTTCATATGGCCATATATGGCTATATATGGCTATATATGGCTCCTACAGACCGTACATTTTAGTTCATATATTTATTATTTTATATTTTTGTTATTTGTCTCTGAGGTCCGATTAAATTAAAAACTATTAAATGATTTTTTCTATTGTATAGGACCTCAGATCAGGGATGGCAGGCAATACCGCTAAAATACCGTTACGATTCAAAACCCTTTCAACTGACTATCGTTATCCCTAAATAACGTTACCGAAATTATTGAAATACCGTTATCGGTAAAATACCGTTATCCGTAATACCGTTATCCGTAAAATACCGTTACCAAAATAGTAATTGAAATAGCGTTATCCTTAAAATACCGTTACCGAAATAATCTGACAAGATTTGAAAAGAAAAATCACTGTAAATAGATATAATTTCCCAAACGTTGATCATAGACTAGCCAGTCATTGGAACTCGGACATTATAGGGCAAAAATATCGGTGTACATTGACTTTACCTGAATAACTAAAATAACGTTACCCTTAAAATGTCGTTAACGAAATAACTAAAAAACAGTTATACCTAAAATAACCTTATCGAAATAACTAAAATACCGTTACCGCTAAAATAACGATAGAGAAATAAGTAAAATAACTCTTAAAAACCTTTACCGAAATAATCCATTAAATAAAGAAAATAGCGTTACCCTTACCGATACCCGCTTCGAATCGGTTACCATTAATGCTTTTTAGCGAATGTATCTCACGAGTATTGTGACTTAATTTTGTATTGGTTTGGATCTGAAAGTTAAAAACTATGAGCAATGAAATAACTCTTAAGTTTTAAGTATTTTTTTTTTTAATTTTTCGACTTTTAAATGCCCATCAATTCTTTAGACGAAGATTTTTAAACGTGAAACTTTTGCATGTCAACCCTACACTGATAATAATCCATGCATAAAAATACAAAAAAAGTCAAAATAACAAAAACTTTCGTAAAATAAACGAATATTTGTTTATTTAACGAAAGAATTTGTTGTATAGATTTTTTTTCGTATTTTTAGCATGGTTTATTATGAGTGTATCCATCGTTTCTCACAGTTTAAAGAACCTTGCACTGATAGAATTTTGTTCATTGTATTAATGAAATCCTTCATTAATACAATGAATTTTTCATTAAAAAGTCCCCAAAGAAAGTTTTATTGGCTCAATGAAATATTTTTCATTAATCAAATAATAATTTAAAAAAATATTTTTTTTCTTGTTTCATATTTATTTTGTGTTAATTTTTTCTTTTTTATTATCTTGTATTTATTTTTCCGTTTTTTGTATTTCCCTGAACACGACTTGAACCCGCAACCATCACCATACAAACAGCACCGCCTTACCAATTAACCTAAATTACAAAACCAAAAGGATGTGCTTATTTAGACTTTTGTAGGAAAATATTTTTTTTCAATAGTTCAATAGTTTATTTTACAAATACAGTTAATGAAAATTTCATTCAGTCAATGAATTTTTCATTAATTTAATGAAAATGTTTCATTCAACCAATGAATCCAAGTTAATGAAAGACATTCATTAATAGTATGAAGGAAAAAGAGGCATCTAAAGTCACTTTCAACAGGTGTCAAACATTTTTGAAATAGCTCATATAAATTTCTCACTGTTTAATTTAATTTATAAAAATTTGTGTAGTCTGATTTTTTTTTTTTTAATTTTGGTAATTTTTATAATCTCAAGTTACTTTTGTAGGCAAATTTTCTGTTAATTTGAATTTTTATGTAAGAAAAGTAAAATTACTGTGTTTTTATAGTATTCATCATAAAGTTTATATTCTTTAAAAATATTGTTAGAAAAAAATGATCACCTACTCCTCAGGAGACCTTCCTTATTAGTTATAACTTCTTTAAATAATTTATTTCAATTCATTACATATTTCGTACTTCAATAAAATGCATCTAAAACATTTCCGGTTAAATTCATACAACCCAAACACTTGGTTGTTTGTTAAAAACAATTTTTTACTGATCATGCAATACAGGCTGACCATAAATGGTTTTTATAATAAATCAATTTGAAAGTAATTTTTTAATTAATTAATTTACAGTCATAAACTTCAAAAGAATATACAGCATGACAAACTCATGAGTATATAAAAGACATATTGGAGAAAAAGTGTAGGTAGACAGTTTGAAACAATTTTGTAACGTATTTTTAACAATTTAATTTATTAGTAAGACGTAACAAACTATGAAGCTTTTGGCAGTAAATTAAAAAAGCACAAAAAAGCAAAAAAAGGAAAATAAAAATTAAGAAATAAATGAAAAGTTTTACAACCTTTTTTATATCGTTCTTAGTAATTAGACCTTTTTAAATGACGACATTTACTAAATCAATTAATTGATAAAATTGTTTAATAAACCATGTTACAAAAAAGTACTTCAAAACATGAACGTTCCAAATGTATTAAATTTTATGGTAAAAACGTGTTTAATTTTTATGCGTTCTTACAACATCGAAATTAAAAAAAAAAGTTCTTATTTAACAATAATACTCGTACTTTAACCAAAACAAAAAATATAGAAAAAAACGTGCTAGAAATGAGAAAATTTAAACATTTTTGTAATAATTTCTATTGTTTTTGGCTTTGGTTTATTATACTAATATATGTTACGGTTAACTTAATTTTGGTTAACTTTAGTAACAACAAAATGCACAGTGGGATTTTGTACAAATATTTTGGAAAAAATTCTTTTGGAAATAATTCTTACTGAGCTTCACACAGCCATAATAATCGTAATTTCAACCTTAAATTTTAAAGAAGGGCCCACTAGATTCATCAGGCTCTGATCAATTAGACTCCAAAAAAGGTGTTGGGCGTTGTGGTGTAATGGTTAGCGCGTAGGACTGTTACACAGATGGTCCCGGGTTCGATTCCCGGAGATGACAACATCAATTTAGAAAAATAGTGTGTATGAGTTTTCTATCACTTATATGTATCGCTGGGCCCACCTTAGGTGTTCCCATAGCACTTAATCCCACCGAAGTAAAATAATGAATCAGGGCTATGCAACAAAAAAGCTTCAATAAATTCGCCAACTCTACATCAGGTGGCGAGCAACAACTGTTGTAAGACTTATCATCTCGCGCAATTGCAGTGTTGCCATGGTTGAAGCCCTTCATCTTTCACCACCTTTCATCTCTCTCCACTATCCCCTTTCCAAAGAAACCAACACATTAAGTAATAGGAAGAATTTCCTGAGTGTTACTTCTCTTTAAAAAAAAAAAAAAAAAAAAAAAAAAATGTTAACAGATTTTTAAATTTTGGCACATCTTTATGTAATCAGATCTTAATATTTTAAGCCAAGGAAAATGAAAATTATTCAAGTTCGAGGCCATACTCTATATTTCTTTATTAGGATATTGTCCTAACAAATAATTTATTAATTGTTTTCAAATTTATTAATTGACTACTTTCAGGAATGTGTTGATAGAACACGTTTTGAAAGAAGTGACAATCCCATGCAATACATCAAGCATTCATATAAACTAATTTTCTCACTAAATGAGAACTAATATATGAGCTCGATGTTAAAGATTATCACCATTACTAGAAAATTCCCAAATTAGATCTATCAACACATTCCTAAAAGTGGTCAATTAATAACTTTGAAAACAAAAACTCTATAGATTATTTGTTAGGACAATATCGTAATAAAGAAATATAGGGTATGACCTCGTACTTGAATAATTTTCATTTTCATTGCACAATTAAAGGTCGAAAAAAGATAATTTTTATTTTTAATAAAAATTATATCAAACTTTAATTATGTGCCAAGTTTTAATCGAATCGCATAAAATTTTCGAATATTCGTAAAATTTTTTTTTGATATAAGACTAAAGAAAATTCCACTAGAACTGTAAAAAGCTTCCAAAAATGGGATCTTTTACATTTATTGCTGTATGGTCCACATTTGAAGTGATGTTAAAAAGGGCTTATAATATTTGGACTAATTTGGAGCACATGCAGGCTCTCAAAATTTTTTAATACACGAGTTGCCCTACTTTGGAGTCTTATTGATCAGCCCTTCTCTAAAACTTAAGCTTGAAATTACATCGGTTATGGTTCTGTTAAGTTTCATGGCAATCCGATCAACTATTAAGAAATGGTTCAATTATTTCCAAAATATTTATGTAACAGCCCACTGTGGAATGCTACTTAAAATAAATTATAATTTGTCACACAAAATATTAACAACAAAAAGTTAAATGACCAGCAGCAACCATCATCAGTCGTTAACACATAAAAACAACAGGAATAATAAACATGTCAATGGTCATAAACTGAAGCTAACACAAAATTTTTTCAAAACTGACGTTAAAAATAGGAAATCGTCGTTTGAATATTGGACCAATTATATAGACCAATTTTGGCTAAATTGATTGAGGCATTGGGTATACATGTTTAATGTTTCCTCTTTCTAAATTTGTAATCCATTTTTTGATATCTCATATCAATTAGGAGATATCCAGTCCCACTGCACTCATAGAAATAAACCTGTAAAACTAGCAAAAAAAAAGCTACTGAAAATTAGTTCAACATTACCTTGCAGAAAAAACTGCTAAAAATAGCAGATTTTTTAACTAAATATAAGTAAGATAAGAATAGCAAAAAAAAATATGTAGAATTAGTTATATTTGAGCTAAATTTTAGCTAATTGAAAGTAGCAAAATAATCTGCTAAAATTAGCAAAAACATTAACTAAATGTTAGTAGACAATAATATCCTTAAAAAATGTGAACTTTTACATTTTTTTAAGTTTTTTTTAATGCGAATAAAAGTCTGCCCTTATGAAATCAGCAATCTACAATTTTTTACCAAAAAATTTCTGTTGATTTTAGCAAAATAAACTGCTATTTGCATTCTACTAAATTTCAGGTATATATAGCAACAATTTTGTTATTATAACAGTTTTTGTTTGCTATTTTGAGTCTACAAATATTTTCTAAAAGTTTTTCTAATTTTACAGAGTGAAATGCTATTTTCAATTAACTAAAATTCACATTGAATATAACTAAAATTTTGTAAAGTTATTATTTTATTGTTGCTGTTCTTATTTATTAATAACAAAAAATCAGCCAAATTCAGCAATTTTTAACTAATTTTTAGTAGCTTTTTCTGCTATTTTCACAGATTTATTTCTATAAGTGTATGCTTCACATCCTTAATTCTCACAATTATTATTATTTTATTTTTAAAATGAGAAGAAACGCTCAGAAATTTCTTCCTATTTATTAATGTGTAGCTTTCTTTGGAATTTGGATATAGGAGAGATTAAAGGTGGGAAAATATGAAGGGGTTCAGACATGGCGACACTGTAATTTCGCGAGATGATAAGTCTTAGAACAGTTGTTGAGTTGATAGTCCTGATTCATTATTTTACTTCGGTGGACGCTGCGATATGTATGAAGGATAGAAAACTCATTCATATTATTTTTTTTAAATGGATGGTGTAGCCGCCGGTTATCGAACCGGGTACCATCTGTGTAACAGCCAACGCGTTGGTTTAATGCATACGCAACTTTTTGGAAAAAGTGAGAAAACAGGGAATATATTGAGTTCGTCGTAGGACATGATTTAGTGGTGGCTTATAATGAAATTGTGGTAGAAGATAATATTGGTAAATTTGAAACATTTTGAAAAGGTGGTGGTAGAAGATAATATCAATAAGTTTGAGAAAATTGTTAAGTTTGCCGTTGGCTATGATGAAGTTTCTTGTAAGGCTGCGATGGTTTGTGAAGAGTGATCGTGAACGTATTGATAAATTTATTAAATTTGTACCATATCCAGAATATCCGGGTTGTTCTAGGTAATTTTTATTTTAAAGCAAAAATATTTTAAGAAAGTTGATTTTTGTTAACAAAAAATATAAGATAGAAACGGGAATCTGAACAACAATCAATAAATAATGAGGTATCAGTTAAAACCACAAAGCCACCACTCAGGAGGCTGATGACTATCGAAAATACAAGTTTTTTTAATTTTTATTTTTTTTATTTTATTAATTAATAATCATATAATTACAAATTATAAACTATTACCCTAACCGAGCACTAGCTACTATGGCCTTCGGCGCGTTGTAGCGAAAACAGACCAGTGCCTCTGGTCTCACGCTATCAACTAGCCTACCGGGGCGCGCAATATATACAAGTTTTTTATGCCGCGATTGATATAGAAAACAAAACAAAAATTATGTTGTGTTTTTCTATGCCAAAAAGAATTTTTTGAATGAACCATTTATTTATATTTTTATAATTGCTTAAATATTGTCGTTTTTATTGATTTCTAAAGCTAAAAAAAAACTGAAAAATACCAAAAATCACAAAAATTAAAATAAAATCACCAAAATTACAAAAAATATGACAAAAATTAAAAATGTTTTCGATATTAAGAGATTTAAATTGTATTCCGGTGATTTTTTAAATCTTAGCGATTTTTTAAATTTTGTATATTTTTTTAGTTTTAGCGTTTTTTTTTGAAATTTTATTTTTCCAATTTTTGTGTGTGTGTTTTTTTTTAGTTTTGGCATTTTGTTTTTAATTTTATTTTGTTTTTTCAATTTTGAAGATTTTTTTTTTTCAATTTTGGAGTTATTTTTTTTATTGACGATTTTTGTGTAATTTTGGTGATTTTTCACAGCTTTTTACGATATTTTGCAAAGCTTAATAAAATGTTTAATAGTTTCTACAAAAAATTTGTTTGAAATTAAAAACAATATTCAATTTAATTTTGAATATATATAATTAAAGCCTAAATTTAAAGTACAGTCAATTAAATAGTTACAAATTATTTTAATTGATACTACAATTTCTTTAAGAGAACCGAATTCAATTAAACTTTTAATTGAATCAAAAAAAAAATCTCAAAAAAAGAACTAAGAAAACTGTAAAAATATTACTTGAGCCAAAGTAAAACTAAATTTTTTATATAGAAATTAAACATTTTTGTTATTCAAAGTTTGGTAACGTTATTATGCTTGTTAGGAAAAGTACCTAGCCACGTGTTTGATTGCTAAGAAGACAAGAATGGAGCAAAATTTATGATTAATAGGTGTTTTGTTAAAGCTCTGCCTGTTTTGGAGACTCTAGCTTTTCAAAAACATCGGGTTGAGATATTTACCCAGATCGAAATACATGTATCAACCTTGCTAATATATTTAATTTGCTTTTTTTTGTAGATATACGGAGCTGGAAAGCTCGTTATAAGTAAAAAAAATAACATAAGTGCTAGCTACAGAGTTGCATTGCAATAGAAATCGAACTGTGATATTAATTTAAGCTGTGTTTTATATTGTGTTTCATGTTTTATGTTCGTTAGTTAAATTTAATTATGTTTTAATGTGAAAAATATTCATGTTATTACGAAACCCCTAGAACGAGTCAAAAAAAAATTGACGAAACGTCGGGTAAATAATGTAATTGACTTGTTTTATTTACATTGGAATAATTTAGGCCTGATTAGCTTATGGAAAATACCTTCAGAAAATAACAAATATTTTAATTAAAACTCGATTTTATTCTTTTCGGTGTATTTGTTGTGCCAGTGCTGTAGACTCTTTTTTTTTCCTATTAATGTCATTTTTGTGTTCTCCTCATTCTCGTTTCCAAGGTTATTTTCGTTGTGCCCATGTAAATTAAATCATTAAATCTATCGTGCAGATTTTGAATAAATTATCGAAAATATGTTTTCGGTCGGTGCGGCACTTCAATAATCAATCAACGAAATGATGAAAAAGTTGTCAAATTGCTAAAAAAAAATTAAGTTAGTAAATGCCAGTTTATGATCATCGTTTTTTTTTTTAATGATTTTACAAAATTGAATTACAAATATTTTTGTATTGCAGTTGGTTCAGAAGAGCTGCTCTTTTTAATCAACGAAAGAAGAGTGAACTATTAAAATGAAAATAAGGCAACCATGAATAAAAACACGTTTTTAAATGTAAATTCTACAAATTTTTTAAAACATTAGCCAAATTAGTGCAGTTGTATAATAAGTTCAGATTGAGTACACAGAACGAACAACGAGGAATTATGGTTTGACAGACATGGTAATTATGTTGTACTTGTCTATATAAAAAAGTAAACCAGCAATTAAACAACTGTATTGCAAAAATTGTTTTTAATTTAGTTGCAAAACATGAAAAATTATTTAAATACTTTTAATAATGTACGTTTAACAACAAACAAATCAGAGTGTTATACTTGGGTGTACCAAAGTTTTGATACCCTCCACACACTGAAAATAATACCTTATTAAAACGTAACTGAAAAATCAGTAAATTTAGCAAAAAAAAAAAAAAAGTTGACTGTTTTCCGTTGAAAAATAAAATCAACGTAAATTAAATTAACTTTCAGTTACATTTTAGTAAAAAAAAAAATAGGTAGACTCAAATATTTCACTATTTTTTGCTATTTTAGGTAAATTCGTTTGAATTGAAATTAATTTGTATTGAAATTAAAAAAAAAACTTAAATGAACTTACAGTTAAATTTAAAAACTTTTCAAATTAAATAATTAAATTTTAGTTAAGAACTAGTAAATTTCAACTATTTCTATTTTTTTTTTTTTTTTTTGTGCGCCCCGGTAGGCTAGTTGGTAGCGTGCTGGCTTATCAGTGCGGGGGTTGTGGGTTCGATTCCTAACAGAGGCACTGGTCTGTTTTCGCTACAACGCGCCGAAGGCCATAGTAGCTAGTGCTCGGTTAGGGTAATAGTATATAATTTGCAATTATATGACTATTAAATAGTAAAATAAAAAAATATATTTTTACTATTTATAATAAGTATGTATTAAGTTTGAATTAAAATAAAAAAACATAAATTACCTTGCCGTCAAAATTTAGTTGGCAACTGGTATATTTAAATATAAAATTTTAAATGTTTTACTATTTATTTTAACTATTTTCATTAGCTTGCATTTTATTTGTATTGCATTTAAAGAAAAAATAGTAAGAAATAGTATGTTAACGAATGGAGTTGGGAATTTACCTATTTATTGCTTTAACTCACGATTATTATTATTAAATTAAATTAAATTTGATCTTAATTTAATTTAATTGAAAGTAACAAATTAATTTGCTAAAATCAGCAAAAAAATTTGCTAAATATTAATAAAAACAAAATCAAAAAAAAATATAATATTTTTAAAGTTTTTTTCTAGATTTTTTTTTCTGCCCTTCGGAAATCCGCAATTTACAATTTTTGAACAAAAATTTCAGTTGATTTTAGCAAAATATTCTGTTATTTGCATTCTACTACATTTAAGATAAATAAAGCAAACATTTTGTTGATATTAAAATTTTTCTTTGCTGTTTTTAGTCTACAAATATTTAGTAAAAGTTTTTGCTAACTTTAGCAAAGTAAATTGTTCTTTACAATTACCTAAAATTTAACTCGAACAAAACTAAACTTTTTTAAAGTTACCAGTTTTATTTTTTCTGTTCTTTTTTTATGAATATTTAGCAAAAAAAAAATAAAAAATTTTGTTAAAGGGAAGCAGTTTTATACTACAACGTCATTTTAAACTAATTTTAAGTAGCTTTTTCTGCTAAGTACTTTTACAGGTTTATTTTTATGAGTGTAGGGTATTACAAATTCGGCACCGCTACTTGTTTTACTATCACATATCTAAACCTTGTCAAACCCGAATAAAAAATTCTAAATTCTCATAATTTTCGAGAAAATGTATTTCTCTGCTAAAATTAGTTAATCAATATCATATCATTTTGAAAATCTGGCCCACAGAACCATAAATTTACCAAATATATAAAGTTGGAAATTTATTGAATAACACACACAGTCACAAAATTAGAAAAAGTGGGCGTTGTGGTGTAATGGTTAGCGCGTTGGACTGTTACACAGATGGTCCCGGGTTCGATTCCCGGAGACGGCAACATCAATTTAGAAAAATAATATGTATGAGTTTTCTATCACTTATATGTATCGCTGCGCCCACCTTCGGTGTTCCCATAGCACTTAACCCCACCGAAGTAAAATAATGAATCAGGGCTATGAAACAAAAAGCTTCAATAAATTCGCCAACTCTACATCAGATGGCGAGCAACAACTGTTCTAAGACTTATCATCTCGCGCAATTGCAGTGTTGCCATGTTTGAAGCCCACATTAATTAATAGGAAGAATTTCCTGAGTGTTGCTTCTCTTTTTTTTTAAAAAAAAAAAAAAAAAGTCGGTTTGGTTTGAACCGCGATATATATTTTTAATATTCGTATTACAAGTTTGATATAATTTTTATTAAAAATAAAAATTATGTTTTTTCGACCTTTAATTGTGCAATGAAAATGAAAATTATTCAAGTTCGAGGCCATACTCTATATTTCTTTATTAGGATATTGTCCTTACAAATAATCTATAGAGTTTTTGTTTTCAAATTTATTAATTTACCAATTTCAGGACTGTGTTGATAGATATATTTCGGGAATTTTCTAGGTTCCCATCATCAGAACACGTTTTGAAAGAAGTGACATTCCCATGCAAAAACATCAAACATTCATATAACCTAGTTTTCCCACTAATTTAATATTATTTTTAAATTGCATTTGAAAAATACTTAATCAAAAAAGATCAAATATTACATTTTTAAAAGTAGCATAGGCCATGCACATCCGACCAGTTTAAATTTATTTTCGGGTCACGATAAACTTGGTTTAAAGTGCATTTCAAATATAAGCGATCTTTAAAATTGTTCGAAATTATAATTATTTTTTCTCAATTTCATATAAAAAATGTTTTGATATTTTTTTGTAGAAGGCATTTGATAAATGTATCTTTTAGTTATTTTATCAATTAGTTTTGGAAAGCGTCAATCGCATAATAAACAGCTTCAAAAAGAGGCAAAACGGCAATTTTTCACAACTTTGACCGTGGTTTTCTCAAAGTTGTGGGGTGATGGAAAAATTTGGATGTCGGATTTGGAATTGAGATCTCCTATAACTATGCGAGAAGTTTTCTCTTGGTGGGTCACTGATGTTAAATTTACTTAGTCTCATGTAAAAAAGATTTCCTTTGTATTATATGACTCGCCCTGTTCTAAACATGCTAGAGCTGCTATTTTCAATGTGAAAACTTCTCGCATAGTATATAAATCACATATTGGCATTCAAACCAATGACGCTTGTCGAGGCATGTAATGGCTAATTTTTATTGAAATACTACACTTGTCAAAATTATAATGACAATTTTAAAAAATTGCCAAAAAGAACCATATTTTTCTAAAAAATTTAAAATATCATTTAACTTGCATTAAAATGTTACGAGATTAAACTAAAAAAATTAAAAAAAAAAAAATATTAGCCAAAAGTTTTGAAATGGTCAGGAACTTAATTTTTTAGTCCTTTACAAAAAAAAAAAAATAAAAACAGAGAGAAAATTGGTCCATCAGTTAAGGCTGTACAGTGGCACCCGGTTTTTAATATGTTGTTTTGAGAAAAAGACATGAAAAGAAAATATCGTGCGATGAATTTGTTTAAAAAGCTGTAATTTTTTTATTTCTGCGAATTTTTCGTCAATATTTTCACAGTTGAGAGAAAAACGAAAAAATTAAAACAACAAAAAAGATAATCAATAAATAAAGATATCGTAAAGAGGGTAAACTCCTTCATGAAGGATTTTTCTACATTTGCAAAATTTGGTTAAAAAATGTCCATCGAATTTATGACGTGTTCTTAATGAGTTAATCCTTATTTTCGTAAACGTATTATTTTTGTGCAAACTTGTTTAACAAATCAATTATTCTAAAAATGTTGGCAGCAAAAATTTGTATTAATACAAATTACACAAGGCAACAATTTTGAAAAAATTTTAGGGGCTTTGAAAACCACTATACAATTTTGATGTATTGTGGTCCCAGTAGTACAAATATGGTTCAATTTTGAAATTCTATGGAGAGGTTTTTTTTTAAAAAATTTTTAATTAAAATTATAAATTTTTTTAGACGTGTCTCCACATAATTAATGATAACTAAAAAAAAATTAGTCCGATATTATTCAAATAAATTTAGAAAAACTGAAATTTACATAGCCTTTAATCCGTTAATATATTGCGTTTCAATCGGCTCAGTAGTTTTGGAGTTATAATAAAAAATTGAGGGAAAAAATATTTTTTTTACGTGAAAATAGCAAATTTTTTTGGTTAAAAAAAATCATAAAAAATCGAAAACGGCAAAAATCGTTCAGATTTATTGCTTTATCGCAAAGCCACATGTAATAGGAACAAAATGAGATATCGATCATAAAAATCGATTGATTTTTTTCGAATTTATTCACAATTAAGTGAATTCGCTCATTTTCACCAAATTTTAGTTTTTTGTCTGATATACATAAAATTGAGTAGTTAATGTTCTTCTTTCGATTGATTGAATTTTGAAAACATTTTCCCCATGCTATGTACAAATTTTCACATCAAAAATGCATTACATAGTAACATTCGTGTATTTTTTGGCAAAACCCTACCTAGAATATACTGATTCTATTCTTCGGAAAGACATTTGTGTTGGATGAGCTTAAATGTAAATAAATAAATAAATTAAATAGTAGAAAATTTATATTTTATTATTCACATTTATTATAATAAATAAAACAAGAAAATAAATAAATAAATATGTATTATAAACTACAAACTCTGAAATTTTCTTTTAGTCGATTTTCTACTATTGTTGAATAACGAAGTGTTACTCTGAATACTCCAGCAAAAATCAGCCATCATGTGTGCATCCCAGCGACCCTGGTATCGTTCCTCCATTGTCCGGATATCTTGGTGGAATCGTTCGCCCTGTTCTTCACTCAAGTCTCCTAGATTTTCAGGAAAACGATCTAAGTGACTGTGCAGGTAGTGTAATTTGATGCTCATGTTGCATCCAAGATTCTGGAAGTGAGTTAACATCTCTTCAACGTGCGCAACGTAATCATCACCCTTGTTATTTCCTAAGAAATTTTGAATAACCCATACAAACGAATCCCATGCATTCTTCTCAATTTCTGACATTGAACTGCCAAATTCAGTATCGTTCACCAATTTGCGAATTTGTGGGCCATCAAATATGCTTTTTGTACTTAAACAAAAATAACACTCGGATGCGTGGTTCGCTGTTTCTCTCCATAGCATAGGCTTCAAAATTTCCAAGTGTCGTCTGTAAAATGAAAAAAAAAATTGAAATCAGGAATATGAAGAATTCAAATTTTAATTAAGAAATATTGTAATTATAAAATATTCCAAATCTATTAATTTATACTTACTTTACGTTAGAAGACTTCATAGATAAATTCAATCGACATGGAATGCATATAGTACTCGGTGTCCAATGCTGGTTCAAATTGTGCGGATAGATATTATAGCAATCTTGATATGACTTTTGCAATGAAGTTAAGAACCACTTCCGTTTTTTCCCGGTGATATATTGGCCGCACACATAACAAAATAAATCTGGATCGTTTTTACATGAAAATGTTCTGGCTTTCTGGCTCATTTTTATTAATATTTGAAAATTGTTTTTAACTTCTAAGCTGTATGACTCTAATTTTTGTGTAGGTATTAAATGATGTTTGCGTTATCGCAAACACTTCTTGAATGAAATAAAAAGGGTCAAGGAGATCTTATAAATACTGATACTATAATTTGGGATAACCCTTTGTGTGGATACAGTTTGTGTGTGCTGCAAATTTTTTATTATTCCCAAGAATCCTAAAAAACATTAAGGACTTTTATGAAAAAAAAAAAATTATCCGTTACAGGTAGCTAACGGAAAATAAGAGCACTTCAGCGTACACGCACATTTATGAGCGTTTTATTACTATCCTACCGCAATCGTAAAAATTAAACAATCTTTTGTTTATTACTTATTTTTTTTTAATTATTAGAATCATAAAAATGTCATAGAGGTTTTTCCCAAAGGGGTTTTGCCAAAATGCGTGTCGTAAAATGCACCTGAGTTTTTATGTTCTGCATTTTCATTATGTAGGAACAATTTTCTACAGTGCTTGTAAATATGCGATACCTTCAATTAATTGTAAATAAAAATGTAAAGCATGCATCGATTTTTATGATCCATATCTAGTTTAATTCGCATGATATGTAGCTTTACTACAAAAAAATAAAAAGTAATATTTTTTGCAGTTTTCGATTTTTTCCAGATTTTTGTTTTTCAAATTTTTTTTTTTTTTAGCATTTTTTTTTTTTTTTGCTAACAATTTGTTTCATAACTTTGAAACTATTGATCGCATTAAAAAAATTTGTACAGTTCTTTAAAGATATTGTAAACCTTAATTTTTGTAAATTTAATTTGACAAAATCGGACTAGTTGTTTTTGAGTTATGACAACATAAGTGGAGAAATGGCTCAAAATATTGTCAATTTTAAAAAAAATTTTTTTTAAAAAAAAAATATCCATAGAATTGAAAAATTTTACCATTTTTGTACTTAGGCAGCCATGATGCATCAAATCTATATAGTGGTTAGTCAAGCCTTTTTTTGCTGTTGACCTGTGTTATTAGTAATAAATTTTAACATTATTAATGGTGCTTCAAAACTATTTATAAAAAAAGAGGATAGACAAATAATAAGCAAAAAAAAGAAAACACAACTGAAAAGCAGACAGATACAATATTAGGCGGCTACCGGTGATTGAATATTTTAACAGCAAGTGGCCAAAAAAAAAAAAATCATGCCAAATTTGTAAGATAACAACACTAAGCGATTTAAGCAAATAAAGAGAATACCAACAAAATTTACACTAAAAAAAAAGTTAGTAAAGTCAGCAAAAATGTTTGCTGTTTGATTTTTGGCAACAAAATAAGTAGATCCAACAAAAAGTTTTGCTAACACTTAGTGAATTAAAAATTAAAAAACCATTGCTAAAAGTTAACAAAGTTTTTGGTGAATATTAGTAGACTGAAAAATTTGTAGAAAAATTATACTTTAGTTAATTTTTCTTGCTAAAAATCGTAAACATATTTTTGTGGTTCTTTTAAAAATAATTTACTATACGCTACAAAATATAAAAATGTCCATAATACCACAATGACGACATGAATTAATGTAATATCTAAAAAAAATATAAATAATTATGTATAACATAAACGAAATTATATTTCAGCTACTTAGATCAATAATTGACTAAATAATGACATCTTTTAAAGGCAGGCAAATGTCGTAGATAATTCTAAAAACGAAACGAAAAATATCGAAATATGACATATACAACCCTTTTTCGCAATAAGAAAAAGGGAACGTAGAAACTACCTACGATGTGTGTCCTTGTCTTTTGCTTTAGTCTGTCTACCTGAACGTATATTTGCTTGCAATTTAAAATTGGCAATTTGACCACACTACATTATTAATCTCTATAAACATTTAGTTTACAAATACACATTTAACCCCGTATTCATAAAAATATTAAACAGCATTACAAATACACTTTAGCCTTAAAATTGTATTCATAACCGAATATTAACTTTTACTTTAGGCTTAAAATAGGTATTTTAAGCTAATATTCGTTTATGAATATAGTTTTAAGGCTTAAAATATGTTTTTAATAAAATGTATTTGAAATCTGAATTAATATTTTTTATGAATTCGGGAGTAAATCTTTATTAAATTTAATTATTTTATTTTGTCTTTTATTTATTGAATAAACAATTACTTTTACAACACTCAAAAAAAAATCTTCCATGATTGATTTTTTTAAATGCCTTACAAGAGTTGTACTTTTTAGTGTCATTTTCCTCTTCTTTACTACATCTTGACATGCCGCTACATCTACTTCATTCTGCTTATATCTTTCAATCTGGTTATCGTCCACACTATTTATGTGCTAATCAGCACTATTTTTTAGCATAATAAATTAGTAAAAAATTAGTAAAATATTAGTAAAAAATTAGTAAAATATTAGTAAAACATTAGTTCAAAATTGTTAAGTGCTGAATAAGTATAACTAAAATTTGAGCTAAAAACATAATTTTAGCAAAAATTTTCTGAAAAATAATGTACCTGATTTACAAAACGTTTTACTAACTTTTCTACTAACTTATTTTTTTGAGTGTACAAAAAATTATATTAAAACGAAAAAGGCGTTGATTTGAATATTTCAACCAAGTTTGAAATAACTACAAAAACAAACACAAATAAAATTAAAAAGGAAATGAATAACAAAAACAAATATTACAACAAATATTAAATTCAGAAAAAAGATAAGAAAAACATATAAATAGTACAGGAATCAAAATGATGAATCACAAAATCTTTTTTTCTATAAATTTAGAACAAAATAAAAAGTCATTAATTTACTAGAGCTGTAAAAATGTTAAATAAAAATTTAAAATCTTACAAATCTGAGGTTGGTTAGCAAATAGTTTTTTGGGCTTGTTTGTTAATGAAAAAATGTGAATTTAATATTACAAAATTAATTAACAAAATGTTAAGCCTAAAATTTATAATTGCAAAATTGAAATACGGCTTGCAAAGAAAAAAATAGCAATAAAAAATAAAACATTAAAAAAGTGAAATTTTTTAAAAAGATAATTATATTTTTATATAAAAATCAAAATTATTAAATACCAATTTTTTTTATAAATTTATAAGAGTAAAAATTGTCGCCACCTACTGAGACTTACTTTAGATCAGCGCTGCCAACTTTGACGATTTCTTTGCATTTTGACTATTTTTAAAAATATTGATGTTTTGAGAGTTTTTTTGTTAAATAATTTCAATTTTATAAAAAAACAATGAAAATCGAAAGAATTTTTCAATTTGATTAAAAAACAACGTAAATCGATATAATTGTCCTTATATTTTTGGAAGGCAAATCCAAAAATTTTAATTTTTGAGGATTTAAGCTTCAAAATTTTTAATAAGAGTGATTATCCACATTTTCGCTTTCTGCTAAATAAATGCTTTTCTTAACTAATTCACACATTTTTAAGAGCCTATAACTTTTGATACTAAGGTGATAACAACGCACTTAAAAGCATATTAAAATTTTATGTCTTGTCTACAAACATGGTTTAAAAAATTTTTTAATTATAATTCCACGGTTGCCATATAATGATTTGAAACAAACTTTTTTTCGATTGTTTTGAAAACACTTTTTGCAAAATATTTTAAAAATATATGAAGACCGCGATTAAAGCGATAAAAGCGATTTATTTCTTCACTCAAAAAAAGTTAGTAAAGTCAGCAACATATTTTCTCCCAGCAAACATGTTGCGGACTTTTGCTTGCAGATAAGGAAAAATTTTGCTAAATTTTGCAACTTTTTTTGCTGATATAAGCTATTTTTCTGCAGGGATCCTCCCAGCAAAAATGTTGCTGACTTTACTGACTTTTATTTTAAGTGTTAGTAAAAAAATTTGTCAATCAACAGGTACATAAAAAAAAAAATTACCAATCGAATCAAGATTTTTCCGTCTTTGTAAAAATGGAAGTATACGGCAAATGAATTCGTTTTTATATTTAACCCTCAAATGCCTGAGGCTGCCTTTTGTCACGCTTAATTAAATTGAGCACAAATGCGTCGAATGAAGGTTTTATACTTAGAAATTGACATATTTCGATATAGAACTAATTTAGCTAAATGTTTTGGGAAACAAATTTTCGCGCCCCGTGCACGGTTGAAGCGCGATAAAACTTCAAGGTCCAAATTTTGTAAAAATTCAAAAAATAATTATTTTTTAAATAGCTAAGACTTCAAAAATCTAAAAAACAAATTAAATTTGACTAAAAACTCTTGATAATGAATCCTAGGTAAGATTAAAGCATTATATTTAATAATGAGTCTTTACTTTCGTCCAAGGACATACAGGATTTTACCAGGATATCTCGAAAGGACATCCTCTTAACTCTTAAACTAATGGCTGGATTTTTTTTTGAAATTTGGAGTAAGGAAGGCAATGAGTAGTAGTAGCAAAGTGTTAAATTTTAGTTTACATATATTGAAGTTAAGGCACTTTTTCGCCCAATTTCGCTTTTTTCAAAATGCGAAAACCTCCATATCTTCTTAAAAAGAAGCACAAAAAAGTTTATTTTTGGATTGTTGTTATAAAGGGTGGTTACATTTCAAGGGCCGATGTTGATTTTGAATAAAACACAAACTATTTAGGAAATTATTGTAATTTTATTTTATTATGATATATTGGTATTACTCAATTATGTATGGAACAAAATATCGGCCAAATGGGCGCCGCGACCACGGCGGCACACCTCCATCCGATGGTCCAAATTTTCGATGACGCTGAGGCATAATGGAGGTTCTATGCCGTTAATGTGCCGAATTATCTCATCCTTTAGCTCTTGAATTGTTGCTGGCTTATCGACGTACGCCTTTTCTTTCAAATAACCCCAAAGAAAAAAGTCCAACGGTGTCAAATCACATGATCTTGGCGGCCAATTGACATCGCCACTACGTGAGATAACACGGCCATTGAATTTGTTGCGCAAAAGAGCCATTGTTTCGTTAGCTGTGTGGCAAGTGGCACCGTCCTGCTGAAACCACATATCGTCCACATCCATGTCTTCCAATTCGGGCCATAAAAAGTTCGTTATCATCTCACGATAGCGAACACCATTCACAGTAACTGCCTGACCGGCTTCATTTTGGAAAAAATACGGCCCGATGATGCCGCCAGCCCATAAACCGCACCAAACAGTCACTCTTTGTGGGTGCATTGGTTTTTCGACAATCACTCTTGGATTCTCATTCGCCCAAATGCGGCAATTCTGTTTATTGACGAATCCACTGAGGTGAAAATGTGCCTCATCACTGAAGATGATTTTCTTCAAAAATTGATCATCCACTGTTGCCATTTCTTGCCACCATTCTGCCCATTCACGGCGTTTGGAATGGTCAAGAGGCTTTAGTTCTTGAGCCAATTGCACCTTGTAAGCGTGTAAATGCAAGTCTTTATGCATAATGTTCATCAACGACGAGCGTGAGAGGTGCAATTGTTGGGCACGACGACGAGTTGAGGTGCACGGCTCTTCAGCCACACTATCGCGAACAGCAGCAATATTTTGTGCAGTACGAGCTGTAGGAGCATGCACTGGTGTTCTCACATCTTCTACAGACCCGGTTCGCTCGAATTTTTCCACGATTTTTGCGATTGTACGCACATTTGGACGATCAAATTGACCAAAAAAATCACGAAGTGCACGATATGCATTTTGATTTGAACGCCCATTTTCATAATAAGTCTGGATAACTTTAACACGTTGTTGGATTGTGTATCTCTCCATGGTTCAAATTGAGTAAGTCTGAAATAGAGAAATGTCAAATAAAATTCGGAAAAAAAACTTGGCGTTTAGGTGTGGTTCACATTCAACATCGGCCCTTACAATTTAACCACCCTTTATCTTTGTAAGAACAATAATTTTTGGTAAAAACTTTTGTTTTACTTGCATTAGTTTTCGAGATTGATTTAAAATTTTGTTTGCTCATATCGCCTTAAGTAGGCGGCGAAAATCGTTTTTGTAAAAGCAATTATTATTTATTTTTCGAGACGAACACATGGTATGAATTTCATTGCAAAACAAAATTCAGGCATTAGAGGGTTAATATCAACTATGTTCTATTTTCTCTCAACTATCAAAGCAACATATAAATTTGAGAGCTTAAAGTTGTCAAATAACAATTTTCAAAAGCTGTCTAAAAATGAAAAAATTTTTAAAAAATTCTTAAAAATAGTACGAAAACAACAGTCAAAATGTTTTCCAATTTTTTTTTTATAGATATTTGGCTTGTTAGTACAAAAAATCTTAATTTTTAAAAAAATATCAAACCCTCAAAGTGCGTACAAAGCTTCAAAGTTTAAATTTTAATTAATTATACCAGCACTAGAGGATGTGCGACTAAGCTATTAAATTTACTGAAAATGCATACTGGGAAACCAACGTCTGTCTATTTCTATCAAGTTTTGTCAAAAAATTCGAACGGAATCTATGCTTGGTAAAAAATGTTTAAAACTCCATTTTTTATAAGAACGTATTTTGTAAAACCTAATATTAGCAAAAAAAAAAAAAAATTATAAGTCGATATTTCTTCATGACATTTCATAAATTTAAAAATAGGTCAAAGATATTACCAATACTATGCTGCTCAATGTGTTTTGGAAGTTGTGGAATAAAATATTGAAATTATCACAAACTGTCCATTTTTTTTTTAAATGTAGGGAATTTTGGGATTGACGATGTTTATTTATGATTTTTCAGTCTCAAAATGACGATTTCGACGGTTTTTTTTTTACCAGTGAAACCAAAATTTTCCGATTTTTAAGCTATCGCAGTTTTTTTCCATACGGTTTTTGCGACTCTTAACGCAATTGAATTTTGAGAACAGTATTTAAAAAATGGTATAATTTATAGGAAATTGACTTAAATTTTTTGAAAATTTTTGTCTTTTGCGTCTGACATTCACACACAGAAAAAACTAAAATCGAGTTTCAATTAAACTATTTGTTAATTCAATTAAAAGTTTTATTATATTCAGTCCTATTAAGAATATTGTAGTGTCAATTAAAATGTTTTTAATTTAATTGAT
This sequence comes from Delia radicum, assembly GCA_021234595.1. Classification (NCBI taxonomy): domain Eukaryota; kingdom Metazoa; phylum Arthropoda; class Insecta; order Diptera; family Anthomyiidae; genus Delia; species Delia radicum. The sequence goes on along the minus strand of CM037852.1, from coordinate 227,105,763 downwards.
TTAGTTTCAATTAAGATTTTAAACTATTTGGCAGAAACTATAAAAATTTAAAAAAATAGCAAATCGTCAAAAATTGGGGAAAAATAATAAAAAAAAATTGCTAAAATTTAAAAGATCGTCAAAATTAAAAAATTTTAAAAAAAACATCGTCAAAATTTAAAAAAATCTTTAAAATTAAAAACATCGTTAAAATTTCATTTATTAATTTTTAAAAAAAAAATTAAATCAAAACGTTTATTTTACGATCTTTCATCATAAATTATGACGTGAGCAAGATTATTCGAGTTCAAGATCATTAGTTTTTTTGTTGTTAATAAGTATATTAACAAAAACCCGAAAGGTCCTTTCATATTTCATTTTGACTCACAAAATTCTTTGAGAACCAGTTGGTTTCTGTCTTTATTTTTTTTTTTTTCAGTTTTGGCGATTTTTAAAATTTTTTTTTTCAGTTTAACAATTTTTTTAATTTAAGAGTTTCTTTTTTTTAATTTTAGTAGTTTTTTTTAATATTGGAGTTTTATTTTTGGCAATTTTTTTTTGTTTTTTTAATTATAGTGATATTTACAATTTAATTGATTTTTGAAATGTTGGCTTTTGTTTTTAATTGTAATGATTTTTTTAAATTTTTACGTTTTTTTTTTTAATTTGTGTTCATCATGGGTTATAAAAACTGAACATTTTGTGTGCACTAAATTTATTTTCAATTAAAGATTCTATTCGTATTATACAACTTTTATTTGAAAGTGTACACATCTGTAGAAAACACAATTGTAACATATTTAACATTGTGTATAACAATACATTAATTAAAAGAGTTGAACAACTACGTATATTGGGAGTTATTTTCGACAAAAATTTTACTTTTAAGAATCATTGTTTACAATTACGAAAAAGCTTATTCTCCAGAGTAAACATTATTAAATTCCTAACATCGAAAAATTTTATGATCCATATATCGACAATGATCAACATTAATCGTGCAATTCTCCTATCAAAAATTGATTACGCTCTGCCAATATACGGTTGGTGTGCTCCCTCAACTATTAAATTAATCCAAAGCCCTTATCATGCAGCAGTCCGTCGCAGCATTGGAGCTTTTCGTACAAGTCCAATTACTACAATTCTGGCCGAAGCTGGACTACCATCAATCGAAGAACGAATATCACATCTAACACTCAAATTAATCCCCAAAATTCTTATATGTCGTAATAAAATATTGTTCAACGAAACAAATAAAGCAATCAATAGTATAAGGACACCTAAGCTCTTATCTACTATTAATCGATGTATCCTTTTTTCTCGCCAACTTGGACTTGATCAACATCCTAAACTTCTAAATCAAGAATCTGAGCCCCCCTGGCTTCAACAAAAATCCTCTTTTATTCTATCTATGATAGATCTACCAAAATCAACTACACCTCCTACCGTTTACACACAGATCTTTCATAACATAACTGATTACTTTGTTCGGCACAATTGGAACCTTTTATTTACAGATGGATCTAAATCAAAAGATTTCACTACATTTGCATTAGTGGATCGCGAAGGTAAACTCATTAAAACTGGATATATCGATAACTATTGTTCCATTTTCACAGCTGAAGCCTCAGCATTATGTGTAGCTATTGAATTCGCCTCTTCTCACCAAACAAATTACATCATCTGCACTGATAGTCTATCGTGTATCCGTGCGATACAAAATTCGTTGTATGACTCTCCGTTAATAAATCATATCCGAAATATTCTTATTAAATATTCAAACAAAATTAAAATAATGTGGGTCCCATCCCACGTTGGCATCCCTGGCAATGAACATGCAGATTCTGAAGCCGCGAAAGCAAAACGAAAACCACTAATAAAATATCCAACTTACGAAACTCAAGACATATTAAATACTATCTACGCTTATATAGAATGGATGAATGCACATAAATGGAGTTTATATCAACATAACTACAAAACTAACAACGCTATGGGAATCAAACCAGCATACCCCAAAACCTGCTGCAGAAAGGAAACCAACATAATAGTGCGCCTCCGTATCGGGCACTGTACATATTCCCATAAATATCGCATCGAGAAAACATCACCCCCAATCTGTACTTCCTGCAACAAAGAAAATAATGTCACCCACATCCTAGATGAGTGCTCCACTTACCATTCATCCAGAACCAAACTTTTTGGACCTAGTCCTCCTTCTGATCTCGTTAAATTAGTCAATGAAAAAAATATTAAATTAGTTTGTAAATATATTTTTGAAAATAACCTACAAAATATTATCTAAATATGTAAAATTTACAATACAGAGTCGAAAGCCTCAGTAGCTAGTACTCTTTGCTTAAGTTAGTTACAATAATTGTATTAATGTAATTAATAACAAATAAATAAATAAATAAATATTTGAAAGTGAGTTTGAAATCAAACAAAAGTTTAATTGAAATTTTCTTTGCAATTATATTTGAAATTGGCTAGTGAATTGCCTGAACTCGGCTTATTAGTAAACAGCAACTCCGAGTCAAAATTTTATGAACTTTATAAAAATTTTATGAACTTTATAAAAATTTTGCGAAATTGATTTATTTTTTTTTATAAGAAAACATGACTTGAGAACATATTTAGGTATCTAGAGTGAATCTTTTCGACGGAATAAATTAATAAAGTGCAAAAAAATATTTTGTTTTCATTATTAACGAGTACAGCGGTAGTTTTTTCCAAAAACATTTCGCTTTATGACAAGTAAGGCATGAAATGCAAATGCATGTTTTTCGTCGTTAATCTAAAACTGGTATAAACTAAATATTTATCCGAGTCATGAAATTTAGAACAAAATGGCATCGATTTGTAGTTGCATATTTTTGCAAAAGTGCATATTTTCGACTTTTAATGCATATTTTGTGCTTTTTAAGGCATACTTTGTCCTTTTTAGAGCATATTTAAAATGTATTCTTTATTTTGTTCTGTTTTAAAGCTTTTATTTTTGTAAAAAGTTTTATTTTAAGTCAAGTGCATATTTTTCATTTTTAGCTGCACTTTATAAGCACCTATTTTCCTTTTTTAGTTGCATAAAATTCCTTTTCCTAGTGATAACAAAAGCTCTGTATCAATTCCTCCAAAACGTACATCAAATAAAAGATTTTAATTAGCTTAATACTAAAATCCAAAAGGCACCTACAAATTTTAAAGACTAACATTTTTATGAATCAAACTAAATTTTCATAACATCAAAAAGCATCCGTATGAAAAACTTTCAATTTTGCGAATTAAAAAATATATAATATGATTTCCCGCAAATAGGTAACCTCACACAGAGAAATAAAATGCCAACCGAATTGAAAAGTGTAAGCACAACGATATTTAAATCAGATTTCTGAAGATTTTGATTGTTGCAACTAAAATTCAGTTGAATTAACAGAACTTTGTTGTAACAACTAATGTTCAATTGTACCAACCGACTTAAATTCGTATTAACCGGATTTCAGTTGGCAAATAGCTAAATTTTTCTCTGTGTGCCCAAAACATAGTTTAATATCATACAACCGTATAAATTCGTGATTTACAAATAGGAATAAAAATTTGTGAGTGTATTTTTCTATTTTTTGGTGGTGTAATATACATTATAAAATGTGATAAATACAATGAAATAAATAAATAAATTGATGTAACTTTAATTAATTCCAAGCAAAAACTGTAATTTTTATATTTGTTATTTGATTTAAACTTAACGTGGATGTAATACAAAAAACAAACATTTTTTTTTTTAAATATATTCCCTCAGTGTCTATAATTTTTGAAATTTCTCATATATTTTTATAAAAAATATTAAATATTATTTTGTATATAAGTTTATAATCATTAACTATAAAAAATGTTAACATTATTTTCATAAACTTATAAATCAAGTTTGTTGCCTAAATCTTTCGTTTATACGTGAGTTAATACTTGAAGGTTTGTTGCTTAAATCTTTCGTATTCTATAGAACTAATAGTTATTAATTAATTTTAATAAAAATTCTCAAAAGAAAGTGACCTATTGAACTAAAAATACATACACGAATGTATTATTACATGATTTAAAATAACGTGTAAACTTTACATGAAAAAAATAACAAAAAGACTTAATTAAAACAAAGAAGAAAAAAACCAACACCCTTTTTTATAATTTAATTTGAAAACGACACTGCATTGTCCAATCATGACATGAAATGAGGCCTTTAGTGAGAAGAAAAAAAATGCATTTTAAATAAGTAAAATGCTACACAACTCTTATGAATATGACACAATATTCATATAAGCTGCCTTAAATTGTGGCGGCATAAAAAAAAACTATTCGACTCAAATACTTTTATAATGCCTGTTTGGTGGCGAGTGTTAATGAGTGTTAAGAATGTCTATAAATGAATTGCATGTCTACAAATTAGTAAGTTAGAGCATTTGCAGGCATACAATAGTTTAATATTTCTAAAACGAAATTCTATACAAAATTCAAAACACGTAATTAAACTTGAAGGCATGATTACACGCATTTTATGTATTTTTTTTTTGTATAGTTAAAACACAAAGGAACATTCTAAAGGTTAACAAACAAAAAAAGAAAAGGTTTCAACAAATTTGTCTGTTCTGTTCTTTTCTTCCTTTTTTTTTTGAAAACCATAATTTAGATACTTATTGTGAAATAACTGTAGGGAATCGAGGCAAAAATAACAGCAACAAATTAAAAATAATCATCAATATAAAACAATGTCGTTTTAACATCAAAATACTATAAATCAACTTAAGACAAAAAAAAAATGCAGCCAAAATAACAACAACCTAACCCTACCTTAAATATCTTTTAAACCTTAAAAAATACGAATAAAAACAGAAAATTTTAGCTTTTATCTCTTAAAGAATTCAAAACAAAAAACCAAAAAGTGAAAATGAAATTTTGTATTAAAATCAACCTATATATTCATAATCGCAACAACCTCTAGTCTGTAAAAAATTGCGTAAAAATATTAAACAAAATTCTTATTTTTTTCTCCAGAAATTTAAATTTCTTTAATTTTTATCTTATGACCTTAAAAGGCCTTTAGAACAACATTTGGTTATCTTTTTAGTTGTTATTGCTGATAATTTCCAATTCACGTTTTTTAGCAACACTTTTTTTTGTATTTTGTATTATGTTTTAAGTCCAAATTGCTATTGTTAATACAACAAGTACAAATAAAACAAATTAACAAAATAACAATATAAGGGAATGTTCGCTAAAGCGGACCTATCGTTTTCTGTCAACTGTTATCAAGTTTAATTTTCGCCATCTCTATTTTAAAAAATCTCGATGTGAATGCACACTAAAGCGGCATATTTTGTCTGAAGACAAAGTATTTGGTGCAAATTTGAGAAAAATCGGATAGCTTTAACCCGTATGTGGTTCATATGTGGTCATAAATGTAAATATTACCTCTATTTTCGTTAATGCATACATGGAAAAATATATGTTCCCTCATATGAATGTATATGAAAAATTTATGAACACATATGAATCATGTACACTTCTGCTTTAAAAATATGTAGTTGTTTAGGTTGTAATACAGTTTTAAATGTAAATGTCAGTCATTTGTAGAAAAAATTAAATTTTTTACTTACCTTGTAGTTCATTTAAAAAAAAACAAACCACATCAAATGACTGTTTATGATTTTACATTAATTTTATACAGTTGTTTCTTGTATGATTTTTAACAGGGAAGTTGCTTTAATAAAAATGAATTAATATTCAATGCTGAACACGAATATTTTGAAATTTTTTTAAATTGGAGTAACGGCTTTCGAGATATTGCGATTTGACTTTAACTATGTCCAAAGAGTTGGCCTATAGGCTGATGTGTTTGGATTGGAATATTTCACATAGTTTTTCATATAGCCCAAAAACCAGATATAGGGCCACATCAGCAAACATTCCCTTACAAAAAAAAATCCACTAACAGCAGTCTCAGCAGTCCTCACAGTACAATCAACAATAACAACCGCAAATTACTATTATCAAAACTTAGTACTACGAACGTATAACTTCAATTTAAAACCATCAATATTGTAGTAGACAGACAGACAAACAACACAATGTTTGACTTTATTTTTGAATTCTCCAACTTTTAAATTAATGTTAACGTGAAATACAAAAAATAGCACGAATATTGTTATGAATCATTTTTAGAACAGAGAGCAGAAAATATGTTTAAAACTTGTTTCGCAATTGTATACAAATATGGCTTTAAAATAAAATGAACATGAAGAACACCTGGAATATATAGAAATGGGGAAAAATAAACAAAATTCTGTTATTAAATTTTTTTTGTATAAATATTTGTGGTATGCAACGAAAAATATAAAAACAATTTAAATTGAATTTATAAATTATAATAACAAATATATATATGAGTAATTTCAAATATTTTCGACAGCTTTTATTGGAATTGAGCGAAACAGTGGACAGGGATATCTAAACTTAAAAAACTAAGACATGCAAAGTTTCACGTTGAAAATTCTTCATCTAAAGAATTAAAAGTGCAAATAATGGGGAAAAATATGGTTTTCAATGTCCTGGTTTTAGATAACGTTTTTCTTAACACGGACGAAAAAATAATAACAAAATGCAATACACGCAGAAAAAAGAGCATCATTTTATGATAGTTTAAGAGCATTATGTTATGATTGCAATATCCAAACCATCATAATATGATCGTAGTTATCATATTATGATCACAGTAATAATATAATCATATTATGATCCTAAATCGCTGTCGGTAATCAAAATATGATCATCCAGAATCATATATATGTTAATTAGGATAATAATATGATAATTTCGTGTTCAATCATATTTTTTCTCTGCGCGTACGAAAACAGAAGGCATGTATTCACTCCTTCGTGTATAAAAAGGCATGTAAAAACCAGTGCTAAGTTTCAGATACAAACCATTACAAAATGGAGTCACCACACTTTTGAGATACATTCACTAAAATAGTAATCTTCATATAGCTGCTTGGTGAAAAGTTGTATGGTGGTTTACAAGCGAAACCAAAATTTTAATATTTTTAAACTTTTGTAGTTTTTTACATAATATTTTTTGCGCCCTTTAATGAAACTTAGTTTTGAGAACAGTATTTAAAAAACGGTGTAATTTTATACAGTTTGTGGAGAACCAAGTTGATATGAGCGCACCAAAAACGGGATGCGAAAATCACCAAACTTCTAAAAATTTATGATCTTTTTAAACATTTTGCGAATTTTGTATATAAATTATAGTTAGGTATCTACACCTTTTGCAATTGTAATTCAGAAAATATCAATCGAAATTCAGAATTTACATTTCAAATTCAGAAAATATCATTTGAAATTTAGAATTTCCATTTGATATTCCGAAAATATAAATTGAAAATCAGATTTACCATTTTAAATTCAGAAAATATCAACTGAAATTCAGAATATCAATTTGAAATTCAGAAAATATCAGCTGGAATTCAGAATATCAATTTATAATTCAGAAAATACTAATTAAAATTCAAAAACACATCAATTGAAATTCAGAATACATCAATTGATATTTAGAAAATATCAGTTGAAATTCTGAAAATATCAATTGAAATTCAGTAAATATTAAATAAAATTGATATGGAATGCTTTTTTAACTTCAATTGATGTATTCTGAATTTCATGTGATATTTTCTGAATTTCAATTGATTTTTTCGGAATTTCGATTAATATTTTCTGAATTACAATTAATGATTTTCTGAATTTCAATATATATTTTCTGAATTTTAAATGATGTTTTCTGAATTTCAATTGATATATTTTGAATTTCAAATGATATTTTCTGAATTTTAAATGGATATTCGAAATTTCAACTAATATTTTCTTAATTTCAAATTTAAAATCTGCTTTTCAATTGATATTTTCTGAATTTGAAATGGAAATCGTAAGTTTCAATTGATATTTTCTGAATTTGAAATGAAATTCTAAATTTTAATTGATATTTTCTGAATTACAATTGCAGAAGGTGTTAATATCAATTGATGTATGAATTTCAATGTTTCATAAATTTCAAATGTAAATTCTGAAATTCAATTGATGTTTTCTGAATTTAAAGTGGGATTTCTAAATTTCAATTGATATTCTGAATTACAGGTGCGGAAGCTGTAGAGAGAATCTTTGCTACATTGATAAAGTGCAAACAACTTAAATTGTTTTCTTTCTTAGCTTTGTGACAACTAAAGCTTACAAGGGAGGTATCCCGATCCGAAATCGCAGATTTGAATGATCTTTTTATATACTGCAAAGGAGCGAAAAAAAGAGACACTTATTTTTTTGCTGCCCAATCTCTCGTCTAAGGTCTAAAAAGTGGGGTTAAAAATGAATTTATTTTTGTCTTTAATATACGAAAATTTGGTTGATTTTACACAGGGCTAAAGTTCTCAAGAAAACAAAAAATTTGATACCCATATTGCCTATGTGGCCTGAGTTGCCACATTTTAAAATTTTTTGAAATATAGGGGAAAAGTCGCATAGAAACCAAACGATTTTGAATATCGGAAAAAGCTCCGACACCCCCTCGATTAAATTAAATATTCGTTGCTAAGCATTATTTTTAGCTTAATACAACTATAATTCCTTAATCAAACGCCGGATTTAATGTCACTTAAAATACATTTTTTTAAATAACAAAAATACTTGAAAGTCTTTAGACACAATTTGAACATTCGTAAATGTGACGTCTAAAAGTCTTTGACTTGACATCAAATTTGTCTCTTATTGCTTTAGATCTGCCGGTCCGGGTCGGGATACCTCTCTTGTTAATATTAATTGCCCTGAAAAAGCTTTAATTAGCTAAATACTAAAATCGAAAGTCATAAAAAAAATTTTAAGGACTTTAAATTTTTAATTTCGCGAATTTAATAACTAAATAAATAAAGCATCAAAGTTTGAAATTAAATTGCGAATACCACCGCTAGATGGCGCAATAAGTGTACAAAAATTTCTGAAAAAGCTTATCATTATATGTTTCTATCAAATTTCGTCAAAAAATTCCCACGGGGTCGATGGTATAGTATAAAATGGGATAATTTGCTGAAGATTTTAAATTTTTCTTAAAAGCAAACTTTTATTTCTTCAGGGAATTAAAAGTGCATAATTGAATGAATTCGGGAGGAATTTATTCAGTTAGTAATGAGTTTTTTGACCAGTTGGGAATTCATTCGATAAATTTGAGTTCTTTCAATACGAATAATAAACAAATTGAAACATAAAAGTCGGCTGTGGCGAATTTTGTAGAATGAATAAAATTATTTTTTGGAAATAAATTGAGGAAGAAAAATATTTATTGTTTCCATAAAAGTTGGCTGTGACGAATTTTGTATACCTTCCATCAGTGGAATGAATAAAATTATTTTTTGGAAATAAATTGAAGAAAAAAAAATATTTTTTGTTTCCAGTGTTTTTATAAATAAATTGAAAAAAAAAAAAATTTTTGGGGAAAAAGGCTGCATAAAAAAAAAGTTTGCGATGTTTTAGGGTAAATTGTCATTTATGCCATGACATCACACAGTTAGATATATCACAAAATTATTGGAAATAATTAGACCATTTCTTACTTAGTACACTGAAAGAATTATCCTTCATGATATTAATGAAAATATAGATTCAATGAAGAATTTTACTATTACCTAATAGCGCTTTTTGCATATGAGGCACCACAATCCAATAATTGTTTTTTTTTTGATAAAGCACCTTTTCCTAACAGACACTTTCTACTGCATGCCCATTTTTTAAGGTCAATGCTAGTTTAGCGATAAAATCTGATTAAACCGTAAAAATTGTGAAAAATACGAAAAAACGTTTAATTTAATTTAAAGTTTTGAGAGTCGAATATGTACCTATAATAAGAATACAGCGGTTGTCTTTACATTTCAACAAAAAGGATGCACTTGCGCCAAACTTTAAAGAATTTTGTGGAAAAACTGTGCCATAGGTCGTATTTGTATGACATGAATAACCTTTTGTGTATATGTTAGCCGATGCATGCTAAATCCGTTCGCGTTAATCATTTATCTTTAACGGAGCTAACATTATTGCGGTTTTAAGTTTCAAGCTAATTAAAAAAAAAAATAAAATTACAGTTTTTGCTTTGATTAACTAAAAGCTACTTCAGTTTATAAATCTCATTGCATTTATCACATTTCAAAATATATATTACATACCTAAAAAATATAAAAATACACTCAAAACATTTTTTTGTCATATATTATAATTTGAAAAGAAACCCACGATTATTTTAGAACACATGCATTTTTGCCTGTTTAATGATATTCAGTTGGATATGGGGTTACTTAATTGCAGAAAATCATACTAAATACTTTTAAATTCGCAAAATTACAATTGTTTTATAAAGGTTCATTTTGAGGTTATGAAAAATTATTTTGCTCCATAAAATTGGAAGTCCTTAGAAATGAAAATGAAAATTATTTAAGTTCGAGGCCATACTCTATATTTTTTCATTAGGATATTGTCCTAACAAATAATCTATAGAGTTTTTTGTTTTCAAATTTATTATTTGACCCTTTCAGGAATGTGTTGATAGATCTATTTCGGGAATTTTCTAGGTTCCCATCATCAGAACACGTTTTGAAAGCGGTAACAATCCCATGCCAAACATCAAACATACATATGAACTAGTTTACTCACTACATGAGAACTAATATACATATGAGTTTGAAGTTAAAGATTATAACCATTGATCAAAAAATAAATTGAAAACTTGTTTGATGTGCAAGATCCACCTCTGGTGGATATTCAATACACGTTCAAACAAGTTTTCAATTTATTTTTTGATCAATGGTTATAATCTTTAACTTCAAACTCATATGTATATTAGTTCTCATGTAGTGAGTAAACTAGTTCATATGTATGTTTGATGTTTGGCATGGGATTGTTACCGCTTTCAAAACGTGTTCTGATGATGGGAACCTAGAAAATTCCCGAAATAGATCTATCAACACATTCCTGAAAGGGTCAAATAATAAATTTGAAAACAAAAACTCTATAGATTATTTGTTAGGACAATATCCTAATGAAGAAATATAGAGTATGGCCTCGAACTTGAATAATTTTCATTTTCATTGCACAATTAAAGGTCGAAAAAAACATAATTTTTATTTTTAATAAAAATTATAACAAACTAGTCCTTAGGAATTTTTGATGTCTTTTGCATTTTATTATTAAGCTTATTCAAATCTTTTATTTGATGTACGTTTTGGCGGAATAGATACAAAGTTGGCACAAAGCAAACTGTGTTGGGAAAAAAGTATCGCTCCACTCGCTATGAATGAAAGAAAATTTATATTTTTGCACTTTATAAATTCAGTCCGCCGCACAGAGGAGTATTTGGCCTGCAAAGCTGGCCAAAAAGGCAAAACTGAAATTTAAGAAATCTTAAGAACTAAGTACGCAGCTCGACAGACAACAATATTTTACATTATATTGTAAATTTTGAAGACTTTTAGTTGCGATTTGTAGCTCTGAGACCCTGCTAAAGTCAGGAAAGTGAAGAAAATTATATGAGATTTAAATGTTTTTTTCGGTTTCTGGATGTTTATATGATATTTTTTTTAGCGGCTAAACGAATAAAGGTTTAACAAAGACTATTTTTTTCGCTGAAAGGTTTGATCAAAAGTTATTTAAAAAAGAAAAAAAAATTTAAAATATGTTGAATATTCATGTTGAAACAATTCGTTCAAAAGCTAAAAAAAAACAAATTATACACTTTTTTTTGCAAAAAAAGGAAACGAAGAGGTTTTTAAAAGTGAGGTTAGCATGTCTACGAATTATGTTTGATACCACAATAAAATTTGGAATCTCTAATTTTAGAAACCAAAAAAAAGTGTGCGCAAGTTTGCGCCATTATTTTTGACGATTTTTTTAAATTTTCACATTTCTTCTATTTTGGCTCATCGGGTACTTTTTCTTATACCTTTATATCGTCATAAACTTTTATGTATTTTGAATTATTGATTTCAACTGTTATTCACATCACTTTTAACGTTTATAAAGTATTAAATAATATAAAATAAATATAATAAAGCCATTTTTCATAAAAAAATACTGTTTTATAAGAGCCTTACAATTTTCAAAATTTTTTTGTTTAATCAAACTGTAAATCATATGTATGTATGTACATACAGTCTGTCAAGAATGAGTTTAAACCTTTAAAATCAACATTTGTTAATTGAGTTTTGCGATTTATACCAACTTTTATTCCTTAGGAATGTGGCTTTTAGAAAAATCTTAAAAATTTAAACTTTTTGGTTCTTAAATTTTTTTATTGCATTTTGAAAACAAAAAATTTGACGCATTTTGCATGTAAATTTTTTTTTTTCGCCATTAAATTTTTAATAACTCCAAAATAGTAATAGATATAAAATAAATGTGTATGGTTAGTTTAAGCAGAATTTTCCGGTGCATCTTCTGATCCTCCTGCTATTAAAATCGGAGAACACGTTTTCAAGTTATGGCAAAATATGTAAGGCAACCCAACGATTTAGGGGGTGAAGTATGCCACGCCTTTAAAAGAAAACCCTTACGTACTAGAGAAAAACGGAAAACAGATTTGAATTAAGGGCATCAAAATCCATATAGTCCACATACTTTTATTTCTAGGGTAGAGAAAAATTTTTTTGTTGCGCAGTGTACTTTTGTTGCGCAGTGTAATTTTTTCAAAATCTGCCACTAGACTTTTTATATCATACTACACCTAAAACTATCAAAAAACTAAAACTTTTAATTCAAAAAACACGTTTAATAATTTTGGCCAGCTTTTCAGGCCAAATACTCCTCTGTGCGCCGTAAAGTTTCACTCTAAATACCTAATGTTCTGAAGCCATGTTTAAAAAAAACGCGAAGCAATATAATTAAATTTCGCAAAATTTTTAAAAAGTTCATATAATTTTTGCGTTTACAATTTTGAAATTTTCAAAATACCCTTTTGCCTCGGAATTGCTATTTACAAAGTAGTATTTCAGTTCACGCAATACGCTAGCCAATTTCAATTATAATTGTGAATGTCAGACGCAAAAAAAAAATTAAATTTTCAAAAAATTTACACCAATTTCATATAAGTTTGTGATTGGTGCGCTGACAATCAACTTGGTATACCTCAAACTTTATAAAATTACAACATTTTTCAAATACTGTTCTCAAAACTCTAATTCCATTTAACGGCGCAAAAACCCTATGGAAAAAACTGCGAAAATTGAAAAATCGGATAATTTTGGTTTCATTTGCAAACCAATACACAACTCTTCACCAAACAGCGATATGAAAATTATCTTTTAATTGAATGTATCTCCAAAGTCTAGTCAGTACATGTTGTATTGGTGCAGATGTGAAAGTTAAAAACTATGAGCAAGGAAATAAAAAAAGCTCTTGTAAGTTGTAAGTTATTATTTTAATTTTTCGAGATTTAAACGACCATCAATTCTTTTGGAGAAGACTTTTCAACGTGAAACTTTGCACGTCATAGCTTTTAAGTATATTCAGCCAAACCCCGTCCATCTCTCCTCTCAATTCATGAAATAAAATGCATCTATTAAGCTCAGTTTCAACAGGTGTCGAATATTTTTGAAGTAGGCCATTTATATCTGGTCAAAACCTTATTAATTTTTAAAAGTTATGATTTTGTCCTTCTGGTATAATCTTTCATATAAAAATACTTTGATACAAATTATATGAGATATTTTTAAAGATAAAACTATTTTACGTTTTTGATGAAAATAAAACACTGAAAAAATTATATGGATCTTTGTAACTTATTTCGACATGAGTGCAAAAAAGTTTAAGAATTCATATTTTTAAAGATAAAACTATTTTACGTTTTTGTTGAAAATAAAACACTGAACAATTTTTTTTTTATTTATTTTATTAATTAATAATGAAATAATTACAAATTATATACTATTAGCCTAACCGTGCACTAGCTACTATGGCCTTCGTCGCGTTGTAGCGAAAACAGACAGTGCCTCTGGTGGGAATCAAACCCACGACCCCCGCACTGATAAGCCAGCACGCTACCAACTAGCCTGCCGGGGCGCACACTGAAAAAATTATATGAATCTTTGTAACTTATTTCGACATAAATTCAAAAAAGTTTAAGAATTCACTTTTACTTACAATACTAATGACTTAAACTAAAAAAAAAACTTTAAAATTTTTAACTTTACGAGAAACAATTTCCTCACGTAAAATCTGTAAAGGTATGTAATGAAATAAGTTCTTTAGTCAAAAGAAAATTTTATAAATTTTTTTAGTGAATTAAGTGTAGAAATTTAAGAAACACATAAAAATATGCGTATTTAAAAGTTATATTGACTACAAAAGTTTTGTAAAATTTTCTTAAGTCGACTTAAGTTGTTTTTTAAAATTATTTTAACAAAAAATGTAAATATCTTTATATAAAATCTCTTCAATCTCTTCAATGAATTGAAATATTTTCAACTTCACCTGAATGAATGAAAATAAAATGAAAAAAATTATTGAAATATTTTATTTATTTTCAAAATTAATTATGCATTTCCTGTTTATTTATACAATATTTTTTTTATTGACACAAAATATAACACTGTGCTACACAGAAAAATCACTCGTCAAATGACCTAGTGTAGGTTGTAAGTCTAGCTGAGTGTATTACAAACCCGATTAGAGAAATTCCAATATACCCTCAAATTTTCGAGATAACGGTAAAAGTGTATTTTTTTTCGACTGTGGAATTTAAGTATTTGTAACTCAGTTATTTTTTTACCCGATTTTAAATTTTTAAACGGTATTTAAAAGAAAATGACCCAGTCTTTATATTGTTACGATTTAGCCTTTTATAAATCGTGTTTTGTTTAATTCCCGTTGAATAAACAATTTTACGGATTCTTTTATTTGCAGAATAAAACACTTTTTATTTAATTTAACTTTAGATTTATTAAATAACCGTTTCACACTAAATTAATTAGCTTGTAGCTTAAGGTTGATAGTTATCACGTTTCGATTACAACTTAACGACTTCGACGATTTAATTACGACTGACTCATTTATTCGCGGCGCACTGGTATTTATACCAGTTGGCATCACTTCTAGAAAAAGCTCGACTGATCTGGCAATTACTGGTTACAGAATAGTAGCAATTTTGAATTTAACGGAAAATAGTGATTGTTTGACTGTATTTCATAGTGTTGCCATCTTACTGTTTTATTAAAATCGCCATTTAGCAACAAGAATCCCCAAATTCGTAACACTGCCGCCCACTTAAGCCTGTTCGTCCCGAATAGGCACACTATCTCCCTTTCCGTAATTTGCTAGTCGTTCAAGATGGACCACCTTCATTTTAGATCTTGGGCTGTTGTACTTCTGGATCCTGTAGACAACATCGTTCAACTTCTTGATCACTCGGTAAGGCCCATCCCAATGCGTCTGTAGTTTAGGAGATAATCCTTTCTTTCGTTGTGGGTTGAAAAGTAGAACCAGCTGACCTTCAGTGAATCCCTCAGAGTTTGCGGCTCGGTCGTATCTGGCTTTCATCTTATCACTGGTCATTTTAATTCGACCGCGCACAAAGTCATGTAATTCATTCAAATTTTCTTGCGCTCGAGAAGAGTTTTCCTCGTTCCCATCTAACGGTGTAGGCTTAAAGCCAAATTCCAAATCTCCAGGCAGTCTCAATTCGGTTCCAAAAATAATTTTTGCTGGTGTTCTAGAGGTAGAGTCATGCACAGCCGACCTATATGCTAATAAAAATTTTTGTATGTGCTCGTCCCAGTCTTTCTGATGGGCGCTCACCACTTTTCGCAAGTATTCTTCCAGAGTGCGATTAAATCTCTCGACCATGCCATCAGACTGTGGATGAAGTGGCGTTGTCCGGGTTTTTCTTATGCCATATAGCTCACACATTTCCTTAAACACGCCGGATTCGAAATTTCTACCTTGGTCAGAATGCAATTCTATTGGAACACCATAACGGCACACCCAGTTGTTCACAAATACTTCCACTACCGTTTTTGCTTCTTGGTTGGGGATGGCGTATACCTCTGGCCATTTGCTAAAGTAATCCATTACTACTAGCACATATCGGTTTCCAGCGTTGCTTACAGGAAATGGGCCTGCAACATCCATCGCTATCCTCTCAAATGGCGCACCTGAGTTGTATTGCTGAAGTAGTCCTCGACTTCTCCTTACTGGACCTTTGGCCGCGATGCATTCTGTGCAGTTTGCTATCCAATCGGCTACAGCTTGTTGACATCCAACCCAATAAAACCGCTGTTTTAATTTTTCTAGGGTTTTTGTTATGCCTAGATGACCTCCACTGGGACCATTATGGAACTCTTTCAATACTTCATTCATCTTAGAGGACGGCACGACTATTAAATTAGATGAAGATTTGCCGTCTGCACTCTCCCACGTGCGATATAAGCAACCATTTACCAGTTTCAAACTATTCCATTGTGCCCAATAAGATTTCAAAAGTGGTCCCTCTGCTGATATTTCATTGCGGGTAGGTCTTCTGTCTTCCTCTTTAGCCACTACAATTTTTGACAGGATTGGGTCATTCCTTTGTGCTGTTGACCAGTCTTCTTCCGATTCTATTTGCATTAGCCGAATATCAACTACACATTCTTTCTTTTCGGCTTTAACGCAATGTCTGCACTCCAAGTTACAGGGTCGCCGCGAGAGGGCATCCGCATTGCTGTGTTTTGTACCTCCCCTGTGCTCGATATTAAAATCGTAGCTCTGCAGGCGTTCAATCCAGCGCGCAAGTTGTCCTTCAGGATTTTTAAATTGTAACAGCCATCTAAGTGCAGCATGGTCAGTCCTCAGCGTAAAATGTTGGCCATACAAATACTTGTGGTAATGTTTTATGCACTCTATTACCGCCAGCAGCTCGCGTCGCGTAACACAATAGTTCCTCTCAGGCTTCGAAAGTATTCGGCTGTAATAGCCAATAACTTTTTCTGTCCCGTTGACCACCTGTGAAAGCACGCCTCCTATTCCGTAGCCGCTCGCATCGCTATCTAGCACAAATTTTTCTCCAGCGATGGGATATGTCAGAACTGGTGCCGTAGACAACAATTCTTTTAGCTTTTGGAACGCACTTTCCTGTGCTTCACCCCACTGGTACGGTCTCGACTTTTTGGTCAGTTCATGTAAGCTGGCGGCTATGCTGGCAAAATTTGGTACGAATCGTCGGTAGTAAGTGCAAAGACCCAGAAAACTTCGCAATTCATGAAGATTTTTCGGGCGAGGCCAGTCCTTTACAGCTCGTATTTTATCTTCATCAGTAGAAATGCCGTCTGCTGTTACAAGATGACCCAGATATTTTACCTCTTTCTGGAACAGTGTGCATTTCTTTATGCCAAGTTTTAGTCCTGCCGATGATATACGTTTAAAGACTTCAACCAGGTTTTTGAGATGTTCATCAAAAGTCTTTCCTATGACAATTATGTCATCAAGATACACTAAGCATGTTGTCCAGTGAAGTCCCTTTAATACACGTTCCATAAGGCGTTCAAATGTGGCCGGAGCATTGCAGAGTCCGAATGGCATAACTTTAAACTGCCACAAACCTTCACTTGTACTAAAGGCGGTTTTCTCTTTGTCTTTATCTGCAATCTCCACCTGCCAGTAACCACTTTGCAAGTCTAAGGTGGAAAACCATTTGGCTCCGGCAAGCGTATCCAAGGTGTCATCGATCCTAGGTAGTGGATAGCTGTCTTTCTTGGTGACGTCATTTAATTTTCTATAATCGACACAAAATCTGGTACCGCCATCTTTCTTTTTCACCAAGACCACTGGCGAGCTCCAAGGACTCGAAGATGGTTCGATTACGCCGTTCTGCTCCATTTCGTTTACTATCTCTTTCACCTCATTTCGTTTTGCGAGGGGTACACTTCTGGGCGCTTGTTTTATTGGTCTTGCTTCGCCGGTGTTTATTTCGTGCTTTACAATTGCTGTTCTACCTTGATTTTGGCTTTTTAAGGCAAAAACAGATGCATGCTTTTTAAGTAGCTGTTTCGCCTTATTCTTGTCAGGCGCTGCTAAACCGGCTATCCATTTTCCCATATGTTCGTCTAGTATTTCACGTTCTCTTGCGGATATTTTAACAGGTTCGGGCTTCACTTCGCTATTTATTACTGCCTCTGCTGGAGCACATTGAGCTATTTCGATGTTTTGTTTGACGACTTTTTCATGGCTAGATAGATTTAGCACTCTCACGGGAACTCTTCCATCTTTGCAAGTTTTGACGAGAGCTTTTGCTGTTAATAAGTCACTCTTTATTTCAGTTGGTTCTACCACCCACAAACGGTTATCCTCACAATCTCCCTCCACACGGGCCCATACCAAATTTTCGGATTGTGGTGGTAATTTTTGGTTCTCAATGGCTACTAGCTTTCTTACTTGGGCCTTACTTTCATAACCAACATCGAGGGGTATTTCAATATTACGCCAAATCATTGTTTGTTGTCCCATGTGCAGATTAATGTTATGTCTTATCATGAAATCTGCACCAATGATGACTTCGTCCACAATATCGGCAACGATAAATTCATGATACGCAACGATGTTGGCCATAGCTACCTTCACATTAATTTTTCCATGAACAGTGGCAGACTCTCCCGTAGCTGTACGCAATCTTATATTGCTCAATTGCTCGATTCTCCGCTTTACTAAATCGGTCCTTATAATGGAATGTGATGCTCCGGTGTCTATAGTACAAATGCGCTTTTCTCCGTTGATGTAGCCACAAGCAGTAAGGTTGCTGTTTTTCTGTTGCATTACTGATATGAAGATCGTGAGGCCCTCGTTTGTGGGAGCCAGCTCATGCCCCTCTGTGCTGGCTCGTTTTAGTTTTAATGGTGACTCGTGTGATGATGCATTGTTAGACCGCTTATTGTTTCTCGGTGGAGAAGCAGATCTGGATCTTTTACGTGGCGCTTTGCAATTTCGCTGAAAATGGCCGACTTTTCCGCAGTTATAGCATTTACCTCGGGCTTTATTTTGATTCTGCGCAAATGCCTCATTAATCGCCTCCTTGATGTCCTTAATGAGACTACTCTCTTTTTCGTCGGTAACCTCGATTTTTCGAGCTCTGCAAAATTGTGGCTTCGAAATTACTTTAGCAGTCTCTTGAGCTAACGCAAAGGAAACAGTTTCTGCAAAAGATAACTTTTGCGTAGCACAGACCGCATGCTTGACATCAAAATCACGAATGCCATTCACAAATGCCTCTATTTTAAACTGATCCAAAAACGGGTGATTTTCGCCAGGATAAGTCAGCTGCACCAAACGCTCAATTTCCATTGCAAAGTCTTGAAGAGACTCATTGGCTTTTTGTACTCTGCCTCGCAGCTCCATACGGTATATCTCTTTCTTATGTTCACCACCATACTTACGTTGTAGTGCCGCCATAATGTCACCATGATTGTTTCTGCAGCTAATAGGGACAGTTTCGAGAACTTCTGCTGCGGTGCCTTTTAAAGCAAGAATCAACTGTATTGCTTTTTCTTCATCGCTCCAACCATTTTTGCTGGCAACCGTATCAAACTGGAACTGGAATACTGTAAATGGTGTACTGCCATCAAAACTGGGAGTCTTTGTCTTACAAGAAGTTTCTGATATTACTCGCACCGGTCCGCCTTGGATTTGCAGATTGTTAATTTTTGCCTCTATATCAATTTCTAGATTGTTCATTTTATTCTTTAAGTCAGCCAGCTCTTCATCGAATTTGCATTCAATGGAATCTACTCTTTTATTTATTACCTCAGAAATCTCCAGTAATTTATCGTTTGTGGTTCTAGAAATTTCATGAACTTCAGCTAAAAGTTTCTCGTTGCTGGCTCTAGAAGTTTCCTGAACTTCTGCGAGTTTCTCGTTGGTGGCTCTAGAAGTTTCTTGAATTTCCGATAGAAGTTTCTCGTTGGTGGCTCTAGAAGTTTCTTGAATTTTCGTCATTTGCTCCATCATTGCAGCAAACATTGCATTAAAGTCTGTATTGCTTGGTGCAGTGAGGGTGGATACTTCCATTACCTTTTCTTCCTCAAAATCGTGCGCTCCGATGTCAATGCCACGCCGCTTGAATTCATCTATAAGCCTTTTTTGCAGCTCCGCTTTATTACCTGCTGTCGGAAGATCTAGCTTATTTAACTCCTTTTTGAGTTGCTCAACTTTCAGCTCCTCAAATTTCATGATTGTCCTTTGTTTTTTTTTTTTTTTTATTTAAAGTTTATTGCAAATTTCACTTCTGACACCAATTGTTACGATTTAGCCTTTTATAAATCGTGTTTTGTTTAATTCCCGTTGAATAAACAATTTTACGGATTCTTTTATTTGCAGAATAAAACACTTTTTATTTAATTTAACTTTAGATTTATTAAATAACCGTTTCACACTAAATTAATTAGCTTGTAGCTTAAGGTTGATAGTTATCACGTTTCGATTACAACTTAACGACTTCGACGATTTAATTACGACTGACTCATTTATTCGCGGCGCACTGGTATTTATACCAGTTGGCATCACTTCTAGAAAAAGCTCGACTGATCTGGCAATTACTGGTTACAGAATAGTAGCAATTTTGAATTTAACGGAAAATAGTGATTGTTTGACTGTATTTCATAGTGTTGCCATCTTACTGTTTTATTAAAATCGCCATTTAGCAACAAGAATCCCCAAATTCGTAACAATATATATATATATTCTTTATATATCATTAATATAAATATGTAGAGATTTCTTTAATAACAACTAAAATTATCAATTTTTTTAAGCTTATGTTTTCCTGAGTAAAATTAGCTTTCATTTCATAAAATCGGTTAAAAATTGTCAAAAGTAATGGTACTTTTTCTTTATATACAGTTTCTTCGAAGGAGGAAGAAACAAAATTCTGTATATAAAGAAAAAGTACCATAACTTTGTCAATTTTCAACCGATTTTAACAAATGAAAACACGCAACAAACTTTAAGAATATTGTTTTTAAAGAAGAATCGAAAAAAACCCTCTTTAAAGTTGAAAAAGTTTAGAAATAATTAAAACACAAACTTTAAGAATTGTTGTTATTATGAGACCGATCAAAAAAAAAAAAATACATTTCATCTATAAAATCAGATCATATTTGATATAGATCGATATTAATTCTTATCCAAGTTTATCTCAAAATTGGGGTATACAGTAATATCCAATTAGATCCCCCAAATATATTACCGTATTAAGTTAGATCAAAATTTATCTCAAAATTTAGTAATCCAAAAATATTTAATTTAAGATCCTGATCGATTTCATGATTTTAGAATTACTCTGATCTAATAAGATCCAAAAAGATAAGCAGCATATATTATTATATCTTAAATTGTATAGCATATATACTTAATATTTTATTTTATAAATGTTTATATTTAACAATATATCGTTATATATGTTACCACATAAGAAATATATAATAATATATGGTTATGCATGACACCATATACAACATAAGGCCATATATAATTTTATTTATTCAGGCGAATAAAGAAAAATTACCATAACTTTGTCAATAGTCAACAGATTTTAACAACCCAGCAAAAACAGACATTACCAAGTAATTATGCATGTAATCATGGGTAATGACAACCCATGAATTTTGGATCATCGCCAACAAACGTAATCAAGCCTGGTAACTAGTTTCATCAAGCCTGGTAACTACCCAGGTAGAAATTTGGGATGGTACAAAAAACGAAGAGTTTTCAAAACGTTTGTTTTTGATGGTACTAAAATAAAAGCGTTTCCAAAGCGATAATTGCAAATAATACGAAAAAAAAGCATTTAAAAAACATTATTTTGGATTGCTATTCGAACGTTCGGACAAAGTATTTTAGGAATAGTTTTTATACAAAACTTACAAATATTTGTGAAATAAAAACACTGTAAAAACATTGGTTCAAAGCGTTTTTCCAACGTTTGTAAAAAGTACTTAAGAAGTTCTTATCGTACAAAATTTACAACGGTTTATAAAATAAAACCAATGTAAAACCATTGAGTTAAAGCGTTTTTCTAACATTTGCCAATAGTACTTTAGAAATACTTTTTTTTTGCGATTGCAGCTGTTCTCTCTGTTATAATGTCAAACGAGTTGCAACAACAGTTTAGTGGATGCGGAAAGCCAAATAAGGGTGTAGGCAAAGAAAATTTCAGTTCAACCCAAGTATATGAAGAATTAAAGGGTAATAAGTACATAACTTGTGAAAAAAGTATTTTTTTACAACATTTATTTTCTACAGATTTTTTATTACATCAGTTTGAAACTGAAACACCATCCAAAATTTTGACACAGACAAGCCGCTGGTTGGCGACTGCTAAGTACAGAAACTGCTCAAAACAATCTATTTTCAATCAAATTTTTCTTTCGAGCGTTTTGACAATGTTCAAAATTACAACCCTCAAAGCGGTTATCATTTGGGTCGTTTTCATAACGCTTAATAACTGTAAGCCAAAATGTTCTGCAAATACTTATTTAACGATTGAAAAAGCATTTCAAAAATTTTGTTTTGCAATGTTTTGAGAACGTTATAAAATACCATCCTCAGACCGTAAATTTGGGTTATCATTTTGCACATTCTCAAAACGCTTTAAATTTGTAATTTGGTATGTTCTGAAAACGCTTGTACCATCATGAAAAATGCTTTTAAAACGTTTTAAAGATTGTATTTTTCTACCTGGGTAGTTTCACCGACGATATTTTCACATATCACTCCGCCGCCGCTTTAAGCAGCTTGAATCGGCTGGAAAAATGAGCCGGCTAAAACGAAGCCGCCGAATCAATCATCTGCGCCGCCTATTTTGTTTTTGCTGTGTTTTTTGTTTTTGCTGTGTTTTTTGTTTTTGCGTGCCTTTTAAAGCAAATGTGTAGTTGTTTATAAAATGTGCCGAAAAAATGCTTAACTTTTTGTCTAAATCCGGTCAATATCCAGTACAAGATCCGATATTAAACGAAATTCAAAAAAATTTTGACATCTCCGTAACAGATACTGAAAGTAGGTATTGGTGGAAGGAAAACCAAAAGGTGATATTTAAAAATACATTAACCAATATCCTTTAATATTTACTCTTAAGGTTTTCCCAGAGTAGCAAAAGTTGCCAACATTTGTTTTGGAATTCCCTCTACTTCGGCTTCTTCAGAAGTAGCATTTTCAGTTGCTGGTTCCTGCATAACCGCAAAAAGAAGCAGATTGCACCCATCTACAGTTAAAAACAACTGTTTGTTCATTACAATTATAAAATTGTGAACCAAAATAATATAAATTAGTCTTAAGTACTAGCTCATTTATGTACAAAAACGTAGAGTATTTTTTTTTTATAAAAACACAGCATTAAAAAATGTTACTTATTAAAAATTAATAAAGACCTGACCATCAATTATATATATTTCGGACATGCTGATTTCAATGGCGTACCTAATTTTTTGATTTTGTATGAGCCACAAATATAAACATAGGTCTTGCAAAAGCGCCAACTTTAAACACATTTTTCTCGAAATATGTACTATTTATCAACAAATTAAGTACGCCATTGAAATCAGCATGCCCGAAATATTTATATTCAATGGTCAGATCTCTATTAGTTTTGTTAATGTCATGCCATGTAATTTAACTTTTTAAACCAGATATGAACTAATAAAATGCAAAATTTGCATTGCGACATTTAAACTTATTTATTTTGATTAACAAAACCGTTTCAAGCCGATATAAGCCGTCAAAGCCGCCGCCGCCGACCATAAATAGCCGCGCCGCCGATAATTTGGGGTCGGCTTGTTTCTCTGCTAGTGAATCCCTTTGTTCGCGATGACCCAAAATTCATGGGTTGTCATTATCCTCTCGCTTACAAAAACAAAAAAAAACTGAGAATAATGAGTTGCCTGATTGGTAACTCACAGTGAAAGATTAAGTAACTAGTTTTATATTACAAATAAATGGTTACTCACAATGATAGACTAAGTGGTTACCAAGGAGTTACACAATAAGTGGTTATCTTTAAGTTATTTTTTTTAGAAATCTTGAAAAAAATATTTAAAATAACATTCGCTTGGTAATTTTACTTGTAAAATTCTTTTAAAACTAATTTATGCAATATTAGAATAAAAAATATGAAATCGATGCTTATGTAACCAATTACGAGTAACTCATAATTTTGCAATTACATATAAGTACTTCTATAACACATTAACAGTAAGTCACTATTTCGTATTTTTTTTTTTTTTTTTTTTTTAAAGAGAAGCAACACTCAGGAAATTCTTCCTATTAATTAATGTGGTGCTTTCTTTGGAAAGGGGATAGTGGAGAGATAAAAGTAGTGAAAGATAAGGGCTTCAAACATGGCAACACTGTAATTGCGCGAGTAGATAAGTCTTGGAACAGTTGTTGCTCGCCACCTGATATAGAGTTGGCGAATTTATTGAAGGTTTTTGTTTCATAGCCCTGATTCATTATTTTACTTCGGTGGGGTGGGCGCAGTGATACATTTAAGTGATAGAAAACTCATACATATTATTTTTCTAAATTGATGTTGTCGTCACCGGGAATCGAACCCGGGACCATCTGTGTAACAGTCCAACGCGCTAACCATTACACCACAACGCCCAATAGATAATGACCTATCATTACTTGGTAATCTATACTGTAATGACTTGACATTACCATGTTTTTACTGTGAAATGAAGGCTCATTTTACTCAGGAAAACACGAACTTTAAGAATATTGTTGTTTTAAAAGAAGATACAAAGAAAAAAACATCGTAAAAGTTGAAAAAGTTAAACGATAGAAATACAAACGTTTAAATGTGACAGTCGCAAAAATACTCTTTTACCGTTAACTCGAAAATTAGAGACTTTATTAGATCACTTCAACAGTGATTGCAATTTTTTGTCGCATCGTGTAATTGATAAAATGCTTAAAAGTAATATTTCTTACTATATACATATAAGGCTTCCACATAGTAGATTTACAAATAACAAAAATCGTAATCTCATAAAATAATAATTACAGTCCTTATGTAGAGACACCATTCATTTTGTTTAAAACAAAAATAAATGATGAAATAATGACTAACACAGGTAGCAGCTTAACAAAAAACATAAAACGTAAAATACTACAGGTACAAACATACCTATAGAATTTTTCGGAAACAATTTTATAAGGAAAGTTGTTAATGAAATTAGTGTTTTTAAAGTTCTAAGGAAATAATAAAATAATTATTAAAAAAAAATCAGTAGGAATGTCATTACACTAATGAGTCGTTTAACAAATTCTTTCGGGTTATAAAACAAATTGGTGTTAATCACGACCGAACCTAAACTGATGGAAAATTTGAATTTTTTTTTCGTGATAATCGACCCGCTGTTTATAAAGAAAGGTGTCGTGAAAAATATGTTTTTTTCAATTCTTTCTATGGAAAAATTAAAGGGACATACGAGGGGTGGTCCCAATTTGCCGATTGCCGACCTAACAAAGAAAACACAACAAATTTGGGGAAAATTTTCTTTAGTTCTCAACATAATCTCCTTTTACTTCGATACACTTTTCCCAGCGATATTCAAAAGCTTCGATACCCTGTTTATAGTTAGAACAGTCTAGCTCCTTACAATAGCCATCAACCGCAGACTCCACCTCTTCATTGTTGGCAAATATTTTACCAACGAACCATTTTTTCAAGATTGGAAATAGAGGCAGCTAAATCTGGCGAATAAGGTGCGTGATGAAGCAATTCGAACTTTATTTCTCTGATTTAGGGCATCTCTATTGAAACATCTTCACGACGATGTTTTTGTTCTATTGTGAGTAAACGCTGCAACCCATCTTACGCACAGCTTTCTCATTTCCAAATTTTCGGTAAATATGCGATGTATAGTACTTTCACGCACCTTCTGCCGACGATCATTCAATACCATTTTTGTGGATTTTCTTAACCGTTACTGGCGTGGGCACCTCAATTGGTCTACCACTACGGTGTTCAACTTGCCAGCTCGTACGGCCTTGTTTAAACTCCGTCACGGAATATTTTATAGTCGTAAACAAAGGTTGGTTGGAATTTTCAAATAAAGGTATTGATTGACTTAACGGCGACTAATTTTTTCCATGTTTACAAATTCACTGAGATCGTTTATTTTTAATGGCTCCATTAATACTAAACAATGCGGCGCCTTGAAACCTAAAACATATGTTTTATAAGGTTGCCACTTTTCACCAAAGTAATTTCTTTCACACTACTGCCGCCATATATACACTCAATGAAATAAACTTGTAAATATATCAGAAAAAGATACTAAAAATTAGTTAAAAATGAGTTTGCTGAAAAATCTTCTAAATTTAGGAGATTTTATTGCTAAATATTAATAAAATAAGAACAGCAAAAATAAATCTGTTAACTTTACAAAATTTTAATTATATTCAATGTGAATTTTAGTTAATTGAAAATAGCATTTTACTCTTTAAAATTAGCAAAAACTTTTACTAATTATTTGTAAAGGGTGTCCCAAGAAGAGCGCAATTTTTAAATTTTAAATAAAACACAGATATTTAAAAAAAATCGTGAAACTTTATTATATCGTAAAGTAGACAGAATGAGGTTATGTATGGAACAATATATCGCGGCTTTGCTGGCATGCACGCGATCTTTTATTGAAATTTTCAATGACCGTTTTGCATTAATGCTGCGGTATTTCATCAATGCAGCGTCCAATTTCCTCTTTTAAGGCTTGAGTCGTCGTCGGCTTATTCGCGTAAACCATCGACTTCAAAAAACCCCAAAGAAAAAAATCTAGTGGTGTTAAATCGCACGATCTAGGCGGCCAATTCTGATCTCCAAAACGCGAAATAACACGACCGGGAAATGACTGATGCAGCAATTGAATTGTTTCTCTGGCTGTATGACATGTGGCGCCGTCTTGTTGGAACCACATGCATTCCACATTCATTTCTTCAATTCTAGGCAAGAAAAAACTGGTTATCATTTCACGATACCGAGCACCATTGACTGTTTGCGCTTGACCTGCCTCATTTTCATAAAAAAAAGGTCCAATGATTCCTCCAGCCCAAAAACCGCACCACACAGTGACACGTTGAGGATGCATTTGCTTCTCGTGAATCACTCGAGGATTTTCCTCACCCCAAATGCGACAATTCTGCCTATTGACGAAGCCATCAAGATGAAAATGGGCCTCGTCACTGAAGATGATTTTATCGGCAAAATCAGCATTTTCATGTTTCACCATTTTGGTAAAACAATTTTACAATGAGAATGCGTTGTTCATTCGTGTAGCGCTCCATTTTTACTAACCTCGTACCTTCAACTAGCAAACAATAACAATTGTTCAAATGTCAAACAATGACACTTCGAATGTTGCCAGATTTAAAAATTGCGTTCTTCTTGGGACACCCTTTAGACTCAAAATAGCAAACAAAAACTGTAATATTAACAAAATTTTTGCTATATTTACCTCATTTTGGTAGAATGCAAATAACAGTTTATTTTGCAAAAATCAACAGAAATTTTTGCTAAAAGGGAAGACTTTTATTCGCTTTAAAAAAAAAAACTATAAAAAAACTTTAAAAATGTCACATATTTTATTGATTTTTTTGTCTACTAATATTTAGTAACTGTTCTTGCTGATATTTAGTAACCCCATAATTTTTTAAATTTTGTCGACCGATAGGATACATATGTCCCATAAAGTATCAACGTCCTGTAGGAAATGTAATAAATCTATTTCAAAACTCTCGACGTTTCTGAAAACTTGAAGGATTGTACCATGTTCTTTGAAAAGTTTAATCCCTTATGTTAGAGAAAATTGTACCATTTGATGAAAAAATATCATATTTATTTACTTTGATAGTCGCTACAAGGCTCATTCGGCAAAATCGGATGGAAAACGTGGCTAATATAATAAGAACTGAAAATGGGACATATATGTTGCAATAGTCATGAAAGGGTTAAATCGAAAGGATATAAAGGGAAGCAATATTTTTCGATATAATTTCATAAAAACTGTTGGTTTAAAAGGTTTTCGTAGGACCAAATAAATTGAAGCTTCAGCCTTACCAAGAAAAGTTAAATTTCTGTCGATTTATTTTATTGTATTTTTAGACTTTTTGAAAATGGATTAGACTGGTTATAAATGTCTTTTAGAGTCCGTTTGTTTCATAATATTAAAAGAGCCGTAAGTTGAATGATCAGTGTGTTTCTTTTGAATATATTCTGGTCTATTTTAAATTGTGTTCATTGTATTTATATTTAAATAGAATTCAAATAGTTTTTCTAAGAATTTTTTATAAAAATAAATCCTTTACTCGCGGTTTTCAAATGATAACGTACGTTTTATAAATCTATAATAAAAGAATGATAAACTATAATATAAATACCTACAATTTTATTATGCCACAAACGTTTGAAGTATTTTTATCTAAAAGATGTCATTCATACAAAGACAAAGATTTCGTTGGAATTACCTTTCAAGAATACTTAACGAAATCCTTTATTTTTATGTTATCTTTACATTTAGATTTGTTAAACGGAAAGGGGTGTGAAATTTAAGTATGATATTAACACAACTAATGTGACCAACTTAAAAAATTAAAAAAAAAACATTTTTGACCTGAAAACTAATTTGAGAGGAAATATAGAATAAAAAAAGGAAATTTTGAAGCTGAAAGAAATCCACGCGCTGTTGTGTAATGGTTAGCGCGTTGGACTATTACACAGATGGTCCCGGGTGACGACAACATTAATTTAGAAAAATAATATGTTAAGTTTTTTATCACTTATATGTATCGCTGCACCCACCTTCGGTGTTCCCATAGCTCTTAACCCCACCGAAGTAAAATAATGAATCAGGGCTATGAAACAAAAAACTTCAATAAATTCGCCAACTCTACATCAGATGGCGACCAACAACTGTTCTAAGACTTATCTACTTGCGCAATTACAGTGTTGCCATGTTTGAAGCCCACATCTTTCACCAAATTTCATCTCTCCACTATCCCCTTTCCAAAGAAAGCAACACATTAATTAATACGAAGAATTTCCTGAGTGTTGCTTCTCTTAAAAAAAAAAAAAAAAAAAATTCGAGGTTTTGTTACAAAAATATACAAAACATTTATAGCTCTTTTTTTACCATAACTTTTTAACCGCTTAATCGATGTTTCTAATTTTCAATACCAATCTTCCCGGGATACTAGCAAATATATTAAGTGAATATCAGCAATCTCGCCCACCTATTAAAGGCGTGATCGGGGTTTCAACAGAGTTACCAACGAAATAAACTAATATTCACTCTCATTCACTGTGGAATAGAATGTAATTCTTTGTCGGTCACATTATTGCCAAACCGTTTATTATTTAAACTGATTATCCCGTATGATGATTATAACAAAAGGGTACTATATATTTCTTTACAAATAAAATCTCTTTTATATTTAAAACCACAAGTACTCATCTTTTTTATTTTAAAACAAAAAATAAACAAGTTTTTTTTTTTTTTGTATTCTCAATTGTGTATTTAATAATAGTGTTAAAATAAATATTTGAAGTTTTTGTCATATCCCGCATGTTTTGTTAAACAGATTTAGAAGTTTTTATTTTAAAATTTTGACAGTAATAGATATTTCCGGTTGTTATAAATTTCAATTACATAAGATTTCTTATAATAATTTTTAAAGATAATAAATTTATTTGTTAAATTATGTCCCATAATGTCTTTAAAGTTTAAAAGAAAGTTTTTTTTTTATTAATAATTTTTAAAGTTTATGTAATTTTAAATAATGAACTTTATTGTTTGTAGTGTGAACATTTATTTTTCAAATAAAAATTTTTTTGGTGAAATTTTTTATACTTTTATTTTGCGAAATGTTTCATTAGAAAACAAGTCCATTACATGTAATATTTTTTTAACATTATAAAGGGTCCGCCATCTAACGTTTTTTTTTCAACTAGTGCGTATTTCGTGAATGGTAACACTTAGCTCAAGTCTGATTTGACAGATAATTAGTTTTATCCTATCCAAAAAAAAAAAAAGTTATTTGGCGGACCCTTTATTTTATTTTCTTTAGTTTTATTACCTTTTACTAATTGGCTAAGATTTTTCGTTTAATTACATTTAACATAAGCAATTCTTCATTTCTTGCCATATGGCATAAATTGCATTTGTATCGTTTTATTTTTTTTTTTGAATTTTTGCTATAAACAAAATCCTATTTAACATTATTTGGAGCGTATATAAATACCAATTGTTTTTCTAGTATTTTTCTATCATTGTTTTTTTTTTATATATTATTATCTTCTTATATTCAGTGAAAAGAATGTTAAAATAAACTATATATTTTTAGTTTTATTTTTCTTTGGGGTCTTGAGGTCAACTACAGTGGCCAATAAAAAAAAAAAGTAGGTGGGTTTAATAGTTTACTGTGCAAATTGCATTGTAGTTAAATTGTTTTCTTTAGCTCTATTAAAAAGTGAAACCTTATATGTGGATGATTTAAAAAAAAATCAAATCAATCAGTAAGAAAATAACTATATAATCTGCTACAATCAGCAAACAATTTTCTAAATATTAGTAGACAAAAAAAAAAAAAAATCACAAAAAATTTTGAATTTTTTAATGTGAATTAAAATCTACCTCTTTGAAATCAACCTTCTGCAATTTTTCAGCAAATATTTCTATTGATTTTAGCCGGGTTATGTTATTTAACTTTTTACTGACATTTTGTCGTTATAATTTTTTTTTTTTTTTGCAAAAGTTTAGCAAAATGTTTTGCTATTTTCAATTAACTAAAATTTAGCTTTAATATATAGTAGTGGTCAAAACATTTGGAACTGAGATCGCATTTGTTGTTTTCATTGATTTATTTTCTTCAAATCACATTTATTTACTAAAATTTATTTTTTACATATTCTTCATACATTTTTTTATGTTAAACAGGTGTTCAAAACATTCGCAACTCTCATTACTCTTACTCTTAACGAAACAATTTATACTAACAAATGCTGGGATATAACGGTAATCGCATTCCTTTTTAATATGAGATTCAGGCTGTTACATTTTTTAAACAAATTTATTATAATTATGGCAGGAAATAAATACAATTCTGATTTTAAATCAAAAGTTTTAAATGATTTTCAAAATGGACTTTCCCAAAAAGAAATTTCTATAAAGTACTCCGTTCCAAAATCAACGATTTGCCGCATTGTTAATAGTGATAACATCCACACAACTCATAAAGGTGGAAGACCCCGTATTACAACTGTAAGAGAAGATCGGAAAATCAAGAATTTTTTTACGAAATATCCCAAAGCAGTTCTCAGAGAAGCTAAAACTGAACTTTTAATAGATGCCAGTCTTCCCTCCATTAAAAAAAGAGCCCGATAATATGGTCTTAGAAGTTATAGATGTACAAAAAAACCTTTTGTGTCGGAAAAAACCGAAAAGCTCGGCTTGACTTTGCACGCACCCATTTGAACTGGACTCAACAGCAATGAAAAAATGTATTGCGGTCAGAGAAGTCTAAATTCAACCTCCGGGGATCAGATGAAAGAGCCAAAGTTCGAAGACCACGAGGCGAAAAGTTTAATCCCAGATACTCAACCGCCACAGTGAAGCACGGAGGTGGAAACATTATGGTGTGGGGTGTTTTTCGGGAAATGGGATTGGTGCAATTCACCGCATTACTAGCACAATGACGGCCACAATCTATAGAGATCTTTTGAGTTCAGTTATGCTTCCTTATGCTGAATGGGAAATGCCACTCTCATGGACCTTCCAGCACGACAACGACCCAAAACACACGGCGGGGGTTGTAAAAGTTTGGCTGCAGGAAAATGAAATTAATATCATGTCGTGGCCGGCTCAATCTCCCGATCTCAACTCTATTGAGAACATGTGAATGATTGTAAAACGGAATATCGGCAATAAAGTATTCCAAAATGGTGATGAACTTTTCTTCGACTTGGAGAAGCAGTGGAATGAAATTTCTGACGATTATATTAAAAAGCGCATTGCCTAAATGCCTAAGATGTGTTCAGAAATTATAAAAAATAAAGGATACGCTACAAAATACTGAGCGTTAAAACCATTGTTTGTATTTCCTGTTAATTTCTTTAAGAGTTGCAAATGTTTTGAACACTGCACTATCGACTTATTTTGGTAAAATTACTTTTTTTTATTTTTGAGAAGTTATGAATAATTATTTTGTATTTGTAAAATAATATGCTATAACTGAATTTAATAAAAAAAAACAAAATCTTATACCACAAATCTTGTTGATCAAAAAAATTTATATTATGATTTAAGTTGCAAATGTTTTGAACACCACTGTAGCTAAAATTTTGTTTTTTCTTAACAGATTTATTTTTGCTATTCATAATTTACACAATAATTTTAAAATCTGACTCACTACATATAAAAAGCATAAAAAAATATTTAATTTTCGACCTCTACCCCCCTTAAATTTTAACCAACCCAGGAAAACGTTGGTAATGGGTGCAATAAAGTAATGCATTACCTTGCAATGTATACTCTTTACCTGTATCACTGTTTTCCAACAAAAAGTAATTAGTTCCCGATAATGGGTTACACAATGTATTACTTTGTAATAAATACTTCTTACCTTTAGCATTACTTCGAAACATAGAGTAATGAGTTACAAGTAGTTGGTTTTGTAATGCATTACATTGTAATGTCTACTCCTTACCTTCAACATTATTTTAAAACATAAAGTAATGAGTTACCGATAATTGAACACTCATTGATTAGCTTGTAATGATACCTCATAACCTTTTACATTTTTTCAAAGCATAAAATAATGACTTACCGATCATCAATTACATAGTTCATGCATTATAAACGTAAAATAATTATTAAAATATATTTTTGAAAATCTCTTTTTAGACACATTACTTTGAGATTTTTTTGAAGCATGAGGGTGTGTATATTTTTAATATCACGAACGAAAACACGAAGCACAACTATTCATTTAAAATTTAAGCAATCAAATATTATATGTATCGATATCTTAGTTGGTAGAGTTCTCACCTAACTAACTGTTAACAACCAGAGACCCCAGGTTCGAATACCACCGAGACCACGTTATTTATTTAATTTAAAAAAAGGATTTGTAGTAATTTTTTTTTATCAATTTTTTTATGAAAATCTATTTATTGACACATTACTTTTCCCCACCATGTATTCATATAAGTAACCAGTTACTTTACCCCCTACAAGGTAATGGGTCCACCCATTACTTTTAGGCTCACCGTCTGTAAAATTCATTACTTGACACATTATTTGATAATGTGTGGCTTTTCTGGAAAACTTAGTACGGAAGGTGAGTGTCATATAAGTATGTCATCGTCCAAGTTTTGGGTTACGGTTTTAGAAATATCGCGTTTTAAAATATGAATAAATAAAAATTTGACAAAAGTAGTCTTACATACCTTTTTAACGGTTAACGCTACGTCATTGATTGATATCTCATTTTAAAGCTACTGTTGTCGTGCTTTAAATAAAAGAAGACAAAAAATATTTTTTTGGAGGTAAAATGTAACATTTATGACGGTTAAACTTTTCAACTTTTTTTTAACTTACGAAATTTAATAAAATTAATGTGTAATTATAGTTTTGTAACGCAGTGTAAATTTTGGTTGAAAAATGTTTAGCGAATCTATGACCTCTTCATAATAAGTTAATTTAATTGTGTCT
This sequence comes from Delia radicum, assembly GCA_021234595.1. Taxonomy (NCBI): domain Eukaryota; kingdom Metazoa; phylum Arthropoda; class Insecta; order Diptera; family Anthomyiidae; genus Delia; species Delia radicum. Next base: position 227,071,985 of record CM037852.1, on the reverse strand, counting down.
CCTATCTCAAAAAAAAAGGTTTAAAAAAATGATTATTTTTTAGAGCTATTTTAAAATTGTTCACAAAATCATTTCGGAACTATTATATGGATTTAGTAATTTTACTCAAACTTTTGACTCTTTTATGATTCTTTTAAGAAGGGTGATGATATATTTCTTCAAAAAATAAGTAATTTTTTTTACAAAAAATTTAAAATTTTAAAAATTTGTTGTTTTAAATTAATTTTTAACACGTAAAATAAGAACCTCTTAAAAAAAGTATTGAAATAAACTTTTTTAATTGGATTTAATTCAAGGTGTAGTTCTCTAAGTCCATTTAATCAGATTATGCGTAATTGAATGTTTCTTGAAATTTGAACTTCCTCTTATAATTTATTTATTTGCCATTAATTTAAGCCAATTCGAAATAATATCAAGTCAATAAACTCACCCACCATGATATCGTATAACAATTACAAACGTATTTTTACACTTCTTCACTTCTTTTACACTTCATTTGCATATTTACCACAAAAATCAGTGACAATTTGTTACGTTGGCGTATTGTTTTTTTTTTTGTATTTTCAATTTTTAATAAAGTCCAATATAAAAGACAAACCAATTGTTGTACTAAGGGGTCAGTTTTAAAAACTGGGCTAAGTTATAAATTTTTTCACAAAAATGTTTTCTTCTTTTTCTTCCTGTGAAAATTTAACTAAAAAATAATTTAACCTTTTTATGACAAAGAAAAAGTCGCTTGGGACAATAGCGTATTAAAATCGAGCAAGCAGTTAAGCTAAGATCAAACTCTGATTAGTAGTTATATTTAGTTTTAACTGTACACAGAAAAAATTATGGGCCAAAAATATCTAATTAATCGATTATTTGAATATCAATGGCAATTTAAACAATTTTTTTAATTGATTCAATTAAAAAATTTATTGAATTTTCTAATATATCCATACAGTGTTGACAACATGTAAACAAAATTTTTAAAAAATTGGCAAACTATTTCTTTTTTATTTTATTTAGATTAAATAATCAAACAAAGGTTTAATTATATCAATATATTATTTAATTTGTAAATAAAAAGAAAAAAAATCGCAAATGATTAACTTTTAATAAGTTGAATAGTTTACCGATATCAAATACACGCAAAATCGTAGTTATTTCACTAGAGTTTGCAACACTCTTTTTGTTGAGATATTCGTGTACGCACGAAAACTTAATTTAGTTTCGTGTTTTATCTGTGGTAATAAAAGTGCACATGTGGATTTAAATAAATCTTATCGAAAAAGGACAATTAAACTATTATTTTTGTAAATAATCAAATTTTCAATAAGTATAAGTGTCATTAAACTATCATGTTAAAGTTGTGTGTGATTTTTTTTAAAAAAGCAATTCAATTACAAGAAAAAGTTCAAGACAAGCAAAACAAAAATTTTGTCTTTACTTTTATTTGTTTTCTTATAATACATTTTTATATTAAAAAGCTTTAATTTTATTATAAATAAAATGTCAATTTAATTTACAAACCTACATTTCTTTTTTTATTTAATGGGGGGCATATAACAAAAATAAAAAAATACGAGTTTTCAACTAAAACTACCATTGTTTTCTTCTCAAGTTTCAATTAAAGTTTTAATCAATTTAACTAAACTTTTTAATTGAGGTTGTAAAGAAAAACAATAACTCTTTTAATTGATATTATTATTATTTTAATTGAAAGAGTTTTAATGAACTGTCTGCAATTTTTTTTAGTTAATACTATCATTTCAGTGGTAGGTGCAAAATCAATTAAAATATTAATTGATTCAATAAAATTTTTAATTGAAACCCGTTTTTAGTTTTTTCTGTGTAGTTAACAGTTCATCAAATTCGTTTTAAATTTTAAATTTATTTAACTCACTAAGGACACGTAACAGATCCGCTGTACATTTTTCAAACAAACTTTGCAGATGTATAAAACAATGCATCATTGAAATTTTTTGATTATTTCGCCTTTAAGCGCCCTTTTATGGAAATATTAGCAACCAAAGTTAAAAATTTTACAGAGTGTTAATCCCAAACGCTTTTAGATATTTTAATTAAATATTTGGATTAAATAATTTAAAAAAATTAATTTTTACCCGATTTTTAAATATTTTTTCTTGAATACTGTGGTTTTGCAAATATTTTTTAGAGTTTACCATATGTAAACCCGACATTATAATTTTTATTAGCTTAGTAATATTTCAATAAATCTAATTATTTGCTTTGAGTGAAAAATATAGAGCGATATAACAATATAAAATACTTTGTTCAAATGACACATAAATTAACCACTGGTCCTGGAGAGGGCGAAACAGTTGCAGTCTGGCATATACATTGTGTCCGTTAAATTTCCCAATAAAAATGTTTTCTTCTTATTCTTCCTGTAAAAATCTAACTAAGAAAACGGAATAAATTTTGGCATTTTTTGGGCGTTGTGGTGTAATGGTTAGCGCGTTGGACTGTTACACGGATGGTACCGGGTTCGGTTCCCGTTAACGACAACATCAATTTAGAAATATAATATGTATGAGTTTTCTATCACTTATATGTATCGCAGCGCCCACCTTCGGTGCTCCCATAGCACTTAACCCCACCGAAGTAAAATAATGAATCAGGGCTATGAAACAAAAAGCTTCAATAAATTCGTCAACTCTACATCAGGTGGCGAGCAACAACTGTTCTAAGACTTATCATCTCGCGCAATTACAGTGTTGCCATGGTTGAAGCCCTTCATCTTTCACCACCTTTCATCTCTCCACTATCCCCTTTCCAAAGAAAGCAACAGATTAATTAATACGAAGAATTTCGTGAGTGTTGATTCTCTTTATAAAAAAAAAAAAAAAAATTTGTAACTTCTCACTAACATGACAATCAAAACTATAAAACTTTGGGCTTTATTATATTTTTAAATAATTTTTGAAAAAGGTCCCATCGAAAAAGCGGCAAAAATTGATTTTTAAAATAATTAATAGGCAACTCTAGATACAAATTTTCTATATATTTTTTTTTAAATTGTAGTCCAGATGTTGAATTATTTTAAGGGCTTTAAGCCATTTAAATATCTTCATCCGGTATAAAAAAATGTAGCCGTTTCATGGTTGAATATGGAACAGGTGGTCCATAATGAGTTAAAAATTGTGTTTTTTACAACTTTTACGTGTTTAATATTTGTTTTTTAAGGATATAACTTTGTTGTTTAATCCATGGTTTAAAGTTATGTTGAAAAGTTAACATCATATTGTAAAACTAAACCTTAAGGACACATTCATACGTAACGAAGGTTATTGTACGATTTTCACATATTTTATACGTTATTTGACGCTTTGTTGGCTTCATTTCAAAAATAAAACTGACATTGTTGTAAACATTTTTGTAGTAGGAGGAGGAGGAGGCAAATCAGTAGTGGAGATGTATGAGAGCGAGGGGCCAGAAGAGGACAGGGGAAAAATTGTATTTTACCTTCAAATATGTATGGCTTGGTTATGTTTATTGTTGTGGTTTGTTGATTTGTTGCAAATTTTATGTATTTTTTGTTTAAATTCTTGAATTGTAAAATAACATGACAATTTTTTTTTAAACAAAGTTTTAGTGTAAAAACTAAAGTCATATACGTTTTAATTTCTTTAGTGTATTTATAACATTTGTAACGCTTAAGTGGATTTGTCATTTCAAATATGAGCATTAGAGAGGCATTTTTTTAAAAAAAGTTTCCTTATATTGTTCAGATTGGTATGGCACTAGGTCTTAAAGTTATGTGGTGCGATAGTGAGAAAAATCGGATTTTTTAAAATTTTTTCTTAAATTGCTTTAATAAAAATATGCCTTGCGACAAAAAATTGGGAAAAATTAGGATACAATTTTATCAAACTATATCTAATTTTACAGTTATATTAGTTTTTTGTTTTTATATACATCGAGATTATTTTTATGTTATTTTTAATTTATAACGAGCTTTCAACCTCCGTATATTTACAAAAATAAAGCAAATCAAACATATTAGCAAGGTTCATCAAATTAGATCTAATTGTATCAAATAATATCTAATTGTGTCAGATTAGCTCTAATATGATACAATTAGATGTTCTCATTTTTCGAATATAATCTATCTATCTATATATATAAAATGGAATGTGTGTTTGTTTATTTGTTTGTTTGTACCTTATAGGTGACCAAACCTCTGGACCGATCTTTCTGAAGTTTGCACAGCATTTAACTGGGACTCTGGCATGATTAATAGGGTACTTTTTTCGACCACGCCCACTTTTACGCCCACTTTTTTAAAATTATGTAATTTCTCCCATATAGTTTTTAACAGATTTACTTTAAATTGTATACACATTATACTACAGGCGAGGTAGAAATAAACATTTCTTACGCCACACCCCCTTTCACGCCCCTTTTCACGCCAAATTTTGTTTGAAAGTTTTAAACTTTTTGTTCTCTGCACAAATTTGTTCCTTGCACCGGATTTTTATTTATTTGGTAGTATAATGCTCTTAATACTGTTAACGTCGCCATATAACTATGAACCACGCCCACTTCACCGCTCCCTTTTTTTTTAATTCAGATACTTACTTATACCACTAACAATGTTTGCTATACAAAATACTTTTTTTGTAATATGTATTTACCCAAAGTTTCATACACTTTTTATCTACAGGTAAGGTAGCCATACATTTTTTTATTACCAAATCCCCCTTTTTCGCCCCATTTTACCTTAAATTATAATTAATCTGCTTTCAATATATACATATATAAAATGGAATGTGTGTTTGTTTATTTGTTTGTTTGTACCTTATAGGAGACCAGACCTCTGGACCGATCTTTCTGAAATTTTTACAGCATTTAACTGGGACTGGCATGATTAATAGGCTACTTTTTTGACCACGCCCACTTTTAAGCCCACTATATACTCCACATTATCTACTCCAGAAAGGTAGATATAAACGTTTCATACGCCACGCCTCCTTTCACGCCCCATTTTGTTTAAAAGTTTTAATCGTTTTGTCCTCTGTATATTTATAGAAAAGTTATTAGCCTTAAATCAAATGTTAGGCAGGACAACGTCTGCCGGGTCAGCTAATTAATACAAATAAAATTTTAAGGCAAAACAACGTTTGCCGGGTCAGCTAGTATAATACAAAAATTCACAAAATATTTTTTTACATGCGATGTAAATTTTCTGTTTTTCGGAGATATTTGTAAGTGAATTTACAAGTTATACTTTAATTAATATTGACATAATTATGCTCAAATGAAAAGTCGCTCAAAATATCACAAAAACCGTTAGTCCGAATACGGACTATCCAAAAATGAATACAAAAAATTAATATCCAAAAATTAATACAAAATTATGTGTCTCAGGATATATTTTTATAAAAGCAATTTAAGAAAAATTAAAACATATGAGATTTTTCTCAAATTCGCACCACTTAACTTTTAGTGGTACAATAATCTAAACAATAAAAGTTTTTCTTCACGTAAAAAAATGCCGCTCTAATGAGCATGTGAATTATATGGGTTTTTTGCTTCAAATCAATTTTTCAGTGTGTATTTTAGTTACAGTTTTATATTTTGGGGGCGTATTTTGTAAACATGATATTTTATATTGTTTTAAGTGAAATTATTATTATTACAGATTTTCAAATAATATTTATTGCATTTATTTTTCCTAAAATCATTGACTTTGAAATTAATAATTTTTCTTTTGTTTCTGTTTCTTTGCAGGTAAATTGAATTTCTATTTTGGACGTTATTAACTGCTTTCAAAATCGTTAAGTATTTGTATTTAGTTTTTTTTTTTTTTTATCTAACCGTCTTTGTTATGTTAACCTCAACCTGTTTTTCTTTTCTGTCCGTCGGGTTTTCTATTACAACATTTGAAAAACTGTTATCTTATCATATGAATTTCTTTCTTTTTTCTAATTTTGTGTGTAATTTATACCTGTCCTTACGACAAAACCCCCTCTTTGGTTTATAATGTGCGTGTCATTTTTTGGAAATCGTTGGTTTTATGTTGACATTTTATTGATTGCAACATGTTGCATTTAATTTTTCATATCTTATCTTTATTTGAACCAAATTTAAAATTATCGAAATTATGCTATTGAGGCCAATAAAATAAACATAATTTACCCAATATTTGCCCTCATTTTTCAATATTTGATATTTTATTGATCATTAATCATAAACAAACTGAACATAAATTTGATATTTTCTTATCAATTTTGTTTTTTTTTTTTTTTTTTTTGTGAGTAAAACTAACTTTAGCTTTTACTTTTTTGATTACATTATGTATTTCAATCCACATGTTGCTTCAGTTTTAGTTTTATTATCTTTTAAACACTAATAAAATATTCATATATAATATCAACACTTTGAAATGCATAATTTAAATACCCAAACTTAAATTGAAGGGCTTATTGTAAAAACTTGATAAGCCATATTTAATTTTTAGTTTGTTTTTTGCCTTTTAAACGTTAAAAACATGCTGAAAATATGACTATTTCAGGACTTTTGTACTCTATGTACTTGTAATAAGTGTTTAAGCAAGACTTCTATTAAATATTAATCAATGGATGGCTAGAAAACAGCGAAAATCCATAAAACAATACATGTGGCTTATCTAGTTTTTACAATAAGCCCTTCAATTGATAAGAAACAATTTTGGAAAATATCATAAATTTTAAAAAATTTCAATAATTTGAAAATTTTCTACTAACTTTTGTTCGATACATTAAGAGAGCCAATGTTTTCTGTTAGGAATGAGACAATAACATTTATAAAAATTCTTAATAAGTCAGTGCTCTTGATCGTAATATAACGCGAAATTAAGCTGATTTTGTCCGTGGAAATTTATTTGAATTTCAATATGGAACCCTGCCATAATCATTTTTATAAGTGTAGTAGTATCGTGTTAATTTAAAACTAACCATTATTTTTATATTTGCGTAAAAACGGAATACATTTTTTGTATATTTTTGACTTTGTGTATTTAAAAAATGTATGGTGCGATCGGTCGGATTTTCAAAAAAAGTTTATATCTGCTAGATATAATAATACAAGAAATCATATCTCTGTTTATATAATTTCATCCGAAAAATGGATCTATCAGATTATATAAGTTGGTATCAGATTCTTATTGAATTCCAAAATTGGCCATATCTAATTTTATCACATGTTATCTAAATTAATAAAATTAGAAAGAATGTTATACAACTGAATACAAGGATAAATAAATAGTAAAGTTATAAAGTTCTATGAATTCCTGCAAAAGGTTATTTAAGAGCAAAAAATAATAATAAAAATTGTCCGAGAAGTTGGTTTAATTAAAAATAAATATTTATATGTCGCACTTAACGCATATTATTAACTCGTGTATAACAAGATCTTATTTCCCTTTGGACTGGAAAGTTGGTAGAATTGTTCCCATACCTAAGGTTAAAAACCCAAGTTCGGAAGAGGACTTTCGTCCTTTTACAATTTTATCTTGCGGCTCAAAGATATTTGAGATTTTATTGAATGATCAGATGCAGTAGTTTTTAGATGAATCTAGTGTTATCAGTCCATATCAATCGGGTTTCCGAAAAGGCTTTAATACGTCAACCTTGATGTTAAATATTGTTGAGTCTATTCGATCGCAATTAGATAGGCATATGGTAAGTGTGTTAGTGTTTTTAGATTTCCGAAAAGCCTTTGACTCCTTGTGTCATGAACTATTAGCTAGGAAATTGATTGATCAATTTAATTTTGGTATGTCAGCTAGTAAGCTTTTACATTCATTTCTAAAAAATCGATCGCAATATGCTAAAAAGGGAAATCAGTGCTCTGATCTTTACAGAGGTGTACCTCAGGGGTCCATTTTGGGGCCAATGCTTTTCTTGTTATATATTAATGATATATTTACTATTTTTTCTATTTTAAAGTGTTATACTTACGCGGATGACATTCAGTTATTGGGAAGCTCTCAATCTCATAACTTAGTGGCGTTTGAGAGGAATATTAATACTGATTTAAATAAAGTTTTGTAACTGGTCTCGCAAAAATTTCTTGGACCTTAATCCTGCAAAATGTAAAGTTACGTTCTTTACGGGACACATATACTGTCAACTTAATATTTTCTTAAATGGGGAGCGTATTGAGTCGGTTAATAATTATAAAACGCTTGGCTTCTATATTGATAATAAATTAGATTTTGCCCGGCATATTAACTCCGTTATATCCAAGGTGTTTTGGTAAAGCGGCGAGAGGAGTAGCTCTTTGCCTTCCCCTGTTTTTATATGGTTTAGAAATGTATAGCTGTACTTCTAGGGATAACATATCGAGACTTAAAGTATGTTTTAACAGGGTAGTTAGATACATTTTTGGGCTTAAAATACGAGATCATGTATCGGCTTTTAGAATGCAACTATTGGGATATGACTTTGATGATTACATAAGCTCCCGTCAGATCATTTTATTTTTTAAAACTATTAAGTACAATTGCCCTTCATACTGACAAATTTGACAATGCATTCAACTCTCACTATGGATAGGTCATTTGTGGTAAAAGTGGTGAGATTATGGAATGCGGTAATTCCGTATGCAGAGAGAAGATTTTCGCAAACTGTAACGCAATTCGAGAATACGTTTAAGATAAATATTTGAATAAATCTTGTCGCTAGTATTAAGTCTGTGTGTTTTCAGTAAAAAGTTTTGTTTATTTTATTTATTGTATTGAAAACTGATCCTTAAACTTGAATGGTATTCATGTTGCTGGTCATCGTTTTTGCTGTCTAGTTGTGTTTGTATAGAGATAATTGGGGGAAATAAATAATAATGAAATTGTTACATATTAAGTTCTTATAATTATGTACATATATACAAATTTATCAAAATATGTATCTTAAAATATCTTTGTCAAATTTTGAAATTAATCTGCAGCTATTTGGCCCTCTGGGCTTACATGGAAATAAATAAATAAATAATTACAATTAAAGGCGTTACAAGAAAAATAAAGCAAAAAACCTTTGCAAGATTCTGGTCACTTTTCATCAAAGGTGCTTTAAACTTAACAAAGTTGTACTGTTTTTAGTTTTAGAGTGAAAAACAGATTCAATTAGGGTAATTGTTTAATCAAATGTCCATAAAATTAAAAATTTCAGAGTAGAGAAAACATTTCCAAGCATTTCTAAGAAAGCATTTACAAATTACAAAAAGATTACAATTATGTTTTACGATCAGTTCAAAATATGCCATATTTCTGTAGATTTGAAGTCAAAACACCTAACTAGAAGCAAACAAACCAAAAAATATCACCTTAAATATTATATTAATAATATGTATTGAAACTGAAAAAACTCTGATTTTTTTGGTCAAAAGTATTTCGTCTGGTGTTGGTCCGACAATTAGGATAAAAGGGTAAATACACAGAAAAAATGATGGGCCAAAAATATCTAATTAGTCGATTGTTTGAATATCAATGGCAATTTAAAAAATTTTTTTAATTGATTTAATTAAAAACTTTATTGAATTTTCTAATATATACAGTGTTGGCAACATGTAAACAAAATTTTTAAAAACAAAATTTATTTTATTTAGATTAAATAATCAAACAAAGGTTTAATTATATCAATATATTATTTAATTTGTAAATAAAAAGAAAAAATCGCAAATGATTAACTTTTAATAAGTTGAATAGTTTACCGATTTCAAATACACGCAAAATCGTAGTTATTTCACTAGAGTTTGCAACACTCTTTTTGTTGAGATATTCGTGTACGCACGAAAACTTAATTTAGTTTTGTGTTTTATCTGTGGTAATAAAAGTGCATATGTGGATTTAAATAAATCTTATCGAAAAAGGACAATTAAACTATTATTTTTGTAAATAATTTAATTTTCAATAAGTATAAGTGTCATTAAACTATCATTTTAAAGTTGTGTGTGATTTTTTTAAAAAAGCAATTCAATTACAAGAAAAAGTTCAAGACAAGACAAGCAAAACAAAAATTTTGTCTTTACTTTTATTTGTTTTCTTATAATACATTTTTATATTAAAAAGCTTTAATTTTATTATAAATAAAATGTCAATTTAATTTACAAAGCTACATTTCTTTTTTATTTAATGGAGGGCATATAACAAAAATAAAAAAATACGAGTTTTCAATTAAAACTACCATTGTTTTCTTCTCAAGTTTCAATTAAAGTTTTAATCAATTGAACTAAACTTTTTAATTGAGGTTGTAAAGAAAAACAATAACTCTTTTAATTGATATTATTATTATTTTAATTGAAAGAGTTTTAATAAAATGTCTGCAAATTTTTTTAGTTAATACTATCATTTCAGTGTTAGGTGCAAAATCAATTAAAATATTAATTGATTCAATAAAATTTTTAATTGAAACCCGTTTTTAGTTTTTTCTGTGTATATTCTAGTAATTTCGTTGGCATCTCCACAGATAAAATGCTATCACTTACAAGCTATTAAACTACGATATAGTGGGAATTACTGAGTGACTAATGCTATAATTCAGTTTGGATGGCTGAAATAGGTGTAGCTATAGCATAAATAAATATCAGTTATAAAATAATTTGTTTAATATTCGGTATCAAAATGAATTAGACATTTCTGGGAATGTTAAAAACTATTCTAGAAAAATAAAAGTTCAAAATTGTAACTTAATTTCGCATTGCAAATAGGTAGTCTTTAATATTTCATATTCCAGAAATTTTTTCTTAAATTTTTTTAAATTAAGCAAAGTAGATGCAAGAAAGGCATTAAAATTAATAATGGTCAATCAAGTATTTTTATAATATAAGTTTTGATAAGATATAGCAAAAAAAAAAATTAAAATTTCCCATATTAGAATCGTTCCTATTATTTTTTCCAAGCAAATGACGATCAATTTGAAATATTTTCCATTTCTAGTTAATTTTATACAGAATTTAAAAAATCTCTTTTATAACAAAATAAAAAATCTCTTTTATAACAAAGATTTTATCAATCTATTGAAATATAAGCAATCGAACCTATTATTTTTTCCAACACTGTATACAACGCTATTACATTTTCTGTAATAATATCGGTATGACAACACGCAAAAAAAATGTCCTGCTGGAAATGTAAATGCTGGTAATATACTTTTCTTTGAAACTATTTCCCATGTTTCTAATATAACATGATTGTTGTAAAAATATATATGTTTGGAAAAAGTGAAACACGTCTACTTATATACAAACATATATATGTTTGGATGCAAATATATAAACTGATAATAATACATGCGTAAAAATACAAATAAATGTCAAAATAACCAAACATTTTGTAAAATAAACGAAAATTTGTTCATTTTACAAAAGATTTCGTTGTTTTGACATTTTTTTCGTATTTTTAGCATAGATTATTATGAGTGTATATATGTGTGTTTGCATGTCGCAAAAATAATATCTAAACATTTTAAAATTGCAAATATATCTTTGTTTAGGGTTTGTAAATTTAAATCATTGTAAACATATAAATAATTGACTGCAAACATATTGAAAAGTGTTTTTTTAATCGTGAAGGTTCATATAAGACATTGGGTAAGGGTACACTTAGAATACTATGTAGGTAAACCCCACTGCAAATGTAGTTAAAAACAAATGAAATTTCACTTAAAGAAATTACAACTTACATTTTAGTAAATTCAACTAACATTGTCATTTATTTTTTAATATTCAAAAAATGACTAACAAATCTAGTAAAAATTAACCACATGTTAGTAAAAAATCAACAAACATTTTTTTTTAAATAACAAAAAACTACAATAAAAAATTAATGTAAAATCATAAAACAGTCATTTAATGTCGTTTGTTTTTATAAATCAAATTCAAGGTTAGTAAAAAATTTAATTTCTTCTACAAATGATTGACATTTACATTAAAATAAAGAAACTGTATTATAACCCAAACAACTACATATTTTTAAAGCAGAAGTTCCCTGAGTGTTTCATACGATACTGCATATTCGGCTTTTAATAATTTCTTGATCATCACATTAAATGCATGTAATCTCATATGGCTATGTTTATGTTTTTATTATTTTTATTTATAAATAAAAAAATATTAATCATTTTGTTAAAAATAAAACTGTTTATTTGTAATGCAATCATAAAGTTATGTTTGAATGAAAAATTAATACCAGATAAAATATTAGTCACAGTTTTTTTTTGAAATATTTACAGGGCTACTTTTCCTTATTTTTTTTTTTAGCTTTTATTTAATAAATCATTAGTTAAATTAGTGTTTTTTTCATGGTGTCATTTTTAATTGTTACCGCATTTTTTATTACTACAGGTTTTTCGTAAGAAAAGTAAAAGTTAAAAAACTTACACTATTAAAAAATAGATTTTAATATAATTAAATGTTTGTTAAATAAATTATCAAAATAAACAAGTTTAATAGGTTTTAAACTAAGTAAAAGTAACCGGCGCTTCGAATTTGTTTAAGACATTTAAGAAGTCTTTCGAATCTCTAAAAATTCTCGTTCCCTGCCAGGTGAATCTTATCATAAATTATTAAGGACAAGTCATAGGTCCGCTGGACCAAACAAATTTATAGTTAGAACAGTGCCTCATAAAGAAATTTTAAAATTATATTTTGTTTTTGAGCGAACAAAGTTTAAACAGTCACCTAAAATTCAAAAGGCCCTAACTAACAAAAAAAAAAAATCGAATTTGAATTTATGATTGATTACGTTATATTTAACCGAAATACACCTTTCCACAAAATTTTATACGTTTAAGTCCAAAAACATCAATTTTATTAACAAATATCAAAAGGCCGTAACTGCAATTTTAATATATTCATTAACTAAAAAGTCGTGTAGCACAGTTTTTTTTGCCTTCTATTTAATTTAAAAAATAAAACTATTTTCTCGAAATATGTTAATAAATTCTAAAATTTTCTTGAAAATTTTTAAATAGTTAAAATGCGTTTTATTTACAATAAATAGATAAAAATACATAAGTCTACTTAAAACTTTTTAATTGTTGTGGAAAAGCAGTCATTTTTATCTTTAATGTTTGTTTTATTTTTTGTATTGGAGTTACGGCTTTTCGGTTTCAAAAAAAAAAACCGATTACAAAAGGCCGTAACTACAAAAATTATAATTTTCCCATGCAATTTTTCCTCTGAAACAAATTCGTCTTTGTTTCTTAAGCATAATTCTAAAATTAGTATACTTAATTTCAAGTAGTTTTTTATTTATAAAGTTTTTTGTGTCTCCTGTAAAAAACTAAAAAGTGTAGTTTTGGATTTTAGGTGAAGAATTGAACAGAGAAACAGGCCGACAGTAAATTTTCGGCGGCGGCGGCGGCGCAACCGCTTTAGCTACGGCGGGTGTTTAGGTTAAAAAACCGCCTTAAAATGCTGTTTTTTAACCGTTGTTATCTTGACGATTTTTAGATAAAATCTAGTGATATATCGCTATATTTTTCATCAAATCTATTTTCTTGTTAGTAATCAACAAAAAAAAAAAACATTTTCAAACAAATGCACAAGTTATTAAATATAAAGATTTAATTAAATTGGGTTGGCTAATTATTAATAAAACAAATAAAAGTTCATATATATAAAAACTCATTAAATTTATTTAAAGAAAAAAAAGATTTTTTTTTAAATTGATATAGTACATTTAATGCATGTCAAAGCAACCAATGGGTTTTCAGCACTTTTCCCAAATTTAACGACAATTGGTATGAACGCTGTCTTTTACAAAACAAATACTCTTGCAAAGCCTTCTAGTTCCCGAAATGTAATGTCGGGAAAGATTTTAGAAGTATTTGAGGTATATGCATAACTAAGGCATCATATGAAAGGTATACAATTCACCTTATAATTATGAGCAACGTGGTTTTTAATTTCAAAAGGTTAAAGTTAATTTTTAAAATTAAAAATTTGGAAAGCTATATTTCAAAACGCAACATTTTTAAAATTGTAAAAAAAAGTTTGTATGATATGTTTTCTGTACTTTTTGAAATCAATTTATGAATTATTACGTACTTTTCTACATAACTTAGGCAACAACATATAACTTTCTTAAAACTTTAAAAATGTCGCATTTTGAAATACAGCTTTCCGAACTTTTGGTTTTAAAAAATTATATTTGACACTTTGAAAATGTATTTCAAAGGTTCTTTGAATACTTTTCACATGATTCATTTGTTATGCATGTACCTCAAATACTTTAAAAGATATAGGCAATTATGTGAGGACAATTCGCAGATTCTTTGAAATTCTTTGATTTTTGTGATATATTTCAGGAACTAGAAGAGCCATAAATCTGAAACTTTGTGAGAGTATTTGTTTTGTAAAAGGTAAAGTTCGGAACAATTTTCATTACAATCAGAGATGATGTTGCCAAAATGATCTACTTGGCGGCGCAAATAAAAATTCGGCGGCTGCTGCTTTAGACGGCTGACATTTTAAGCCAATGCGAGCCGATTAAAACGGCGGCGGCTGAAAATTGAAAAAATCGGCGACGGCGGCGCGCAGCCGATCGGCTTGTTTCTCTGGAATTGAAACCTTAAAGATTTCAGATATTTTCAAAAAATGTTCATTTTGTGTTATTTTATGAAAACATTTTGTAGAATTATCATATGGCAACTCTGATATTATAGATTTTATAAGTTTACAGTATTTTAATAAAAACTACACTTAGCGAATTATCTGCATGATATCAATGAATTTTTGAATTAGTCCCTGGAACTCTTCCATGAAAACTTTTCAGTAAATTAATTATATAATAATTGGGGCATCCGAAAATATGTAATTTAAGATCCTGATAGATCATAAAATATCACATGGGATCTATAAGTAATTTTTTGTGGAGAAATTAAGATATTTTGAGATTTAATTGGATCTATTCAAATCCCATAAAATATATAATTTATAATAAAATCAATAAAATAATGTCATTAGGCGCATATATAATTATGTATATGGTTATATAAAACAATACATAAGTATAACTTATGCGCATAGAAAATATTATTGATGTATAATATATAATCATATCTCAAACTATATCGATAATCTTGTGTCATATATGGTTCTTACATATTAATAACTTATATCATTTGATATTTACATAATTATATCTTAAGTTGTATCGTACATATGGCACCATATATAAGCAAACAAATATATATTATAAGACTGCATCTATTATTATATCTTAAATTATATGTCACCATATATGATTACATACACTGTTATATACCGTCACCTAAAATCGAAAAGGCCGTAACTACACTTTTTAGTTTTTTTTACAGGAGAGACAAAAAACATTATAAATAAAAAACTACATAAATTTAGTATCCAAATTTTAGAATTATGCTTAAGAAACAAAGGCGGATGTGATTCTGAGCAAAAAATTTATGGAAAAATAGTAGTTTTTAAGTAATGTAATTATCCCCTCTTGTATTTGATGTTTTTGAAAGAAAAAGGTCTTAACTCCAATACAAAAATATATGCAAGAAATAAAACAAAAATTTAAGATAAAAAATATGGCCTTAAGGCAGTAATTAAAATAGTTTTTATTCAGCTTATGCAATATTTTTTTAAATAAAACGCATTTTAACTATTTAAAAACTTTCGAGAAAAATGTATTAAAAAAGTTTATTTCCAGAAAATAAAATAAAATATTTTTTTTTAAACAAAAAAACAATATAATTCATTACAATAAAAAGCAAAAAACAGTGCTACGCGACTTTTTGGTTATATGAATATATTAAAATTGGAGTTACGGGCTTTTGATTTTCGTTACAAATATCTTAATTTTTGGACGTAAACGTGTAAAATCAAAAAGTAAATTTCTTGTTAGTTACGGCGTTTTGGATTTTAGGTGACGATTTGAAAATCTATTATTATATATGGCAATATATCTAGCATATCTTATTGTGATTTTTATTAAGGTCAATATTAGAGTTATAACTTGTTGCATTTTTTTTTTGCAAATATCAAATTCTTCAACGCATAGCTGTATAGACCATGAAAAATATTAAGAAATGATATAGTACTTTTTCGCGATAGTTAAAAAAGTTACGTAAAGAGAAAAAAAATCACAAAAAAAGCTAATTTTGATTTTTTTTTTTTCAAAAATATGAAATAATGAGTTTAGTTATTTTAATGACGTGCTTTGGAAAAATTGGAATGCTTGAACTTTTTCATTTTTACTAAAATATATAACGAATTTAATACAAATTCTTGTGTTTGTACTCAAAATTTAATTTTATCACAAAATTTACTCAATTTCTTCAAATACTCGGTTTTCGGCCAAAATTTGACCGAAAATTTCCGAACTCCGAAGACAAATATTCGGTCGGACACTAATGATAGTTTTAATCAAAGAGTGATGCAATTTTATGATTAAATGACATGACATTGTATTTAGCGATATTAAATTATATACGAAATCATGCTAATTAATAGTGTCCGACCGAACAGTTCGGCCAGAAAATGCATTTGGTCTGTATTCGGTATTTTAAAGCATTATGGACAAATTTGGAGGCATTGAAAAATGTTTATCTGTAGTTAAGCAATGAATTCACTGTTCGGCCACAGAAAGTTCGGCCAAATCGAAAATAGTTAGGCGGCCGAACTTTTAACTTTTTAGCTAAACTTCGGATTTTCTCTTAAATTTTATACACAAAATCGAATTAAATCGGCTCAACAAACATGTTTCCAATACCAAAATTTGTCATCATTGCCTCTAGATATCAAAAAACCGACAAAATATAGTTGTTTTTCCGAACTGTTCGGTCGGACACTACTAATTAATATATACCATATCTACGGTAATATCAATCGATATATCAATTGATATATATCCATATTAAGCTATATAAAGCTACATGTTTTTATGTAATATTAAATTAAATAAGATATGATTGTATATGAACGTTTTTACTCGGGTGGTTGATTTTTTTATGTTTTACAAGAGTTGTACTTCTTAGTATAATTTTTCTTGTCTCTACTACATCTTGACATGAAGCGGCATCTACTTCATTCCAAGTCTATCTTTCAATCTGCTTGTTGTCCACACTATTAATGTGCTTATAGCACATTTTTTTTAGCCAAATAACTTAGTAAGACATTAGTAAAATATTAGTTATACATTAGTTCAAAACAGTTAAGTGCTGACTAAGTATAAATAAAATATTAGCTAAAAATACAATTTCAGCAAAAAATGCTGCTGACAAATAGTATATTTGATTTACAAGACATTTTACTAACTTTTCTAGTAACTTATTTTTTGAGTTTAGTTTTAGTTGTTGATATAAGTAAAATATTGAAAATAACAAAATTTAAAACCGATTTGATAAAGTTAGCAAAAATTTTTTAAATTTTTTTTATTATAATTGTGATCAACAATTTTTATTGATTTGAAAATTTTTGTTATCCAAAATTTAAAGAAAATGTCCATTGATATTAACAACAAATTTTAATTTGAAACAATAATATACCAATTATTTTGTAAAAATGTTGGCTGATTTTTATAAAATCGATGTTTGTTAAGGCTTAACTAAAATATTACTAAATTTTTCGACAGCTTCCACTTTACTAATAATTTCAAACACGTTTTGCTAAAATTAGCTTACTGGTCTAAAATTAGTTAATTTTTCTGAAAAATTAAAGTTTTTTTTTTTTGTAACTTTTACAGATTTTTTTATTTGGGCTTACTTTAAATATTTTTGGTCTCTTACATTTTGACTAATAAATTTTGAAGCAATTAACGGAAAATTGTTTGCCATTTTCAAACTTAAATTTCTCGGAAAAGAAAATTCGAATTTTCATGAAAGCTTCGCGACTTTATGTAGTAACAGATCCATATTTCGATTAATTCCAAACGATTTCAAAAATGTAGACAGTGAAATGGAATAAAACAACATAACAAAAATATGTGCATGCAACTTGAAACGCTCAAATATAAAAGAATGTTGCATAGAAAGAAAAAAAAAACCTAAAATATACAAACAGATCGTATGAATAGTTGAAAAAAAAACTCACAAAACGAACAAAACGACAGAAAATACAAAATTTTTTATTATAAAAAAAACTAAATTCAACATAAAAATAAATTCAAACGTTAAGATTGGCATAGATAAACTTAAGATGAGGTTTTTTTAAACAACGAATTCAAGAATTCTACAGACAGCAGCAGCAAAACAATTTACAAAAGATGTCAACAAGAATGCTTAAACACCAAAACAGAAATCTACATATAAAGATGAGTTTGTTTCATTCCGCTGGTAACAGGCAGTCAGTCAATTGGCAGCTAAAAACAAGATTTTTATGTACTACATACTAACGAAACATTGCACAGTAGGGTGTTTCACAAATATTTTGAAAATAATTAAAAAAAAAATTGTCAAAAAAAACTACACAGGGAAAAATTTTGCTACCAACTGAAATTCCGTTACTACGACTCAAATTCGGTTATTACGAAGATCAGACGGTTGGTAAAACTTAACATTAGTTTTCACAACAAAGTTCTGTTAATTCAACTAAATTTTAGCTGCAACACTCAAACTATTCTGAAATCGAATGTAAATATAGTTGCACTAACTGAATTTATAAGTCGTTACCATTAATATGCACCTACAGTTCTGTTGGCACTTTATTTCTCTGTGTGCTTCAAAAAGGGTTATTTCAAGCTTCCCATTTTTTACCCCAATTTTTTAACGCTTAAAAGTAAGATTGTCAGGATAAATAATTTCTTATGTTCGTAAGTGCAATGCCCTTAATCACATATCTAAATTTAATCAAAATCTGAAAGAACGAATTCTCTAAATTTCCTAGTGGGTGGTTTTTGGTCAAAAGCAAAAACATTAATCCTATATGAATCAAATTGCATAAAATAATTATTTGCATCAAGTGAAATTTTTTTTTTAGCTATTTAAAAGTCATAATATCAATTATGTTCCATGGGTCTTTTTTATGCCCAGGCCACTATGCGTTAAATATTTTTTTAAATAAAAGCAAATATAATTATAGTTCAATAAAATTTAAGTGTCAATGAAAACATTAAAATTTTGTTAATTTTTTTACAAAATAATAAATTGAAAATGAAAATTATTCAAGTTCTAGGCCATACTCTATATTTCTTTATTAGGATATTGTCCTAACAAATAATCTATAGAGTTTTTTGTATACAAATTTATTATTTTTTGATCAATGGTTATAATCTTTAACTTCAAGCTCATATATTAGTTCTCATGTAGTGAGTAAACTAGTTTATATGAATGTTTGATGTTTTGCATGGGCTTGTTACCGCTTTCAAAACGTGTTCTGATGATGGGAACCTAGAAAATTCCCGAAATAGATCTATCAACACATTCCTGAAAGGGTCAAATAATAAATTTGAAAACAAAAAAACTCTATAGATTATTTGTTAGGACAATATCCTAATAAAGAAATATAGATTATGGCATCGAACTTGAATAATTTTCATTTTCATTGCATAATTAAAGGTCGAAAAAAACATAATTTTTATATTTTAATAAAAATTATATCAAACTTGTATAAAAGACAAAGTGCATTCTAGTTTACTCCCCCTGTTTTGTTTATAAACCAAACAAACGTAAAAAGGAGGAAAGAAACAAAAAACTTGTATTGAATATCCACCAGAGGTGGACCTTTGACATAACAAACAAGTTTTCAATTTATTTTTTGATCAATGGTTATAATCTTTAACTTCTAGCTCATATATTAGTTCTCATGTAGTGAGTAAACTAGTTTATATGAATGTTTGATGTTTGGCATGGGATTATTACCGCTTTTAAAACGTGTTCTCATGATGGGAACCTAGAAAATTTCCGAAATAGATCTATCAACACATTCCTGAAAGTGTCAAATAATAAATTTGAAAACAAAAAAACTATACATTATTTTTTAGGACAATATCCTAATAAAGAAATATAGATTATGACCTCGAACTTGAATAATTTTCATTTTCATTGCATAATTAATGGTCGAAAAAAACATAATTTTTATATTTTAATAAAAATTATATCAAACTTGAAAATAATAAATTTTTATAAAATGTCCTGCAAATGAGTAGAGCTCCACACACACAGAAACACGAATTATCGTTTTTTAAATATATTATTTTTTTTATAACATTGTGAAAATATTAATCAACATCTCCAAATTAGACATTTTAAAAAATCTTTAAAATTAAGTTAAAAACGTTTTTGCATTTTTATCAAATTTTTTCCTCATTTTTGATTCCAGGCTTAAGTGGGTTAATGATATCCGATGAAGTGAGAATTCCATATCTGAATAATTTTGAGGATATTAAATTAAATATTAAATTAAATAAAAAACAAATGTTTTCAAAATTTCGAGTTTCGGTAATTTTTAATATTAATATTTGAAAGTTTTTGGGACATTTCGTACAATTTCGCCATGGATTAACGTTTTCCAAAAAAATTTATTCTTCAATTTGAAACCATTTGCAATAAAACTGGGCAAATTCGTTTTTAAGGAACACCCTATAGTTCACGCTTACAGTATTTTTTTTTTATTTTATTAATTAATAATCATATAATTACAAATTATATACTATTAGCCTAACCGAGCACTAGCTACTATGGCCTTCGGAGCGTTGTAGCGAAAAAAGACCAGTGCCTCAGGTGGAATCGAACCCACGACCCCCGCACTGATAAGCCAGCACGCTACCAACTAGCCTACCGGGCGCACTCACGCTTAAAATAAAATGCCTCTATAGTTATAAATGATAAAAAACTTTCGTTCAGTAATTTTTTTTTTTTTAAACGTAAATATTAAGCGATTTCCACCAAACTTGACGCATCTTCATTAAATCAGCTACAAATATAAAGTGCAACGTCTCAACCTAATCAAACAAAATCTTCGGATATGGTGAAATAAGAATAAGAACAAATAACTTTAGATAAATAACTGATTTAAACGTAAGCAACAGCATAAATCAGTACAACTGAATTAAAAACCGTTTAACAGACTTTTGTACTACCTTTTTTTATGAGTGTAAGTATGTTTATGGTAGGCATTACAAGCAAGCCAAAGAAATGTTATATTTATTAACCGATTTTTCAAATTGGCAAGCACTTAAAAATTGTAATACCCGAGGCGCTCTACTTTGGAGTCATGTATCTAGTGGGCCCTTCTTTAAAACATAATCTGGAAATTACGTTGATTTTGGCTGCGTGAAGTTTAATGGCAATCCGAAAGAAATGGCAGCAGTATTTCCAAAATATTTTTGAAACACCCCACTGTGCATTGGTAAGCCAAATAACTATTGGATGGTAGAAATGTTACGAAAGTGAATTGTGTTATGGCTTAAACCATTTCAGATGCTTAAAAGCGGCATATTTTTTGTTCAACTTGAGATAGTTTTTATTTTTTTTATATTTCTTTAGTTTAATTCAATTAGAAATACATACAACATAATAGTAACATAAATTTTTTTTACAAGATATTATCTAAAGTATTTTTTTTTTTGTTGGAATGTTAACAAATAAAATACACTTATTTTGAAATAGATTTTTATAAGTACGTACTTAACACCTACCTCACGTTTTCCCAGTTTTTGCCAAAAATTTATGAAATTTATCTATAGCAAGTGATTGTTTTTTTTTTTTTTTTTTGTAGCTTTTTACTAAAGGCCCACTTTTTGTTTTACTCTATTTAAAGTAAAGTTTTCTCTTTTTTTTTGCGGATTTTTTTCAAGTATTAGCGTGTGGTTTTGTTTCTAGCTGCAGTTGCAATTTTTGGTAGTTCTTTACTAAAAAAATTTTTGAGTCAATGTTCGTTGAAGTTTTGTTGTTTGTTGGAAAAATTGGCGACAATTGAATGCCTCGCTCGAACAAGGGTATATAATCCAAAAAAAAAACAAAGTGTTTAGGAGAGTTAAAGAACGTGGGAAACGCTTCACAAATTAAGTTTTGATAAATTTTGTTTGGTATTCTACAGTAGTCTTGTGTTGTAGTTATTTCTTAGCCATATATGGCCCTTTGGGCTCGGTTATTTAATTGAAGAATAATAAATAAAATAAAAAATAAATATAGGCCACATGTACCTGTGTACTAGTAGGTTTAACGATCGGGACTGATTATTATAAATACCGGGATTTTGGAAACTGCGTTATTTATCTGGATTTCGGGACTAATTTTTTAATATTTTTTAGTTCATAAACTCATAGAAAAATATCAAAAAATATGTAAAAATATCAAAAAAAAGCTACTAAAAATTAGTTAAAAATTACCTTTCAGAAAAAAATGCTAAAATTAGCAGATTTTTTGTTACTAAATATTAGTAATATAAGAATAAAAAAAAAAATCTGTTGAATTTAGCAAATACTTGTTATATTTGAGCTAAATTGTAGTTAATTGAAAGTAACAAAATAATCTGCTAAAATCAGCAAAAACATTTACTAAATATTAGTAGAAAAATTTAAAAATTTTAAAGTTTTTTTTTAATACCAATAAAACTCTGCTCTGATGAAATCAGCAATCTACAATTTTTTAGCAAACTTTTCTGTTGATTTTAGCAAAATAAACTGTTATTTGCTTCAACTAAATTTAAAGGTAATTATAGCAAACATTTTGTTAATATTACAGCTTTTCTTTGCTATTTTGAGTAAAAGTTTTTGCTAATTTGACAGAGTAAAATGCTATTTTTAATTAACTAAAATTCACATCGAATATAACTTGAGTTTTTTAATAAACAGATTTATTTTTGCCGTTCTTATTTTATGAATCTTTAGCAAAAAATTTCCTAAATTTAGCAGTTTTTTCTACAATGTCATTTTTAACTAATTTTTATAGCTTTTTTCTGCTATTTTTACAGGTATATTTCTAAGAGTGTATAAAACATTCAAATAAAATAATTCATTTGAAAATTTTACAATTCACATCTTACAGTATGGAAAACAAAGAAAAACTCTTAACCCATTATTGACCAAATGTTCTGTTTTCAACCCAGTATTTTTAACCCTTTGATTACAAATGGTTGATATATGTCCAATTTTTGTTGTTGTTGTATTATCGTAGCTACACTTTCCAACCGGTTTTTTCGCGTGTGATGGTTATTGACGGATGATAGATATAGTTTTCAGATCATACCCACCACGTGGAGCAATATGGTCTCAAAGCCGAATAGGGTGACCTCAAAGTTTAAAAATATGAATATTTTGTTCGTCATATATACTTTTGCAGCCGGTCAATTTTTGATAGTTTTGTTGAGAATTTTTTAATATTAACTTAAAACCCCGCATACTTTTTGCTGTTTTTATATGTAATTCCGCAAATTGTTGTAAATTATAGCATTTATGTAGTCAAAAACTGGGTTTCAAATATAATTTTTCTCATTGTTCAGGTCGCATGTCAATGTCGCATGAGGTTAGTCATATTAATCATGCGGAAATATTAAATAAATCGAAAAGTAATTAATTGGAGTCGTCATATACGATAATACAGACCATTAAACATTAGAAAATGTTTTGATTGGTTTTCTATTTCTATACTAAGAATACTATGTAGGTAAAGACCACTGCAAATGTAGTTAAAAACAAATGAAATTTCACTTAAAGAAAGGACGACTTACATTTCAGTAAACTCAACTAACATTGTAATTTGTTTTTTAATGTTCAAAAAACGCAACACAATTGTAGTAAAAATAAACCACATATGTTAGTAAAAAATAAACAGACATTTATTTTTTTTTTGAATAAAAAAAAAACTACTGTAAAAAACTAATGTAAAATCATAGAACAGTCAATTGATGTGGTTTGTTTTTTAAATGAACTACAAGGGTAGTAAAATATTTAATTTGTCCTACAAATGACTGACATTTACATTAAAAATAAAAAAACTGTATTACAACCCAAACAACTACATATTTTTAAAGCATAAGTTCCCTGAGTGTATTAAAAAAACTTTTTTATATGACAATTGAATTTGCGGATTTGTGCCAAATGTTAAATTTTTGGCAAAAAATGCTTTATTTCTCTACGATAGCAGGAAAAGTTTGCTCGTAAATTTTAAGACATTAATTTTTAATTAAAATACTATCAATTTCAGACATCTATGGCAACATATTTGTATTAGGTAGCCCAAAATCGTACTAGAAATATTATTAATTTTCGTGGCTTGGGACCCTCTCTCGGGGGTCATTACTAAACAAATGCCATGAAAAAGGTAGCCATTACCAGTGTTGGTACTTACTTAAGGATTCGGGGCTGCCCAATGAATAAGGGGGTTCGTTACATTTCTGCAATTTATGGTATATTAAATAAAAATTTATATCTTAAAATTCAAGAGCAACATTTACCTGCTAGCATAGAAAAATAAAGCATTTGTTGCCATATACATATGTGCCATTTGGGACAATACGAGAGATTCAATATTTTAAAATCTTGGGTTTTTTTTAAACAAAAGCCGAAAAATGAAAAAGTGGGATTCACAATGGCTTACCAAGTTTTTACAATAAGCCCTTCAATTTTATTAAATTTCTGAAAATAAAATTGTATATTCAACAAAAGTCGACTTTTAAGGTTAGTTTTGGGACAGAAAAATACAAAATTTAGCAAAATTATTGTCATAAGTATACGTATTAATGCTTGATAAACCATATTATCCAAAAAACGCGTTTTCACAAAAAATGTCGCTTATACCCTTATTCAAGCGAGGCATTAAATTTTTTTTGAATTTCTGTTTGTAACGAGATCCACAATTATATTTTTCTTGGAATTAAATTTTTTCACATTTATTGTTACAAAATTATGATTTTTGTATTTAAATATATAAATTTATGTAAACAGATATCGAAAAATATGTTGACATTACATTTTGAGAAAAAAATTACACTAGTTTACAAAATAAAAACAAAATTGCATACGAATTTTATTTATTATATAATCTTTTACGAATACTCAAATAAAAAAAATAATCGAAAAAACTAGTAAAATGATTTATATTCCAATTTAAAGGTTTTATACATTCGGGGAATTATGTAGGCAGGAGGACTAAAAATAACTACAAATGTAATTGAAAAACGATGACAGTTTTTTTCATAAAAATTACTAGTATTGTAATAATTTTTAACTATTAAAAAACAACTATATAATGTAGTGAAAACAACTGTACAAAACGGTTAAAATGGCCAACATGAAAAAATTGTGTTGTAAAATCAATTACAAATGTAGTAAAAAATTCAAGCACATATGCAGTTAAAATAACAAACAATGCTATTAAACTAACTTAATCTATTTTTAAACACAGTGTATAAGTCATAATGAAATCACTTCTAATTTTTCAATCCATTGACTTATATTAAAATTTTCACTTTTATTTTGAATATAAAACAAAATAGTAGAGCGAATTTCAAAAGAATTTTATGAAGTTATATCCAATTGTATCAAATTATATATAACTTTATCAAATTAGATAGACCCATTTTTCGGATCAAATTATATCAAATGATAGCCCATCGGATCTCATGAGATAAGGTTATGTATGCCATTTTTCAGATCATCTAATTTATGATGTAATATGGAATTATATATACGACTAAAAGGTAAGCGGGTTTGTAATCAAGCATTTTGGGCAGAACGCGTTCCTTACTTTTAACAGGGCGTGAGACTAAAATAATTGATTCTTTAGAATTGATTATTTTTTTTTACCGAAGAACCATTTACTTTATATTTTTAAGAACTACATACATTTTTTAATAAAGAAATAGTTCCATTGTAAAACTACGAAGTACTTACACAAAAAAATAAATAAATAGTTCCCTAGAAAAAATAAGAAGTACTTACATTTAAAAAAAAAAGAAGTAGTTCCATAAGTTAATTCAACTTTTACTCACACGTGATTCTCCTAGGTCACTCAAATATAACGAGCTAAACTCATACGGAAATAAAATCCTAAAAAGTGAAACATCGAATTGTTATGATAACATGGGTTTGTCATAATTTTGGAGCTATAAACCACGAAAATACAAATTTTTCAAAAAAAAAAGAACAATTCAAAATTGAAAAACAAAAATATGACTCACGCACAATCACCCTCGAAATTTTTTTTACACTCTCTCACGATAACGTCAGTAATTTCAACTTTCACTCACAATTTTCTGCTCACGTGCACTTTCCTAATTTACACCTAACCACAGTTTAACAAAATTTAGGCAACTTGCAATTTCTGTTTTTAGTATTATTTTCCTGCAAATAAAAATTTGTTTGAAAAAATATATAAGATAAATTCTTTAAAATTGTATAACTTCTTTTTTCAAAATTAGGAACTACTTCCAATAACGTCCTTTTATTAAGAAAAAGTATATGATTACTTCTTGAGTACAAAAAGTTATACATATAAGTTAATAACATTGTTATTTTCTTTTAAGTAAATAATTACTTTGTTATTGAGTTCATGTTTTCTGGTTTAAATTAAAAGAATTGATTACAATACTACTTGCTTTTTTGACTCTATCGTTGGAATGAGTTTGGTATTGCAGTTACTAAATTTTTCAATGAGATATGTAAGCAAGTGTGGGCATCACCTTCTTTTTGGAATGTGTAATTTTTTCCTGGGTATATATACCTGTACCTATACCGTAAACATTTTATGAAAAAACATGACTTGAAAACATAGTTAGATATCTAAATTGAATCTTCACGACAGAATAAATTGGTAAAATGCAAAAAAAAATAAAATTTTGCACATTTCTAGCTGGTACAGCATCAGTTTTTTCCAAGCACATATCGCTTTGTAACAAATAGTTTAAGCGCTATATCAATTCCGCCAAAACGTACTTCAAATAAAAAACGTTAATTAATTTAATACTA
The DNA here is from genome assembly GCA_021234595.1 of Delia radicum. Classification (NCBI taxonomy): domain Eukaryota; kingdom Metazoa; phylum Arthropoda; class Insecta; order Diptera; family Anthomyiidae; genus Delia; species Delia radicum. Next base: position 227,045,128 of record CM037852.1, on the reverse strand, counting down.
AAATCGAAACGGCATCAAAAAATTTTAAGACCTTTAAATTTTATGGAGCAAACAAAATTTTCATAACCTCAAAAAGCATCCTTATGCAAAATTCCAAATTTTTTCTAATATAATAAAAGTATTTAATATGATTTTCTGAAAATAAGCAAAAAAGTAAAATAAGTAATTAAATATCACACGCTGAAGAAAACGCCCTGCTGAAAATATAAATGCTGGTAATATACATTGGTTTAGAAAACATTTCCGTTTCCAATGCTTCTAATATAACATGTTTGCTTGCATACACTCACAATATTTTATAGTTAGAAACAAACGAATTTGTACATTAAAACTATAGAAAAAGTTGTTAAAAACAGGACTACTGATTTTTCGTTTAAAACAATAGTAATTTCCAATTATTTTTAATTGTTAAAAAATTAACTAAAAATATCGATAAAAACAAAGTACTTTCGTTTATTTTAACTATTAAAAAATAATTGCTTAATCCGTTAAAATAAACGACGTTCGTTTTTTTTGACTATCAAAAAATTACCGAAAATCCATAAAAATAAAAGATTTTCCATTATTTTAACAATTAAAAATTTAACTCCCAAAACTTAAAAATAAACGATTTTTCTTTATTTTAACCATCAAAATTTTACCCCCAAAAACGTAAAAATAAACGATTGTCGTTTATTTTAGCTATCACCAAATTTAATTTAAAATAAATAAAAATGTATTATTTACATAATGTATTATATACTTAATAATAATATATGTTAGGATTTATTTTTAAAACTAAATAATAAGATTAATTGAATAATAATTAATTGAGCGAATGGCGCCTAACATTTATATGGCAGCATAACGAAAAAGGATGACCTTTGAGTTCATCTTTTACTATAATATGCAAATAACTTAAAAAACTATGTGTTTGTAAAATAAAAGACAATTAAAATCTAAAGAAAAACTATAGTGATGGTAAATAAAATATTTGGTTTAGTACTAAAGTAAAAAGCACTTTTGTAAACATTTTGGTACCTTTTGATTTAATTTAATTGTTAAGGTACTCTTGCAATACTATTGCACATATTACTGACAATTTTATTATCATTCAATGTAGCCAACTCAATATTAAATATTTAACACATATCTTGTGCAGACACAAAACCTTTTTGATTTTTTCTAACCTTCCAATATGACATACACTCGGGTAATTTGTTGCAAACTAGCAAAAGTTGCACAAGAATATTGCTTAATTTTAAATTTACATTAAACATTGATGCGCTCTATATTGTTTACCTAAAAAACACTAGACTTTTACCATATTGCTAATTAATTTTCTTGTATTCAAATAATCAGCTAACACATGTTCTATACTGCGAAAATTATAATCCTAACTTTTCGTTTTATTTTATATATATTAAACTTTGTTATTTGTACATGAATAAAGAAACTCAGAGTTTTTACTCTATCTCTATCTCTTCATCTCCTAGATGTCATCTAATAGATGTGCTTTAACATATAAATTTGGAACAGTGAGGGAACTCCATCTCTGTTCTAATATGCACATTATGCACCGTCAATACTGCTTAAGGATGAGAAAGTGCAAATTTGCATCGTGTGTAAATAACCACGCTGAATACCCTCAGTAAAATAAAAAAGTAAAACAAAATTTACTGAAACAAAGCACTTAATCGCCAGCTGGGCCACTTTGGTACTTTTTGGACTGAAAATGTAAATAAGTAATTAATTTACCATCCCCATTTCATGCATATGAAAAACGTTTGAGAGAACTTTTAAAAAAAAAGATTACTGTGATTTTTGTGTGATTTTTTTTTTAAACAAGTAGATTTTTTTTAAACATGTAGATTTTAAACGAAAATATTAACTGCTACAGAAAATCCGTATTAATTCATAGTTTGTTTTTTAAATAACAGGCAAAAAAGTTGAAAAATACGTTTCTTTGTATTTTAATAGTTTATTCAGTTAAAAACAAACTTTACGGATTACTTTTTAAATAAACTACAATCGGTAACGGAAAATATATTGTGAGTGTATATAATAATGTTTGCCTGTAAACATATATATGTTTGGAAATATTGAAAAACGTCTACCACCAAACATAGGTATGTTTGCCAGCAAATATATATGTTTATTATAAGTATATATGCGTGTCCCAAACATAATGTCTACACATTTTAAAATTGCAAATATATCTTTGTTTAGGTTTGACAATTTTAATCATTGTAAACGTATATATAATTACCTGCAAACATATTCAAAAGTTTCTTTTTTCTGTGTGCAAAAAACCGGTAAAAATTCGTGTTTCCAAAATAATCACGATTTTCTCTTTAAGTTCTTATATATGGAAAAATTTTTTTTGAGTGTGTTTTTATATTTTTTGGTGGGGAAACATATATTTTGAAATTTGATTTATGCAATGATTTATGAATTAATTAAATCCAAGTAAAAACTGTAGTTTTAATATCTTTAATTTGCTTTAAACTAAAATCCGCCATAATTTTTGCGCCTTTAAAGATAATTAATTGATTAACGCGGGTGGTGCTATATGCTTAAACATCGGCTAACACATACACAAAGAGTTATTCGTGTCATAAAAAAAAGTTTTGAAATTATTTTGCCTGAAAGTGTCAACATTTTTGAATTCCTTGTACATATAATACCCATGAACCGATTTTGCTCATTTGCAATACTACACTGCTTAAAATATCAACAAATAATTTGACTAGCAATTCCGCTTTTTTATTGGCGGCTTATATAGTTAGCGGTTTCAAATACAGACTGACATCGCTAAATCTGATTTCAGCTACGACAACATAAAATAGTACCTGAATTTGCGCCAGCAGAATCTTCAATGAAGTTGAGAATCACAGTCTGCTAAATTTATGTGACCTTAATTTTAGAAGAACTATGTTTGAGTTGGCAGTTGTGCACAGAGAGAATTCCTTGTATGAGTTTTAATGAAATTTTTTCACCAAACTAATGAAGTTTTCTTCACAATGTGAATGAAACATTTTTAAAGCTTAATATAAAAGCTTCATAGTTTTAATGAAACTAATTTGAATGAAAAAATTAAAAATTGCATACGACTAAAGAAAAAGTCGTATGCAATTTTTAATAAATAATATGCAATTTTTCATTAAATTTTATGAAAAAACTGCATAAATTTAAGGAAAAGTTCTAATGCACGAGTTCCAGTGATATTTCATAGATATAATGCAAAAATTCATTGATATCATGCATATAATTCGCTCAGTGTAGTTAAATTAACTAAAAATTTAGCTAAATCGGCTGAATTTTTAAGTTGAATCAAAGATTTTTGGTTCATTTTGCTCTATCTCGCTTAGTTCCGGAGATATAGCATATTTTTTGATTATACAATAAAAAAATAAAAAATATGAAATAACGCCATCTACAAGGAGACACACAAAATATTTGTTTGTAAACAAATGTGGTTAAATTAATTAGCATAGTTGAGAATCACGAATTAGGTCGAAAAATTATTTCAAATACGGATGAAATTTGTTCTTGAAGTAAAATGAGAGAACTAATAACTTTAGCTAAATAACTGATAAAAAAAAACAAAAAAAATTGGCTCAACTGAATTTGAATCCGTTTAACAGACTTTTAAACTTACTTTTTTTTTATGAGTTTAGTAATAGGACATGAATACGCCAGTCATCCCCCACAGTACAGTTTCTTGAGAATGTTAATCATAGTTTCTACTTAACTAAAAGCTTTTGCGAAAAATTTTTAAATAATGAAATCACATATAAAAATATGACAATTATAAAATTTGCTAATACCACAATAATTATATAAAATTATGTCATTCATTTAACCCTCAAACTGGCCTAAGCTTTTGTTCCATGAAATTTATATCACGTGTTCGGCACGAAAAATAAACAATATGTTATTTTACAAAATTTTTTTTCGTTGCCCAAATTGGGCGATATGGGCCAAAATAGATTTAGACCGAATCTCAGAAACTAATCCATAAAAATAATTAAGTTTAGGCATAAATTATTTATCTCACGAATAAAATTATTTATCTCCCGAAGTCCAGAAATCACACTTTTTGTGCATTTACTTAAGGAAATATTAAGATTTTCGTTTTTCAAAAAACGCGAAATTGACGAAAACGCAGCTAAACTTCAATATACAGGGAGGGCCACCTTCGACTGACTGATTTAAAATGCTTATAACTTTTTTATTTTTACAGTTTTTGTTTTTTTTTTTGAAATGAAAGTATAACTTATACCTTGTTTTTTACCTCAGTATGAAAAATGACATCCATTAAATGGTGTTAATTTTCCTGTTGGCATTTAATTGCTCTTTTCAAGACGTTTGCATTACTTCGCGCAACGTTTCTGGCTCCAATTCTGCAATTTCTGTGCGAATATTCAGCGTAAGTTGCTGAATGTTTTGTGGTTTGCAATTTCAAGAAAACCCACAATTGTGTCTCTAGCGGTAAGAGCTGTAGATCCATCTTGCTGGAACCATATGTAAGTATTATGGAGAACTACTGGACGGAAAATATTTTCCAACATGGTCCGATATACCGGTTCGGAGACGGTTTCTGATTCCCCAGCTTCATTTTCGAAAAAATATGGACCAATAACTCTTATCAGCCATAATTCCACACAAAACCGTGCATCTGAGAGGGCAGTACATCAGCGACAATTAGCTGATGCACTGCTCCAGGATTTTGGGTATTCCAAATTCGGCAGTTCTGTTTATCAACATATCCATTTAAATGAAAATGTGCTTTATTAAAATGTTGACTGTTTTTCTGTGTGTAGTAACAATTGATCGTCCGGAAACATAATAAAATTCAACAATTCTTACAGAAATATGCTATATCATAATTTTTGACAATTGGATAATATATTTATCCATTTCAGAACAATGGATGATTTACGGCATCGATATGTTAGAACATGTTTTTGCGTATTTTTCTCTTAATATCATATTTTTGCATATTTTGATCTTAAGAGCATATTTTTGATAAAAAGTCGTAGTTTTTATCATATTTTTGTACTTTTTAGAACAAAAGCCTATTTTTAGAGAATATTTTTGGTTTTTTTTTTTTTTTAATTTTCCGTTATTGAACGGGGAATTTGAGCACCAATTTCGGAAATTCAAACCATTTTTGCAAATTTAAATATCCTGTATTTAGTCTGTACCGATGTAGGTATTATTAATGTTTTATCTCCTTTCTTAGCATCTGAAATAAATTTCTTAATTGAACCGAAAAATAAGTTTTCAAATACAGGTTTAAAAAAAAATGGATGGTAACCGATTCGATGCAGGTATCGGTGAGGGTAACGTTATTTTCTTTTATTTCGTTAACGGTATTTTAGCGTTAACGGTATTTTACTTATTTCGGTAACGTTATTTTAGTTAATCAGGTAATGTCAATGCACACCGATATTTTTAGCTCCATTATGGCCGAGTTCCAATGACTGGCTAGTTTATGTTCAAACATTGGGAAAATATATTTATTTAGAGCATTTTTTTTCAGATCTTGCCAGATTATTTCGGTAACGGTATTATAAGAATAACACTATTTCAATTATTATATAACGATATTTTAGTTATTTCGTTAACGGTATTTTAAAGATATTGATATTTTAGTTATATCGGTAACGGTATTTTACGGATAACGATATTTCAATTATTTCGGTAACGGCATTTTAGGGATAACGACAGCCAGTTGAAAGGGTTTTAAATCGATAACGATATTTTAGCTATTTGCCTGCCATCCCAGGAAAAATGTGATGTTAAGAGCATATTTTTAAAATTTAAGAACATATTTTTCGTTTTTGATGCCTTTTTTCATGGGCATAAAACCGATTTTTTAGAGCATATTTATGGTTGCCCTGTTCATGACACTATAAAATTTTATTAAATCGGTTATTATCTGCAAAAAAAAGTAAAAATAAAAAAGTTATAAGCATTACAAATAAGTCAGTCGAATTTGGCTCACCCTGTATATTGATCAAATTTAAAGGCTTTGCTACTACTGCTAAATATAATCTTTCTACCAAATTTCATAAAAATCCGTCCATACGTTTTCATGTTGAGAATATGCCCTTTGGAGTTATCCTTTGAAAATCCAGTATGTCCTTGGACCAAAATAAGAGATATATTAAAAGTTTAAACTTCAATCTTACTTTGTGCTTACTATCAACGGTTTTTAGTTAAGATTAATATGTTTTTAAGATTTTTGAAAATTGTATTTATTGCACAATATTTATTTTTTGAAATTTTACGAAATTTTAACTTTTAACACTTTTTTGCTTCCACATCGTGCACTGCAAACAAAAAGTTACTTTACAAAATATTTTATAAATTTGGTTTTCTATTGAAGTAACTTGATTTCTTATTACAAAACACTTATGTGACCAATTTAAAATACCCCGCCTGAAGGCGGGTTTGCCAGTTGGAGGGTTAATATCTGTAAATTAAAAATTAATTACATATAAAATAATTTGCGACAAAAAATGTGTTAAATTATCAAAATTTAGAAACAAAATTGGGACTTTACCTAACCTAGGTTATAACATCATAAACAAATTTCAAACACAAATATATATATCGTCCATTCCATGATAGATCGGCCAAAATTTGACCGGGGGTCATCTAAATTCTTTTATGTTTTGTACACGTATTCTCTAGGATGTCTATTAATCACTGGCGTTCAGTTTCTGCAAATTTTGCAAACTCGCGTTTATATTGCCGTTTTTTATGTTTTAAAAAACCAAAAAAAAATTAAAAGCAGGGAACTTTGGAACGTCATATTTCATTAAGTATATGGCCTACTTGAAAGAATTAAAAAGCATATGAAAGCTTTAATCGTATACTTTAAGATTTGAATGTAAAAAACAATCACATTTTTACGAAAATGCCTTCATAATACAAATGCAATTTTTGAATGCATTTTTGCGATTCAAAAAATCACGGTTTTTTATCTTAAACGCTTTTTAAATGCAAATGCGATTTTTGAATGAACCTTGCATTTAAAATGCATTTTAAAAAATAAACGTTATTTTTGTAAATCAAGTCGTAAAGTAGACAATATACAATATGCAATAGCATTCAGACGCTTTTTAATTTATTGAAATAGTCATTATACTTCAGAAGATAATGATATTCAAAGTTCAGTGCTGTTATGATTTTTTCATGTCACCAATAATTAAAAAAAAAGAACTTTAAAATACTAAACAATTTTCTTTTTATTTGAAAAATGTAGAAAGCTATTTCTGAAAAAAACACTAAAAATAGTTAGCATTCTGGTTCAAAAAAAGTCGAAGTTGTTATTTATTAATTATGAATTTTTCAAAAATGACAACATTTTAAAAAATTGAAAAAATGCAATCAAATATTGTATTTGCATTATGAATGCATTTTCGCAAAAAAAATGGCTGCTCTGTGGCGTACCCAATGGGTATGTCAGAGAGAAGCTCAGAAGATGGAGGGAGTCGGAGTTTGGGGCCTATTGGGCCAGATCGCCTGGGCAGCGACAGGCGAGGCTGTTTATATCTCCCTCTGGGGAGAGATCGCGGAAACTCTTGTCTATGACGAGGGGCGAACTAAGGACCGTAACGGGTTACCTCACAGGACACTGTGGCCTTAGGTATCAATTGTACAAGATGGGACGATCCTCTACGTATACGTGCAGGTTTTGTGAATTGGAACCCGTGACCTCTGAGCGTGTTCTCTGCAAATGTCCGAGGCTCTCCGACAGGAGGGTGCGTTATTTTGGTGATCGAATAGTGACGCCATCGGACGTTTGGAACTGTTCACCTGGTAGGATAATTGGCTTCGTAGGGAGCCTGAACCTATAGGGTGTATTCGCTGGCAGCACAAAATACCAATTTCTGGTCGCGGTGCATAGTGCCACTATAATCTAATCTAATTAAAAATCGTTAAAAAGACATTGTCAATTTTCATTTGCTTTTGAAATCTTAGAAATAGGCCATCTAATTTGGGAAATATGGCTCTTCAAAAAGTTCACTAATTTTAGCATTTTTTTTTTGGTTTTTTAAAAAATTAGAAACGGGAATAAAATCGCGAGTTGACACAATTTCAAGGAACTGTAGTGAGTAATACACACCCTAGAGTATGCATATGCCAAAACAAAATCAAAGGACTGGAGGATAAAAAATTACGGCTTTGAATGTTCTCTCATGGAATTGACGATATATTTAAAATTTTAAGTTATAATGATTTTTTTTAAACATCTATTATTAAACAAGTTTTTAAAATTATACATCTATAATAAATACGAAACAAAAAAAATAATATACTAAAACGTTAACAGAAATTCCATAGAAATTCATTTAATAATGCACCTGTTGCCGGGTTTTGTTGCTTTTATTTGTATCTTAATTTTCTTGAACAACCAAAAATAGTTACCACTTTATTTTTATATAGAAAATTACAAAATAATAAAAACTTAAAGAAAAATTCCAAAAAAAAAAAACTTTAAAGCAGTAGAACAATTATAATTTTTAGGTTTTGTAGAAGGGGCAACTTTTTATCTTTTACAGTTTCTTTATTTTGGTCAAGACCTATTGATAACATTTACATTTCTTTTATACTTTGGAATTTATAATGATTATAGTGCAATGAAAGTTATAAATGTGTTTGACCTATGACCACTTTGAAATGCTCTATATTTGTATACATTGTATGTGGAATGGTTAGTTTTAGAAAAGAAAAATTATATTAAATTATAAGTTTCTTTTCTTTATAGGGTTTCAAAGAAATATTTTAATGCATTTGAAGTGTTAGAGGGAAGTTAGCCAAAGGAAAGTAAACGAAATGAACTAATAATGCACAATTTGAACTTTTGCTACATAAATACTCAGTTTAGAATATCATTACCATATTAGATTAGATTATAGTGGCACTATGCACCGCGACCAGAAGTTGGTATTTTGTGCTGCCAGCGAATACACCCTATAGGTTCAGGCTCCCTACGAAGCCAATTATCCTACCAGGTGAATCATTACCATATAAGGGGTTATATGGGAAAATCTCCGATTTCAGGTTTTAAAAATGAAAAATTTCAACAAAAAATTGCTAGATTAGCTTATTTGAAATACATTAAAAAGCAATAATGTGTTCGTGTGAATAAATTTTTTTTGAGTGTTGAAAAAGTCATAAACAAAAACGACAAAAAGTCTGAATTTCGTTTCCAAATTTTTCCAACACATCTGGTTTTTACGGAAATTGATAGATAGATATTCGCATAACTATTATTATATGTAAATATTAAATCGGTTTAAAGAATTATTTGGTCAAATATGTCTTGAGCGATAAATATCATCATTACAGTTATTATGTGAAAGCGCTAAATAGATCGGATGAACTTTGTATTCTATACAACATTTATTTCTCCAAAAATCGCTAAAAGACTTACTTTAAATTGAAGGATACCCGCATCTTCAAGAATTATGTGGTCCAATATATCTTGAATATTAGATTTTTATCATGCCAATCAATCAGTGAAAGTGATTTATTTTTTGGCTTTACATCACTTTTAGCTCCACATCCACAATTGATAGAGGTCACCATTACACTGATAGAAAAAAATTAGTGATAATGTTTGCTAAAATGACTAAAAATTTGTTAAAAATGGCGTTGCAGAAAAAACTACTAAAATTAGCAGATTTATTTACTAAATATTAGTAAGATAAGAATAGAAAAAATAAATCTGTTGAATCTGCAAATTGTTAGTTATATTTGGGCTTAATTTTAGTTAATTGAAAGTAACAAATGAATCTGCTAAAATCGGAAAAATAAATTGGCTAAATATTAGTAGACAATAAAAAATCAAAAAAGTGTGAAAATTTTAAAGTTTTTTTTTTACGATTTTTCTTCCCTTATGAAATCAGCAACCTACAATTGTTAGCAAAACTTTCTGTTGATTTTAGAAAAATAGACTGCTACTAGAATTTTACTAAATTTAAGGTAAATAAAGCAACAATTTTGTTGATATTACACATAGAGAAATAAAGTGCCAACCGAAATGAAAAGTGTATTTTAATGGTAAAAACTTAAAAATTCAGTTAGTACAACGATATTTACATTAGATTTCTGAATATTTTTGGTGTTGAAACTAAAATTCAGTTGAATTAGCCAAAATTTGTTGTGAAAACTAATATTAAGTTGTGCCAACCGACTGAAATTCATAATAACCGAATTTGAATCGTATTAACCGAGTTCCTGTTGGCAAATAGCTAATTTTTTTTCTGTGTGTACAGTTTTTGTTTACTGTTGTTAGTCTACAAATATTTAGAAAAAGTTTTTGCTAATTTTACAGAGTGAAATGCTATTTTCAATTAACTAAAATTCAACTCGAATTTACAATAACATAACTTGATTTTTATTAATATTTAGCAAAATCAACTAATTTTTTGCAACGTAATTTTTAACTAATTTTTAGTAGCTTTTTCTGCTTGTTCTGCCATTTTTACAGGTTTATTTCTTTGAGTGTACTATTGTTCTGTGTAAGTGCTAAAATGATCGGATTTCCCTTTCGTTTCTGCATCACTTTTAGCTCCAAAAATCAATGAAAAGCTTCAAAACCTTAAATGGCTCTGGATACCAAAATAATAACGCTATCCATTATTGAAAACACTATATTTAATAAAAAAACAATTTTTTTTATTGAACATTTTATTTTAATAAAATGTGCACACACTGGATTCGAACCTATAACTCCAGATTGTCAGTCAGTTTTTCTATTTATATACAGCGACAGAAATGTCCCATTTTCCCTCCCAATGGGTCCGGGCCTGAGTATATACATTTTGTGTTAATAATACTAAACTTATGCAGAGAATACATTGAACAACACAAATTAACTTTGAAATTTAATTAACATTATTTTTTAAAATCAATATTTATATGTTTTTTTAATAAATTACAAGCACACTGAAAAAAAGGTCCTGCTGGAAATATAAATGCTAGTAATATACTTTTGTTTTGAAGACATTTCCGTTTCCCAATTTCTAATATAACATGTGTGCTTGCAAATATAAATATGTTTGCCTGTAAACATATATATATGTTTGGAAAAAGGGAAAACCGTCTACCGCCAAAATTATATATGTCTGCAAATATATATACGTTTATTATATGTATGTTTGCATGTCCCAAACATAATATATCAAAATTTTAAAATTGCAAATATATCCTTGTTTAGGTTTGAAGATTTGAATTATTGTAAACATATAAATAATTACCTGCAAACATATTCAAAAGTGTCTTTTGGCTGCGTGAGATAGATCTATAAAACATTTTATTTTTTTTTTTAATTTTTAAATTAAAAAACTTATATATATTTCGATCATATTTGATAGACCCATTGATAGACCCAAGATGCAAAAAAAACCCTCGTAGAATTTGAAAAAGTTGAAAAAAACTGAAAATTTTATTTTACAAGTACCATAACTATATGTACTTTATATGGAACAAGTACCATAACTTTGTCAATTTCAGCCGATTTTAACAAATCAATTTACTCAGGAAATTACTAACTTAAATAAGTTGAAAAAGTTTAAAAAAAATTTGAAAATTTTAATTGTTATTAAAAAAAATCTTTACCTATTTATAATAATAATAATATAAAGAACGTATATATATATTTTTAGAAAGACACGTAATTTTCTATTAAATAACGTTTAAAAATTTAAAATCGGATTAAAAATGACTGATTAACAAATGTTTAAATAAATGCGTCAGTCGCAAAAAATACTGTTTTACCGTTATCTCGAAAATTTGAGGGTATATTGTAACTTCTCAAACCGGTTTTGTAATACACTCAGCTAGACTTAACAACCTACATTAGTTCATTTGACTTCTCAAACCGGTTTTGTAATACAGTCAGCTAGACTTAACAACCTACTTTAGTTCATTTGACTTCTCAAACCGGTTTTGTAATACACTCAGCTAGACTTAACAACCTACATTAGTTCATTTGACTTCTCAAACCGGTTTTATAATACACTCAGCTAGACTTAACAACCTACATTAGTTCATTCGATTTCTCAAACCGGTTTTATAATACACTCAGCTAGACTTAACAACCTACTTTAGTTCATTTGACTAGTAATTTTTGTGTGTAACACAGTGTATTTGCTAGTATTTGTTTAATAAAAATTTCAGTAGAAAAAAATAGGCTTAGAGCCCTGTCAGAAATTGCTAACGTTACAAAAAATCATTACACTGGAAGAGCATTAAGTTTATAAAAATTATGACGTTTTTTTAATAAGGGTTTGCAGAAGGTTTCGATTTCAATTTCGATTGACTGTATAGAAAAAAAATGTTGCAAAGACTCAGGTCGCCAAAAAGATCCATTTTGGAAAGAAATTACATTTTCCTAACAGAAAAATATACATACACACAGAGAAAAATTTAGCTATTTGCCAACTGAAATTCGTTTAGTACGACTCTAATTCGGTTATAACGAATTTCAGACAGTTGGCACAACTTTATATTAGTTTTCACAACAATGTTCGGTTAATTCAACTGAATTTTAGTTGCAACACCCAAAATATTCAGAAATCTAATGTAAATATCGTTGTACTAACTGAATTTATTATTTGATACCATTAATATGCACTTTTCAATTCGGTTGGCACTTTATTTCTCTGCGTGTAGTAATAATTGCTTTTGAAAATTAACAGTAAAAGTTAGTATAATACTGACGAAATATTATAGCCTATTAAATAAAGATTCAAATCTTTCTCGAAAATTCAATTTTAACATAAAATTGTTTAAGAATTAGAAACAATTTATTTAAAAAACTATTTCACAAATTTCATGAGAAAAAATATAAATCGAAGTTTCAAAATGAAATCAACTTTTTCAAAAATGTCGATCCTTTCGCTTGGGGAGTCATTCCCTAAATTTAGTATGTGTTTGTTATTATATCCAGCCAGCTACCTTATAGTTTGTTTTTAACGACTATTTTTTCTGCTTTTTTTGGTATATTTTATTAGTTATTGTCTTTATTATTATATTTTCATTTCTTTTTTTTATGTTTTCAGTGCTGAAGTTGTTGTTTGTTTAGTATTTTCAAGGTTTTCTATATTTTTGTTATTTTATTTTTGTTTCATATTTTTGCTTCACGATGCAGGAACCAGTTTGACGAAGAAAAAACTTGCATTCTTCAAAAAAAAAAAGAAAAAAAAACTGCACCGGAGCAACGTGAACGTGTTCCAAACCACCACCATCATCATCAACTTTAGCTAAACAACCAAGAAACTAACCGAACCGACCAAAAGACCAACTACACCATTTTCAATTGTATTTTAAAAGTTATCAAGTGTATTTCAGAAATTATTTATTGTTTTCATTCTATGAAATACAATTGAAGGGCTTATTGTAAAAACTTGATAAGCCACATTTTAGTTTTAGTTGGTTTTTGCCTTTTAAAGGTTAAAATCAACAAATATGACTTTTGCAGGACGTTTATACTTTAGGTACTTGAAATAAGTGTTTAAGCAAGACTTAAATATAAATATCAAATATCAATCAATGGAAAACATCAAAAATCCATAAAACAGTAAATGTGACTTATCAAGTTTTTACAATAAGCCCTTCAATTGATAATTTCTGAAATAAAATTGACAATTTGTAAAATACAATAAATAATTCCTGAAATACGATTGTGGTACCAAAAATTAGTCGACTTAACAAAGAAAGCAGAACAAATTTAGGGAAAAATTTTAGTTATTTCTCAACATAATATCCTTTTAGCTCCATACACTTTTCCCGGCGATATTCTAAAGCTTCGATACCCTGTTTATACACTGATAGAATTTTCCTTTGTACTATTAATTAATTTCTTTCATTAAATTGGATTCATTGATTTAATGAATAGTTTTCATTAAATTAATGAAAAATTCATTAAGTAAATGAAATTTTCATAAAAATTTTTTGGTCTATCCTAAAAACATGCAATCATATTTATATACCTTTTTTTGTAAAGCAAATATTTAGTTCTGTCAGATTTACATTGGCGGCGCTTGAACTATTAGAAAAATCTATTTGAATACAAAAGTCTAAATAAGCACATCATTTTGTTTGGGTTATTTAGGTCAATCGGTAACGCGCTACTGTTTACATGTTGGTGGCTGCGAGTTCAAGTCGCGTTCAGGAAGATGTAAAAAAAAACAGAAAAGTAAAATAAATAAATATTAAAATCTAGATAAATATGAAACCATGGAACAAATAGTTTTTTTCGATTATAATTCATTCAATGAAAATATTACATTAATCCAATGAAACTTTCTTTGGGGACTTTTTAATGAAAAAATTCGCACTCATAATAATCCATGCATAAAAATACGAAATTATTGTAGAAACTGTTAAAACTTTCGCAAAATGTACGAATTTTCGTTTATTTTACAAAAAATTTGGTTACTTTGACATTTTTTCTGGATTTATAATAAATCTATTACATCTAAAAAATTCAGTTAAAATAGCTGCATCGTACTCTAGCTGCGTTTTTAAGACTTGCGAGTATTTATAACTTTAAAATAATCGTACTTGATCCGCATATATAAACAATTTACTATTAAAATGTATATTTTTTCCATCATTTATAAAAGTTTTACACAATAATGGCCCAAGCACACTTCCTTGTGATAGTTATGATATTGTCGCTAAATGATATTGTCGCTAAACTAGTCCTAGATATTAAAATATAGGCGACAAATTCCAAAATGTCGTCAAAACATCATTGATGAAAATGTCATATAATTCTACGTTTCCACTGGAGGTGTATTGGACGTGTTTCCATACATTTTTTTCACCAAAACACTTGTTTTGCTCAAAACATGTACGTGGAAACAGTGTCTAAGACTAGTTTGTCAACTAGGTAGTTAAGTGATTTTTTTTTTTTTTTAACTAAAATTAACCTTTAACAGTTATTAAGGGTCTGGCTTTAATTCATTGATTTTGGCTATCGCAATAGTCTATTTGTGAACTGTTGCATTGTCTTGATGAAACAACACTTTCTTGTTTACTTAATTTGATCACTTAAACGCTGCTATAAGTTAACATAATACTCACCGTTGATTGTTTTTTATACCCAAAAAACAGACCTTGTCTGCAGATGGAAATGTCTTCGCCTTCTTTAGACACGATTCTCCCATTCCAGTTCATTGCTTTGACTGTTATTTCGTCTCAGGTGTTTAGTGGTTGACTCATATCTCATCCATGCACTAAGGATATTATGTAGGTAAAGACGACAGCAATTGCAGTCAATAACAAATGAAGTTTCACTTGAAGAAAGAACGACTTACATTTCATTAAAATCAACTAACATTGAACTAACAATTGAAGTAAAAATTAACCATATATGTTAGTAAAAGATAAACAAACATTAATTTTTATATTTTTTTAAATAACAAAAAATTACTGCAAAAAATGAATGTAAAATCGTAAAACAGTCATTTGATATGGTTTGTTTTTTTGAAATGCACTATAAGGTTAGTAAAAAATTAGATTTGTTCTACAAATGACTGACATTTACATTAAAAATAAAGAAACTGTATTACAATCCATACAACTACAATTTTTTAAAGCTGAAGTTCCATGAGTGTGGTTACGAATCGACAAAAAAACTCGTCTTCATTGCGGTGAAACATCTCCAAATACTCTACTGAAACCTTTTCACGACGCTCCTTTTGTTCTATTGTGAGCAAACGGGGCACCCATCTTGCGCGCAGCTTTCTCATCTCAAAACTTTCGGTCAATATGTGATATATAGAACTTTATGAAATGCCTACCGTTTCAGCCAGCTTACGCACCTTTAGCCGACGATCATCCAATACCATTTTGTGGATTTTCTTAACCGTTTCTGGTGTGGACACCTAAATAAGTCGACCACTACGGTGTTCGTCTTATCAGCTCGTACGGCCTCGTTTAAACTCTGCCACCCAATATTTTATAGTCGTAAACGAAGGAGCAAACTCTCCCAGAATAGAATATAGATCGGCTTTAATATAGGTTGGACTGAGACCTTTCAAATGAAAGTATTTAATTACATAACGGTGACTAATTTTGTCCATGTTTACAAATTCACTGAGATCGTTTAATTTTGATGGCTAAAAAAATACTAAACAACGTGGCGCCTTACACTTTTCACCAAAGTAATTTTTTTTTCGAATTACTATACGTCAGGTCGGCTAATTTTGGGACCGCCTTCGTACAATTGAAGGGTTTATAGTAAAAACTTGATAAGCCACATTTTATTTTTAGTTTATTTTCGGCTTTTAAAGGCTTAAAATATGCAAAAATATGACATTTGCAAAACGATTGTACTCTAGGTACTTGTAATAATTGTTAAAGCAAGATTTATATCAAATACTAATCAATAGATGTCTAGAAAACAGCAAAAATCCATAAAACCAATATATGTGGCTTATCAAGTTTTTACAATAAACCCTTCAATTGATAATTTAAAAAATACAATTGACAATTTCTGAAATACAATTGAAAATGGTGTAGTCATTTAAGAAACAGAAAAAATAAGGCAAAAAGAGCATGATGTGCTTAGGAAAAATCAAAAATTTATAAAATAAAAAAAAAAAACTATAAAAATAAAAATACATTTTAAAGAAATAAAGTCTCCATACTGGCCACAATGCAACTCTGTTAACAATACCACAATACATTCTCGCATATTCTTCTTTTACTGTAACTAACCTATAGTAACCATAAATTTAGCCGGCGGTCTTTTCATTCTTTACCTTACAATGATATTTCTTAGATAACTATTCACTCCTTTCCACTGCCGCTGTTACTGTGCTTCTTTTAGGCCTTCTGCTCGCACTCGTCCACATACACCACGTATGGGTTTTAAATGTTTATTTGGTTGTTGTAGATAGATAGATGGAATTCCCTTTGAGACATTTGCTACAGTTCATTAAGTCCAAGTTATCATCTATCCTTATGAGATGATGTTTAGAAAAGATCTCATAAATTTATATTTTTATATGTTTTAAATGCGTTCATAAATATACACTGAGATAAATTTTAATAAAAGCACACACATTTTCTGGCAAATAGGCTGAAATGTATTTCAGAAAACTGGATTTTATAGAACTTAAAGCTATAAATATTAGAGTTCGTAAGAAAAATATACAATTTATTTGTTCTTGGGATAGCGTCACTTTTTTAAATGTTTTTGCATAAATAAAAAAAAAATTGCGTTATTATTTTTTAAAATTCCAACTCCTTCCATATGAGCGCTGCGACCAAAAACTTTGATTTAGGGTCCCTTTTCCTACACAGCAAAAAGAGCTGTATTTATATGAATTTTTAATTCTTCTTTCGATTCTACACCAAAGTGTTATAGTGCACCATTTATAAAATGGAGTGGTTGAAAAAAATCAAATCTGATCAAAAAAGTAATTTTTTATGAAACACAATCAGAAAGGATTGTAAACTGAGAAAAAATTTTTGGATAAAAAATTTTCACTTTATCGTAACCCAGTAAAAAGTTATAAAGTTTTCAAAATGTTGTCTTCAATAAAATGCAATATTTTATTAATTAACAACTTGTTAAAGGGCCGCGATATATTGAAAATGTTTTTTAGAATTTTTCGTAGCTTAAAATACTTTTTGATATTTTTATTATTTTTTACAAAATTGATGCCTTAATAACTTAATAACCTTTAGCGGTTCACGATATATCGAAAATTATTGCACCATTATTCTCAGTTGGGGATACATTTTTATTGTGTTTTCTTAAAAATATAATTTTTAAACAGTTTTATTAGTTTTTTGTTTTTATATACATCGAGATTATTTTTTTGTTATTTTTAATTTATAAAAGCTTCCGTATATTTAAAAAAAAAGAAGCAAATTAAACATATTAGCTAGGTTGATACTAGTATTTCGATCTGGTTAAAGATCTCATCAAAACCCGAAGTTTTAGAAAATCTTGAGCATCCAGAATAGGCAGAACTTTAACAAAAAAATCTATTACTCATTAATTTTGCTAACTTCTTGTCTTCTTAGTAATCAAACACGTGGCTAGCGTCTTTTCCTATCAAGCATCATGACGTTACTAGACTTTGAAGACCAAAAATGTTCTATTTATATAAAAAAAAAACATTAGTTTTTACTCTAAAATTAAACTTTTAAAATTTTTTGAAAAAAGAGAGTTTTCCGTCCACTCTATTGCCTAAACGGTGAACTTTAAAAATGGGAAAAATAGATTTATTAATCATTTTTGGCGTAGAATCTAATATCGAGCTCAAATTTCATATAAATACATTCCTCTTTGCTCTATACTAAAATGCATTCTAAATCAGCAGTTTGGACACCGTGCGCATGTGAGAGGAGTTAAAATTAAAAAAAAATATAATAACGCCATTTTTTTTATTGATATGAAAAGCGTAAAAAAGTGATTATATCCCAAAATCAAATTTTCGTGCCGAACTATAATAAATATGTTTTTTTTATTAACAAAGAAAATGATGAGTCATTCTACAAAAGAACTCGCTTTTTGAACGGATCGACAAATAAACGAGGCCTACACTTAGAGAAAAAAGTTTCGTCGTACTTATGAAACAGTTTCATTGGACGAAAATTTATGAAGCATCGTCATAATTACGTTGAAACTTTATATAAATATTTATGAAACATGCTGCTTCATAACTTCTTCATACTTCACTAACTTTTTTATTTCAGCAGATATGGTGGCATATTGTACTTTTAACAAAAGCTTGTTAAATTGGCTTTAAATTTTTATGCATTTTTTATATACTTACATAGACCTCTTTATGAATGGGGAACCCTTTTCTCCAAATAACTAGAGTAAAGAATACAAAAACCTAAAGTTACTCTGTAATGGGTTAATTTATGTTACCTCACTGGAAAGATATTCCAAACAGCTTTCATATGATATACATATTATCGTGATCGGAAACGTACTTTTTGATAGAATTAAAAAACTCGTTTCCTAGTTTAATGCTTTGCACAGTCGTAAAGGGGATATTCCCCTAAACTCAACTTGTTCGAAAAAACTACAGCAAGCACAAATTCGTAGTTGCCAATATAACCCCTATTTGGCAACTGAAATTGACAGCCGTCAGTTGCCAAACGTAATGTGTTTTTGGAAACTGGCATCGGCACTTAGGTTCGGTTGCTATCGATAATCGACCCATTAATTCCGTCAGATTTCAACAGGAGGAGCGTAAACTATTGAATAAAGCTATTTAAATACAAAAGTCTAAATAAAAACACACATTAAAAAAAAAAAAAAAAGTTAGTAGAAAAGTTAGTAAAACGGTATGGTTGGACGACAACCATATTGAAAGATATACGCAGAATGAAGTAGATGTCGCGGCATGTCAAGATGTGGTAGAGTCGAGCAAAATGATACTAAAAATTACAACTCTAGTAAGACATATAAAAATACAAAAGGACGCCAATAATGTATACCGGATACATATAAATTGCGGATTAAAAAAAATTAAATTTTGTGTAGTGAAAGTAATTGTCTATTAATTAAATTGAAGATAAAATATTTTAATTTAATAAAGATTAAATATATACTTGTAAACTAACTGATTATTGTGACTATTAATGTAGTGTGGTCAAAGAGCAAACAAATATACGTTCAGGTAGACAGACTAAAGCGAAAGACAAAAAAAAACACATTTTACGTAATTTTGTATGTTTCCTTTTTCTTGTTGCAAAAAAAGGGTTGTATAATTCAAATTTTGTTATTTCGTTTCGCTTCGTTTCGAGAAAGATGCCATCATTTAGTTTTAGTTTTTTTGAGTTGTTTTTAATATTATTCAACAAAAATTTTATTAACTTTTAGCAAGAATTTTTTAATTTTGAATTAACGAAGTGTTAGTAAAACTTTTGCTGAATTTACTAATTTTGTTGCTAAAAATCAGTTCGCTAATTTTCAGCAAAAGATTATGCTGACGTTAGCATTTTTTTTTGCAATAACAATCCTTTCTAAACTCAGCAACATTTGTTGCTGACTTTACTAACTTTTATTTTGAGTGCATAATCTTGTGTATGTCATTTAGGTCAATCGGTAACGCGGTACTGTTTACATGTTGGTGATTGCGAGTTCAAGTCGCATTCAAAGAAATGTAAAAAAAACAGGGAAGTAAAATAAATAAATATAAAAATCTAAATAAATATGAAACAGGGAACAAATAATTTTTTCTATTATAATTCATTTAATGAAAATATTTCATTAATTTAATGAAACTTTCTTTGGGCACTTTTTAATGAATAAGTTCATTGTATAAATGATGGATTTCATTAATACAACGCATAAAATTCTATCTGTGTGGAGTAAAATATCATATTATAGTCTCTACCAACAAAAATTTCCTTACTTGCTTTCTAGTTATGTCGTTCATATCGCACACCTAGTTCAAAAGTGACTCAACTCAAAATTTTTCGTTTTTCAGAAATCGAAGAAAAATATTTGAAACTTTTTACCAATTGAAACATAAAGAAAGACATACCTGTTTTTTAGCAACAGTTAACAACAACAAAATACACTGATATTTTTTTTATAGATAAACAAATGCACTGTGCACAGTTTAAGCATATAAACCTGAAAAATCAAAATTTTGAGTTGAGTCACTTTTGAACTAGGTGTGCGATATATTTAAAAAGTGCCTTTAATCGAATCTCATGGAATGTGTCTTTTATGCTTATAATTTAATATTCATTTCGTTTCTGCTGCTGTTGTTGTTGATGCATTTTAGTCTCGTTGAAAATCAAAATTGATTACATTTTGATTAAAAATTAATTTCTAAAAGCTGATTAAATCATATTCTTAATCTATGGCATTACTCGTATAATAAAATTTTCTCTTTCTTTCATGTTTTCTGGATCTATCAATATTTTTTTTTTGTAATAAACATGATTTTGATATTTTTATTTTATTCATTTTTTTTTTTTGTAAAGAAACGCCTTTAAATTATTAGATTTTATGTTACATGTGGATTATTATCTTAATGATTTGGAACTTATTTAAATTTTAAATTAACTTTTTTAACCTTTTTTGTGGTATGTTTATAGGCAACCTTTTTTTTATACATTTTTTTTCCAGAGAATGTTAGTAAAAACTAAATTCCTTCACAATGTAAAAGAATTATTGCATGTCAGATTAATTAAAACTTTTGTTGATTGGCTTCTAATCAGAATTTTAAACTCAATTAAATTTAATTTGACGATCAGCTAGATTAACAAAATTTAAGGGATTTTCAAAACTTTACAAAATATTGACGCTGCGTGATCATCGAGACACGTCATATATTTTATATCTTTTTTTCTTTTACAAATATTTTAATCTCTGGCTGCTTGAGCAAATAAATGTTCCACGAAATTAACGTTTTATCAAAGCTCAAAGGTAAAATTTTTGTAATAAATATTTGGAAAATGCCTCATATTTAAACTGCTCTAACTTTTTAACGTATCTGATTTTTACATAAATTCCCAGTCAGAAATTGCCAGAGGTACAAAAAATCAAACACTGGATATATCACTGGCTAACCGAGGAATTGTAAATAAACTACTGGCAGTACACTTGTTTAAGACGCTTTACCAGTGTTTTCAAAAAGCATTTTGCTAGTAATTGTTGTATAATAGTTTTAGTGGTCTACAGAAAAATCATTGGTTAAGGATTGGCTGAGACCACTATGTCAACGTTGGGAGAAAGTGTTTTCCCAGTGCTATTTATTTTATTTATTCATTCCAGTCTGAAATTACATTCATAGAAACAATTCTGAAAAAATAGCACAAAAAACTACTAAAAATTAGTTAAAAATTACCTTGATTTATTTTTGCTATTCTTATATTACTAATATTTAGTAAAAAAAAAAAAAATTGCTAATTTTAGCAGTTTTTTCTGCAAGGTCATTTTTAACTAATTTTTTGTAGATTTTTTTTTGCTATTTTTACAGGTATATTTCTATGAGCATATATATTTAAAAAAATCACCAACAAAATTTAGATTTAAATTTCAGCAAAATAAATCAACTAAAGTAAAAATTGTATACTAAGCTTTTTAGTTTTTTTTTTAATCTACTAAGCTCCAGCAAAAGTATTTTGTTGATTTCAACAAGTCGATTTTCATTTGCATTGAACTACACTGACAAGAACTTTTCCATAAAAGTTTATCAGTTATTTTAAAAGTTAATCGGTAAGGTTGTTTCAATGGATTATACAGTTAAATTAATATTTGGTAATGCACTAGAGCCCCGACTTGCGTCGTTAATGGGGACCGGAGAAACGCGACGCAAATCGAAACGACGCAAATCGAATCACCTTTATTCAATTATGGCTTTCAGTTCAAGCTTAAACTTTTCTGAACCTACTGAATCTGCACTGGCTGACTCTCCTTTTAATGCCACATTATGTAAATTTGCCCGTGTTTTAAAGCGGTTAAACCAACCCTTGCTGGTAGGGTATTCAATCGGTTAACCGTTACTCGATTAATCGATGAAATGATGTCGAACAATTGTTCGAGTTTTTTTTTTTTTTTTTTTTTTTTTTTTTTTTTTTTTTTTTTTAGTTAGTCTCTTTACAGGAAGAAGAAGAAGAAAAATTTTACGGACACAAGGGATACACCAGACTGCCGCAGTTTCGTCCCCCTCCTGGGACTCGTCAGTGGTTAATTTATGTGTCAATTGAACAAAGTATTTTATATTGTTAATTTTGCTCTATATGAAAAACTTTTTATTTTTTTGGTGTCGTACTGTGATTTGAACTCACGGTCTTAGCAACAAGCTATGCATCGTAATCTCGCCTCTTAACGAGTTGAGCCACGGTCGACACAGCGTTGACTGCGACTAAATTGGAGTTTGGTCACACTACATCAGAGCTGTAAAAAGCTGCAATCAATTGACATTGAAATCAAAGTGATTTCAACCAAACTGATTTCATTCTTTGATTTCTAAATGATTTCAGATTTCAAAATGAAATCTTGTCAAAATTGCAATATTTTTTGATTGCAATCATTTTGAAATCATTTTTTTAGAAATCATTGAATGCAATTAATTTAATTGCAATCAATTCGATTGCAATCAAATTTTTTTGAAATCATGTGATTTCAATAAATTCCCTTGAAATCATGTGATTTCAATAAACCAACAGATTCTATTGCAAACCTCCACTTATATTTGACCAGAAAAATAAAAGTCAAAAACAAAAAAAAATTTAATTTTGTGAATTTATTAAAAAAAAGTCATGACAAACATACCATGAACAAAACAATATGAAAAATATTTTAGATTTCATTACTTTGAGCATTTTTTACATTAGAAAGCTCTCTATTGGCTTTTAGTAAAAGTAACTTTTCAAAGTTGCTATCTGAAAGCGATCCACGACGCGGAGAATTTAGCAAGGTTGCAAATGAAAATAACCTTTCTACTGCAGCTGATGATGGTAATGGTGCGTTGAATCTCATAAATGTGGATTTCAAAGTCGGATACCGATCAAGCATTTCAAACGATGTGTCCGTATCTGTAAGATACGAATGAAAGCTTGTATGAGTGGGATTCTGTTGTGTTTCCGATAAATTAACAGGATTATCTAAAAGAAAAAATATTATATTATTTTTTTAATAGATTATTTTGATATAATTGTATTATACCTTCAAGGCAAAAATCGAAGTATTTGTTAGATGCATTTAAATTCACTTCGGGCGATGGCAATGGAGTCTCATTGGGAAGAGCATTTTTGACTAAAGCAATTACTTCGTGGATTTTTACTTGAGTAAATGACGAATTTAAAGCTGTTAGCCATTGCAACTTAATTTGTGGACAAAGTACGGAAGCTATGATAGCGTCATTGACTTCTTGTGTCAAATCAAAATAGTTTTGGAACCGAGCTTCCACTGCTTTTAAAACTAAACCGGACAAGAGCGATATATATTCGTTGTTGTGACTATTTGATATTTTAATGTATTGGACTCGAATTGTGGCCAAAGTTGGCAAAAGATATCCGTAGATCATTCCTTTGCTTCCCTGCAAAAAATCGATGGCTTCAGCTATTGGCTTTAATAACATCAAATAATCTTCAATGTAAATAAAATCGCTTTCTGAAAAACTTGGTTCCTTGAACATTCTGCACAACTCGTTGAGTTTACTCTTGCTCTTTATAACATCTTTCAGCGAGTCGTACATAGAGTTCCATCTTGTCGCCACGGGATATTTCAGTTGGCATCCTAATACTGTCCTTATATCTTCAGAAGTTTTTGGCTTATTCACTCTTCTCCAAAGATGTGAACATTTTTGCATTATCTGGACGTGAACGACTGAAACTTTAATCAAAGCTTCAGGATTTTTTATCAAAAGAATACTTACTGATTGGTGCTTTTCAAAATATTTTATGTTTTGTTTCAATATACGTAAAAGATCAGTTGTCGCCACCAGATTCAAGGTATGGGTTGCACAACGTATATGTCTTGGCAACCAAGAATTGAAAATATTGCTTGGAATTTCCGTAGGCTCTCCAAATAGATTTTCCTGATCATCATCGTCACCATCATTATCATCATCATCATCATCATTTATTTCTGCACCGATCTTTACACTATCAACTCCAAATTCTTTGAACGCTTTCACGAAGTTCGAAGCATTGTCTGTAATTGTCGCCGTTACATTAGAGATACTTAGATCAAACTGCGCATGTATCTCTACCATCAAATCTCGGATACGGTCATGTGTATGTCGACCAGAAAAGCGTCTGCAAGCTAAAGCTACCGACTTTCTATTGAAATTTTCATCTATCCAATGACATGTATAGCCTAGAAAGCTACGGTGCTTAGTTGACCACACGTCGGCTGTTGTGCATACAAATTTGTTTAATTTAATTTGTTCTTTAAGTTTATCAATCATTGAAGTATACATGTTGTCAATAGTTTTCACAGCTGTTGGTCTACTAATCAAGTTCAATTTTGGATTAGTAAACTTGGCAAACTCTTTAAAGGATTGAGATTCAACTATTGAGATTGGTAACATGTTATCTATTATAACGCGACACGTCACTTCATTAAAGCGTTCCTTTGAATTGTTTTTGGCGACGTGATTCTTTTTCTGTTGATTGTATGCATTATATTCTTCCGTATGGCGTTGTCTTAAATGTCGAATAAAATTGGACGTTATTTGCGTTGATCCTTGTAAATATACATTGCATATTCTGCACTTAGCCTGAATGCCACTTTGGTTACGGTTGTAAGCACCATCTATCTGCATAATTGTATGATATTAGAAATAAATTTCGAAAACAACAAAATTTTGATACACACCTTTTTTACAATTTTAAAAAAGTTTGTAAACAAAATTGACGTTTCTGGTAAATTCGAATTATCAGAGTCTGCTTCATTTCTACAAGAAGCAGTTTCATTCAAAGAGCGCGAAGTCTTTAACTCAATCTTTCTTCTTTTACTTGTTGTTGGTTTTTCGTCTGAAAAATTTTCACATTCATAACTTGGATCTTTTTCATAATCATCAGACGAAAAATCATCAAAAATTTCTGACATTCTGATCACAATTTCTTTTTTTACTTTTTTCAGTTTTAACAATGAACAGTTTAATATGAACTATTAATTTATTAGCAATTTGACACCAAACGTTTAATAATATAGAAAACACGTATTTAATGAACAAATCAATAGCACAAATGACGATTTATGCACTATGAAAATATGTCTGAACATTTCAGTAAACTTTGACTTCTAAGTAAATAATAAAAAAAACACAACAACTGTATTTATAAAAAAAAACAAAAGCAACAATTTATTTTGTTCCAGCCTACGTCGACTTCTAAGTAAATAATAAAAAAACAACAACTATTTAAAAAAAAAAAAACAACAAAAGCAACAAATTATTTTATTCCATCTTACTTCGACTTCTTAGAAAATAATAAAAAAAAATAACTGTATTTATAAAAAAAAACAACAAAAGCAACAAATTATTTGAATGCGTTGAAAAGAGAATTCTTTGCAATTTTGCAAAGTAGAAGATATTAGATAATAACAACTAAAACTTATCGGCTCCAAAATGACATGAAAAACGTAGGTTTGATAGTCATTTCTTGCATTTTTTTTTTCTACGGAAGAACTGATTGCAATTAGAAATAATGTTTACCAATTTTACAAAACTTTGTAAATAAAAATTGCCATTTTTCATTTGAAAAGAACGAAGATTTTGATTCTGATTTAACTTTGATTGCAATTACTGGATTTGATTGCAATTAAAGTAATTGCAATCAAATCGATTGCAATCAAATTTGATTGCAATCAGTTTATATATAAATTGATTTCAAAAAATTGATTCAATCGTTTTTATCATATTGATTTCATGATTTCAAATTGAAATCATGAAATCAATTTACGATTTTGAATGCAATCAAAAAATTAGCAATCATTAAAGCGAAATCATGTGATTGCAATTAAATCGATTGCAATCATTTACAGCTCTGCACTACATACACACAAGTATTGTTTCGATCAGAAGAGACAGAATTAGCTAATACCAATGCACAATTCATTTCTCAACTAGAATGCTTTTTCTTCTTAATCCTATCTCTTTTTCACAAGTAATTATCACGTTTTATGATGCGCTTTATTCACATACAATAGTTGGATACCAAGTGTAGGTTAGAGATTGAGTCGCCGTTAAGCAAATTTATTCAAATTTTATGTTAGAAAGTGTTTTGCAACCGTCAGATAATGACAATCGTAATTAATTTTTTTTTTTTTTATATTAATTACTGTAGAATATTTCTTTAGTTAGTCTCTTTACAGGAAGAAGAAGAAGAATTAGAAGTGGCCAATTTCGAGTAAAGAATAACTCGAACAATTTTGGTCGATTAATCGAGTAACTCGAGTAATTTAAAAATATGAACTATTTTATATTTTTTTAATATTTCATATAAAATAATGTGACTGTTAAGTGAATATTTAAATGTTAAGTGTATTTTTATATTAAGTGAGCACTGTTAAAGAAATTATATTACGAAAAACGAAGAACCTAATGCGAAAAACTCCGATATCGAAGAAACTTGGATATTTTTTAAAGAAACAAGTTCTAAGACTGGGGTGTTTAAGATTATTGGTGCGGATTTGAGGGTTAAAAGTTTGATCAAACATTATTTTTTTTTTTTTTAATTTAGTTGCCATTTGATCTATAGAAACTACATATAAATACTATATTTTCAAAAAGGAATTTTTAAATGTCATTTACCAAAAACTTTTTGTTGGTCCCTTTTATGTCGTTGTAACAAGCCAACTTTAGAAGCCCTATATGGAAATTCATAGCGGTCCTACGCAAAATTTCCACATATTAAAATTTACATATAGAAGTAATGAAGCTTTCATTAATATGATGAAAATCTTCTTAAATATTCATGAAAGTTGTTTCAAAACTTCTTTATAATTTTTTTAGAAAAATTACATATCTCAAAATCCCAAAACGATAGGACAA
Organism: Delia radicum; assembly: GCA_021234595.1. Taxonomy (NCBI): domain Eukaryota; kingdom Metazoa; phylum Arthropoda; class Insecta; order Diptera; family Anthomyiidae; genus Delia; species Delia radicum. The sequence continues at coordinate 227,017,625 of CM037852.1, read as the reverse complement.
AATGGACTATTTTTTCGTTTAGTACTAACACACTAATATAACAAAACTGTGTCAAGTCTGAGTGAAATTACAAAACGGATCACCTTACAAATATTTTTATAAAACAGTTTAATACATATTTATGAACCAGTTATATTGAAAGAAAATCAATAAAGTTTTCAACATATTTATAAAGAATTTCATTGATATAATAACGCTTTTGCTTTGAGTGTACTGAGACAAAACTGTCGCAATAATAAATGATCTTAGCAAATGTTTTTCTCTTGTAGATATACTTTTTACTAAAATTTTTAATTAATTTGTTAATTTTTATATATATGTTATATTAGTACACTTAGGAAATTATGTTGGTAAAGACGACAGCAATTGTAGTCAAAAACAAATAAAATTTCATTTAAAAAAAGGACAACTGACATTTCATTAAATTCAATTAACATTGTCATTTGGTTTTTAATGTTCAAAAAATGACTAACAATTGTAGTAAAAATGTACCACATGGTAGTAAAAAATAAACAAACATTTTTATTTTTTTATTTTTTTAAATAACAAAAAACAACTGTAAAAAATGAATGTAAAATCATAAAACAGTCATTTGATGTTAGATGTTTTTTAAATGAACTACAAGGTTAGTAAATATTTTAATTTGTTCTACAAATGACTGACATTTACATTAAAAATAAAGAAACTGTATTACAACCCAAACAACTACATATTTTTAAAGCAGAAGTTCCCTGAGTGTACTAATAAAATATAAAAACTTACAAAAATGTGAGTTTTTGGACAATAAAATTAAAGTATTAAAATTGTTCGAGTTACTCGAGTTATTCGAGCAATTTTAAAATCTTACTCGCCTACTCGAGTAAATTAAATACCCCAAAATCGAGTTACTCGATTACTCGAACAAAAGCAAACCCGAGTAAATTGAATACCCTACTTGCTGGCTTCGAAATCATCAGAATTTCCGTTACTACTAGATGCAGTATCGGAGTATATAGAAAGAGCTTTATTTTTTATAACGTCCTTGCTCAGTGGTATTCTTCGCTTATTTTGATCATGTATCCAAATTGAAAGAAGGGACTCCATCTTAACCAATAAGGGATTTCTTACTATAGTGTCCTGTTTAGATTGGAGTGTTGTGACAATTTCAGCTAATTTATTTATTTTATCACTGTCTGTCTCTGTTGCAAATTGTTCTTACTGTTGTAGGTGCTAGTCCAAGAGCTCTTCCTATATTAACAGCCTTTTCTCCCGATTTAAAAGTTTTATTACGTCCAATTTTAATTCCAAACTTACTACTTTTCTTTTACTTTGACTCATTTTTTACGTCCTTAAGGTATTTTGGCGAATCACACACTAAATTCTTACCATAACCAGGCAGTTGTTCTTAGCACCACTTATATAACAAAGAAAAGGGAATTCCCCTTATTTCACGCAATTTGAAAACTTCTTAACGTACAGGTGACGATCAGTGTTGCCGGATGCTAAATCAGGCATTACAAATTCTAAAAATGGTCAATGCTTCAGTAAAAAATTTAATCGTTTTAAGCGACGCAAATCGAAATCAAAAAGACGCAAATCGGAAACAAAACGACGCAAATCGGAAACAAAACGACGCAAATCAAAATCAAAACGATGCAAATCGAACCGACGCAAATCGGGGTCAAAACGACGCAACTCGGTCCGACACAACTTGAAATTGCAACGACGTAAATCGAATTTTTCCAGTTTTTAAAAAGCGACGCAAATCGAAACGACGCAAATCGGGACGACGCAAGTCGGGGCTCTAGTGTAGTTAAAATATTCAGTTAAAATTTTCTATTAAAAACAGAAACTTTTTATATTATATTAAGCATTGGAATAAACTAAAACAATCTCTCGTTTTTACCGATTTTGTCAATTAATTTTTTAACAGTTGAAAACAAACTAAAAAATACAATTGAAGGGCTTAGTGCAAAAACTTGATAAGCCACAAAATTAAAATAATGAAATAATCGCCTTCAAAGTTTAAAAACAATGTAGAAAATAAGGCTTTAACTAAACCAGACTATAAGCATACATAATAGGTGCTTAAGGAAGGCTCCCATCACATACCCGTTCATGAATGATAGAAATCCATCGGAAACTGCTTTTTTACAAAAAAAAAAAAAGTGTGGCTTATCAAGTTATTGCACAAAGATAAGTTAAGAAGTTCATAGTCTGAAAAATGGTAGCAAATTAGATGGTCTTTCTTGATTCTTGATACTTGATACTTGTAAAAAGTGCCTTCTTCGGAAGACTATAAGACAGTAAAAACCATTTTATTAAGTCAATGTGGCTTATCAAGTTTTTGCAGAAATTTTATTTAGAATTTTTTAATTTTGAAGGCTAGGTAGCTTTTTTGAAGGATTTTCATGAAATATATATAAATGCCAAGATATTTTAGCACTTATTACAAGTATCTGTTGCTCGAAAATCCTGCAAAATAGCAACTATTTCCTCAAAATAAAAAAATCTTAAAGAGATTTTCTGCAATAACTTGATAAGCCACGTGGATTTGAAAAACTTGGTTTCATTGCCTTATAGTCTTAAAGCGATGGGCATGTAATAGAAGACACCTCTTGGCACTTATTACAAGTATCTAGAATATAAGAGTCCAAAACAACAGCGACTTTTTCTTAAAAATAAGAAAATCTTAAATAAAATTTCTGCAAAAACATGATAAGCCACATTGATTTTAAAGAAATGGTTTCCAATGACTTCTAGGCAGCTGTTAAGCAAGATGTTCGAGCTATAAATGATTGTAATAAGTGACAGTATGTGTCTTCTATTACATATCCGTCGGTGGAAGTCTAGAAGAGTTTTTGCACAAATTTTATTTGGAATTAATTGATTTTAAAGACTAGGTAGCTTTTTTGAAGGATTTTCATGATATATATACTTGCTTTAAGTGCAAATATGTGTCTTCTATTTCGTGTCCATCGCTGGGAGACTAATAGACAGTAAAACCCATTTTGTTAAATTAATATGGCTTATCAAGTTGTTGCAGAAATTTTATTTAGAATATTTTTATTTTAAAGAATAGATAGCTGATTTGACAGATTTTCGTGATAAACATACTTGTTGTAAGTGCAAAGATGTGGCTTCTTTTACATGTTTCTTGCTGGGAGACTAGAAGACAGTAAAAAAACATTTTATTAAATTAATGTGGCTTATCAAGTTTTTACAGAAAATTTATTTAGAATAACTTTGTAAGCCGCAAAAGTTAAAATAAATCATACATCAATGGTTTCTTAAATGATTGGCTCATCTGTTGCAAAATAATCTTTATCCACCAAACTTCAGTCAATATATTTACAAAAAAATTCAATTTATTTTCTTCAGAGTTAATCTTTTTGTTCAGAAATGTATCTTATTGGTGTGGCATATCATATTCTTGCCTAAAAAAATATTGAAATATAGTCCAATTGTAAAAAGTAACATTTGCTCTAGATCTGAAAGTATTTGGAATATACTTAAATCATTTAAGTGGATATTGATACCACGTTAGGTAATGCAATGAACACATAAAATCATTTTTTGAAAACGTGTGGCTTATCATGTTTTTGCACTAAGCCCTTCAATTGTTTTAAACGAAAAGTAAGTAGTCCTTTTTTTAACTGATTTTCAATTAATTTTATATGTATATTCAGTAGTCTTTACGGAAAAAATATTGTGAGTGTATGTCGCCATGGATATATGACAGTATCCAAATTTTATAGACAATCGAGGGTGCCACCGTTAAGATCTTTCTAGTTAGTAAAATTTTTTAAATGTTCAATAACAGTAAATTGTCAGGTGCTTTTTATGCCTTTTTAAGCAAAAAAAAATACTCTTTTTGCTTTTTTACACACAAACAGATGGCATCACCGGTAATTTTGTGTTGGTATTAAAATTAAATCAGAGAATAAGTACAATAGAAATGGCAACGGAAAGGAAAACCGTCACGGAAAAATAACGAACAAAATAGTAACGGAAACGGAAAACAGAAAAATCAATCTCAATTACACTACTCAACAATTTTGCAGAACTTGTGTTTGAAGTACATTTTTTTAAATAGACTTAGGAACACTGAATCAAAATCTGTCAAAAAAAATTTTTAAATATAATTTTGTGTGGATTTATATTATTATAAAAATTAATTTTTTTTCGATAAAATTTCAAAAAATTAGGTAAAATATACCGAAAATGGAGTAAGTGATATACATATAAAAACAACGCTATTTCAAAAACTGCAAATGGGATTTTTTTTGCCAGATTTGGATTCAGCGTACATAGGTGTATTAAAAAGATGTGTTTTTAAGCCATTTGGCCGTTAAGCACACTGAAAACAAAAAAGTCCGTAAAGTTAGCAAAACTGTTAGTTGAGTCAGCAAAAATTTTTCTGGGAGAATCCTTGCAGAAAAATTGCTAATATTTGCAAAAGTAATTGCTGAAAATCAGTGAGCTGATTTTTAGCAAAGAATTAGCAAAATGCTGACACTTAGTCCAATGCATATGAAAATCGGCTTGTTGAAATCAACAAAATTGTTTTTGCTGGAGCTTAGTAGATTGAAAAAAACTAAAAAACTTAGTACAACGTTTTTACCTTAGTTAATTTATTTTGCTGAAATTGAAATTAATTTGTGATATACGAGGGCGGATCGTGACTTTTCGAACTTCCATCGTAGTTATATGAAATGCAACACTGGTGCCATCAAGTACCACCTGTTAATAGACTACTGTCAAATTTTGAGCAAGTTTCGTCATTTACTTTGCGTTTAACAGCTGTTCAAAACAACCTCGTGCATTTTTTTAAAAATGGAAAAAAGTGAATTACTAATGCTCATTAAACATTATTTTTTGCGATAAAAAACCGTAAATCAAACCAAGGAAAAGCTTGATAAATACTATGGGGACTCTGCATCATCGATTTCAATGGTAAAAAAGTGGTTTACTGACTTTCGTTGTGGTCGCACAAGTACAAATGACGCTGAACATTTTGGACAGCCAATAGAGGTCAATACACCCGAAAATGTTAAAAAAATAAACGATATTGTGTAAAAATGCGGAGATTGTTGATGCCATAGGCATTTCATATAGCAGTGCGATTTCGATTTTAAATGACCAGTTGGGTTTAAGATAGCTGTCTGCAAGATGGGTGCCGCGTTTGTACTCAATTGACCATTAACGTAATCGTGTCCAATAAGGTGATGGCAACAGTTTTTTGGGATGCACGCGGGATAATCCACATCGATTACCTTGATTATTGATTATTGATCCGCCCTCGTATAAAAATTTAAATATGTATATATAAAAATGTCAGGACTTCTACATCGTTAACATAATGCAATAAAATAAAAAATCTGGAAATAAACAAAATATTTTATTAATTAATTAAACATAATAATTCCCAATTACTTACATACATGCATGTATGCATATGTATGTATGACGCAATTTTACATTTTTCCAACGAAGATAATTCTAAAATACAAAAAAGAAATATTTAAAATATTGTTAAATATCATAAAACCCCTTTATATTTGAAAAACAAATACCATTTATTGTTTTGTAGCGTTGCCTGCATTTTCAATTTTATCAAAATATCACGCATTTAGTAAATTTTTTAAAGTACACTAAGAAAAACAAATCTCTAATGGCTACTGAAAATTTTGCTGATATTACGGGAAATTTAACTATTGTGAGACTTGAGGTATTTTTTACTAAATTTAGCAAATTCTGCTGAACTGTTGTAAATGAAATTAGCAGAAAACTTTAGTAGCCGCTACAAAATTTTAGTAAAATTTCAGTACACTGCAATTTAAAATTAATTATCTAAAATCAGCAAAAAATTTTGCTAAATTTTAGTACATCCAATAGAACTACACAGAATAAAAATTAAAAAAGTAACTTAAAACGACTTTGTTTTTCAATTTTTTGCAATTTGTTTCTAATAGTTAGTTTATCAGTAAAATATAGAGAAAAACATTAAAAATTCGATATAATGTGTAATTTTTTTAAAATCGTCATTTTCCATGCAATGAATTTATTAAAATTAAAATCGTCAATCGTCATTTTATCATATTTTACTTCAAAAAGGTTCAAAATGGAGACAAATCGTCAAAGTTGGCAGCGCTGATTTGAATATAAAAACAATAGAATAAGAAATTTCGGTGCGAAAATAAAATAAAATCAAATCAAATGCACAAAATCAAATGTCAAATTGTATAGATATAACCTGGGGAATTGTGTCTATACTCTTAAATAAATTTTATTATTTTTTCTTTAAAAATTTATCTTCGGCCTTAAGTTCAAAGAAACATAAATTCGGTGAAACAGTTACAGCTAACCGAAGCATATTACAGACATCAACCATACATGGCTTGACGTGTAGACTTTTCATTGTTAATAACTGTTATGTATTGTATAGCAAATACAGCAACCATTCATACAACTTCCATATTATTTCCGCTAGGAAACACTAATGTATGAACACTTAGTGATGCCAGATTGTTTTATGAAATCTCTAAAACCGAAAATTGAATTAAAAACTGTTACAAACTTTCAATTAAAAAAAAAACATTTGAAACTTTTGTGTATTATTTATTAGTATCGGTTTTTAGTTTTTGTTAAAAATTTGAATATAAAATAAATATCTAGAATATGTGTGATACTACACTAATACCCTGGTTTGCGTCGGTAATGGAGACCGGAAAAATGCGACGCAAACCGAAACACGATTTCCCATACATTTGTACTATTTTTTATTTAATTGATTTCCTTACCCTTTATATTAGCTTAAAAAATTATTTTTTGATACAAAATTTATTTTTCAATAAAAAAAAAGTTTTTCAATAAAAAATCCTTTTTCAATAAAAAATATAACTTTTTTATTATTTTTCGAAAACAAGTTTTTATTAAAACTGTAAAGATTGGTAATCGATCAAAAAAAAAAAAAAATAGATTCAGAGATTCAGACTTTATTTTAAATTTTTATTTTTTTATTTTATGATTTGCTTTGCTTATGAATTTTTATTTTAATTGGCAATCTTGCTGATTTTTTATGAAGTTATCCAAAGTTTTTTGGATTGTAGCTTATTTTTTCAAATAAATTTCCTTGTAACAATTAATACACTCAAAAAAAAAAGTTTGTAAAGTCAGCAAAAAATTTTGCTGAGTCAGCAAAATTTTAGTCAGGAGGGTGCTAGCAAAACAATTGCTAATGTCAGCAAAATCTTTTGCTGAAAATCAGCGAGCTGATTTTTAGCAACAAAATTAGTAGATTCAGCAAAAGTTTTGCTAACACTTAGTAGATTAGAAATAAAAAAGCGTTAGTAAAAATTAATAACTTTTTTGCTGAATTTTAGTAGACTGAAAACAACGCAAAAAAATTGTAAAAAAAATTGTAATTTAGTTAATATATTTACTGAAAATCATAAAACATATTTTTGTGATTCTTTTAAAAATAATTTACAATAATTACGAAATATAAAAATTTTAATTTTCCGACATTTATGTCATGAAGTAATTTAATATCTGAAAATATATAGAAATAAATATATATAACATAACAATTTTCTTTCAACTACTTACATCAATGGTAGTCTAAATGATGCTTTCTTTGAAAGGACGCAACTGCCGAAGATAATTATAGAAACGAAACGAAAAAATAAACAAAAACAAACGAAACGAAAAAAAGAAACCTTTTTTTTGCAATAAGAAAAAGGAACCATACTAAGATGTGTGTCTTTGTCTTTCGCTTTACTCTGTCTACATGTCTGTATATGTTTGTTTGCAATTTGACCACACTAGATTATTAATCTATTAACATTTATTATATAAATACATATTAAATTTAAATATTTTCTTTTGTCTTTTATTTTATTAATAGACAATTATTTTCACCGGTGACAACGCAAAATTTAAGTTGTTTTAATCCTCAATTTTGTTTTATGTATGAAAAAGAGATACAAAAGTCTTCAATGGTTGATTTTTTTATATGTCTTATTAGAGTTGTACTTTTTAGTATCATTTTCCTCTTCTCTACTACATCTTGACATGCCGCAACATCTGCTTCATTCTGCGTATATCTTTCAATCTGGTTGTCGTCCACACTATTAATGTGCTTATCAGCACTATTTTTTTTAGCAAAATTAATTAGTAAAACATTAGTATATTAGTAAAGCATTAGTATAAAACAGTTAAGTGCTGAATAATTATAACAAAAATTTTAGCTGAAAACTCGATTTTAGCAAAAAAATTTGCTAAAAAATAGTATACCTGATTTACAAGACGTTTTACTAACTTTTGTACTAACTTATTTTTTTGAGTGTAGGGTTGCCAACATTTCTTGACACTTTTAAACTACGATCTTCGTCCGGATCATTATGTTAAAATATGTAAATTGATTAAGCTTATAAGACTTTTTGTGTTATGATTCGAATTGCTTGTGTTAAAAAAAAATCGAATTTCGACAAAAATTTTCATATTAACGGCGGAAATCCAAGCATTTGCGACCCAACTTCAAAGCCATGAAAAAAACTTCGAAACGAAGCAAACCGGTGTATTAGTGTATTTTATATCATTTTAATTATTAATTTAAAAATGGTTTTACTGAAAACATACAATAATATCCGGTTATTAAAATTTCTATTCAAATTAATAAAAGAGGAAGTTTATATATCGTCTATTCCATGAGAAAACGGTAATTTTTTCACATCCAGCACTTTTGTTAATTTGGCATATATATTATATATATTACTCACTACCGTTTTCAGTTTCTTAAAATTGTGTAAACTCGCGTTTTTATTCCCATTTTAAATTCTTTAAAAAATTTAAAAAAAAAAAAAATGCTAAAAGTTGTAAACTATGAACAGCCACATTTCTTAAAGTAGCTGGACTAAGGTGGACTATTTCAAAGATTTAAAAAAGCATGTAAAAGATGAAATTGTCTAATTTACGATTTGTAAGTAAAAAATAACCAATTTCTTGCGAAAATGCATGTAGAATGCAAATTCATATTTTGATTGCATTTGGTTGTTTTTTAATTACAAATCGTAAAGTAGACAATTGAAGCTTTCATATGGTTTATAAATCTTTGAAATAGCCCGCCTACTTGAGGAAATATGACTTTTTAAAATTCACTACTTTTAAAATTTTTTTAATTTTTTTAAAACTGTAATAAAACCGTGAGTTTACAAAGTTTTGCAAACACGAGTTTACAAAATTTACAGTGGTGGCAAGACTTTTTTCGATGCGTGAAACAAAAAGACAATTTTTTTTAAATATGTCGATTATTTATCTTTTGAAAACACTTTACATGAAAATCTTTTAATGTCATCTTCATAATAAAATAAAGTTTTATTGGATACTGTTTTTCACTTATGTCCAATTTTCTGGTACTTTTTCCCTTTTCTGATTATGAGATTTTTTTTTCGTTGAAACATTTGATTTTTTCAATCCAAAATGCCACTCAAGGAAAACCAAAAATGCCGCTTTCCATTATTGACTGTTTAAAAAATAACTTTTGTTATTTCAGCACATTTAATAATTTTGAAAATATATTATTTCTCGAAAAGGTGATCAAATTTTTACTATTACTTGGTCTAAGCTTTAAAGTTTTCATAAACATTAACATAATTTGAATTAATTCATTACATTTGCAACAGGAGGCTGATATCAATTTGGACTTTTTTTATTTTATTTATTTATTTAATTTATTTACTATAATTAAAAATTACAATAAATCTTAAGGACTAAGCACTAGCAACTTAGGCTATCGGCTTAAATAATTTGGACTTATTAAAGATTAATTGTTAATTTTTACAGCCCGAGTAAAAAATTATATTTTATATATTTCTCATGTGGTTATAAAATATGATATTAAGCATATATTCTATACATAATAAGATGTGATAGATCTATTGTCATATATAATAATACATTCTCATATATAATAATACATTCTCATATATAATGTAATCATATATGGTGACATATAAGCTATATAATTTAAGATATAATAAAAAATATTTGTGTGTGTTATATAAGATATGGTAAGATATGGTGTCATATGAATAATGCAATTCATGATATAATTATATATGAAATTAAGATTAACAATTTAGTTTGAGATATGATTATATATGGTGCATTAATATTTTCCATTCATTAATATTTTCCATTCGTATAAGACATAATTATATATTGTAATATATAATCCCATATGCGCTTATATATGCGTACTTAAATTTTTTTTTCATATTTTTTTTAAAAATAATAATAATTTACTTGTATCCAAGTCATGGGATACAAGTAAATCCAATTTAATTTCAAAATATCTCATTCTATTCACCAAAAATACACTTATCTTTTTGGATCTTATTTGATCTAAGCAGAACTAAATTCATCCCACGGAATACTTTGTTATCCATATTTTAGATATTTTTGGCTTTCCCAATTCTGCGATAAATTTAGATCTAACTTAATCCGGTAATATATTTGAGGGATCTAATCGGATGTTACTGGATACACTCACATAATAGATTCGGATGTCTCAACAGAATTTCATCTAACTGAATTTATTCGGTTGCTGCAACCTCATAAAATCGGTTGTCACAACTGAGTTTGCTTTTTTGTAACCGAACTGGGGGTTGTGGCTACCGAATTCGGTTGTGACAACTGAATTCGTGGCTGACAATTGTATTTACGAGGTTGCAGCAACCGAATCGATTCGGTTGGATGCAATTTTAGAATTTTTGTGAGATTGTACCACAATTTTGAGGTAAACTTGGATAAGAATAAATATCGATCTATACCAAATGAGATCTAATTTTGTATTTGAGATGTAACTTTTATTTTGATCGGGAAATTATAATTTTTAACCAAAAAATTAAAAGCAATTTTTTTTTTTTTTTTTTAAGAGAAGCAACACTTAGGAAAGTCTTAATATTAATTAATGTGTTGCTTTCTTTGGAAAGGGGATAGTGGTGAAAGATGAAGGGCTTCAAACATGGCAACACTGTAATTGCGCGAGATGATAAGTCTTAGAACAGTTGTTGCTCGCCACCTAATGTACAGTTGGCGAATTTATTGAAGCTTTTTGTTTCATAGCCCTGATTCATTATTTTACTTCGGTGGGGTTAAGTGCTATGGGAACACCGAAGGTGGGCGCAGCGATACATATAAGTGATAGAAAACTCATACATATTATTTTTCTAAATTGATGTTGTCGTCACCGGGAATCGAACCCGGGACCATCTGTGTAACAGTCCAACGCGCTAACCATTACACCACAACGCCCATGAAACTGCAGCTATATTATTTTCAGTGTAAATATTATTAATATTTTAAATTGACTCATTTTACTAATTAAATAAAAAAACAGCTTTTAAACCTTTTTTTTAAATTTACAACAAAATACGCATTAATATTTCTTAAATTTGTTTCCCACACACAAACAAATTGATTGTTTATTTATTTGTTTATTTATTTATTTATGTAATTGAGCTTTAAAAGATAACTTTTGAAAACGCATTTAATGATCAGTCTTTCAAATGCAATATAATATTTCATTGATATGCTTTACACACCCGAAAAATAGTTTTATTATTGTCTATACATGATGGATAACATGTTAAAAAACCCCCTTAACAAACATTTTTTTTTTTTAAGAAAACAATTATTCAATAAAAAAAAACTAAAACTTTCTTAAAAACTATCGATGGCATTGTTTAAAAACTACTTACAAATTGCATGATGTTTCCGTCGTTTACAAAAAAAAAAAAAACTAAAAATTTAACCTAAAAAGCAAACAATACCAAAGAAATAATAGAAAGAAAGACACCTGAATAAATGATGTTAAAAAAAAAAAAAATTGTTAAGTAATTGATTTGTTTAAACAAATCTTTATGAACTCATACTTATTACTTCAAACTTAAAGTAGATATGTACATAAGGATGTCCCTTAAAAAACGATTTGTCGATTTTCTTTCATTATCCCAGTTTTATTTTTAAGTTTAAGACTTTTTTTTTTTTTGAAACCCTCAACCCGTGACGAATTTCGGCCAAAAATTTGCCATTTGTGAAAAAAGTGTACATAATTTTATTACAAATTCCCAAAATTCGAAATTTTGAAAAATTTACTTTTTTATTTCATTTATTCCGTTAATATACTCAACATTATTCAGATATAGAATTCTGACTTCATCGGATATCATTAACCCACTTTAGCCTGGAATCAAAAATAATGCACAAATTTTATAGTAAAAACAAAAACATGCAAAAACGTGTTTTTTAATTAATTTGAAAGATTTTTAAAATGCCTAATTTGGAGATGTCGATTGCTATTTTTATAATATAATACACTCAGGGAACTTCTGCTGTAAACATTTGTAGTTGTTTGAGTTGTAATACAGTATCTTTATTTTTAAGTGAAAAAGCAGTCATTTGTAGAAGAAATTTCAGTTTTGACTACAGTTGTAGTTAATTTAAAAAAACAAACCACATCAAATTACTGTATTATGATTTTACATTCATTTGACATAGTATTTTTATTTAAAAAAATAAAAGAAATAAATGTTTGTTTATTTTCTACTGTATATGTATGTGTGGATGTGGTTCATTTTTACTACCAACTGTAGTTCTATTTTTAAACAGATGACGAAAAACAAATGACAATGTTAGTTGAATTTACTGAAATGTAAATCGTGCTCTCTTCAAGTGAAATTTCATTTGTTTATAACTACATAAGCAGTGGTTTTTACCTACATAGTATTCTAAGTGTAAATAGTTGTAATTAAAAAAAAATAAAAAAATTGAAAAATTTATAATTCGTGTTTATGTGTGGAGTGACTCCTTTAAAGCAGGGACCGTAAATAATGATTATTGTTCGTTTTTTAAATCAAAAAATCAATCACTTAGAACAGACATAAAAAAAATTTATTGCACCATTATTATTATTTTTTGACAATCTTTGCATATCCGTCATGATTTTTAAATTTTTGATTTTTAAAGTTTTCTTCAATGGTAATGATTATTTTTGAGTAATAATAAAAAAATTCAGCCATAATCATTATTTTTGAGCAAAAAAAATAAAACTCAAAAATAATCATTATTTATGATTTTTATTTTTTTCGCTCAAAATAAAACTCACTTTCAATTTACGACTTTATTTATGATGTACTTACATATTTTTATGCATATGTTTATTTATTTGAGTTTTATTTTGAACGAAAAAAATAAAAATCATAAATAATGATTATTTTTGAGTTGTATTTTTTTTTTGCTCAAAAATAATGATTATGGCTGATTTTTATTAATATTACTCAAAAATAATCATTACCATTGAAGAAAATCCTTAAAACTCATAATATAATCATTATTGTGTAATTTTTATTATAAAACTCATAATGATTACGGTCCCTGCTTTAAAGGACATTTTATGAAAATAGATTATTTTGTGAAAAGTTGAACAAAATTTTAATGTTTTCAATAAAGTTTACATAATTTTCGAAAAAACATCACCTTAATTTGACTAGATTATAATTATCGTTACTTTTGTTTAAAAAATCTGTAACCCTTAGTGGCCTGGCGACAAACAAGACCCATGAAACATTATTTTCATTATGACTACAAGATTGCAAAGCTTTTAAATTGATTAAAAAAAAAAAAATTCCACTTAATAAATATAATTGTTTTGTGTATTTGATCCACATAGGGTTAATGTTATCAGTTTTTAACAAAAAAATACCCACTACACCTTAAGAACTATCAGCATAATAATGAACTTCTGCAGAAAATCAATGAAATTGCACTGGAATTTTTCCATTCAAATGCAAGTTTTTGTAAAATTTCATGAAAAATATCATATTATATGTATTATTGATCTTTTAAAATTGTATTTAATTTTGAATTGTCAGGTTTGAGATCATAATTATATGTTACTTTAACAAATAGAAAACAATAATTGTTAATAAATGTAAGAAAAGTTGAACAAAATCTTGTGGTGATCAGCGCTAGAGGCAGTGCCGCACTTTCGACCTAAGCGACTAGGTGGTCATCTTCAGCCGCATTCTAATCCACCAGCCACAAAAAATTCAAAGTTTTATCAGATATATGTATATACCAACCTTCCACAGAAAATCGATGATGTTAATTGATTACCCGAACAACATGAGTTATTTTCCTTTTTTCTCACACGTTTAGCCAACAGCTTTAAGTCTTAAAGCTTTTTTTTTACTTTTAATTATGATCTCAAACCTGACAATTCAAAATGAAATGCAATTTTAATATATCAACAATACATACAAAATTCTCGAACCAAACATACAGGTACTATGATGCAATGTAAAATTTAATAAGAAAAACAATCAACTAGAATATGTTGTGTTTAAATATTAGTATACATGCCGGATTCCCAATTTGTTCCCAGTAATGGTAACATTAACAGTTGGACTGGCAACCCTGCCAAATAAAAAAGCTTTAAGATTTAAAGCTGTTGGCTAAACATGAAAGAAAAGACGAACATAACTCAAGTTGTTCGGGTAATCAATTAACATCATCTTTTTTCTGTGGTTGGTTGAACAAGTGGACATTTTTTTTTGATCAATTTAAAAGCTTTGCAATATTTTAGTCATAATTAAAATTAAGTTTCCAAGCCACTATGGGTTAAGTATTTTTTAAATAAAAGTAAAGATAATTATAGTCTAGCCAAATTAAGGTAATATTTTCCGAAAATTATGCAAACTTTGATGAACACATCAAAATTTTGTTCCACTTTTGATGAAATAACAATTTTTATAAAATATCCTGGAAAGGATTCGAATTATAATTTTTTCAATTAATTTTTTTCTTCAACTACTACTTATATATTATAAAAATTGTAATCGTCATCTCCAAATTAGGCATTTTAAAAAATCTTAAAAAAACACGTTTTTGCATTTTTATCAAATTTGTGCGTCATTTTTGATTACAGGCTAAATAAAAAGGGTTTGTGATATCCGATGAAGATAGAATTCAATGTTTGAATAACTTTGAGAATATTAAAGGAATAAATGGAATAAAAAATTTGATTTTTCAAAATATCGAATTTTGGGGAAATGCACTATTTTTTACGAATTCGGCACGGGTTAACGTTTTTTGAAAAAAAATTGATTTCTTCCATTTCAACCCATTTGAAATGACAAATCTATTTTAAAGAGACACCCTAATGTACACAGAAAAGAAATTACCCAGATATAAATTGCCAAACGTACAAAAAAAAAATAGTACTGGCAAACCACTGCTATTTCTGTAAAACACACCGTGCTAAAAATTACCAAAGGTACAACTAATATTGTACTAGGAAAACACTATTTTGTTTGCAAAGAATGTGTTTTGCCATCAAAACCCGCAACATTTTTTTTTTTTTGCCAGTATTGTTTTTACCAATATTACAAGCAATTAGAAGAATTGTTTTTGAATATTTTATTATATTTCATACATTTAAATATGATGTATAAGGCTAAGACCTAAGACTATGATGCGGCTGAGGGCTACCGGGGAATGGGACAGTAATGGCCATAATACCGGGCACCGTATTATTTTGGACCAATTGCCAGGGTATTGTGTCCCAGAATGGGACTGCGACAGGATTTCAGAGAGGTCTGTCACGACGCTCTGTGACACGTTAATCCCCGACAGGGAACCATGGTTAAATGGGACCTTCTTGGGGAACCATCCGGGGATCCACTTTTACACGGATGGATCAAAACTGGATGGGAAAACGGGTCTGGGCTTCTGTGACGCTGACTTAAATGTACGCAAATGCTTCCGTCTTCCTGACCATTATACAGGCGGAGGTCACCGCGATTACGGAGTGCATTAAGCAGGTGAATATCACGGGCTTGACCGGTGATATTGTGATTTTCACGGATAGCCAAGCGGCTATCCGGGCTTTATCTACGGACTCTGTGGGATCAATGACGATACTCAGGTGTAAAGGGGAAATTAACGATTTCTCTGCACGGGGACGCATTGAGATTATATGGGTGCCGGGACACTGTGATATATCGGGGAACGAAGTGGCTGATGATTTGGCTAGGAGAGGATCTTCCCTGGAATTAGTCACTTTGGGGAACGCTAAACCTTTTCGAGCTCTTAAGGCGGAGCTGGTGGACTGGGCTGACACCATGCATAGGACCATCTGGGAAAATGCGGGTGTTGGCAGGACTGCAAATATTCTCTGGGACAACCCGGACAAGGACAAGACGAAGGAAATTCTGAATCTCAGTTGGAAGGAACTGAGTCTTTTGATGGAAATCCTCTCGGGACACTCGAAACTTAGGGCCCATCTCCACCGTATTGGTAGGGCGGACTCGGAAGTGTGCAGGGCCTGTGGGGAGGACGAGGAGACCTTGGAACACTATCTCTGTGAATGCCCGGCATTTGCCGGGATCCGGGTCGAAATACTATCCAGTGACCCAATATCCACATTGGGGGATCTTAGGGGCATAGGATGGAAGAAGTTGAGGAGTTTCGTCAGTGCGACGGAGTTCCTGGGGTAGAAAGGTGACATAGAACCGATTGTTTAGAGCGCACAACAAGCCGACATTCTGGCTTAAGTGTAAGTCCTCAGGGACTTGAGTCGGATTAGGGAAGTATTTCCCTTCTCCGAAACCTCTTTTCGACCTAACCTAACCCTAAGGCTAAGACCAAACTGTATTGCTGCTTTTTAAATGTGTTTTATTATTAATTTAATAGAATTGCCAACGGTGGCCAGTTCGCTTAAACCAACTGTTGGCCACTGTTATCAATCGGGTAACAGGACAATACTGTCAAGATTGTTAATCACACGTTCTACCGACGCATAACCGACCGTCGCCTACGCTTTGCCAGTACTGTGCCGATTGTATTTTTCTGCCTGGGTAGTTGTGTACATACTTTTTGTAAGAAATGTTCACTTATTTTTCTAAAGATTTCATAATTTCACTGATGAAGTGTTGTTGTAATTTTAAAGTTTAACAATTTTTTTTAAATTACTTGTTTATTAACATTTAACAATCCAATTTAGGCCTTTTTTCAGTCTTTTTTTTATCACATTTTAATTTTATAATTTATGTTGTTTTATCATTCCTATGGAATATTCGTCGTCTACACATGTGTTTTGCCACATTTGAGTGATTTTTATAATATTTTTAGTTTTTGCTTTTCTTAACAATGTTTTACAGTCAAGGCCAAGTTTATTTAGATTTAATTGAAATAACTTTTCTGCTAAAAGGGTTAATGCAGTTTTTTTTTTATATCACTTTAAATTATACTTAAAAACGTCTGCTTTAAAAAATCACTGAACCATAATTTTTGCCAGGTTTTTTTTTATATTTTTTATTATTTTGTTTTATTTTTAATGGCTGTTTATTTAACTTTATATATTACAAACATATTAAACTAATATAATTTTGTTTTGTTTAAACAAAGCATTTTGTAATTTTTTAATTAAATTAATATTTAAATCTTCTAGGCATAAACTACACTCAAAAAGGCGTGACAGTATAATATACTGAAAATGTCAGTTAAAACAACTGTAATTTCAGTTAAAACGGTGACAAAGGTAATAACCGTTAAAATAACTAAAAATTTTGTTGCTTTTAACTGTTGAAAAATAAATAACAAATGTAGTAAAAACAACTAACAATGTCGTATAAACAATTGACAATTTTTTACTATAACCACAACTGTCAAAATTGGTGAAAACTACTGTTTTTACCTACTTAAAATGCAAAGTCAAAATTGCAAACGGTACACCATTTATAACGTTTTTACAAATTGAGAGATACAATGGAATTTTCAAATTATTATTTGCAATCTATGATCATATCAATAATAACATATATAAAGGAAGCGAGAATCTTTAACAACTCAACATAATCTTCTATTTTTAAATAAATAACAAAAATTAAATGTTTACTGCAAAATTACTGTTTTGGTAGTTGTTTATTAACATACTAAAATAACTGCTTTAAAAAAATGTTCAAAAATACAGTAATCTTCTTCAGCTGTTTCTTTAAATAATACTTGTTTTGTGTTATTTCATAGAAAAACAACTGTAATTGCAGTTAATAACAACTACTATTGATAACTACACAAACAACTATCATGTGGTAACTGTAAATTTTTTTGAGTGTATATGTTTGTTAACACTTAAATATTTAACATTGATCTTTTTTTTTAAACCTTTTTAAACATCAAATTTTAGTTTTTTAATGAATGAGAGTTTTACTAAAACAAAAATTTAATTAAAGCCAGCTATTTTTTTTTTTTTTTTTTTTGAGTAAAACGTTAATTTTTGTCGCTTTATGTGATTCTTAGCTCTAAATTCTCAAGCAGAGTCGTCAATAAAGACTACAAATTGTTGTCCATTCAAAATTTTTTTCGCCCGTTAATAAGATATTAACAATATTTATTTTGTGAAAAATTTGATTTCGAGAAAAAATTTTCTTTGTACGGTAGTTTCAGATGAAAAAATTAAGTTAAAGGTCGATTCCGGTTTGGCTGCAACTTTCCTAAATTTTTTTTACAACTTGTCTATCGATTTCGATCTACGCTAATATTTAGTACTAAATTTCAAAATCATTAGTCTAATTTTTGAGTTAAAAAGTGATCCTTAAAATGCCCCACGAGAGTTTTCTTAGAAGAATTTTAATCAAATGTTTCCTTAAATTTATAAAGTTGTCTTCACAAAGTAATTGAAAAATATTTTAAATTTTATAAAAAACACTTCAAAATTTTTTTTTACCCTTTCAGGACCATAAGCTTCTGGGGACTTTCCCTTTATCATTTTGATATGAAATAAGCTTGCCAGAATCCAACTAAAGCAAAACCATTCAAAAATGTGAAAAAAAAAATTTTCGTATACGAGTTTTTTTATGGGACACATGTGGCCTTGTGGTCCTTAAGGGAGCCAAAATGTATTTTTCATTATACATAGGTTTTTCAATAAAAGTTACATTTTTAATGTTATAATAAAAATTTATGTTTAATTTTGCGATAAATTATGGTTAATTATGATGCTCTGCGAAACAATTACGGTTATTAATTTGACAGGACTTTATTTGACGTTTTTTTTAACTCATATTGTAACAAAGGCGAGTTGAAGAAGTTATCAATGTAGACCTCGGAGCCCAAACCTGTGAGTTTTTCTGTCAACTCAAGCACGACTGATTCACCAAGTCCATATTCAGTTCCATACTCTTTTCTTCCAGTGTATAGATTTGGTTCAAAAAGATATCCGGAAGCAGAGTCACATCTACACCACATCTTAAATCCCCATTTTATTGGTTTGTTCTTGATATACTGTTTCATAGCATTATGACCTTTGAATTTGATCATGTGTTCATCAACAGCCTGTTTGTATGTGTTGTTCATTGCATTTTGAAGTGCTTTGTTGAAATGACTTATGACAGGTCTGATCTTAAAAGCCCGATCATTCCTGTTTCCTTCTTCATGGTTATTGCTGAAGTGCAAATTTTGACGGATATCTTCAAATCTTTTTCTTGTCATTACATTACTTATGAGGGGTACACCCATATCAGGTTCTGTTGACCAATAATCACGAATGGATTGTAAAACGTGATATGTCATTGATATCAAGAAATGCTTTCATTTCGTCAGCAGTAACATCAAAAACTTCCATTTTGTTCAGCATATCTACAGGATTCATGAACTATAAGTTCTATCAAAACATCAAAGTTCGTAGTTAGTAAAAAGATCTGAAATGGTGATAGATTACAGTTGGGGTCCCCAACATCGCAGATTTGCACTTTTCCAAAATCATAGTCACTGTTAGGGAATACGTTTGCAGTGTATGAATTTCTCCATCTAAAATTTGGTTCACTTTTTTCTGTCGTGTTTTTCTTGTAATTTTCTGCAATACGAGGCGCTTGTTTCGTTATCTCAACGACTTGTTCTGTTATCTCAACCGCATTATCATCGATTTCACAAAATGCTGCACCTTCATCTAGACACAAATCGTCTTCATCTTCGCTATTTTCCGCAGTAAGAAATTGCAATATTTCTTCTTCATTCAGTTTAAAAAATCTACGACTCTAGAAAGCCATTCTTCTAAAAAAATTATGTTACAACGTGCTATAGAATTTACATTCACTAAACTTACCAAAATGAATCAGCAATCAAAGAACAAAAATGTTTCTCTCAAATATCACCTTTTTAGCAAATTACCACTTCTCACAGCGTAAAGTAAGTAAATAGAATACAAATTCTAGGAATTCAGTCATCTGATAAAGTTTACAAACTTAAGGGGGAAGTCCCTTTTTAGATCTTTTAATATGCCAACTCACACCACTATTAGCAGTTACATTCAAATTCATCAAACGAAAAGTTACCATTGACGATCACAGGGACACCCGTGTCCCTTTTCGTTTTTTTTTTAATAAAGTTGGATTTTTTTGTTGGAAATATCTCAAAACCGAATTTCAATTTGTAGAATATTGTTAAATTAAACAAAATTTTTTAATTTGAAAGAAAGAGAAAATTTCGTCTATGATTTAGAGCAGTTTAAATATCCCGTTAACGGTATATATAAATTTTTATAAATTTTTTTTCACACAAATTTTTTATAAATTTTAAAAACCCATCATTTAACTTTGCATTAAGCTAAAAATATCAATACTTTTAGTATTAGTTTATTTTTAACTCATATTTTTCTTTTTGTGACACATATGTCCCCTGGTCGTCAAAGGGTTAATCTATTTTAATGAAACTTTTTATTATGTGTATGAAATTTTTAATAAATAAAATAAAATTATGAAAAATTGCATTTATATTATGAATAGTTTCAGTGATCGAATACCAGCGAATCTTCTTTGATTTAATGCAAACATTCATTAAAATCATGCAGATAACTGTCTCAGTGTCAGAAGTAACCAATATTTTAGTTTTTGACATAAATAAGACTAACTAAAAATCAAGAAGACAAAAGTTGCGTCCTCTTTAAGTGACTTTTTAATCTTAAATTCTTTGTGGAAATTTCTATTTCCAAAAATACAAGTCTTACTTTGTTCGATAGTTTTAGATTTTCAAATGATAAGCTCAAGTCAAAGACCGAATCTGATTTGCCTTAAACATTCCAATGATATTATTTACCTCGATTAGCGCTAATGACTATTAACAAATTTCAAAATCGAGTTAAAAAGTGATTTATAAAATGTACCTAGCGGTATTGATAATTTTTTTTTAAATTACGAAATTATAACTTTACACATCTCGGGGATTATTAAGATAAAGACCATATTTGGTATTTCTTGTTCTCTTCAAAAAAAATTTAATATATACATTTAAGGCTGCTTCTTAAAAAACCAAATTGTCGAATTCTAAAGAGGGTTAGGTTTATATTAATGAAAAAAAATTTAGGTTTGTCGGTACCGATTTTCAAAAAGGACATTTTTTAAAAATTTTTTTTTTTTGAAATCTTTAAACCAAATCCAATTTTTTTTTTTTTTTTTTTTTTAAATTAATAAAAATATAATTACAAATTATATCCTATTACCCCAACCGAGCACTAGCTACTATGGCCTTCGGCGCATTGTAGCGAAAATAGACCAGTGCCTCTGGTGGGAATCGAACCCACGACCCCCGCACTGATAAGCCAGCACGCTACAAACTAGCCTACCGGGGCTCACAGAGAGACTCAACTTTTTATTTTCAACTTTGTTATTTATTTTTTTCAACTTTTTTAAAATATAAATAAATTTCTAAAACAAAAAAATTTGTTTGAACAGAAATGGTTTTTTTTTTTTTTGAGGAAACAAACAAAAGCGTTCGTTTTAAAATGTTTAAAATCGGGTGCCTAGTATAAATCCTTCTACTTGAAGTAACCATAGACAAATTTGGTATGAAATGTTTTGGATGACATATTTACTGGTGTTCAAAGTATATCTAAAGACTTTCAAGTATTTTTATTATTCAAAAAATATGTGTTTTGAGTAACATTAAATCTAGCTTTTTAGTTTTTAGGGAATTGTAGTTGTGTTAAGCTTAAAATAATGCATAGTAATGCTTATTTAATTTAATCGAGGCGCGTTTGAGATTTTTTTAATATTCGAAATTGTTCGGTTTTTATGCAACTTTCCCCGAAGAGTCTTTTTCCCCTATATTTTAAATAATTCAGAAATGTGGCGACTCTGTGTCCATGGGTATCAAAATTATAGTTTTCTTGAGTGCTTTAACCCTGTGTACAAATAAATTTAGTTAATGATAATGAAAATTATTCAAGTTTGAAACCATACTCTATTTTTCTTTATTAGGATATTGTCCTAACAAAAAATCTATAGAGATTTGTTTTCAAATTTATTTTTGATCAATATTGATAATCTTTAACTTCGAGCTCATATAGTAGTTCTCATTTAGTGAGAAAACTAGTTTTGCATGGGATTGTCACTTCTTTCAAAACGTGTTCTGATGATGGGAAACTAGAAAATTCCCGAAATAGATCTATCAACACATTCCTGAAAGGGTCAAATAATAAATTTAAAAACAAAAAACTCTATAGATTATTTGTTAGGACAATATCCTAATAAAGAAATATAGAGTATGGCCTCGAACTTGAATAATTTTCATTGCACAATTAAAGGTCGAAAAACATAATGTTTATTTTTAATAAAAATTATATTAAACTTAATAAATTTAGTTTTCATAAATTAAAGACAAGTTTTCATACAAAAAACAAATTAATTTTTAACCCCATTTTTTAAACGTAAATTTGAGAAATTAAAAAAAAATATAGGTCAGTTATTTTGCTTTTTTACATCATATCCAAAGTTCATTAAAAAAAACACTGGCAACAAAATTCTTATTCTCTACAACATTTGTGAAGTTCATTATGATCTGCCGGTCCGGTTCAGGATACCTTCCTTGTTAGTATACTCAAATTTAATATTTAGCCGAGTCCGATGGAAACTCAAGGTTGTGTTCAACAAAAAAAAATGTTGACAAATCCAAAAATAGTTGTCCTTTAATAAATGTTTTACTTCTGATCAGTGAAGTTTTGCAACCTTTGTCCTCTTGAATATACAAACAACCCTCGTAAGACCTTTTACTACAAATGATTAATCATTAGTTAAAAAATAATTGCTAATATCAGAGTAATATTTTATTCGGTTGGCATAGTTATTTGATTTAGATCATTTTTGTAGCGTTGAGCGTATTGTTTTGATTCAAATCGCACTTTTTAATTAAAAGAAAGGTTTTATAATTAGTTTAATTTTTGCATCTTAAAGTTAATCTTAAATTTTCACATTATTTTGCATTACAATGCAATTTTTCGTAACGTCTACGTACTTTAGCGATGTTATATTCACACACTCCACTCACTTAAATTCACAACACTTCACTACGGTTAAAAATAATATATTTCATGTAAACATATAATTTAACTAAATTGTATAGAGTTCAGATATAAACTACATATGTAGACACAAATTTCGATCGGTGTATGTAGTACTAACCATACAGATTGAAAGTATGAGCTACTTGAACAGTACGTGAACAAAAAGTTAGAAATGCTTTAAAAAATGTTTATTTGATTTAATCAGCACATTGGCAAACATTTAGAAAATACAAAAAAAAAATTGTTTTATGGTGGTGTTGCTTATAATAAATACCCCAGCAGAAATTCTGAAGCTGTAAAATTGTTAACTGCTTCTGTCTTGCTTCTTTTCTGTTTTTTCCACTGGTTCTGCACCCAGAAAAAGCCATGAATATGTTTCATCGATATTCTTCCAATGTAACAGTTTCATCAATATATATAAAACAATTCATAAACAACAAGAATGACCATATCATGATCTCTAAGAACTTTTTTCTACACAAAAATAATGAAAACTTTACTAATACAAAATATCCTCCATATAAAAAATGTTAAGTTTTCTTTGATCTTCTTTTATTTAATTCTTCTTATTTTAAACGAGCTTAACATCATTTATTTATTAATTTTAATTGTTTATTTCCAATATTTCGTCTCCATATTGGGTGACTTCTTCAGATAACAATTATTACAATTTGATTGAAAAACTTTTTTAATTATTAAACTAATTATTAAAACAAATAAAATCAATTATTAAATTAATTATCAAAACAAGTTTTTCAACCAAATTGTAATAATTGTTTCCTAAAGAAGTCACCCAATGTGGAGACGAAATATTGGAAATAAACAATTACAATTAATAAATAAATAGAGATGGGATTCCACCCGGTATTTACCCGATGCATGGGTAAATACCGGGTAAATAAAAGATAAATACCTTTTTTTTGGGAATTTATTTGGGTATTTATAAAAATTATTTGAAATGCAACATCTAGCAAGTTCTTGTTGTCAATCAGCTGAAACTTCATTTGAAATGAGCAATTTGATTTAATGTTTTTAATAGCACGTGTGTTGTTAAATATCAAAAGCGGATAAAATCGAATTAAAACTATATTAAAGTGGATTAAATTGACTTAAAATTGTGGAGATTTTAAGTGAAGATTTTTAGCATATGCTGGACGTAAATTTTAAACTATTTCAACCGATGGCGCAATGGATAACTATTTTCGAATCCAACCAGTTTAGTATTCATCGAGTACATTTTGCTTTTAAAGACATTCAAAATAAGATACGAGATGCATTTATAAAAGCAACTGAAATTGATGATAATAGAAAACAAGAATAATTGTCTTACTTTGATAAGAGGATGGAAATGTCTATTAAGCCAATACATTTGGCTGCTAGCATGCTTGACCCCAATAGTCAAGGGCACGATTTAAGTTCATCCGATTGTCTAATTGCAATGGAGTTTATTTATGAAATGAGTACCAATTCGAATATAAATGTAATGGTGGACCTAGTAAACTATAAAGCTAAAAAGGATTTGTGGGCTAACAATTTTGTGTGGAGCTGCATAGAAGATATATCTAATTCTACATGGTGGAAAAGTATTTGTGTGTCCACAGAATTGCACTGTATGCACTCCTGCTGCCACTGAACGCTCAATCAGCAATCAAAGTTGCATCCTCTCAAAAAAACGAAACAGATTAACTGCAGATAATGCCGGAAAAGTATGCTTTATAGCACATAACTGGAATCTCGCCAATAAAGACATACGACAAAAGGATACTTCCTCAAAAATTGTACCGGCTAAAGATGAAATCAATTTTGCTAATTCATTTCAGGAAGCACCTTCCACTTCCACTGGTATCACCCATTCTACACCTCATTGTTCGTTTAATTATTTTCGGAGTGAAGGTGACTATGAAACATTCAGCGACAGTGACAGTGATTTCGATTGGATAATGTAATGTTGCAAAAATAAATATGTATATATAATATAGTTATTGAACTAGTTTCCAACAGTTCTGTAATCATTTTTGTTTTTATTAATAAAATTCATTAAATTTAGCTGCAAAATGTTTTTGTTCACCAAATTTTTTTCTACAACATAGTTTATACCCACCTCTTTGGTAAATACCCGGGTATTTACCAATTTTTACCTATTTTACCGGGTATTTACCATTTGGGTATTTACCCTTTGCCTATCTCTATAAATAAATGATATTAAGCTCGTTTAAAATAAGAAGAATTATTCTTCATATATATAGTGACACATTTCATAAATATAATGAAATTTATTTTATTTTTTACGAAATGTCTCATAAATACTATGAAGCGTTGCATTGGACGAAAATCTATAAAACATCCCAGGAAAAATAATTCGATCTAAAAATGCTTCTAATTAAGCATTTTCATCAATGAATTTAACATAGGCTTGTCTTAGGGAGGACGCATTTCGATTTAATTCTTTGGATGTTCATTATCACACTAAGAATATTATGTAGCTAAAGACGACAGCAATTGTAGTCAAAAACAAATGAAATTTCACTTGAGGAAAGGACGACTAACATTTCATTAAATTCAACTAACATTTGTTTTTACTGTTCAAAAAATTACTAACAATTGTAGTAAAAATTAAGATAAACAAACATTTTTTTTAATTTTTTTAAATAACAAAAAAATTGATTTGAAATCATAAAACAGTCATTTGATGTGGTTTGTTTTTTTTTAGATGAACTACAAGGTTAGTAAATAATTAAATTTGTTCTACAAATGACT
The DNA here is from genome assembly GCA_021234595.1 of Delia radicum. Lineage (NCBI taxonomy): Eukaryota > Metazoa > Arthropoda > Insecta > Diptera > Anthomyiidae > Delia > Delia radicum. The sequence goes on along the minus strand of CM037852.1, from coordinate 226,991,491 downwards.
GACATTTAAAATAAAGATATTATCACACATATATTGCAAATTTCAATTAAAATTTATCTGCCTTAATAGCTTACAAAAAGTTAATTAGGAAAAAAAAAAACATCCAAAGAATCCAATTGGATTGCTTCCACCCTATGACAATTAAATTAAATTAAATTCATCGATGAAAATACTTAATAAGAAGCACTTTGCTTTTTAGCTGGGATGTCATAGATATGATGAAGCTTTTCGTTTCAGTGTGAATTTAAAAAAACGCAATAGCACTTTGTTTACTACACTTTTTATCGCTTCGCGAAAACACAGAAGAATAGTGATGCTAACAAAATGCACTTGGTTAAAATCAGTTATTTAGAGCTCTAAAAGAAGCGCATTTTGGAAATCGAAACAAGTGCTTCTACGAGAGCTATCTCGAACATAATTCATGCCTTATGTCCCCAATAATGCAAGCGCTTAACTGTTCACTTTACCTGCCGAAATTGAGTCCAAACAAGCAGTGTTTTTTGCTGGGACAAAAGTCTAAATACACTAAACCGTAATTAAACGTATTCAAGTTTTCGAAGAGGATCATAAAACGTTTGTTTAGCTTTAAAACCACGCCCACTTTAAAGAATGGGATTCAAATAGAAATATTTATATACATATTTATAATATCATAAAAAAACTCGTTAAAAAATAATTCATTATCGTTTAAATCATTCCACCATAGAATATAAATTTTATATATTTTCTAATTTGTTGGCAATGTGCTGTAATATTTAGTTAACTACATATATTGTTACTACAATTTGACTTTAGTTTACTATAATCATATGCATTCCTTAAACAATTTTAGAGCAAATTCTTTTTTTTTTTTTCTTCAGTTTTTTAAAAGAAAGTCAATAACAATATGAATAGTTTTGTACAATAACGTGGGAAGTTTTTATCCAACATACATGAATTGGGAGGGTATGGACTAGACTACACAAATCAAAAGGATTAGTTTGAAAATTAGTTGTAGGCACATTAAATTTGCTAAGTAGAGTTTGGTTAAAATATGCATTCGTTTACAATTATTTTTAATAATAGTTTTCAAAATTTATGAAAAATTCATAAATGACTTTGTCAGGGTGTGGTTAAAAATATATATTTTAAGTATTTTACATATATTTGCAAAAGTTTTTCTTACCCAACCTTAAAATGTTTGAAAGTGTTTTGATCAACAATTTAACGACAGTTTAAATAATTTAAACACATTTTTTTGCATATTTTGTTTTTAAGACATAAAATGTATTCTTTAAAAAAAAGTAATAAAATATTTCTTAACATTAACTCATTAAGGGGCACATCATAGTTCAGCTAGACATTTTTCAACCAAACATTGGAGATACGAGGGTGGTCCCAAAATTTAGCCGACCTAATAAGGAAAACACAACAAACTTCGGAAAAATTGTCTTTCTTTCTCAACATAATCTCCCTTTTGCTGGATACACGTTTCCCAGCGACAGCTTCAATAGCTTCGATACCCTCTTTATAGTAAGAACTGTCTGGCCCCTTAATGAAGCCATCAACCGTTGACTCCACCTCTTCATTGTTGGCAAATATTTTACCACCGAACCACTTTTTTAAGTTTGGAAATAGCATATAATCCGAGGGAGCTAAATCTGGTGAATTAGGTGCGTGATGAAACAATTCGAACTCCAATTCATAGATTTTATGTGAACTGGTGCTTTGTCTTGATGAAACAACACTTTCTTTTTCGCCAAATTCGGCCTATTTTCCTTAATTTCATCACTTAAACGCTGCAATAAGTTTGCAAAATATTCGCCGTTGAATGTTATTTATTTTTGAAGATAATCAAAAAAAAAAAAAAACAGGCAATACCGCTAAAATATCGTTATCGATTCAAAACCCTTTCAATTGACTATCGTTATCCCTAAAATATCGTTACCGAAATAATTGAAATACCATAATCCGTAAAATACCGTAACCGATATAACTAAAATACCAATATCCTTAAAATACCGTTACCAAAATAACTAAAATATCGTTATCGCTATAATCCCGTTACCTAAATAATTGAAATAGCGTTATCCTTAAAACACCGTAACCGAAATAGTCCGACAAGAAAAAAAAAATAATCGCTGCAAATAGATAAATTTGTCCAAAGTTTGATCATAAACTAGACAGTCATTGGAATTCGAGCATAATGGAGCTAAACAGATAATGTCATGCGCACCGGGCATGACATTACCTGAATAACTAAAATAACGTTACCCTTAAAATACCGTTACCGGAATAACGTAAAACCGTTATCCCTTAAATAAACTTACGGAAATAACTAAAATACCGCTATCATTAAAATACTGCTCCGAAATAAATGAAATATCGTTACCACTAAAATACCGTTACCGAAATAAAAGAAAATAGCGTTACCGAAAACCTCATCGAATCGGTTACCATCCATGAAAAAAAATTATCCCGCGCTCATCCCAAAAAACACGCCATGACCTTGCCTGCCGATGGAACTGTATTCGTATTCTTTGGACACGATTCTCCCATTCCTGTTCAGTGCTTTGACTGTTCCTTTGTCTCAGGTGTGAAGTGGTGGACCCATGTCTCATCCATGGTTACGAATCGACGCAAAAACTCGGCTTTATTGTGGTGAAACGTCGCCAAACACTCCATTGAAACATCTTCACGACGCTGTTTTTGTTCTATTGTGAGCAAACGTGTCACCCATCTTGCGCATAGCTTTCTCATCCAAAAATTTTCAGTCAATATGCGATGTGTTGAACTTTTTGAAATGCCTATTATTTCAGCCAGCTCATGCACCTTCAGCCGACGATCATCTAATATTATTTTGTGGATTTTCTTAAACAATTTTGGCGTGAACACCTCACACAATTGGTGGACCACTAAGAAGTTCATCTTTCAAATGAAAGTATTGAATTACTTAACGGTGACCAATTTTTTTCCATGTTTGCAAATTCACTGAGATCTTTTACTTTTGATGGCTCCAAAAAAATAATAAACAATGTGGCGCCTTGAAACTTAAAACATATGTTTTATAAGGTTACCACTTTTCACAAAATTAATTTTTTTCAAACTACTGCCGCCATCTATACGTCAGTTCGGCAAATTTTGGGGTCGCCTCGTAAATATTTAATTAGTACACTGAAAAAAAGGTCTGTAAAGTCAGCAACATTTTTGGCGGGAGGATCCTTGCAGAAAAATAAATTCACCAAAATTTTTGCTAAATTTACTAATTTTTTTGCTAATATGTATTACCAATTTTTCTGCAATGATCCTCCCAACAAAAATATTGCTGAATTTACATACTTTTTTTTGAGTGTACAACCAAACATTAAATTTATTTTTTATTAAATATTTATTTAGAAACCGAACAAATCTTTGTTTGGAAATTTTTAGCCACTATATAGTTTTTGTGTATACTTTTATCCATACATTTCTCTGTCTGTAATTAATTTTACTAGAATTTAAATCGTTATTTTTTTTGTTAACTTTAAAATAACGTTTTTTATTTCATAAACATAAAGCACAAAGTTATAATTTTTCAATGCAAAAACTATTAAAAAAAAAATTCTCTATATAGAGGAAGGAAGCCTCAAATATGTTTGATGGCTAAAACTGAAAATAAAAAATCTTTGAAGCGTAACTGAAAATATGTAAAAATAAAAATAATTGCACATGAATGCAATGTAATTTTCTAGAAAAAATATAAAAAATAACGTAAATTGACTGACCACTTGTTGGAGGGAGAATAGTGAAACTCTTTTAACATAAACAAGAGAAGATAAAATTAAAAACTCTTTAAAGTTAAAATTATAATAAAACATGGTCTAATGAATAAGATAGACATTTAGAAAAATTGCATGCAATGAATTTATTTATTTTTTGATAAAAAAAATCATTATAAATTTATAAGAAAAATTAAAAATAAAATGTTTTCTTCAAAATATAAGTTTTTTTTTGTTATATTTTTGAGTACAACAAAATCACGATGTTTACAATGATATTTTTAAAAAGTTTTATGAATTGAATTAAAATATTACGCTGCTGATTTATTTTCCTATACAATTTAATTGATTTCCCTCTTCAAATATCAAGTGCCCCATGTTGGGCGCCATTTACAAATGTTAATTTTCAGTCATACAATTATAATGACAATTTTTCTTTCAAAATTATTCACTAAAAAGGCAATTTAATTTCAATTTATAACAGTTTGAAAGATGATACTTCTTATTTATTTTTAAATTCAAAAATAAATTTCAGTTGATTTCTAAAAATATGTATTGTCAGTAACATGCTTAAGTGTATAAATTTATAATTTTTTCTTTGATAATTTAAAAAAAAATTCTTAAAATTAGGTAAAACGGTTAATGAACTTAAGATTTTCAAGATACAAATCAAAAAAAAAAAAAAAACAAAAAAAAACCTTTGAAAAGGCACAAACACCAATCAAATGCCACAGTTAAAGTAGCAGCAGAGAGCTGCTACCAACTTTATACGAAACGTTCATGTTTTTAGAGTCTTTATGTTTGGCTGCTATTGTTAAACGCATTATAAATGAGCATTTCCATTTTATTTCAACGACTAATTTTTCGATAGTTTCCGATTTTGATACAATTTATTGAGTATATTATTGGCAGTAAACACATATTTCTAAAACGATTACCATTTCAACGACTAATTTTTCGATAGTCTTCGCTTCTGATAAAATTTGGTTGATTAGCTGACAGTAAACGCAAAAATATTTAAAATTAAAGTAAACATTTTTTTTTAATTTCATGGCACATTAAAAGAATTTTACACGATAATAACCCCGAAGAAATTCGGAAGCGGTAAAATTGATAAACGCCTCCGTTTTGCTTCTTTTCAGTATAACTGTTTCCTAAGATTAATACCTTGCAGTAGTGCGTCAAAAGAAGTAATGCCGGGTTGTTTACCACACTTTATCGCTTCGCGAAAGCCCGAAAGAATGGTGATGATAACAAAATTTAGTTGCTTAAATCAGTGAATTCATGCCTGTATTTAGAGCTGCGAAATAAGCGCTTTTTGGATGTCGAAACAAGTGCTTTCACGCGAGCTATCTCAAACAAAAAACAAATATCACCAATATTGCAAGCGCTTAGATGATCAACTTCCTTTCCGAAACTGCTTCCAAGTAAGCAGTGTTTTTGGTGGAAACCACTATTAAGGGACTTCAATTTCGTTTGTGGGAATCACTTTCTCCAAAGGCTCAAAAGTTATGGCGGTATAAATTTTAAAATTTTAAAAATTCTCAAAATTAGAGTTTTTGACTCGCATTGTTTAATAGTTTTTGTCGTTTTCATGGAAATTTACTCCCTTATTTTGTGCTTTCCAAAAAATCTTTGTCAATTTTTGTGTTGCTTCAAAAAATGTAATTTTCGACTTAAAATCGCGAAAAAAAATTATAATTTGTTTTGCAGATTATATTTGAATTTAACGTAATCAGTTGAACAGAAAATGTATTTTCTACAATTTAATTTCAACTGTGTGAAGTTTTTTAACATGATGCTTTTTAATACTTACTAAATTTCATTTGGTCCATAAAATATTTTTGTGTTAAATCATTGACAAATCATACGAATACTGTTAATTTTGACAAATTTCTCGTAAAAGTGTTTAGCACACAGTCCCTTTTGAAAAAAATTTGTGATGGCTAGCAATTATATGCGTTGCCGTTTTTAAAATCTGTCAATATCATTGTTTGCTATTAAAAACAGCAAAAACAAATTATGCAATTTTGCACAACTTTTTTAAAAAAAAGTCCTTAAAATTTTTGGATTTTTATTTTTTAATTTGCTCCTCCAATTTGGTGTGTAAACAAAAAACTCAGATCAGGCAGCAAAATGGCCTTAAACAGCAAATGTGCCTTGCGAAAAATAGCTTTTTGAACAAAATACACGCGCATGTTTTTAAACTTTTGTGGCTCCAACTGTGCAGAATTACAACATTTGCGAACCACTGTTTTCAAATTTTTATTACATTAAGGGCGTCACTGCCCGGTACAAAAAACACCAACAAATTTAAAAATTAAAAAAAAATTGGTTTCAATTTTCGACTATCATGTATTAATTTGTTTGGTGATGGCATGTCAATTAGGTACGTGTTGAATTTTTCTCTCAAGTGTTGGGAGATTTTTCTATTACCAAATGGAATCCAACAGTTGAAAACACCGAATAAAAAAATAAAAAGAACAAAAAAAGTGAGCTTTTTTAAAATTGTTTAACTTTGCGTAACGATAACAATTAGAAATATAGACCTATGGCCCTAAAAGTGTGTACGTACTCCTATTAGTTAAATTGTTGTTAATGCAAATGTATAACCGGCTTTTCTAAAATATAAAAATTGCTAAAGTTATTGCAAAATAATATCAGTTTAAAAGGATTTAAAAATTTTTGACATAAGCCCATTTTTTATTTTTAAAATTGTGGTAACCTTAAAACATTGAAATATCGAAAAATTAGGTGTTGGGACATCATTTAAAATGTTATAATTTCACAGAAAAATCACAAATTGAGTTTCAATTAAAAGATTTGTTGATTCAATGAAAAGTATAATTGAATTCGGTAATAAAATGGAAATTTAGTATCAATTAAAATAATTTGTAACTATTTAATTGAATTTAGTTTGAGTTTTAATTAAAAGATTTGTTGATTCAATGAAAAGTATAATTGAATTCGGTAATAAAATGGAAATGTAGTATCAATTAAAATAATTTGTAACTATTTAATTGAATTTATTTTCAATTATGGTTTTAATCATATCTATTAAAAATTTAATTAAATCGCTAAACGGTTATGACTTGGTATTGTTACGTTTGTAATGTAAGAAGAGCGCAGGTTTGATTCTTTTAATTTTGCTGATTCTTTTAAATTTTAGTAATTTTTTTTTTTATCAATTTGGCTATTTTTTCAATTTTATCGTTTTATTTTTTTCTTTTAATTTTTTATTTTATTATAGAGATTTATTTTAATTTGATTTTTTTTTTTAATTTCGGCTATTTTTTTCAATTTTGGTAATTTTTTTAAATTTTGGAAGTTTTTTTTTTTTTGTTTTCCGTCTGGGTTATATAAACTGGAAATTTGGTGTACACCAAATTCATTTTCAATTAAACATTAAATACATATTCGGCCTTAATATGGTTGTCGTAGTCGAATTCGAGAGTATGACGAATTTGCTCAAAATAAACTTTCAAACAGTTGTAAACTGAATATATAAAAATCGGATTCTAGAAAATATTTTTAATTTCGTTTGTCATTTTCAGTTTTAATTGAAAGTGAGTTTGAAATCAAACAAAAGTTTAATTGGAATTTTTCGACGATCTATTTCTATGTGTTTTGTTGTGTGAAAGATATTGGAAAACTTCTTTTTGCAATATTTAAAATTTAGTAGTTCAAAAATTTTATAGAAAAAATTTAAAAAATGTGTTAAAATAAATAAACCAATTTTTTTGAAGAAAAAAATCCCCTTTACAAGGTTTTTTATTTTTTATACAAACAGATAATCACCTGCTATAAACACCATGAAAATTTCAGACTGGAATCTCTTATACTTTTTTACATATCTAAAAAATGATGTACACTCATAAAAAAAAGTTTGTAAAGTCAGCAAAAAATTTTGCTGAGTCAGCAAAATTTTAGTCAGGAGGATGCTAGCAAAAAAGTTGCTAATGTCAGCAAAATCTTTTGCTGAAAATCAGCGAGCTGATTTTTAGCAACAAAATTTGTAGATTCAGCAAAAGTTTTGCTAACACTTAGTAGATTAGAAATAAAAAAGCGTTGGTAAAAATTAATAAATTTTTTGCTGAATTTTAGTAGACTGAAAAAAAACGCAAAAAAATTGTAGAAAAATTGTAATTTAGTTAATTTATTTGCTGAAAATCATAAAACATATTTTTGTGATTCTTTTAAAAATAATTTACTATAATAACGAAATATAACAATTTTAATTTTCCCACATTGACGACATGAATTAATTTAATATCTGAAAATATATAGAAATAAATATATATAACATAACAAAAATTTTCTTTCAACTACTTACATCAATGGTTGTCTTAATGATGCTATCATTTCAATGACGAAACTGCCGAAGATAATTCTAGAAACGAAACGAAAAAATAAACAAAACAAACGAAACGAAAAAACAACCCTTTTTTTGCAATAAGAAAAAGAAACCATACAAATCTACCTAAGATGTGTGTTTTTGTCTTTCTCTTTACTCTGTCTACATGTCTGTATATGTTTTTTTCATGGTTGATTTTTTTGCTTGTCTTGTTAGAGTTGTACTTTTTAATATCATTTTCCTCTTATCTACTACATCTTGACATGCCGCGACATCTGCTTATCAGCACAATTTTTTTTAGCAAAATTAATTAGTAAAACATTAGTATATTAGTAAAGCATTAGTATAAAACAGTTAAGTGCTGAATAAGTATAACAAAAATTTTAGCTGAAAACACGATTTTAGCAAAAATATTTGCTAAAAAATAGTATACCGGATTTACAAGACGTTTTACTAACTTTTCTACTAACTTATTTTTTTGAGTGTAGGATTTCATCAGAATTTGACAGATTTTGCTAAAAAATCAGAGACATATTTCATTTTTTGTTTAGATATCTCAAGAAGTAGTAGAGATATCCCTCTGAATTTTTCAGGTTGTTCAGAACACGCAAAAGGGGGGGGGGGGGGGGGGGGGGGGGGGGGGGGGTGAAGGACCTTTTTCAAAAAATATTATTAAATTGAATTTAAAAAAAAAATTTTAATTTTCTCAATAAAATTTCTAAGCCACAAAATTTTTGCTATTGCAAAAGAAGTTTTCAAATATCTTTCACACAACAAAAATTATAACAAAGTTGATCAAAATTGGAAACTATCGAAAAATTACTCGTTGAAATAAAATGGAAATGCTCAAATATATAAAATGTTATGAACAGAACACGAAAAATATCAATAAAAAAAATTGAGAAAAAACTTTCAATATAAACCAAAATTAAATACGGTTTGAAGTTTTAACAAATGCCAATTTATAATTTTTGTTATAACATCTAGTATTTTTTACAGGTTTTATTTATGTTAAGTTGGTATGAATGACGATTGTTGATTACTCCCCAGCAAAACCACACATTACCAAATCATGGGTAAAGTAATGTATCGCCATAGGGCCTCATGCATTACTTTACACGTTACTTCATTGATGAATTTTACAGGCGATGAGCCTCAAGGTAACTCATTACCTTGTAGTGGGTAAAGTAACTGGTTACTTATATGGTTACATGGTGGGAAAAAGTAATGTGTCTATAAATAGATTTTCATAAAAAAAATGCATAAAAATTTTTTTTTACAGATATTTTTTTTTAATTAAATAAATAACTTTTTTTTTATTAAATAAATAACTTGGTCATGCTGGGATTCGAACCTGGGGTCTCTGGTATTTAACAATTAGTTAGGCGAGAACTCTACCAACTGAGCTATCGATACATACAATATTTTATTGCTTAACATGTAGATGAGTTGTTGTGCTTCGTGTTTTCGTTCGTGATATCAAAAATATACACCTTACCATTATGCTTACAAAAAATCACAAAGTAATGTGTCTATAAATAGATTTTCAAAAATATATATTAATAATTACTTTACGTTTATAATTCATGCATTATGTAATAGATGATCGGTAAGTCATTATTTTATGTTTTGAAGTAATGTAAAATGTAATCAGGTCTCATTACAAGGTAATCCATGAGTGTGCAATTATCGGTAACTCATTACTTCTTGTTGGAAAGTAATGATACGGGTAAGGAGTACACATTACAAGGTAATGCATTACTTTATCGCACCCATTACCAAAGTTTTGCTGGGTCATTACTAGGGCAATCAAAACTAAGCTAAAGCTTGTATTTTTTATTTGAAAGGATAGAACTATTTAGACTTAAGGGGGGACATGAAATGGGCCGTTTTTTGAAATCGACTTTTTTTTATAATTTTGTATTTTAGTAAATATTCTTAAGATTCTAAGAAAAAAAATTTCATGGAAAAATTCCTACAGGTTCAAAAGTTACAGCCGGATTAGTGAGAGCGCATTTTTAATTTTCGCGCTACCTACGTACGGCAGCTGGTATATACTTGTTTCTTTGTTCACAAACTTTGAACGCGTTTATCTCGAAACCATGTTTTTCATACTGGTTGAGGCACTAGCGGGTCCATTTTTTGACGACATTTTTTTTTTTTGTTGTGTTTTGTATTTGACAATTTTTGCGACTCCCAGCGCTGCAACCACGAGGCCCCGTTGTTTTCTCTGCTGCCAGTTTGGAGCTCTATAAAACCATGTTGGAGTGAAAAATATATTTTTTTGAATTTTTTTTTCTTGTAATTTGTTCAATTCTCTACAATAATAAAAAAATGTTTTTGTTTGTTTTTGACTGAGTTATGAATTTTTGAAAATAAAATTTTTTTATCCCTAAAAAAGAAATATTTTAATTATTGTACTTTTTTTAAATTATGTATATTAAGAACTTTAATGATTGAAAAAATCGTTTAAATATAATAAACAGGCATTAAAATATTAAAAGCTCAACTAAAAAAAAAAAATTTTAATTTATTTCCGATTTTCTTTACATTCAATATTTCTTTACATTTTTTATAATTTGTGTTAAAAAAATGACATATTTTCTTATATGTCGGTACAAAATATGTAATTTTTTATCGATCTGGCTTGGAATTCTGTAGAACGATCGACGATTATAGTCCACTTTTTGTAGTTAAATTACGACCATATTAGATAAAAATGTTAAATATTGTTAACAATGTTGTAAAAAACAAAAATTTATTATCGTTTAGCATAACGTTTTTGTGTAACATCGTCAAAACGATAACAATTCAGGTTTCGTTTTGAACAAAGCTATATCGTTTTTCTTAGAGAATCTGTTCCCTAAAAGTTAGTGACCAACTATTCAAATTCGTCAAAAACTGTTAGCTTAAGGCAAATTTAATAAAAAAAATTTATTTATATCAAAGTTTTGGTTAATTCTGTATAAAAGAAATTTTTCAGTTTTTTTTATTTCAAAATGATGGCACAAAAAAAAAATTTTTTTTTTTTCTTATTACAAGTCAAAATTTTTATTGAAAAAAAATTTGAAAATTTTTCATTGATTTAATGCATTTTTTTATGAAATTATAAAAAAATCATAAAAAATGTTAATGAAAAAAATACCAATATTAATGAATTTTCATTCAGTTAATGAAATTTTTCATTAACCCAATGAATCGATTTTAATGAAATCGTTTCATTAATACTATGAAGGAAAATTCTATCAGTGTAGTAACAATTTTAATTAAAATTATGAAATTTAACTGTTTATTTTTTTATTTTATCGTCTCATTTTACTGTTTTTAGAGCATTTTTAATGCACTTAAAACATTGCTTTTTGAGCAGTTTTTTGGTTGCCCTGCTACATTACAGTAGCTTAACAAATGGAAACGAACAGCAGACAGATTTCAAACAAAATCAGCTGCTGGTTAAACAACTTCTTTAACATTTTAAAAGAATATTTTTTTATGTAGTTTAAGCCGTTTTTTGTTTGTTTGTTTTTATTTGCCATTTTCAGTTTAATTTATAATTTTGGTTAATGAATGGTAGATAAAAAAAAAAAATAAAGAAGATAACCTGATTATTTATCTTTTTTTTTGTATAATCATATTTACACTTAATGAAGTACCGCTGGGTTGATTTGATTTCGTATTTTTCTTCTTATTTTTTGATCTAAAAAGGCCGTTGGTTTTTTATGTTTACTTCTAATTAACGTATATTTAAAATGTTTATACTTATAGCCACGCATGCGCAATTTCTTTTTGTTTATTTTATGGGAAAGCAACCGTTTTTATCACACTCAAAAATATTTTTTTAAAAATAAAATATAAATATCTTGGTTTCAATGGCCATATCAACAATTTCAAAAAAAAAAACCCCAGAAAGTAGAATATATTGTCCCAATATGCCTTTAAGAACAAATTAAGTAAACAAAGCGACTGAAATTTATCCTATTATATTCGATTTTGATGAAATTTAGACATCGGTAAACTTGAATTTATTTGCACATCAGGGAGACTAAAATCAATTACAAACGGCAGTCGATTTTCATTTAAATTAAATTGCAATATGTAATCGATTCTAACTATTGAAAATTAACTACCAAATATTGTAAGAGCAACTGCTAAAATAACGGACTTAAAAACTATTGCAAATCTATAAAACAACTACAAATGTAGTTAAAGCTACAGCCATATAAATATGAAAAAAACTATAAGAAAAAAACTGAAAACGCGTTTTAGTGGAAATATTAGCACCAAAGAATCACTAAATATTTTAATTGACTTTTAAATATATAAATACATATTTTATTTTAGACATAATTCTCCAAATTTTTTTTCGTATACTGTATGTTAAATAGAAAAGTTTCAGTATAAAATACCAAATGCATTTGGAGTTTACAAACAAAACAAACACACACGCAAATACACAAACAGACACAGCCTTACTAAAAACACATATCCATACAAACGTGTCGTTCACACCCTTTTTTTGAGTATCATATTTTTTTTTCTAGATAGTTACTTATAGCTTTTTTCTTTTTAATTTTCAATAAAAGTTTTAATTATTATTATGATTGCAGTGATAGGTACAAAATCAATTAAAATATTAATTGATTGAATAAACTTTTTAATTGAAACCTTTTTAGATTTTTCTGTGTACCGAATAAATTTGGTCTTAAAATTCAAACTTTAACACGCCGCTGCTTAAAAACAGATTAAGATTTTTGAATTTTGTTTTTGAATAACTTCTGTTACAAATAATGTTTGGGGTTCGGATTTCTCGGATTTTCTGCAACGTCATTTTGAATTAATTTTTAGTAGTTGTAGCAAAAGTTTTTTAAGGCGGTGCTTGAAAAGCACTAATCCAATAAATTAGGTATGTGTTGCAGAATCTACAATCCCTTCCACTACCTAATTGAAGGCGTGCACATTTTGGAACAGTGTGTTAAAATAGATATTTGCTTAAGAAATATGGCAACTTTAGAAGCGGCTGGGTAGAAAAGTATATACAAATCAAATATATTTTTCTCTTTTACATAAAAAGACCTTTAGGAATATTATGCACACTTAATTTGTTTAGAAAGAAAGTATTTATCTGGAGGTAGAAGAGGTACCGTGAAATAACTCCAAAATGAAATAAGTCCCAATGAAATAAGTCCCAAAAGAAATGAAATTAGTCCCAATTATAATAAATGAAATAACCTCCAAAGAAAAAATGAAATAAGCCCCAACATTTGGGATTTATTTCATAGTAATAAAATAAATCCCAACAAAGAATGAAACAACTCCCAATGAAAAAAGTCCCAAAAAAATGAAATAATTCCCAATTCAAAAATATCGAATTCTGCGATTCGCGGCAGTGGTCGTGGCCGCGCCTATAGGACGCGAACTACGGTGGCGCCGCATTACGCGAAACGCGGCCTCGTAGCAGGACGCGAATCGTACGCACCGCTATCCAGAGGTGGCATGTCATAACGTTCAATGACATAATGTCCATGGACGTTATGTCACTCGAAAAGTGTCATAATGTCCATGGACTTTATGACAATTTGGAATTTGACAATTTTGGACATTATGTCACTTTCAAATGTGGCATAGCGTTCAGACTTTTTAAAATAAAAAGATTAATAATATTTAGTATATCAATACAATTTTTTTAAATATATGTATATCACGAAATAAAACTAAACTTATAAATCGTATAATCGCACGCAGAAAAAACTTTATTTCGCGAAGCCGCCTGCCGCGTTCTACGGAGGAAGAAAACCCCCAACAGAAACACTTGTTTTTACAAATTACTCGACATCTCATTTGAAAAACAAGTTCTTCTGGGTGGCGGCCTTCGGCCGCTCTTAAGGGTTTTTTTCGCGGCAGGCGGCTTCGCGAAATAAAGTTTTTTATGCGTGCGGCACAAAATAAACTTCAAAATTACTGATCTGTTTCCACACTGGAGTGTAATCTCCATGGACCTTATGTCACCCAAAAAGTGGCATAATGTCCATGGATTTTATGTCATTCCATTTGAGGACATAATGTCACATTGTAGAGTGTCATAAAGTCCATGGACATTATGACACTTTTCGAGTGACATAACGTCCATCGACATTATGTCATTGGACGTTATAACATGCCACCAAAATTACCAAAATTCTAGCAAGAACTGCGCTTCTTTTGGTAAAATAACTCATTGTATTGCTATTATTTACTTTACGACAATTTTAAGAACCGTTACAAATGCATAAAATTTACCAAAATGTAATTTTAATAGAAATTAAATAATTCCCAACAAAAATGAAATAACTCCCAACGATAAAATCACATTTAAAAATTAAAATGAAATAAGTCCCAACAAATGTGAAATAATTCCTAATGACAAAAATAAGTGAAATAACTCCCAACAAAATCTGTTTGGGAATTATTTCATTTGGGAGTTATTTCATAACGAAATGAAATAAGCCCTAATGCATTGGGATTTATTTCATAATGAAATAAATCCCAATTTATATGGAAAATTTTTGGGAGTTATTTTATTTTTTGTTTTGGGAGTTATTTCATTTGGGAGTTATTTCACGGTACCGGTAGAAGACTGTTTGTGCTTTTTGGGGGAAAAAAATACTTTAAAGTAATTTAGGTTTTGAGTGGAACAAGATATTGTATTGTATTTTTTAACCGAAAATTTATTAGGTTAAGTTTTGACTTTTCAATTTGTTATTTTTTTTTTTTTTAATTGAAGAAAATTTTATCGAAAATATTTTTGACACAATTTTGTAACTACAATAGGTAATTAGTTATATGTGTATATCCGAAAAAAGGGCTGTTTGACAAAAATGTCAAAATTCAACATCCTCCAACTCGAAGAGTTCTTGACCAATCCCGCTGAAATTTTGTGGCATAACTACTACCCCATAGGACTCAACTTGGTGCAAGTTTCATACCGATCCCAAGACATCGGTTTCAAAAGTTTGGTCACTTGAGATGAAATCCCCCCTATATAAGAATTATTTGAAAAGAGGTTTTCAATTTTAAATATTTGTCCACATTTTATTAAGGCCATAGTTTTGAACATTTTACATATTCAATACCACATATTTATTAAATTTAAATTTTTGATTAATTTTTTATGACATCAAAACTAAATATATTTTATTTTATTTCTATCTATTTGCAGGTATGTTTTCAAAATAATCTATAAAACTATTTGTAGCTGCAGTTCTATCTAATAAATAAACGTGACTTGGTAAGAAAAATTCGAAAACTTGAAAAAATGTTGTTTACTTTATAGTTTTAGAGCCACTGCTGTTTTTTAATAAATAAAATTGCTCTTTATAACTCTTTTATAAATACGATTCCATTCATTTGATCGAATATTATACTCTTTATTTTCAATATAAATAACAAAGTGCATAAGTTACGTAGATACAATAGATGTACACCTATACCTCGTAGAACGTGACACAGTAGGGTATTTGAAAATATAATGGTCCTAAAGATAGAACTTCTAAACTACAGATCAGATCGGTATGAATCAAATTGAAAATTGTAAAAGAGGTGTTGAAATATTTTTTTTTTATATCTTTTGAAATATTGTGATTGCGTCACCCTGTTTTAGTACAGGCTGTACTTAGAGGTTGACAAATTTGACTATCTCTTGTATAAACTTTTGAAACGTATAATGTAAAAAAGAAAAACCAATTTTCTCTAATTTCAAAGTTATTTAAATTTAAAAATTTTAATTTTGTTTTTTGCCATGACTATTTTTGGTTTATCTACCAAATAACATTTATTATTTAATGGATTTAAAAAAAAAAAATATCCGTATTTACGGAATAATAGATAGCAAACTTTTTTAAATTAGTTTCAATAGTTTAATTGTGAAAAATCCGTGCAAAGTTTAAAAAATTTACAAGTTGAATTTTTTGGCCTGAAAAATATATTTCTTTAAAATCGTTGTTTTAAAATTTCCAAATCGGTATTGATATAATGATATAGGAAGTTTTTGTCAATCATTTTTTTTTTTAATTTTTAATTTATGTTTTTGTTTAAAAAAAATTTTACAATTTTATTAAACAACATTTAACTTTCAAAATTACATTATCAATTTTATTATAATGTTTTACAATAAATTAATATTCAGATTTAAACCACTGAAATTAATTAATTTAACTTAATAAAGTAATAAACTTAATGAGAATTAATAAAATCTAACTGAAATGAATTTAAAATATTTATTACTAATACATAAACTTTAATGAAAAACAACTTCATACATACATATTACAAAAAACAGCAACAATATGTTTTGAGCGATAGTATAAAAAAATTCCAAGCAAGTTCCGAATTTGAGCAAATATTTAATTGATTTAATTAATTAATTTTTAATTGACAGCTTTTAAAATTCTCAACAAATCGATTTAATTGAAAAAAGAATGGAAATATTTTTTCTGTGTATAGTGAAATTGCAGTTCCGTTAATAAAATCGATATTTTTGGACGTAAACGTTTAAAATTGGGGGAAGGTGTATTTTGGTTAATTACGTCGTAATCAATCAAAAAGCAATTTTTGATTTTTTCGTTAGTTACGGCCTTTTGGATTTTCGGTGACGATATAAAATATAAGAGGTCACTGAGTACTCAAGTGAGACTGAATTGAAACTTTATTTTTTTGTTATGTTTTATGTTGTTTTTGTTTTTAGTAAAATTAAGAAAAAATAAGTGCATATTTTAAATTTTTGTATATATAGTCGCTTAAAACACACTTTTTAAGTGCATGAAGTTCCTGTCCCTGGTTAGTTATAACAGTAAAAAAATAACTCAAAAACTACACCTCGCACTAAAGTTTTAGTATTTTATTAATACTTTTTATATACTTTCATTAAATATTGTGCGGATTATTGTAGCACAAGATCTAACAATTATTAGATACGAATTTGAGGAAATTCACCGACATGATTCTGATTTTTTAATATTTGTTAATAAAATATGTTGTGTGATACATAACTTTTAAATTGGCACGCTGAATTTTTTTAATCGCGTTAGTAATTTTCGAGATATTGCTACATATCCATTTTTCGAGAAAGTTTTTAAAAATAGTGCAGACTTTCGATTTTTCGCTCATCATTTTTGGCGAGTTCTTGTACCACTAAGTCCAACGATTTTGTGGTGCAAATTTTAGCCAAATCGTGAAATTTTCAGTAGTTTAGAACTGTGCCGCGTTATACCTGGAATGGGTGTAGTAGAATCTTGTAGGTGAGTTTTCTAAACAGTTTTAACAAACATCAACAACAACAACAGGTTGTGCAAATACTTGTAGTCAGTGTTGCCATGTTTGACGATTTATCGTCTTTTGGACGATTTTTAGTACCCAAAATAACTAAATGAATATTGGACGATTTTTTTACAATACGAGTAGTTTAATATGTCCGCAATACATATTTATTTGTCATTCTCATAAAATCGCTGGATCTATTTTTAAATTTATAGTATTTCGTTACAAATTTAAAAAAGCATTTTTTTCGAAATCTAACCTTTATTTGCTAATAGTTATGATGTGAAATAAAATTTAGAAAAAATGCAAATACTAGAAGTAAATAAAACTAAATCCAAACCGGATTTATTATTTTACAAATTCATTATGGGTTTAGCTTAATTTAGTTGCTGTGTTTATATTTTTAAAAAAATTATTGTTTTTGCATTTTTATAAAATTTAATTAGTGTAAGATTTAAATAAAAACAAAAAAAGTCTTAAATCAAAAAAGAAGGCATTACATTTTTGCGAAACAAACAGACCTCTAGCCAGAATATTTATATTTATAAAATATTGAAAGATCAAATAAATACAACTTTTAATGAAACAAAATAAATCCATAAATAGTTCCGGTGTTTAAAAATCAGGCCTAATAATAGAAAAAAACTGTTTCAAAGTGTAACTTCAGATATTGACAATTTATATTTGAAAATGGGAAAACATTCAGTAATAAACTAATTTTTTAATAAAAATAATTTATATTTAAAAATATCAAAACCGAACCCAAAATGAAAAACATGAAATAATCAAAATTTTCAGAATCTATTGTATTATCAAATGTAATGTATTATCAAATGAATTTGATAATAAGTTTTAATTCGTTAAGGGTGGGACATTACATTCGCGGCAGAGAAAACAGACCTTTTTTTAAAAATTCATAACTGAGTCAAAAACAAACATTTTTCCAAATTTAACAAATTACAAGAAAAAAAATTCAAAAAAATATATTTTTCACTCCAACATGGTTTTATAGAGCTCCAAACTGGCGGCAGAGAAAAAAACGGGTCCTCGTGGTTGCAGCGCTGGGAGTCGCAAAAAAAAAAAATCGTCAAAAAATGAACCCGCTAGTGCCGCAACCAGTACGAAAAACATGGTTTCGAGATAAACGCGTTCAAGGTTTGTGAACACTTCACGCTGCAAAAGATGCCAAATAACTGAGCATATAAAATTCCACTATATGAGGTATAAAGATGCCTTTTTTTCAAGAAATTCAAAAACACAAAAAAAAAACCCACCCTTCAAGTAGGTACGAAATAACAACCACCAAAAGTCTGGTAGCAAGTAAAACAAGTATATACCAGCTGCCGTACGTAGGCAGCGCGAAAATTAAAAATGCTAATCCGGCTGTAACTTTTGAACCCGTAGGAATTTTTTCGTGAAATTTTTTTTCTGAGAATCTTAAGAATATTTACTAAAAAATAAATATGATCTTGTTCTTAAAACTAACATGGAGAGAGATTCTTGCCTAATTTTTGAATTTGCGAGGTTAAATCGCTTGGTTTTGAATGCAAATAAAACCAAATTGGTACGTTTTCGACCGCACTCAAACTTTGTAAATAATGATTTTAGCATTTTCGTAGATGGTCAATCAGTCAAAGAGGAACATGAAATCAAATACTTGGGTATAATGCTAAAGAGCAGCTTGGCATGGGATGCACATATTAAATATTTGAAATCTAAAATTGCCTCAGCATCTGGAATTCTGTTTAAGTTAAAAAGGAAATTAAGCACAAAGACGAAAATGTTGATATATCAAGCTACTATACACAGCCGTTTAGAGTACCTTGCGATAATTTATGCATGGAAAAAGAGCAACGAATTGAAATCGCTGCAAACAATGCAAAATGAAGCTCTTAAATGTATATTTAATCTTAATCTTAGACACAATACTGTATCTTTGTATAAACAATATTGCAAAACTATTTTGCCAATTAATGGTTTATATCAAAAACAACTTTTGTATTATGTTTACAAATCAGTTAATAACATAGGTTACAGAACTGTTAAATTAGAAAATCATCAAACTCGATTTAATACAAGAAATGCAGCAAATCTCAGAACTACAAGGTGCAGATTGGAGACTACCAAGCAGAGAATAGAATATGCAGGAAGTTTACTTTTTAACGGTATTCCCAATAACATAACAAGTTGTAGTCGGTTATCAATTTTTAAAAAACGTATAAATGACTTTCTATTAGAAAATATTGAAATGCTTCTTGAATAAAACTTTATATTTTTTAAATTACATAAATTACATATATTATACTTATTAAAATGCTTATATACTTTTTTTAAAATAATATTCCAATTGAATAATTAATTTTTGCCAACTAGTCTCAAAAGCCATTACTGGCGCGAGACAAATAAATTTTGTATTGTACTTTTAATAATTTAAATAATAAATAAACAATTAAAAAAAAAAAAAAAAAAAAAAAAAATACAAAATTATAAAAAAGTCGATTTCAAAAAACGGCCAATGTCATGTCCGCCCTTAATGGAAGTCCAAATTAAGTCAAAATTTAGTAATTAAAGAAAATAACATTGTTAAAGAATTTCAAAATTTTTTAAAAGAATTTAAGATTTTAAAAAGTTGTGCTACTGAAATGTTGTTCACAGAATTATATAGATAGAAGTGATTAGCAATTCAAGTGGTAAAGTGCTATCGTTGTAAAATATCACGATTTTCGAAGTTTAAACCAAAGAAAAGTGTCAAAAATCGTGTTATATGACAACGATAGCACGATAGCACTTGAAATGTGAATTACATTATTGTATTTTATTTATTTTTTTTTTTTTTAAAACCATTCCACTTCTAATAAATATTCTTTATTTTGACAATTTTTTGACGATTTTTTTTTTTTTTTTTTTGGAAAATTAAACGATTTTATGCTCAGCAAACCTGGCAACAGTGCTTGTAGTATTTATCTAATAGTAGTACAATAATACATTTTTGCTTGTTTATTTAAACATGCAAACCACCTCTTTATCATCTGGTTGCTATTCAGATATAAACTGAGGTATAGTATTTCCACTAACACACCATCAATTGAAGGTGCAATAATACTTAACTCTCTTTACCTCCGATGAAATTCTCTTAAAACTACGTTAAAAACAAATATGTTGTTAACTTCACTTGTTGGTTTCCCATCAAATGACTTAAAATTCAGTTTTAATTCAAACACGCTCTCGCAACGAACGTATTAATAAAAAAAAATCCGTAAAAATTATTTTATAAAAAACGAGCGATTTTTATTTATACGTATAAATAAAAAAAAAAAAAAAGTTAATTAAACAAAAATATTAATAATATTAACAAAAATAAAAAAAGTAATTAAAATACTTATAAATTTATTAAAAAAAATAAATTTTTAAAATAATTGTAAAAATATGAAAAAATTTTTAACAATGTATTTTGTAATTCTCCGAAAAATGTATTGTAAATATTTTGAAACTGAATTTTAAGTTTAAAACCTCATTTTGTTAATAACTTTTGCAAATAGTAAAATACTCGTGCAAAACAAAAATAAAATAAAAAAAGTAAACAAGTATTTGTAAATTGATTTTTCTTGTTTAAAAAATAAATAAGTGTATTTAACAAAAAATTTTATTTTTTTTTGCTTAATTTACCCGCTATTGTGTTACTTCAAATTGGAAGCAAACTAAATTTTTAAATTACTGCCATTTACTTTTTTTTTGTGAATTTCGCTTAAATTGCCTTATTATGAGAAATTCTTTAAAAATTACAAAATTTTTTTGTGTGAAGTATGAGCAAAATCGTGATAAATAAAAAAGAAAAGAAAAAAAGAAACAAAAAAAAAACGAAAAGATTGTGAAAATTTTATATAAAAACAAACAGAAATTGTTAAAGTTTAAAATTTAAAAATTGAAAACTAAATCTTATTGAATATGTATATATTTTTATGATTTATAAATATACTAGCTTAAAATCCCGATACTTCGTTACCGGTAGTTTTAAATACCGGAATATATTTAAAAGAAAACTAAATTCTTTTTCAAAAGAACTTTTTCTTTTAATATCTTTTTTTAATGCTTGTGGTCAGAGTTGCCATATGCTGAATGTTGACCAGTTGAAAAAATTGTGCTAAAAAGTGCGGGTGCATGAAATAACCCCCACCGTCGAAATGAAATAAGCCCCACTGAATTTGTGCCCACCGAAAATGAAATAAGCCCCACCGAATTTGTGCCCACCAAAATGAATTAATCCCCACCAAAATGAATTATTCCCCACCAATGAAAATGAATTAACCCCCACCAAATTTGGTGGGCATTAGTTAGTTAGTTAATTGTTCTTTATTTCAAATTCAATTTTCTGTAGTACAATGTTTTATAAGTTTAATAAAACAGAACATACGACTATGACTTAACGTCGTCAGTCGGTGGGCATTAAAATGAAATAATACCCACGTATTAAAATGAAACTTTGCCCACCGAAAATGAGATAAGCCCCACTTTACATTATCTATATTTTTATTTTATAAAATAAAACTTTTACAAAAACTTCATGTGGCAAATAATGAAATATGGCTTCGCAAGCTTAAGTTTTTCTGTGTGGCGGCCTGTGGCCGTTCTTAGGGGTTTTTTCCTCCAGTAGGACGCGGCAGGTGGCTTCGCTCAATAAAGTTTTCCTGCCCGCGACACAAAACAATAAACTTTTTTTTTAATTTTTTTTTTCACGTTGAGATTAAGTAAATGGAATATTGATTTAAATTGGATAACACGATATTCTTTAAAAAGAAATATAGCCAACTTGTGAATTTGACTTCATTTCCATTTTTGTTTTATTTCAGTTGGTGTTATTGGACCCCACCGTGTCCTTCTAAAATATGGATACACCTTTTTTTTTTTTTTTTTTTTTTTAAAAAAGAGAGGCAACACTCAGGAAATACTTCCTATATATTTAGTGTGTTGCTTTCTTTGGAAAGGGATAGTATAGAGATGAAAGGTGGGGAAAGATGAAGGGCTTCAGACATGGCAACACTGTAATTGCGCGAGATGATAAGTAAAAGGGCAAATTATTAGTTTTTTACCAACTAAGGAACCTGATGATATGGGCACGAATGGATTTTTAATAAGAAGAAATGTGTTTTTTTAATTGAAATAACGTATTTTTTTCGTACTTTCTAATATCACCTTTACAAAATAAAACTAGTACTGTAAAAGTAGGAATTAATTCACCTTTACAAAATAAAACTAGTACTGTAAAAGTAGGAATTAATTCAAAAACCAAGAATTGGTATTAGAATTAAAATTAATTAAACCCCACCAAAATGAATTAATCCCCACCAACGAAAATGAATTAACCCCCACCAAATGTGGTGGGTAATAAAATGAAATAATACCCACGTATTAAAATGAAACTTTGCCCACCAAAAATGAGATAAGCCCCACTTTAAATTTTTTATAAATTTGGTGGGGCTTATTTCATTTCGGCGGTGGGGGTTATTTCAGTGGGGGTTATTGCATTCACCCAAAAAGTGCTAGATGGAGGAAAAAAAGTACTAGAAAAAGTGCTTAATTTTGTTTAGCATATATCACTATTAAAGTGGGCCGGTTTGTAAAGACAAAAATTTGTCGATATTGTGCCATCGATTGTTCGATAGCTTTTGGCATCAAAAAAAAAAAAAAGTTCCACTACGACATATCAAAAAAATAATTTTTGAGGCGGCCAAATTTCAAATTTTTTTCGACAAAAACTCGTCTAAAACCCCCAAAAACAAGCATCGTTTTAAGCGTACAATTTTACCTTGGATAGGATATATTTAAAAAAATTTAAATCGGCTATTTTTTTTTTTAACATACCTACTAAAAAACCTTAAAATTTTTTTTTTTTTTTTAAAGAGAAGCAACACTCAGGAAATTCTTCCTATTAATTAATGTGTTGCTTTCTTTGGAAAGGGGATAGTGGAGAGGTGAAAAGTGGTGAAAGATGAAGGTCTTCAAACATGGCAACACTGTAATTGCGCGAGTAGATAAGTCTTAGAACAGTTGTTGCTCGCCACCTGATGTAGAGTTGGCGAATTTATTGAAGCTTTTTGTTTCATAGCCCTGATTCATTAGTTTACTTCGGTGGGGTTAAGTCCTATGGAAACACCGAAGGTGTTTCCTTGGATAGGATATATTTAAAAAATTTGAAATCGGCGAATTTTATTTTAACATACCTACTAAAAAACCTTAAAAGTTTTTTTTTTTTTTTAAAGAGAAGCAACACTCAGGAAATTCTTCCTATTAATTAATGTGTTGCTTTCTTTGGAAAGGGGATAGTGGAGAGATGAAAAGTGGTGAAAGATGAAGGGCTTCAAACATGGCAACACTGTAATTGCGCGAGTAGATAAGACTTAGAACAGTTGTTGCTCGCCACCTGATATAGAGTTGGCGAATTTATTGAAGCTTTTTGTTTCATAGCCCTGATTCATTAGTTTACTTCGGTGGGGTTAAGTCCTATGGAAACACCGAAGGTGGGCGCAGCGATACATATAAGTGATAGAAAACTCATACGTATTATTTTTCTAAATTGATGTTGTCGTCACCAGAAATCGAACCCGGGACCATCTGTGTAACAGTCCAACGCGCTAACCATCACTCTACAACGGATGGATTTAAAAACAAAAAAAAAATATCCGTATTTACGGAATAATAGATAGCAAACTTTTTTACATTAGTTTTAATAGTTTAATTGTGAAAAATCCTTAAAGTGAAAAATTTAAAAGATTTAAAACAAGTTGAATTTTTTGGCCTGAAAATATATTTCCTTAAAATCGAATGAAAAGGAAGTTTTTGTCAACCATTTTTTTTTAAATTTTTAATTTATGTTTAATAACTTTTTAACATACCTACTAAAAAACCTTAAAAATTAACGCTTAAAAAAGATCGATTTTTCGACAAAAACTCGTCCAAAACCTCAAGAAAAACGTTTTTTTGCTAAAACTGCTGTCACCATCGCGTTTAGCGTACAATTTCACCTTGGAAAGGTAATATTTAAAAAAAAATTAAGTCAGCCGATTTTTTTATTACCTACTAAAAAACCATAAAAATAAAAGTTGAGAAAAAGTCAAAAAATTTAAATTTGGGTGCCTCGAAAATGATTTTTGTGATATGTCGTAGTGGAACTTTTTTTTCCTCATGCCAAAAGCTATCGAAAAATCGATGGCACAATATCGATTGCTAAATCGACCCACCCTAATCACTATAGATCACTTAATACTTCTGTTTTGTGAATGGATTTTCAAGATTCCGTTTCTTTATATTAAAAATATAAGACTTTTTTTTTGCAAATGGGGAACCAACAAATTTAACGTGGCCAATTTAAAAGAAGGCTATTTATGTTTGTCTTATGTTTACAGATTTGATCATAATTATAGCTTAAATATTAAGGGATATTTTAATTACCTTGTAAGGATCTTAAAAATACTTCTTTTTCAATATAAAACTTTAATCCTTTAGATTTGCTTATAGATTTGGTAACTTTTGAAAATAAATTTCAATTTATTGACTATAACCAAGGCAACTGGTAATATCCCAGCAAAAAATCGTGCTTACTCAGAACCGATTCCGGAAGGCATTATTTAATTACGAAGAGCTTCCAAAGCAAAGGCATGATTTTTGTTCGCGATGTCCCACTTGGTATGTATTCTTTAATCAGGTGAAAAGCGCTTCTTTCATGTGATCTTAGAGGCAATAAATTCATGCCTTCCTAGAAGCTCTTTTTTTGTATGTTGACAATATTAATGCTTCATGGTATGCATTCTTAATTACTTCATTGTAAGCATTATTCACTGCTTCAAAGAAGGCATTTTGGGAAGCACAACATAATGCCATCCCTAATTGCTTTATTGTATGCAAGGCGGTGAAGCGCTTATCAAATCCAGGTTATTTTTTGCTGGGATACTCTGCCGAGTATAAAAAAATATATATAACGATATATTCTTTAATATAAAAATATATGCTCATATAAAATATCATATGTATCAATATGTATTTATATATAATAATATTTTCAAAATATTTTACCAAAAAAACTCATGTATAAGCACATCCAATCATGTATAAAAAAATACTATTCTGAATTTTATATATGATAATACAAGGTTGATAAATTTAATCAAATTTTTATAAAATTAGATATAACCCAATACATAATTATATATAATACAAACATCAAAAACATCTTCTGACATTTTAGACATACTTATATATAATCCAAAACTGAAAAAATTCCTCCGTCAGTTTCTATGTAACTATATATAATTCAAAAAACGCAAAATATTTTACGAAAATGGTTTACAATTTTGCGAAATCGATTTCCATTACAAATAACAAACCCACCAGCAAAATTTTTTTAGAACAGATTACCTATGAACATGTTCTAGAATAGCTTCTTTTACCACCGGTTACATGAAACCGTTTCTAGAACAGGGAGTCCTGGGAGTCAAATTGTAAGGTTTCACTGTCCCACAAACAGTTCTATAACTGGTTCTTAAACCGCTTCTAAAGCAACTTGTTCTAATTTGGAGGTAAAGAACCTATTGCAAAAAAACAAACTCCATATAAAAATAATCGGTTGTAAAACAGAAATTATTAATATTGACAAACATTTTTTTTAACATTAAATTAACAATTTCGTTTAAAACGAAAATTTGATGTCCTAAAACAATATAAATACAATTTAAGTTATTTACGAATTTCAATCATACATTTTGTGTGTTTGAACCCGTTTTAGGTCAAATATATGTAACTTAATATCTTTTAATTTAAATATATTTGGATTATTATGTATCCAATTATATCTAATTGTATCAAATATAATATAATTAGATGTAATTATATCGGAACAATACTCGGATAGAATTGGATAGTTTTTTATTAAGTTGTATCTATATAAATATGATTAGATCCAAGGTGATACAATTTAATCCTTTTATATTTGCGGAAAATATCTCATCATATATAATTTTATATAAACTTTTTTACTCGGGCTGTCACGTATCCTGTAATTCGTATTAAAAAATGTATAAGATATTTCGGAATAATTAACATTGATTTGTTGTTTTGTAAACCACTAAGACCGTCTACAGACGGTCATCACAAAAATCCAATTACACGCAAAGTTAAAATTTTCTAGTGGTTTAAGGGTTAAGATACTTTTGTTTGGTATAAAATTTTATTTTTGAGCATTTTTTTTTTAGTTTTTTATATTATAAAATGTTTTTTTATTTAAGTTTGCAACGGGGATTTTAGAAATTCAAGCTATTTTTCCAAAAATTGAAAAATTTCGGCATAAACAATTTTTTTTTGTGTACGCAATTGATATAAATTTAATAACATAACTTACTTCTATACTAAAAAATAAGATTTAAAAAAAGAGCATATTTTTAAAATTTTAAAAATATATTTCTGGTTGCCCTGACTACAACACAATAGGAAAAAATATTTCTGGATAATTTTCAGTAATCATTAAATTTTTAAAGTTACAACATAAATTAGTAGAATTCTATTATGGAGATATATAACTGCAATGTGGTGAAATTCATTAGCACATTTAAACGTAATAAGGACACCAAGAAACATATTTTAAGTCCTTAAAAATCAGTAAATCTTCAAAATTCTTCAAATTCTGTTATGCAGACATAACTCCAGTGTGGTAAAATTCACAAAATACTCACGATTGTTGTAAACTAATATATATTTTTTTTTTATAAAATTAAAAAAACTTCATACATATACAAAAACTATTAAAATTAAAGGCTTCATTACTCGAGCGGATACGTTTCGTAAACGGACTGCAACTCCATAGAATGTGTAAAAGTAGTACCTACATACAACATGTTGTCTCTGTTTTACATACTAAGCAAATAATGGAAACATTTTGTTTTTACTTTTTATTTGTAGAAATTATCCCTTGTGTTATAACCAGTGTATTTTTTTTTTAATAATTTTTAATTTATTTTTAGCATTTTTTTTTGTTAACAAAAAATGTTTACATCTTTATTAAACAAAATGCAACTTCATTATCAATTTTATGATGTTTTAGAATAAATTAATACTCAGATATAAACCATTGAAATAAAATTATTTAACTTAATAGAGCAATAAACCTAATGAGAATTAATGAAATCTAATTAAAAAGAATTTAAAATATTTATTACTAATACACACAGTGAACGTTTTAAACAATTTCCAACTAAAATTCCGTTACTACAGCAAAAATCGATTGGTTCTACTGAATGTTGGTTGTAGCAATTAAATTACAATTCGGTTTACATATTATTTTTCTGTGTGTACATAAACTTTTATAAAAAAGAACTACATACATAAATATTACAAAAACAACAACAATATGTTTTGAGCGATAGTATAAGGAAATGTCAGGCAAGTTCCGAATTTGATTGATTGATTGATTGATTTAATTGATTCAATTAATTTTTAATTGACAGCATTTCAAATTTTCAACAAATCGACTTAATTGAAAAAAGTTTGGAAATATTTTTTTCTGTGTTAGACTAACGAACTAGTTGAAATGAACCAACTGAACAGCGAACTAAAAAAAATGTTGGGGTAGTCCAAATTGTTGCATATTTTTCTCTTAGTTAATGAGATATGTGGCATTTTCCAAAAAATATACCAAACCAAAAATATTGATACGAAATTTTCTAAAAGTGTACTCACAACAGCATACACTCTTTTAATAAATGTAATTGAAAGCGAAAACTTTCTCATACTACTACTCGTACAGGAAGGGGAGTTTCCACTACATTTAATGTATAGAATAACTAGGATTTATAACCTAGATTAATAGTAAAAGTAATTTTTCTTCTTAAAACATATTTATTTAAACATAAAAACTATGAATATTCAACAAGAACAAGTGAAAATAACATTTGATCTTTACTTACGTTGAACAAGAAGAAATACCAGTTAAACGATACAAAAAAAAAAACCATTCAAAAGCGTAATTTGTTAAAAAAAAAAAAAATATCTCAAAATAATGAACCAGAATTCCAACAAATTTTCTTTTCAATATACAGTTGAACCTCGATTATCCGGGCATCCATTAACAGGGTACATCTGTTAACTGGCATGCTGGATATTTGATTTCTACACTCAGACAACTTCAGCTGTAAATATTTGTAGTTGTTTTAGTTGTAATACAGTATATATATTTTTTAGTGAAAAAACAGTCATTTGTAGAATAAATTTTATTTTGGACTAAAATTATAGTTCATTTAAAATAAAACAAACCACATTGAATTACTGTATTATGATTTTACATTCATTTTATACATTATTTTTTTTTTATTTAAAAAAAATAACAAATAAATGTTTGTTTAGTTTTTACTACATATTCATTTTTTGAACAGTAAAAAACAAATGACAATGTTAGTTTAATTTACTGAAATGTAAGTCGTCCTTTCTTAAGGTAAAACGTATTTGTTTTTAACTACATTTGCAGTGATCTTTACCTACATAGTATTCTAAGTGAACTCTATTAACTGTATTTTACCTCTATTATCCGTGCTTTTATTTTTTTCCTCTATTAACCGTGCTTTACTTAGCTATATTTAGGAAATTTAGGGTGACCTTTAAAACTTGGATTTTGTAACTTTTTATGAATTTAACGCATTATTTATGTTAATAGCTACATATTTGCTGGATAGTTAGTTTGGGTGGTAATCTTCCATTTTTGGATATTGTTGCAATAATACACTGAGAAAAAATATGGCAACAACAAAACTTGGAAGTAAGAAAATACTACTGCTAACATTTAACGCGGCACAAATTGGGCTGCATATTTTGTCTTGCCATTCAACACAGTTGTTAATGACTTCAAAATCTGCGGTGGTGCGTTGAAAACATCCTGTATTTACAAATATTATGAGTTCATATGTTCAGAAAAAATACTCGCCAAAGGATTTTGTACAAAGTTGCCACATATCATTTGGTCGAATTCTGGAAATTTAAAGGACAACATTTTGATTTTCTTCAATAACCTAAAAATAAAGGTAATTTTGTAAATAACGGAATTATGAAAAAGTCGCAGAACAAAAGTTTCTGCTGAAGCCCTAAAGAACCATCTTCAACAATAAAAAAGTTCTTTTTTTTCGTAACGCGCAACTCGCATAATCGAGGTTCAACTGTACTCAAAAACTAGATAAGTATCTTATTAAACTGTTAAAGATTATATTAATTTAAAATTGAAATTTGACCTTTTAGAACTCGCTTATCCTCTTTATTTAATAATGACTTTTCTAAAGAAAATTGATCTCTTAAAAGCGGTTTACCCTAAATAAAAATGTTATAGTATCAAGAAACTCCCTATTTTTAACAAGAACAAAAAATCGAAAGGAAACAGGTAAACTAACAAACTACCTGTTGCTGTCCATTAAATGGAAAAGGCAATTAAATATTCTGCTTCTAGGGTTTCCTTTAAACAACAAGAATAAAAAAAAATCCAATTTGCTTTGGAAATTTTCTTATAAAATACTAAACGTCTTACATGTGTGTTATTTTACAACGTCATGTGTAAAAAAGGGACGTCATGGGAATGTGAGCATCAAAATTATAGGGATGGTTTCAAAATGGTTGATGCTAGAAAGAAGATAAGAAATGTGCAATAATTTATGTTAGTATCTTAGGTAAAATATTGCAATTCTTTTTGTTTAGTCTATGCTATTTACTTTGAACAATACAGAGATACAATTTTAGTGGACGAAAAATAATGAAAATTTTCCATAAATTAATAAAACTTTTCTTCTCAATGTGAGCGAAAAATTTCGTTAAATTAACGAAATCTTTAAACTTTTTATGGAACTAGATGTTTAATCAAACTTCCACTTTTTTATAAAATTATAAATTTTTATAAAAACTAGCTTTGGTTTAATGAAAAGTTTTATTGGACGAGTTCTAGTGCAACTTCATTGTTTTTAAACAAATATTCATAACTATCATGCAGATACCACGGCGGTCCCAAAATAAGCCGACCTGACGTATAGATGGCGGCAGTACTATGAAAAAAATTACTTTGATGAAAAGTGTATAAAACATATGTTTTAAATTTCAAGGCGCCACGTTGTATAGTTTTTTTTTAGCCAATAAAAATAAACGATCTCAGTGAATTTAAAAACATAGACCAAATTGGTCACCCTTTTGTAATACAATACTTTCATTTCAAAGGTCTCAGTCCAACTAATATTAAAGCCGAGCTATATTCTACTCTGGTGGAGTCTGCGACTATAAAATATTGGGTGGCAGAGTTTAAACGAGGCTGAGCTCGTACGGACAAACACCGTAGTGGTCGACCGATTGAAGTCTCCACGCCAGAAACGATTAAGAAAATCCACAATGGTATTGAATGATCGTCGGCTGAAGGTGCGTGAGCTGGCTGAAATGCTAGGCATTTAAAAAAGTGCTATGCATCGAATACTGGCCAAAAATTTGGAGATGACAAAGCTGTACGCAAGATGCGTGCCGCGTTTGAACAAAAACAACGTTGTGAAAATTCAATAGCGTGTTTGGCGATTTTTCACCGCAATAAAGCCGATTTTTTGCGTCGATTCGTAACCATGGATGAGACATGGGTACACCACTTCACAGTGGTGGAGCAGTCAAAGCAGTGGACTGGATTATGAGAATCGTGTCCAAGGAAGACGAAGACGTTTCAATCCGCAGGTCATGGGATCTATTTTTTGGGACGCGCGTGAGATAATTTTGATTAAGAAAGGAAAAACCATCAAAGGCGAGTATTATGCTAACTTATTGCAGAGTTTAAGTGATGAAATTAAGGAAAATAGGCCGAATTTGAAAGTGTTGTTTCATCAAGACAATGCACCACTTCACACATTGCAATGTCCAAAATCAATGAATTAAAAGTCGAATTGCTTCATCACGCACCTTATTCGCCAGATTTAGCTCCCTCGGATTATTTTCTATTTCCAAACTTGAAAAAAATGGCTCAGTGGTAAAAGATTTGCCAACAATGAAAAGGTTTAGTGTGCGGTTGATGGCTATTTTAAGTAGCAACACAGTTCTTACTATCAGCGGGGTATCGAAGCTATTGAACATCGCTGTGAAAAGTGTATCGAGCTAAAAGGAGAAAAAAAGAAATTTGTTCCCCAAATTCTTTGTGTGTTTTTTGTTTGGTCGGTGCAGAGATAATTTTAGTGGATGAAAAATAATGAAAATTGTCAGTGAACTAATGTAAACTTGTCTTCTCAAAGTTAGCGAAAAATTTCATTACATTAACGAAAATTGTCATAATTTTTATGAAACTAGATTTTTAATCAATGTTCTTCATTGAACGAATAAAACTTTTTATAAATAATATAATATTTTTCAAAAAATAATATGAAAACTTGCATTAGTTCAATGAACATTTTTAATGCAACTTTATTGTTTTTATAAAAATTTTTTTTTAATATTATGCGGATAACTTTCTTTAGTGGACGAAAAATAATGAATATTTTCTCTAAACTAATAAAACTTTTTTCTCAAAGTTAGTGAAAAATATCATTAAATTAACGAAAAGCTTCA
Organism: Delia radicum; assembly: GCA_021234595.1. Lineage (NCBI taxonomy): Eukaryota > Metazoa > Arthropoda > Insecta > Diptera > Anthomyiidae > Delia > Delia radicum. Next base: position 226,959,529 of record CM037852.1, on the reverse strand, counting down.
TACTTTTAATGAAAATTCTTCATTGAGCAAATGAAACTTTTTATAAATAAAATAATATTTTTCATAAAATTTTATGAAAACTTGCATTAGTTCAATGTAAAGGTTCAATTGGCAAGTTATAGTGCAACTTCGTTGCTTTTATAAAAAAATTTATTAATATCAGGCAAATAATTTTCTCAGTGTATTTTAGTTAGTTTTTGTTAAGATATTTAATCAATCACAATATTTAATGTATACAATGCAGCTTATCTTTTTATTTTTGGGTTATTAACCTTAATTGTTTGGGTTATTTTGCTTGTTATAACTATTTAATAGATAATTTCTTTGAAGCTTCTGATAATAAAATTTTATTAGTTCATATCATATTTGGGACTAGTTAGTTTAATGGGCTAATTAATGGTAGTACTATTTTTTGTCATTGCAATTGCCATTTGTCTAATCAATGCGAATTAAAGAAAGTTTCATTGGCATTGAAATGGTAATGGAATTTTTTTGCATTGGCAATTAAATTTTAATGCCAATGAAAAATGCCCAAGTATGGTTCATATAGAACTCATAAATTAAATTCAAGGGAAAATCACATAATTTTGATTGCATGTTAATAGATATTTTTATGTGGCTTCAACATTTAAATATAAGAAACAGAGTTTCTAGTAGAATTTCAGATAAAAATCGTTAAGCTGAATCCAACGACCCCAACGAACATACTTTTATAGGAATATGTTTACATATTTAAATTATTTTCATCCTTTTTAAATGACTTCAAACGCAAATAACTTAAATATGTGATAATACTATTAACAGAGAGGTTTTTCTTGGACGAGTTGTAGAAAAATGTTTCGCAAAACCAATAGTTTTCTTCACACAGCGAATAAAAAATTTCTTAAATTTTTTAAATAAAAGTATTAGGCGTATGAAATTTTTATTAAATAAATTACAAGTTTCATAAACTTTTATGAAAAACGGTATTAATTTAATGAAACATTTCAATTAACGAATTCCAGTTACACTTCGGTGATCTAATGCTCAAATTCAATGGTATCATGTAGATAATTCTCTCACAGCATTAAAGTATTTCGGTTGGGCGCCATTTTTAATTTTATTAAACTTTTTAAGTAATTTAATTTGTTTTTATTCAACTTTTCTACTAAAAACTAAAATTTATAAAACTTTTGATTTCGCTTTTTATATTAAATTACAAAGTACTTAACAATTCTAATTAAGTTAAGAAATAAAAAAAAAAAACAAAAAAAAATTTATGACTTTTTTCATTGAAATATTTTTTAATTATTCACCTTAATTCTGAATATAAACATATTTTTAAAAAATAGAAACTCATTTGGAAGACTTATAAAAAATTTAAACTATTTTAAATTTAATGAAAGCATTTAACGTTTAATACTCATAGCAGGTTATCTTTTAATTTTGTTAAATGTTAGATGTCAAAAGTTGGTCAATGTTACTAAATATGATGTTATTTTTTCTATGTTGACATACATTCTACTCTCTTTTTTAAAAAGTTTTTTTTTTGTTTTTGTTCACATAAACTGACACCTGATGTTTTAAACGCTTAACCAGACTCTTATCCACAAAAGGAAAATAAACTTCTTTTTGTTGTTATTTGTAAAAAAAAAGTATAAAGTTTTCTTTATTAAACCAAGTTAAAATGAAATTTAGCCATTGAAAATGAAACCAAGATAAATGCGAGATTTTGAAACCACATTGTTATTATTTTCAAAAAAAAACATAGTTTTTTATATTTCGTTAAAATTTAAAGTTTGACATAAATATTTAAATATGGGGAGAAAAAAACTATTATTTCTATATAATCATGGTGCTGCAAGTGGAGCGGAGGAACAAAAAACGCCTTTCAAAATCCACATTCCTTAACCATAATATCAAGTTTTGTTTTTATTTGGATTTTTTTCTATAGTCTTCTGAACAACAAATCATTTTTATACCAATAGAAACTTATATGTATCTTAACTACATCTCTATATAGTTTAGTCTTTTAGAACATGTGCATAAAGAGTGGGCCGAAACTTAAGAAATGTCGAATTTTTAAATCAGGTAACCCACCCGCAATGCGGTCTGTTTTGTATTTTTAGGAGATTCTTAAAATTTTCCGTTATAATTAATTTGGGAGTACTAAATTTCAATTCGCCTTATTTCAAAAACCCCATCAAGCGATTTTAAATATTAGATATCATACGATATAGACAACGAAATTAATCTAATTGATTAAAGTTAATCTACCTCATTTGCATATGCATTTTTTGCCAGTTAAAAGTTTAACTTGACCGCTAAAATATTAGCTTTGTTCATTTAAAATACCAGGGTGGTGACGAAAACGATCCGTCATAAGAGGAACAAGGAAAAAGTCGGCGTTAGCAAACACTTTGTCGACAGCGTCAACTTTTTTTTACGACAGCGTTTTAGCGTTAATTTTTATTTGATTTTGTATGTTTTTTAGTGTTGCCAACCGAAATGATATTAAAACACAGAGTTGCACACAATTAGTAGTGTTAATACAAAGTCGTTTATAAATAATAACCAGATGAAAATCAAGAAGATTAAAAAATGGTTTAATCGACTTTTTTAATGCGTGCTAAAGCAGTTAACACACTGTGCAAATTTGATATAAGTTACCTACAGTGAAACACGTTTGAGGCGAACTCAGTTAAAATGAACTGGCCTAAGACAAGCACTTATTTTAATAATTTCTGTAATTTTCCATTTGTAATATGAACTTTTTAAGATTTTTAAATTTTTATATTTGTTTTATTTTACCTTTTATAAAACAGAACATTTAAATGTTTTCTTAAAAAGTATCGTAAACCATTTATTAAGAAAACCTAATGAAAATATTAATCAAATTAAAAATTAATTTGTCTATTTCCTTGTAATTCATCTAATCGGGTTTTATTGTATTAGAAATTTTTTGAATTATTCATGATTTGATACGTATACGTCAAGCGTGAGCAGATAATTTTTTTTTTACTTTTTACAATATGTCTTGGCAACCCGAGTAAAACAATTTGTATATGGTCTTATGTTCTTTTATCTTAGAATATATTATAATATATGATCATATATGGTGTCATGCATGGGCATATATTATTATATGTTTCTTTTGTGGTAAAATATATAACGATATAATATTATATATTGACCTTTATAAAATTAGATATTCGACATAAGATAAGATATGATAGAACTATTGTCATATAGAATAATGCATTCTTATATATAACACAATATGTAATCATATATGTTGACATATAAAAGATATAATTTAAGATTTAATAATATATACTGTCTTATAAAAAATATTTTTGTGTGTGATATTAGATATAATTATATATGACATTAAATGATGTAAGTTAAAGAAAGATTCCACATATGACACAAAATTAGCAATTTAATTTGAGATATAGACATACTTATATATTTCTATATATAACTCCATACATGATTATATATGCGCAGATGTCTTAAATTATTTTTCTTTAAATTTCATTAAAAATAATATGTCATGGGATTTAAGTAAATCTATTTTAATTTTAAAATAATTCATTCGATACACCAAAAAATACTTATCTTTTTTTTTGGATCTAATTGGATCCATGTAGATCTAAATTAATCCCATGGGATATTTTGGGGTCTATCGGGATCTTAAATTAGCTATTATTGGATACCCCAATTTTGAGATAAATTTTGATCTATATCCTTTCAGTAATGTATTTGAGGGATCTAATCGGATATTACTGGATACCCCAATTTGAAATAAACTTGGATAAGAATAAATATTGATCTTTATCAAATGAAATCTAATATTGTATTTGAGATATAACTTTTTTTGATATTTCGAGATACATTTTTTTTTTAAATTTCGGCGCACTCTAATGTGCATGAATATAATATTAGTTGTTCTATAAACTTAAGAGGAGGATAAACTGTCATTTGCAGCATGATTTAACATTTATATTCCGTTTTTATAACAACATTCGTATGCAAACATTTCTAGATAGGTTTAAGTAAATAAATAGTACTCTCATTTGTCATAGATTTGGCAACTCTGAAAACATTTTTGACAGTTTGGTTAAACTGATGTCAAATTTTTGTTTATATATTTTCAATGCTATTCCGATGGCCCATTTTTCGATAACAAAGATAAAGAAAAAAAATTTAAACTTCCCCTAACTACAATTATATCCCTAACGATAAAGCATTTTCACCAAAGCAATCTTCAGGAGTCTTTGACTGTAATGTTGATAAGAAAATATAACAAATTAATTTCTCTAAGATGTTATTTTCGTTCGGTTAAAGATCATGAACATTTTTTATTTTGTTTTAATTTATTTTTTGCTAAAAATTAGTTCATAGATTTAAAAAACTCTTACACTAAGAAAAAAAATCTGCAATGGCTACTGAAAATTTTGCTGTTATTACGGAAAATTTAAATATTTTGAGCCCTGCGGAATTTTTTTGCTAAATTTAGCCACACATGTCTGCTGAACTGTAGTAAAATAAAATTAGTAGAAAAAATTAGTAGCCGCTACTAAATTTTAGTAAAATTTCAGTAAACTGCAATTTAAAATTAAACTACCAAAAACAGCAAAAATTTTGCTAAATTTTATACATCAAATAGAACTTCACACAATAAAAATTAAACAAGGAAAACAAAACGACTTTGTTTTTCAATCCTTTACATTTTTTTCTAAAATATAAACATTATATTAATTTTAACATTGTAATAAAAAATTGTATTTCTTTTAATCTATATATATAAAATAGAATGTGTGTTTGTTTATTTGTTTGTTTGTATGTATGTACCTTATAGGAGACCAGACCACTGGACCGATCTTCCTGAAATTTTCACAATATGTAACTGGAACTCCGGAATGGTCAATAGGATACTTTTTTTTTGGCCACGCCCACTTTTACGCCCACTATTTCATTATTTGAAATTGTATACACATGATGCTTTAGCCTTGGGATAGACAGCTAAAATTTTCACCATGTGTTCTTTGGAACATGACAAAATTTCCTGTACTTTTACTTTTTAAAATTTTGCCCAGGAACGTGGTAAAAGGGGGGATAAAAGTGGGAAAAAGTCTCCCCATTAGCGGCCTCACCGAACCCTTTACGATAGATAGCTGAAATTTTCACCATATGTTCATTCGGATATAACCCAACTTCCTGCAGTTTTACTTTTTGGAATTTTGCTCAGGAACGTGGTAAAAAAGCTGATAATAGGGGAAAAAGTCTCCCCCTCAGTGGCCTGACCATACCACTGGACCGATCTTCCTGAAATTTTCACAGTATGTAACTGGAACTCCGGAATGCTCAATAGGATACTTTTTTTTTGGCCACGCCCACTTTTACGCCCACTATTTCATTATTTGAAATTGTATACACATGGTGCTTTAGCCTTGGGATAGAAAGCTGAAATTTTCACCATGTATCACCATGTATTCTTTGGAACATGACAAAATTTCCTGCACTTTTATTTTTAAAAATTTTGCCCAGGAACGTGGTAAAAGGGGGGATAAAAGTGGGAAAAAGTCTCCCCATTAGCGGCCTCACCGAACCCTTTAGGATAGATAACTGAAATTTTCACCATATGTTCATTCGGATATAACTAAACTTTCTGCAATTTTACTTTTTGGAATTTTGCTCAGGAACGTGGTAATAGGGAAAAAGTCTCCCCCTCAGTGGCCTCACCAAACCCTTTGGGATAGAAAGCTGAAATTTTAACCATGTGTTCTTTCTGATATGTCCCAACTTTGGAAAATTTACTTTTTACAATTTTGATACGTAACGTGGTAAAAAGGGGGATAATAAGGGAAAAAGTCTCCCCTTTAGCGGCCCGACCAAACCCTTTGCGATAGAAGGCTGAAATTTTTACCATGTATTCTTTCGGATATCCTCATAGTCCTAGAATAAAGGCGATAGAAGGACAAAGAGGCGTTGGGCTTCCCATGAAATTACAAATTTTAAAATGATTTACTAATGTGAATTTATTTTTTTAATTATTTATTTGCGTAAAAAAATTTTCTTGATTTAAAGAATTAATTACAATTAAAATTTGAAGGCAAAGCAACGTTTGTCGGGTCAGATATTTATATATATATATTTTCTGTGATTAGCAAAATTTTTGTTATATTTAGCAACTGATTTTCTAACCGCTTTCAAGATTTTTAATAATTTTGGATTTTTCGGGGAGAAAACCACACGTTTTTGAATAACCTTTCCGTGGTAAGTCTAAATTTGGTTTCCCAATTTTTCTAACACATCTAGGTTTTGAGGAAATTGAGGTCAAAGTTAAGAAAAATTCTACTTAAAATTGCATCGCACATGCGCGGTTTAAAGAATTACGGAGTAAAATCTTATTTTAATGATAGACAGTAGCATAACTATTATTATATGTAAATATTAAATCGATCTGATAAATTATTTTTGTCTCTATATCAATTTGTTCTTCAAAATATATAAAAAGTAAAAAAAAAATTATGCACAAAATTGATCCGTAGTTTATAGAATTATGGGGTAGAATATGTCTTAAACGGTAGAAATCATCATTACTATTATTATGTGAAAGCGCCAAATGGGTCGGATAAACTTTGAATTCTCTACAACACTTTTTTCTCCAAAATTCAAATGGAAGGCACACCCGCAGTTTCAAGAATTATGGCGTCCAATATGTCTTGAATTGTACATGTTATCATAACAATCATTATGTGAAAGTGCTAAATATAACGGATTTTATTTTTGGTTTTACATCACTTTTAGCTAAACAGTACGCTAAAAAATCCAACTTTAAATTTATTGGCACATCCGCAGTTTAAAGAGTTATAGGTTGAAATCTGTTTATATGGTAGACACCATTTCTATTTTTCTCTGTAAGTGCTAAAAGGATCGGATTATCCCTTTCGTTTCTACATCACTTTCAGCTCCAAAAATCTATGAAAACCTACAAAATTTAACCTTAAATGGCTCTGGATACCAAAATAATAATACATAGTAGTACTGATATTTACCGATCACGCAGGACTGCAACTAATTATTTCTCACACTGCGGATGTGCCCTTCAAAAAATGTAAAATTTTAAGATCATCACACATGGACATGATGAGATTTCTATTGTCATAGTTTCCTTATTTCTGAAGGCACACTAATCAATTTGATCTCATTTTGTTAGTATATTTGTAACCCAGCAAAAAAAAAACACCAAAAGAATAGATAAAGAATAGATAAAGAATCAATACATTGCAATGATTTGTAGTTCGATGTTATGAAAATTTGAATCGGAACCAATGAATTTTATATGGCCTTGTCATAGGGTGGAAACTCACTTTTATGATTCTTATTCACTGCATCTTAAGCAATGCATATGGTTTAATGAAAGTTAAATTCTGTTGATGTTCACAAGAAAACTATCCTAGGAGAGAATCCTGATAGAGCTGGAATTTACATTCTTTTTTTAACTTTTCCGAAAGCATTTTTTCACCTAATTTGTGGTAACGTTGTCTTCAAAACAGAGGCAATATGGATATCAAAACTACTCTTTTCTCGAGTATTTCAACATCGGGTTCAACAAATTTTAGTTTCTCGTATTTCAGATATGCTCCTTTGCAAAAAAAAAATATATATATAGTATATTTCCCCCTTTCTTTTTAATCATTAAATTTGTAATTGGGCCGAGTTAGAGAGACTAGATTTGGAAAGGTTAAATTTAGTTCAAAATTGCATATTTGGAAGTTATGAAGAAGAACTTCTTTTAGAAGCGGGAAATCAGAAATGAATTTAGAATCAATGAAAAATGAATTCGTTAAGAATCCCTTCCATATTTTTTAGCTGGGCATTAATACTAAAAAAAAAATGCAATTACGTCAAAAATTAAAAATCTCTGAAATTTCTATTTATTAAAAAAAAAAAAAAAAACAGAATTACAGATTTTGGAGAGCTACCATTTATGTCTTCTCATAATTTTCTGTCTCCCGTAGAGCAAATTTTCTTTAAATTTTCAAGAATACGATTCAAAAATAACTTTAATTTTTTTTTTTTTTAAAGAGAGGCAACACTCAACTATAAATGAACTTTTTTGTAATTTTATTTTGGAAAATCTATTTTTAGACCACCTATTTTATGGTTTTACCAACATTTTACAAGTTTGTTCACCCAGAAGTATTCCAGCACTTTTTTTTTTTTTTTTTTTAAAAAAGAGAGGCAGCACTCAGGAAATACTTCCTATATTTAGTGTGTTGCTTTCTTTGGAAAGGGATAGTATAGAGATGAAAGGTGGGGAAAGATGAAGGGCTTCAGACATGGCAAAACAGTAATTGCACGAGATGATAAGTCTTAGAACAGTTGTTGCTCGCCACCTGATGGAGAGTTGGCGAACTTATTGAAGCTTTTTGGTTCATAGCCCTGATTCATTATTTTACTTCGGTGGGGTTAATTGCTAATGGGAACACCGAAGGTGGACATTGCGATACGTATGAGGGATAGAAAAAACTCATACATATTATTTTGATGTTGCCGGCACCGGGGATCGAACCCGGGACCTTCTGTGTAAAAGTCCAACGCGCTAACCATTACACCACAACGCCCACGATTATAACAATTAAACAATTTTTAATGCACTCTTTCTTCTTGTGTTTTTTTTTATTTTTTTGTTTACAATCTTTTGTGTATTTTGACATCTCATATAATGATATTGTCGTTTAGATATTTATCATAACAAGTCTTTTGATATCAGTAACAGTAATGTGTGGCCCACACGTATTATAATTCTCTGTGCGATTGAATTTGAAGTTTTTTGACAGAAAAATATCAAAGTTAATATCTAGTGTGGACACCGTTGTTAGTCACTAAAATATAAATGTTTATAACAGTGTTGCCATATAAACTTTTTGAAAAGTGGCTCTTAAAATTCGCTATAGTTTAAACTTTTGTAATTGAAACATTAAAATTTTTTTAAAAAAATGTAACACATTTTGGTGCAGCAGCGTGTTTAAGTTTGATAAAGTGTGATAAAGCTACAAAAAGGCATAGATCTATTTTTCCACAAAATCTATTTGGTCAAAAACTGTATATCCAATAAAAAATCTGTAGCAAAAGTGTTAAAACCTTAGAAAGTAATATTATATTTCTGCTTTTAAACTATTAGATTTTACTTTTGCCCTTACCCAATAATATTTTTTTGGTACAAGTGTACTAATGAGTAATTAACTCATATTTGAATTATAATCTTATGACATTGTAATGAAGTTCTTTGGGAATACACTTTGTTTTTTTTTTGTTTAGCTAATTTTACAAATGATAATTAACAGTTTTTTGTTAAAATTTTTTTTTTTATAGAAAAAACACAATATGTGTTGATGGATGACACATGATGATGGGTAAGAAAATAGTAGGTCGTTTTCGAATATATTTCTTGTAGGTAGCAATTGACAGCTATCAAGTGTAGGTTTTACGCATCAATTCAAAAGAAAATTATAACTGTGGAAGATGTTTCATTGAACAAATTTTAAAAATTATAAAAACCTTTAATTACAATAAGTTTTAAGGTGTGAGAAAATCGTTGATCGATCGAATTATACACACGAAGAAATAATTTACTAATTTTTAACTGAAATGGATTTTGTCAGTTAATTTTTCAACATTTGAAAATAAACTAAAAAATACAATTGTTTTAAACGAAAAGTAAGTAGTCCTGTTTTTAACTGATTTTCAGTTAATTTAATGTGTATATTCAGTAGTCTTTACGGAAAAAATATTGTGAGTGTACTATAGGAAATATGACTTTTCAAAGTTCACTACATTTAAATTTATTTTTGATTTTTTAAAAACTGAAAAACGACAATATAAAGTTTGCAAAAACTGAAAATGGCACGGCAGTGACTAAAAGACTTCGTAAAGAAAACGTGTACAAAACATAAGGGAATTTAAATGACCCCCGGTCAAATTTTGGCCGATCTATAATGGAATGGACGATATTGATTAGAAATACTTATATTTTGAATGATGTGACTGTGTTTTGGTTAATTATATGTATTTTCTGTTCACTATATAGTTTAATTTACACTGTGTGTAATTTTTTAAGTCATGGCAAAATAACCATATACGGACACCACTACGTGATAAAAGACTAAAAAAAAGACCCGTGTCTTCCAATTTTTAACAAAGTCATATCCTCTTTTGTTTATGGGCCGCCAAAGTTTTGGGGCCTCGGTATCATTTTCGCAAAAAGTGATAATTTTCTCAGGCTCATATCTTGCAAACCGCTCAGAATTTCGATTTACTCTCTATGGCAAAGTTGTCATAAAGAACAAAAATTGCGAACATATAAAATCAAAAAAAAACTTCACCGTCCAGATCAAAATCGCAAAAAACTTAAAAAAATTCGATTTTTTTACCTTTTTTCCCGTGTTCAGGTCCATAGGTAGCAAACCGTTCAAAATTCAAGGAAACAATCAACTACAAAAATTTACCTAAGATCTCAATAAACAAATTTCTAGAACATATAAACTTCCTAGAGATGATTCTTAACACTGTTTAGGTAGCGCGCAAAAGTGAAAAATTTTTTAATTTCATATTTTTTTCCTTTTTTCCTTTTTTCTCCTGTTCAGGTGCATAGGTAGCAAACCCAATTCCCACAAAGTTTATATGTTCTAGAAATTTGTTTATTGAGATCTTAGGTAAATTTTTGTAGTTGATTGTTTCCTTGAATTTTGAACGGTTTGCTACCTATGGACCTGAACACTGGGAAAAAGGTAAAAAATCGAATTTGTTTAAGTTTTTTGCGATTTTGATCTGGAAGCTGAAGTTTTTTTGATTTTATATGTTCGCAAATTTTGTTCTTTATGAAATTCTGAACGGTTTGCAAGATATGAGCCTGAGAAAATGATCACTTTTTTGCGAAAATGATACCGATGCCCCAAATCTTTGGCGGCCCATAAACAAAAAAGGAGATGACTTTCGGAAAAATTGGAAGACACGGGTCTTTTTTTTTTTTAGTCTTTTATCACGTAGTGGTGTCCGTATATGGTTATTTTTTTCGTGTTGCACTGTGTTATTCTCTGTGTGCATTTTCAAAAAATTTACTACAATTCCTTAAAAGTTTGTGATGTCTGTATCCCGTTATTGGTGCTATGACATCAACTTGGTATACCCCAAACCATATAAAATTACAGCATTTTTCAAATACTGCTTTAAAAACTCAATTCCATTAAACAGTGCAAAAATCCTATTGAAAAAAGGCAAAAGTTAAAAAATCGAAAAATGTTGGTTTCACTTGTAAACCACAATACAACTTTTCACCAAACTGCGATATGGAAATTAGTATTGATTTAGATCTGAAATAAAATTAATAAAAAAAACCTCTTGTAAGTTTCAAGTATTATTTTTTTTTTAATTTTTCGACTTTTAAATATCCATTAATTCCTTAGGTGAAGACTTTTCAACGTGAAAATTGGCACATCATAGCTTTTAAGTATAGTCAACCTAACCCTGTCCATCGTTTCTCTCAATTCATAAAACCTTTAGAAATATGTCAGTTTCAACAGGTATCGAAAATTTTTCAAGTACGCCATATATATTTTTATTAACTGTTAATTTACCAATTATAAACCAATTTTTCATGCAATTTTTCATATTATACCATAAAATAAAATGAAAAATATATATTTTACTAAATTTTCCCTGGAAAAACTTTTGTAAAATAACAACACGTTTTTGTGCAAACACAGACATGCGTACTAAATTCATTAAAACAATTTAACTGTCGCGAGAAAGTTTTGTTTCTTGGCTTTTATCACATTCATCTTCATGATCATCATCATCATCATCATCTTCCGACAATCGCAACCAACTTTTTTAAGCGGTTTAAGAAAAACGAAATTATGCAACATTTTTTTATACAATTTTAATGGTCACACATTAAACCACCATTTACTTTTTTGCACACAAATAAAATGAAAAAAATACAAATAATTGTACAGAAATCTTTAAAAATCACAATCAATCCTTTAAAGTTATTAAAGTGTTACTTACTTGCAAGTGACATATTGTATGCAACATGAATTGCATGAAACATTTAAACAAAAAGCATGACATTTAATTGTATTTATTACAAAGCTTAAATTATAAAAAAAATGATTACATGTGTGTTTTTATTGAACATAAATATTTAAAAATGATTTCATTTAAATCAATAGACTCATTCCATATAAAACCGTCAAAAATATCCAATTTTCGAACTCTACCCCTTTAAATTTTAACCAAAGTAAGTGTCATATAGATATGTCATTGTACAAGTTTTGGTTTGTCAGCTCTAACCGTTGTGGAAATATCGGGTTTTAAAATATGACAAAAAATCGAAAAATTTAACAAAAGTAGTCGTACTTAATCGTTTATATCTTTTTAACGGTTAAAGCTCCGTGATTCACTGATACCTCATTTTAAAGCTTTCGTGCGGAAAAATATTTTTTGAAGGTAAAATGCATTTTCTCAAAATCCGAGGTTTAAATAGCTGTATTTCAAAAAACTGTTTTTTTTTTTTAATTTTCAAAAAAGTATATATTAATTATAATTTATTAAACTATGCCGTTGCCAAATTAATATGTGGAGCTCTTGCGGGATTTAAAGTTATGGATAAAAACCTAAAAATTGATACTAAATATAGTTGAAAAAAAGATTTACGTTAAAAAAATAATATATTGAAAAAAAAATAATAATAAAAATAACAGTTTAACAAAAGTAGTTAAACATAATTCCCATTTTTTTAAAAGTTTAAGCTACAAGAGTCATTGATACCCCATTTCTAAGGTACTTAAATTGTGGTTTAACTGGTTCACAAAAATATTTCACTACTTGACGGTAAACTGCATTTTTTTCTTAAATCTGTGGTTCAAAGAGCTGTATTTCATAAAACTTGTTTTTTTAAATTTAAAAAAAAAATATATGTTAATTATCAATTATTCTTCTATACCGTCACCAAATCAATTTGTGGAACTCCTGCATGTTTCTGAGTTATCGGCTTTTTAGTTAAATTTTTTCACATTTTTATTTATAAGTCAGGTTGCGTAAGAGCTCCACAAAGGGATTTGGACACGTCATATATTTTTTTCAAAATTTAAAAAAAAACAATTTTTTGAAATATAGCTTTCTGAACCGCGGTTTTTGAAAACAATGCATTTTGCCGCGGAGAAGTGAATAATATTTGTGCTCTAGTAAAACCACAATTTAAGTAACTTTAAAATTAGGTTTCAATGACGTAAGTCATTAGCGTAAGTCATTAAAAAGATATGGAATATTATTTCGAATATTACTTTTAAAATTTTCGAATATTATTCATATTTGGAAACGCGATATTTCAACATCTGCTAGTATTAACTGCACTACATTTTGATCCATAATGCGAAGCACCCATAGGGCTATTTTAAGTATGTTTTAAGTACAAAAATGATGAGGAAGTTTTTTTTTTGTTATTTTTGTAAAATTTACTGTTCACATAATGAATTTTACATGAAAATATGAATTTTTAGTTGCTAACGTTGGAATTACCCAGTGATTACAGCGTGGAGTTGAAATTTATTGGGATTTGTCCTCCATTCCTTTCATTTCCTTTCATTAGGGTACCCACACTTATAGGTTAATACGCGTACCGGTTTTCGGGCACTGGGGGCCCCACGGAACCCGGCTCCCTTAACCGAAAATAGAAAAAAATTAATTTTCTAATTCATTTTATGTTAACGAACAATTAAACTTTATGTTGTATTTTTCTTCCTACGACACAATTAAACTAGGGAAAACGTGTACATTTTTGACTAGAATTTTTAAAAAAAAGAGAGATGGAGGAAATTAAACTTCATTAGAGTTGACAGTTATGACATATTCATGTAATAACGCGAAGAAAAAAACGAAAGTTCCACTTTAGCAAACACTCCCTTACAATATTCATATTATTTTACTACAAAACTAGCACGCTTAACTTCCAAAATGCCTGACAATAATAAAAACAATTGAAGAAAATTACAAAAAAAGTCCAGTAAATTAATAACTTCCATATGATAATGAAAATTACTGAGAAAACAAGTTCAAGTTCAAATTTTTATCTAACAATTAACAACAATTTGCCAATTGGGAACTTGGCGGCGCACCACAAAAAAAATGCATTGCATTGAATTTTTTTTTTTTTTCAATATGTAAATAATTTTGTATTTATGGTTGTTGTAGCTTATTATAAAAATAAATATCACATGTAAAATAGGGATATAACTTATTTTTCGCATAATACACAGTTTGGCCTATTTCTACTGTTTAATATTTAGATACTGGTAATGAGACCCCATTAGAGAGATTTTGTTGGGTAGGTCTATATTTCCAATTACGCAAAGTTGAAAAACTTAAACGAATCCTATGAGACAAGCTCACCTTTTTATGTTCTTTTTACTTTTTTGTTGGCAAACATCATCCCAACTATGGTCTTCTTTTTAAAACACTTTTTCGGTTTCCGGGAAAGCGGTAAATTTATTTTTTTTAATTTCCCTTGATCCCGTTCCATAGAAATAATAAAAAGATTTTTAATGTTTTCGAGGGTTGTTTTTCTAAACAACCTACCAAAATTACTGCATTTTGGTAGCAGTTATTTTATGAAGTTGTTTCGGGTTTTTAAAAAAGGTGTGATGTTTTTTTTTGATCGGGCATATTTAAAACAAGACTAAAATATGATATTTTTTATTAAAACTTAAAAAAAAAGTACAAATTTAAAATTTCATCACTGTTGGTGAGTGAACACTTTTTGATGCCAGCGAAAGAGTAAAACCGTATTTCTTCATGTTTTTTAAGGCCTATTCGACTATACTATGCCAAATTTGATATTTACAAAAAATATTAAAAAGTTATACCCCTAATATACAAGTTTTTTGTATAACATTTTTTAGTAATACAGGTTTTTTAAAATAATATTTTTATTTTTTTTTGTATCTTATCATCATTAAGTCACTTACACCGCCAATGGCGTTTTAAAATGTTTTTTGTTTTTTTTTTTTTTTGTCTGTTACCAGTTGCACTATATTTAATTTGTTGACTTCTTTTTATGAAGACAATTTCGTTATTTTTTATTATTTATTTTTTTATTATTTAAGTGAAAGTGATAGTGAACTTTAGTGACCCTCACGTAATTTTAGCTGTTTTACTCTTCGCCGTTTTGTTTATGGATATGTTTGGATTTTGTATGATCTTTTATATTTTTTTCCCCACTTTTTAAATTGTATTTTGTAAAGATTACTCTTGTCTGCCAATCTGTCTGTTAATAAGATTGTTTTTGTTTAACAAAAATCTTTTAATTGACTTGTTTAATTATGAAAACTTTTATTTTTTACTGTGTGTTGGATTTTTTCAGATCCAGTTTTGATTTATTATGGGATGGGTTGGGAAAAATAAAATAAATCTGTTATATTTCTTTATTTACTAACCGCTTTAAATTTTGACAATAACATTTTTCTAGTGAATATAATTTTTTTATCGATTAATTTTTATAGCTAGAATAATGGCCTTAAATCCAACTTTTCAAAAATTAGTTATTTTTGGTATTAAGGGCTGCTAACTTATCTCGAATTAACCAAAGTTTAGTGCATAACATTAGTTATGAATCTCAAAACATATGGAAATATCTATGATTAAAGTTAAACTGTGGTTATTTTTAGAAAAGTTACTTCCCTGAGTGTATGAATACTCAGGGAACTTCTGCTTTAAAAAATATGTACATTAGGGCGGGTCGATTTAAAAATCGCCCAACGTTCAAGGAAAATCGTATTCTAGGGATCAAAATAAGAAACTTTGCCGAAGGAACCATACCTCTAAAACGAATTCTGATGTCCCGACTTTTGACCCGTAGGGTCAAATTTTGAAACAGCCCACTTTGATATTTCAGAAAGTAGGAGGAATCTCTCCAAGATTATGGGAGATACTTATTCTCCGGGAGACGCGCTAGCAGTTTAGTGCATAAATCATCATTCTAGGGGTTAAAATTTAAGTTAAAAGAGGGCCTTTTTAGCCGTGTTTTTTTAGCAAAATGTACAAATCTCGGGATAGAGATATTTCAGAAAGTAGGAGGAGTCTTTCCAAGGAGTCTTTCGATTGGGTTGGATTCGATTGGGCACTCTAAATGGGTCAAAGTGGGCTTTTTCAAAATTTCAGCCTACTGGCAAAAGTCGGGACATCAGAATTCGTTTTAGAGGTATGGTTCCTTCGGCAAAGTTTCTTATTTTGATCCCTAGAATACGATTTTCCATGAACGTTGAGCGATTTTTTTGCCTCCATACAAATCGACCCGGCCTAATGTACATAGTTGTTTGGGTTGTAATATAGTTTTTTTTTTTTTTAATTTTAATGTAAATGTCAGTCATTTGTAGAACAAATTAAATTGTTCATTAAAAAAAACAAACCACATCAAATGACTGTTTTATGATTTTACATTCATTTTTTACAGTTGTTTTTTGTTATTTAAAAAAATTAAAAAAAATAAATGTTTGTTTATTTTTTACTACCATGTGGTTCATCTTTACTACAATTGTTAGTCATTTTTTGAACATTAAAAAACAAATGACAATGTTAGTTGAATTTACTGAAATGTAAGTCGTCCTTTCTTTAAGTGAAATTTCATTTGTTTTTAACTACATTTGCAGTGGTCTTTACCTACATAGTATTCAAAGTTGACAAGTTTGTCATTTAGTTTGATGGTGAAATTCAAACTTTATAACGTTTTCAAAAAATTACTTAAGGCTACGTTTTCACTGAAAGTGTTTTTTGCGTGTTTTGAAACGAAATATGTTTTGTATTTTTTAATTTAGTTAAATTATTTTTGCTGAAATTTAAATCAATTTTTTTGTGATTGTTTTAAATACTTATATATAAAAATGTCAGGACTTCCACATCGTTAACATAAGGCAATTAAATAATAATTCCCTAATAACCATAATAATTCCCTATTACTTACATGCATGTATGAATATGTATGTATGACGCAATTTAACATTTTTCAAATGAAGATAATTCTAAAATACAAAAGAGAAATATTCAAAATATCACTAAATATCATAAAATCCCTTTATCTTTTACAAACTACTACCTGAGACAGGCATTCATTGTTCATTGTACAGTCGAACCAAAGCGTATTTTATATTTTATTTTTGCCTGCATCCTCAATTTATCAAAATATTATTGTGTACAGTAGCACAAAAGCGTATTTTATTATTGTCTGCATCTTCAATTTTAAAATTTATTAAAATATCATTCATTTAGTAAATTTTTTTAATTAGTTTATTTAATTTATTTATTGTGTAATTATATTTGTTTAATATTCACAGCAATACTGTCATCAAAAAAATGCTGAAAGTTAGTTAAATATTTTAAACAGACGTTTAACAACATTTTCAACTAACTTTTTTTTGAGTGTATCATTCATTTCATGAGAAATCGCAACAAATTTGGCACAAGTGTGTTCCGATGTTCTCAATATTTAAAACAGGAAGACACTATGAAGCCATATACACATTTTTCCATTTTTATACGTTAGACCAACACTCAGGGGATTCCCCCTACTAATGCAGTGAATTGTGTTGATATTAGGAAAATAGGTTCTTGTCCCAGAAAAATCGTAGTTCTATTTTTTTTTTATAAAACGTTATGCATTTTGCAAATATGTTTTTAAAAACGTAAATGAAAAATAAAAACGTGAATGAAATAGCAAGTTTTCAAATTTTAAAGATCTAAAAACGGAAATGTTCACAATATGAGGAAAATCAGATGACATGAGGTAAAAAAACGCAAATTTTTCAATGTTCTTTCATTGAATGAACAAAATGTATGCTTGTATGTATTTATAATTTACAAAATTTACACTTATGAACTTTTTTTTTAATAATATTAAACTAACCATTGTTTGAAAGAAATAAATAATATTATAAGCTATTTTAAGTTATTTCGTTAGTGTTATTTAAGTGTTAAACATAGTTCCTTGAAACGGTATTGAATTATTATCGGTAGTTTACGGTTGGGGTTTGCCAACTATAATTTCAAATGGAAATAATGAGTTTCAAATAATCTTTTCTGAATTTTAAATTTTGAATTTAAGTTGATATCTTCTGAATTCTAATCGATATTTTCTGAACTACAAACTGATGTTTTTTTGTGAATTTTGATTATTATTTTTTTAATTTTCTAAATTTCAATTGATATTTTCAAAATTTTAAATAACATTTTTCAGATTTCAAGTGATATTTTCGGAATTAAAAATTTGAATTTATGTTTTTTCAATTTCAAATGGAAGTTCGGAAGTTGAGTTGATGTTTTCTGAACGTCAAGTGAAAATTCTGAATCTCGATGGATACTTTAAAAATTTTCATTAGACCAAACTTGATGAAGCCTTTCATAGATATGATGAAACTTTTTCTTTAATGTTGCTGTTTTAGGGAAATGGCTACACTCATAGAAATAAACCTGTAAAATTAGCAAAAAAAAAGGTACTGAAAATTCGTTAAAAATGACCTTGCAGAAAAAACTGCTAAAATTAACATATTTTTTTTTAAATAACAAAAATAAATCTGTTGAATTTACAAATATTTAGTTATATTTGAGCTAAATTTTAGTTAATTGAAAGTAACAAAATAATCTGCTAAAATCAGCAAAAACATTTACTAAATATTAGTAGACCAAAAAATCATAAAAAAATGTGAAGTTTTTAAAGTTTTTTTAATGCGCATAAAAGTCTGCTCTTATGAAATCAACAATCCACAATTGGTTAGCAAAAATGTCTGTTGATTTAAGCAAAAGAAACTGTTTTTTGCATTTTACTAAATTTGATGTAAATATAGCAAACATTTTGTTAATATTACAGTTTTTGTTTGCTTTTTTGAGTCCACAAATATTTAGCAAAAGTTTTTGCTAAAATTTTACATGCTATTTTCGATTAAATAAAATTCAAATTGAATATAACTAAAATTTTGTAAAGTTTACAGATTTATATTTGCAGTTCTTATTTTATTAATATTTAGCAAAAAAAAATTGCTTAATTTAGAAGTATTTTCTGCAGCGTCATTTTTAACCAATTTTTAGTTACCTTTTCTGCTATTTTTACAGGTTTTCTTTCTATGGGTGTAGACATCATTCTAGTAACATTAATTTGATTTCAATTGTTAATGATGATTTTTTTTAAATAAAAGTGCAACCTTTTTCATATTATTAACATTAATCAAAATACAAAATAATATTTATAATTCAAAAATTTCTCGCATTAAATATAAACTGACTCACGATTGTTTAAAAAAAAATAGAAAAATCAACAGTAAAATCATACTGACATTGTTATTCATGCTTGACTGATATAAAATACGTTTTAAATTTTATTTGTTTAATATTAGAATATTTAATTTAAATTTATTTTTGTATTTCATGCACCACTAACTACTAAATTCAGGTGTGTCAACAGCAACAACAGGTTCTCTTTTTTATTTTTTGCAAGCAAATGTTTTTAATTCTCTTTAGTTTTAAATAAATAATAACAATTTAAAGTTCGTTATTTATAATATAAATTTTCCAATTAAATTAAAGAAATATATCGGCCATTTCACGTTAGTTCGGCCAAAATCTAACCTTGGGTTTTCCGATTTAAATTATATTTTTCACTTACGAACTCTATGGAGCCACTTAAAGATTTCCGGTTTTATTTTCTTGAAATTCGAATTAAACCCTAGTCTGCAAAAGACAAACGAACCATCGCAGGTAAGGCACTTTAACGTGTGGTATTAGTGCTGGCAACAAGAGCTTTCCCAATACCAAAATGATAACATCATTAGGCAAAAGGTCCGACTGCGTTGTGATGTAATGGTTAGCGCGTTGGACTTTTACACAGAAGGTCCCGGGTTCGATCCCCGGGGCCGGCAACATCAA
The DNA here is from genome assembly GCA_021234595.1 of Delia radicum. Lineage (NCBI taxonomy): Eukaryota > Metazoa > Arthropoda > Insecta > Diptera > Anthomyiidae > Delia > Delia radicum. The sequence goes on along the minus strand of CM037852.1, from coordinate 226,939,570 downwards.
AATAATATGTATGAGTTTTTTCTATCCCTCATACGTATCGCAATGTCCACCTTCGGTGTTCCCATAGCAATTAACGCCACCGAAGTAAAATAATGAATCAGGGCTATGAACCAAAAAGCTTCAATAAGTTCGCCAACTCTCCATCAGGTGGCGAGCAACAACTGTTCTAAGACTTATCATCTCGTGCAATTACAGTTTTGCCATGTCTGAAGCCCTTCATCTTTCCCCACCTTTCATCTCTATACTATCCCTTTCCAAAGAAATCAACACACTAAATATAGGAAGTATTTCCTGAGTGTAGCCTCTCTTTAAAAAAAAAAAAAAAAAAAAAAGTGCTGGAATACTTCTGGGTGAACAAACTTGTAAAATGTTGGTAAAACCATAAAATAGGTGGTCTAAAAATAGATTTTCCAAAATAAAATTACAAAAAAGTTAATTTATAGTTTTTTTGGTTCTGCCGAGATTCGAACCCTGGCACAGTAGGTAAAATTTTACAGTTTTATACGAATATGAAAAAATTAAAATTTTAAAAATAACTGACTAAATTCCAGATTGAATTCTCATGAGCGATTTTTAAAATTAATTTATTTTATATTATTAATAAATCGCCAAAATCAGTGAAATTAAAATTTTTTTTTTGGATATGTCTGCTATAAAAAATTTAAAAGCCGCGATATACAAAGGAAATGTATCTCAAATAAAGCACAATTATATTCTCTATTGATACTTTTTTGCGGTCACAAAAATTAAAAAATTAAAAAAAAATTACGAAAAATATGTATCTCTGAAACTCGGATCGAACCCGAAACCTTCTCACTACAAACTTTTTTAAACAAAGCATCATAATTTTTTATAAAATAGTGATTAGACTTTTGAACCGGTGGGAATTTCTGACTGCATAGCACTTGGGAAAAGACTTTTGGCCAACATTGGCATAGTATTCTCATCCAATTCTTCGCCATGTTTTTTTTTTTTTTTTTTTTTGTATACCACTGAAAGTATTATAAAACAAACATTCGCAAAACGCTGTTTGGACAAGCTGGTAAAGCGTCCTAAACAAGTGTTCTTCTTGTAATTTATTTACAATTACTCGGTTAGCCAGTGGTATGCCAGTGCTTGATTTTTTGTACCACTAGCAGTTTCTGACTGGGCCGATTTAATTTTTTTAATATATGTCGGATCATTATCATTTAAAATGCATTCTCTACTTTTATACTGCGGATTAAAATTTGCACCATCAAAAATAAATGCATTTTTTATGCAATTTATTTTTAAAATGCATTTTTCTGAAATTTGGACACCCTCGATTTAAAAAACAATGCAAAATATGTAATTTTGACCAAAATTAAAAACTTTCACTATTTTGGATCCCTGGGTTTAACTATTTTTTATAATTATTTGAGAAAAAGCTAATGTAATTTTTACGTAAAAAAAAACGAAAATTTGTTATTTTTTTATTTTTCAGATTTATTAGGATTACATTTTCAAATGTACACTCAAAAAAAAGTCAGTAAAGTCAGCAACATTTTTACTGGGTGGGTCCTTGCAAAAAAAATTTGTAAATTCAGCAAAAATGTTGATAAAAGTAGCAAATATTTTGCTGATATTAGCACTGTTTCCGCAAGGATCCTCCCAGCAAACATATTGCTGACTTTACAGACGTTTTTTAGTGTATTGTAAAGGCGCCCCTTTAAAAGTCTCTGTTTCAAAAACCATACATATAGTTTTCAGGATTTTTCTGTACGTGAGAGATAAAAGAATTTACTAAAATATTCTGTTTTAAACAATTAAATTTTTAACCCTTTCAAGCCAACGTTTGCTATCGAATGTCAGATTTTGTAAAGAAAGAAACATTGGGTTGGAAGGGTTAAACATAAAATTTTGAAGGCATAATAATTTAGATAATTAGTTTATATTTCAAGTACAGAAAAAATCTTAAAAACTAAATATACACTGAGAGAAATATCTGTATGATATCAATGAATTTTTGCATTAGATCTATGAATTGTCACTGTAACTCGTCCATTGAAACTTTTCATTCAATTAACTAAAATGTTCATAAAATTTAATGAAAAATTGCATATTATTTATTAAAAATTTCATACAACAAATGAAAAAGTTTCATTAAAAATAGTTTCATTTAAACTATAAAACTTTTTAATAATTATTAAGAAGTTTTTCATTCACATTGTGCAGAAAACTTCATTAGTTTAGTGAAAAAATTTCATTAAAACTCGTCCAAGGAATACTCTCTGTGTAGAGTATTCAAAAGAGAGACATTTAAAAGGCGCCTTAACACTGCATTTTAAAATTTAATCTTTTTAATTTTTAAAAATTTAAAAAATAACTAATTGTTGTTTTTTCCATGAAAACATGATGCAAGCTTTTTTCAATAGTTCATTAATAATGTTTAGATAAACCCCGGGACCAAAAAAAAAACGAAAGTAAAAACTCCATATTTTGAAAACATGCATCTTTTTTCAAATCGAGAGGGGCCAAATTTGTTAAAAGTGCATTTAAAAAAACAAATTGCATAAAAAAGCATTTATTTTTGACGCTGAAAAAGAAGAATCATTCCCTAAAAAAGCATGCGATTGTATCATTCAGTGCAATTTAAATGGTGATGATATTAACAAAAACACGAATATTCAAACTTAAAAGCTTTTAGCACATTTCTCGTTCTTCAATAAAATTAAATCGCGCATAGAACCGTTGATTTTTTGAAATTTGGAAAACTAAAAACGACAATCTTTAAGTAGTTTCGTAGAGTTTCTGAATGCAAAATTTAATTGAAATCGGTGGACTCAAGGTAAAAAAAATCCCATTTTTGGCTGGTCTTCGGTGGAATGACCGTTATACGAAGTATAAATTAAATTTTAATAACATTCTCGTTATGGCATAACATAAGTCTACACTTAAGTTTTGTGATGAAAAATGAGTTCAAAATAACATTTTGACACTTTACACAGCTCGTGATCAAATAAAAACCAGAAGAAAAAAAATCGCATACATTTTTGAAATAAAGTAAATCAAAGGCTTGTTTTTTGCTGCATTTTTATTTAAAATACGTATGAGGAATTTTAAACATTTTCGACACCTGTTATTTCTCAGGGTTTTTTGAATTGAGAGAAATGATGAACATAGTTAGATAGACTACACCTAAAGGCTATAAAATGCAAAATTTCAAGTTGAAAAGTCTTCACCTGAATGGCCAGTTAAAAGTCAAAAAAATAAAAAAATTACTTGAAACTTACAAGAGTTTTTCCAACATTTTATTTCTTTGCTCATAGTTTTTAACTTTCAGATCTAAACCAATACAAAATGGAGTCACTAGACTTGGGATATACGTTCACTAAAAAAGTAAGAATTAGTGAGAAGTTGTTGGTGAGAAGTTGTATGGTGGTTTACAAGTGACCCCAAAATTTTTCGATTTTTAAACTTACTAAGTTTTTTCCATAGGGCTTTTGAGCGGTTTAATGGAATTGAGTTTTGAGAACATTAAAAAAATTCAGATTTTGAAGAATTGGTTATATTTAACAATTACACTGGTTAATTCAAAATCCTCCCCCTAATCAAAATAGTTGAATTCGAAATTTTTTTTTAATTTGTTTTTACAATTTTTACACCATTTTTGAGCGATTTGCAATTGAAAATCAAATTAAATTAAAAAATAAAAAATTACTTGAGCCAGAGTACAAACTAAAAATTTTTTATATAAATAGAACATTTTTGGTCTTCAAAGTTTAGTAACGTCATGATGCTTGTTAGGAAAAGACCTAACCACGTGCTTGATTACTAAGAAGACAAGAATGGAGCAAAATTGATTATTAATAGGTTTTTTGTTAAAGTTCTGCCTATTATGGAGGCTCTAACTTTTCTAAAACTTCGGGTTCTGATGAGATCTTTAGCCAGATCGAAATACTAGTATCAACTTAGCTAATATGTTTGATTTGCTTTATTTTTGTAAATATACGGAGGTTGAATGCTCGTTATAAATTGAAAATAACATAAAAATAATCTCGATGTATATAAAAACAAAAAACTAATATAACTGTAAAAATAAAAAATGGTTATATTGTGACTTTTGGGAAGACTACAATAACTTACGCTGACTTTTTGAAGCAAAATTAGGTTTAATTTTAGATTTTTAGAAAAAACATAAATTTTTAAAATCTGGAAATCCAAAAAGCTTAAAATTGAGGTTAATTTAGTTTCGCGGAAGAAAGTAGAACTCTTTCTAGTTCAACTTTTTATTTCGAGAAAAACAAATTTTTTTAGATTTGTTTACCAGTGTTATTAGATTCTTAAAAAGTGTTGCTAAAAATCGTAGTTTCTAAATATGAAAAATTTTTCTGTATTTTTTAAACTTCGGAATTTAAAAACTTTACTTTGAAACTTTCTCTTTTAAAAAATATCAGATCTTTCAATTTTCAGATTTGTAAAATTTTCTATAAGATATGACGGTCTGAAATACATTCCTTGTTAGTAAACAGAAACTCCGAGTCAAAAAGGCATTTTAGAATTTTTAAGCGCAAACATTTTACAAACTTTTTAAAAATTTTGCGAAATTTAATTATTTTTTCAAATTTTTTTATAAAAAATGGTTTGAGAGCATTTTAGGGTATCTAGAGAGAATCTTCACGACGGACTTAATTGATAAAGTGCAAAAAATTAAAATGTTGCCCATTCCCAGCGGATATAGCTTTAGATTTTTCCAAACACGTTTCGCTTTGTGACAACTAAAGCGCTGTATTTATTAATGCCACCAAAACCTACATCAAATTAAAGACTTTAATTAGCTTAAACCATGTTTTACCAACGTTTCTTTAAAACACGGCAAATAATTAAAAACCTATAACTTCTGATAGGAAGGCGAAATTGCGGCGCAATAAAAAGCATGAGAAAGTGTAAAGTCTTGGCTACAAGCGTAGTATAAATAAGTTTAAAATTTTTTTGTTTTTTTTTTGCTGCACATTTTTCAAAAAATATTTAAAAATATAAAGAAGACCGGCGTAATAAAAATGGTTTGTTGGTTTCGATAAAGATATATTTTTTTTTCAAAAAATTCGTACTGAATCTATGTTTGTAAAAAATGGGTTATAATACTAAAATCGAAAAAGTGTCAAAAATGTTTAAGGACTTTAAAGTTTATAGAGCAATCAAAATTTGCATACCATCAAAAAGTATACTTTCAACAAATTTGTAATTTTGCGAATTTAAAAGTATTTAATATGATTTTCTGCAAATAAGTAACCCTAAAACCATTAAAATATCATAAAATCGGCAAAAAAAAATAGTGTTTATAATTAGTAATGCTATAAAAAGATCTATAAATTGATGTAACTTTGATTATATCTAAGCAAAACTGTAATTTTAATAGTTTTAATTTGCCGCCATAATTTTTGCGTCCTTAAAGATAAATGATTAATTTTAAAGAGCCCATAACCATACAGTAACAATTTTAAAGAGATTTAATACCACTCACGTGCCTCTCGAAAAAAAACGAGCTCTGCCCAACTCAGTAACCAACATTTTCCCTTTTAAATGAGTCGAGTAGCAACATTTTCTGCAAAAAAATCTGTTGATTTGCGACATTTTGTTGACAGCTTTTTCTTGTGAGGTTGCCATATTTTTGAAAAATAAAAAATTGCACTTGCCAGTTTCGGTAAAAATTATGACATCTTTTATTTATAACATAAAACCAATAACAATCAAAAAAGTCAGCAACATTTTTGCTGGGAGGATCCTTGCAGAAAAAATGCTAATGTCAGCAAAAAAATTTGTAAAGTCAGTAAAAATTTTGTTGATTTTAGCAAATTTGTTGCTGATATTAGCAATTTTTCTGCAAGTATATTTCCAGGAAAAGTGTTGCTGACAAACTTTTTTTTAGTGTCAATATTTTTTTATTTGTAAATATATTACTGGCAGAACACTTGTTCAAGGCGCTTTACCAGCGTTTCCAAAAAGCGATTTAACTTCCAAGCGATAGTTTGGCGATAAAAAAAAAAATGTCATAAAATATCGCGATAATTTGGCGATAATAAAATATCACCGATTTATCTTCCTGGGGAATTGCTTTCACATTACCAGGAAGTACCGCTTTCGGGTAACAGTTACTCCCGGCGAAAGGAACTTGTACAAAACGAAAATGATTATTGCCTGCCATAAATGTTTTCTTTCAGGCAATATGATCGGGGAATCTTCTTCGTATTGCCTTGATTGCTGGGATCATACAAAAAAAAAATTTTTTTGAAAATATTTTCCGTAAAAGTGTCAAAAATTTTTGAAATTCCTCATATATAAAATATTTTTAACATTTACTCAAAACATAGTTTGTGTGATATCATGACAGAAAATGTAAATTATTCTGCAATGCTGTATGTAAGTAAGTACGACATGGTATGGAAGTTTGCAATTTTACATCATCACATGCAAACTCTGACTGACAAAAGCTATCAAGATAAATAACTAAGATTTATAATATTGTGTCTGTAAGCAGTAACTTTTATTTTTGCAATTTCTGCAAATACTAAAAAAAAATCGCTAAAAATATTTTAATTAAAATCTATAAAAATTAGATTTTATGGAACTTTTTTTTTTTCAAACGTTATTTGATGTTTTTAGAAATCTCATCGTTACTTAAAACTAAATTTAGGTCAATTTCTTAAGTTAACTTTGGTAATACGTATCTGGCTATCTACCTTTGATGTTATTACTTAAATTAGTATTGTGTTTTTATTTTAAGCCCATTCTTAACCGTTTGTGTTTTATTTTTAAAATTCTGTATTTCAACTTTTCCGTTTTATTTTGCCCCTAATTACTAATGTAATTAATAACGCATGTTATCGCTGCATTTTAGCCATACAAACAAAATGCCTTTAAATCGTATCGACCAATATGTTTAATAGTTTGGAAATTTTGCTTTTAAATGCTATTACAAGTACAGTGTAATCTATTAGATTATTATCGAAAAACAAGTACAAGTTAATTTATTTTAATGTTTATTGTATTTATTTACTTATTTATAAACTAATGATATAATGCATACATAAATTACCTGTAACACTGGTGGTAAATGAAAATTATTAGTGGTAAAATAAACCACTACAGACCTACAATGAGAAAATTATCTTCATGAATTATGCACTCATAAATAAAAGTTAGTTCAAAAGTCGGTTAAACGGTTTCCAATTCACTTGAGCTTTTTTGTTCTGTGTTATAATTTAAATCGGTTAGATTAGATTAGATCAGAAGGCACTATGCACCGCGACCAATGTAGGTCTTTTGTGCTGCCTAAAGTTACCTACAGATTCAGCTATCTATAAAGCCAATTATCCTATTACGCAAAATGTTCGTGATGTCGGAAGGCGAAATGAAGCGATCACCTAGAAACCTAAGTCTCCTATCACAAAGCCTGGGACATTCGCAGAGAACATGCTCCGAGGTCTCAGACACCATCTCACAAAACCTACACATATCCGTGTCCGATTGACCCTTCATGTGCAGATGGTATCTGAGATTACAGTGTCTAGTTAAGTACGACGCCAGGGTCCTCACACCCCCCCTCCCCCTTCAAACGACAAGGCCTCCTCGACCCCCTACTGGAAAAAGAGATCAATCTCTTAGCCTGGCGCTGACCAGGAGAGTTTTCCCAGTAACTAGAGAATTCAGACTCTCTCCATGCCCTCAGCCTTTCACTAACATACCCCGCAGGTATTCCACAGAATGGTTCAGGGCCAATAAAGGGCCTTCGGGCCCCGCGGTTGGCAAGACAATCTGCCCTCTCGTGGCCATCATGCCCCTCACGACCAGGAATCCACCCCAAGGTTACAGTGTTGCCCCTACCGCGCCTATTGAGAGTCTGAATGCATTCCATGACCAACCCAGACGACACCTTATAAGCCATTAAGGCCCTCAGTGCAGCCTGACTGTCAGAAAGAATGTAGATGCGAGATCTAAGCGTTCTCCTTCGCAGGCATTCCCCTGCACAGACACAGATGGCCCAAATCTCCGCCTGAAAAATGGACGGATATTTTCCCATAGGTAAAAATATCCGTTCATTTTTCAGGCGGAGATTTGAAAAATGGACGGATATTTAAATCGGTTAATTAGCTAAAATATTAGTTATCTGATTTTACCTCAAGAACAAATTTCATACATATTTGAATTAATTTTTCAACCTAAAATTTTGTAATTCGTGATTTTCAAATTTACAAATTTTCCCAGTTTATTTTCTCATCTATATATCGGCCATTCCACGTAAGATCGGCCAAAATATGACCTTGGGTCTTTCGATTTCAATTAGATTTTGCACGCACAAACTCTATGGAGCCACTTAAAGATTGGTAAATTTAGCAGTTTTTTTTGCTAAATATTAATAAAATAAGAACATCAAAAATAAATCTGTTAACTTTACAAAATTCTAGTTATATTCAATGTGAATTTTAGTTTATTAAAAATAGCATTTTACTCTGTAAAATTAGCAAAAAGAACCTTTAATAAATATTTGTAGACGCAAAATAGCGGAATACAAATGCTTATGACCCAATAGATTTTTGAGTTGCTAAAATGGATTTTATCCAAAAAATTAGGTTACGAAACATATGATTTTTTATTATTTTTCTCTTGTGAAAGTCAATCCTTAAGAGATTCAGACAATTAAAAATTGGTACAAATTATTAGTTAAACAAGTTATTAGTTAAACGGCTGTTTTAAAATTTTACTTTCATGGCCATCACAGGCCATGAAAGTAAAATTTCAAAATTTTCCTACTTTAAATTTTAATAACTTTAAAATACCTTTTATTTGATACCCACTTTATACCTTTTCCTAAGTTTTTACATTTACCTCAAACTATAACTTGTACCCGATTTTTTTTTTGGAGGTTGGAACTCTTGAGTATTAGTTTATCCGGATTTGTGAAAACAAAGCACATGAGAAAAATAGGAAAAATAGTGTACGTTTCATAACCTCATTCTTTAAATAAAATCATTTTAACGACCCTGTACCCGCCTTCAAAAATTTGTATGTTTTAATATATTTTTTTTTTTACATACAACATTGTTTAAATGGAATGCACTCGTACATACAATTATTTGCAGTCACTTTATATACATTTTAACCAGTTTAACTACAGGTTTGTTTTTATTTATTTAAAACAATATGTACAGTGAAATTTCACTATGTCGGACAATATTAGCAAAATTGCAAATTGTCTTGGCCAATAATAGATACTAATAACAATACTCATGTAGTTGGTGTCAAGGGTCATGCGAAATATGCTCCATCACTACCTTTTTGATCGTTTTTTCCAATTCTTATGATGTTTTTATTTAGCAACTAGCAAATGTTTTACAGCCACAAAAATTAAAAGCTTAATTTAAACTAAAAACTAGGTCAGAATTAGCTAAAATTTTAAAATGTATTTGTTGGGCGTGGAGAACTGTTATGCAGGTGGTTGAGGGTGCGATTCCCAGCGACGGAAACATTACATTATAAGAGTTATATGTATGAGTTTTCCATACTTCAAGCCCTGTATCCTTCACCACCATTCATCTATCTTCTATAATTTTTCAAAGAAATTAACACTTAACATAATACGAATAATTGCCTAAAATTTGCCTTCTATCCTAAAACACGCTGCTCAGTGCACAACACACACCTTCTTATTTTTAAAATTTTGTGTCAATCTGATTATAGTTTAAAGAATTATAGCCTTTTTAGAAAAAAGGCTATATAACAGCTGTACGAGTCCTTGCTGCGATTTAAATGAAAATTGCCGCAAACATTGATGATTACAATGAAAATTATTCAAGTTCGAGGCCATACTCTTTATTTCTTTATTAGGATATTGTCCTAAAATATAATCTAGAGTTTTTGTTTTCAAATTTATTAATTGACCACTTTCAGAAATGTGTTGATAGATCTATTTCGGGAGTTTTCTAGGTTCTCATCATCAGAACACGTTTGAAAGAGGTAACAAACATCAAGCATTCATATAAACTAGTTTTCTCACTAAATGAGAACTAGTATATGACCTCGAATACATTGATCAAAAAATAAATTGAAAACTTGTTTTTTGTGTGCAAGGTCTACCTTTGGTAGATATTCAATACAGGTTTTTTGTTTTTTCCCCCATTTTAATGATTACATTACAAGAATAATAACCAATTTATGAAACATTGTAAGGAAAGTTATAGATTTTATTCAAAATTTACAAAATTCAGGATATATGGAATTTCGGAATATCCTTAAACACAGAAAAAAATTGGGGTAATATTATCGAAGTGCTTAGTAATTATACAACTACATAAGATTCAAGTTAGTTTTAGAAAGTTCTAGTAAAATATTTACAAATTTTTGTAAAATATATACTAGCCTTGTAAAAAATTTCTAAAGAAATTCATATATTTTACAAGAAATTTAACTTGAAACTTATGTAGTTGTATAATTACTAAGCGCTTTGATAATACTCCTTCATTTTTTTTTCTGTGTGTACAACTATTAACAAAATAAATAAAAATTGTGGCAATTGGACGATTTTCAAGGGATTTATAGCCTTTTTAGAAAAAAGGGTATATGACAACTACACGAGTCCTTGCTGCTATTGAAATGGAAATTGGCACAAATATTATTAATTTAATTCCAAGTACAATAACTAATTTTCGAAACATTGTAACTAGAATTACAGCTTTTATTTAAAATTAACCAAATTCAGGATATATATAAAGGGTGCATATCCTTGCAACTATTTTGTAAAAAAAAACTCTTATATTATTAACAAAATAAAAAAAAAAATTTAACATTCGGATGTTTTTCAAAGGTTTTATAGCGTTTTTATGAAAAAGGATGTATGACAGATATACGAGTCCTTGCTGCGATAAAAATTTTAATTGGCGCAAACAATACCTACTTTATTCCTAGAAAAATAACCAATTCTTACGACATTTTAAGAAGAATTGTAGCTATTATAGAAAATTCTAAATTCAGAATGTATAGGAGGTATGCGTATCCTTGCGTCGATTTTCTCAAAAACTTTGTTTTTTGTAATTTTGAATAAAAAAACAGCATGCCAATACGACAACTCCGTCTATCTGTGTTCACTCCTTATATGGGGACAAAGCACTGTGCGCTGTCCGCTATTTACAAATTTCACTGTATATGAAAACTCAACAATAGTTTGCTCTAGTATAAAATGTTTACAATAAAAATGTTATTATTATATGCATTTTTTTGTTGTTGTTGTATTTCGCGTATAAAAAATATCTTCCTGTTGTAAAATGAGATCAACATCAGTTAAAAGTAACTGTTACCATATGAATTTCTCGAAAAACATACAATATAAAGTTCGTTATATAAACCTTGTAAATATTTCACATATAAATTGTATAAGGGTGTCATCCATCCATTATAAATTATGGTGAGAATTTACAAAAATCTTTATAAAATAAATAAATCAAAAAAATTGTGCACAACTATGTAAATATTTATTAGATTTGACTTATTAATTGTTTATAATATTTTCAAGGGAAGTCTGTAATTTGATAGTAATCAAGTTTTTCTATAAGATCTATAAACATTGGAAACTTTTGCGTAGTAGAAATTTTATTCTGATTGTTATGGCTTATTGCATCCGTTTACATCGTTTTTATGCACATAACTTAGGTAAATAATAGAGAAAACATTAAATACTTTATGTGTAATACTAAAAAGGTTATTTTTTGCTATTATACACTTCGTTGCAAAACTATAATTACACATTAATTTTACTAAATTTCGTAAGTGAAAAAAAAGTAGAAGAGTAAAACCAATGCAAAATTAATAATATTTAACAAAAAAAAAACAATTTATTTTTTCTTTATTTTACTATTTCAAAAGGAATAACAAAAACCATTACTGTTTGTTTTATAACTATAAATACACTTAACTTAATAAAGGATCCGCCAAATAACTTTTTTTTTTTGAACTCCTGAACCAATTGGACTTTGTATGGCGTCATACCAAGGTCTTTAAGCAAAATTCGTCTCAATGATGTCTCCGAAATGTTCAATTGTTGAGAACGACGGTGAATTTATGTTGATGGCGCTTCACGCACACTTTCTGCCACAGCAGCAATATTCTCAGGTGTACGCACTGTTTTTGGCTTTTCACGCTTTGGTTTATCGATGAGGATGCCAGTTTCCTTCACTTTTTTTCACAAGATAACGAACATACGGACCATATTCGTTCAGCGGAAGGATAAAACTAATTATCTGTGAAATCAGACATGAGCTAAGTGTTACCATTCACGAAATAAGCACTAGTTGAAAAAAAAAACGTTAGATGGCGGACCCTTTATATCAAAATTTACAAAAATTTAGAAAAAATATTTTTAAGCAGCAGTTTTAATAGCGCTTGAGGTCTCCTTTTTCATTGAATCAACTGGAAAATTCGATCAGACATACCAGATTTATTCGAAGTTCTGCCGTTATAGATCTCCACGAATCAATAACTGTTTCTTTTAGATGAAAAACGCTTTCATAAGAAGGTTTTCTGCGTAAACTCGACGGTTTAATACTCCCCAAATATTCTCAAAATAGATCCGGATAACATGCGGGTCATTCCAATACTCTTATATTGGTTGATGACAGCTATTTCATCGTCTGACGACTTACATGTACTGATGCATTGTCTTGTTGGAAAATTAATTCTTCTTCGTAGCTATTTTCAATAAATGGCACCAGTTTCTCTTGTAATACTGTAATGCACTCAGAAGAATTCATTCTGGTACTTAAAAATGGCAACTCAACCATACACCGTCGAAACAAAAAGCGCCCCAAAACATTAGGGAAACGGCTACGAAATTCCTCTTTGACAAATATCGAGGTTCCTTATATAGCTGTTGAAACCATCTGGGTCATCAAGATTGAACTTTTTCTCATCCAAAAAAATCAACTTTACAAGAAATTTATATTTAAACAACAACAGCGGTTATTGACTTACTCACCTTTCTCTAGTTGGTTTGTAAATTCCTTTTAGCGAATTCAAGACGAGCAGTTTTGAGGCGGGGTAATAACCTTGGCACAGACATCAGCTTTTGGCAAGAAATTCTCTGGGAATCTTTTCAGAGCCTACTTGTGGTTGATTTGTACTCATTTACCTTACATTCATCGATAATCTGATTGAGACTCTTCATTGAGTTGCTGGGTCAGGTGATTATTTGGCCTCGGGCCGAAAGCTTATCAGATCAGAAATCATTTTTTTCGGCCGTTTGTTTTATTTTTAGCATACGCACTTGGATTATTTGCGAAATTTGTGATAACCACATGTGAACGGTTTATTTTTCGAGCAATTTCCCGATATTTTAAGCCACTTTTTAAATAGGCTGAAATTTTCCCTATTTCAAAATCACTTAGATATGAATCACATTTTATCGCAAATTGATTAAAATTACATAAAAGACAAAAATAATTCTTAATTTTTTATTATTTGCTATTCTCTTTTGTTTACCGTTATATGTAATTATAGTTATGAAACACTAACATCATATTATTTAACAATTTTTCTCTTAAATCAATTAAGTAATCTCTTAAAAACCGTTATTAGTTTTAAATTTTTTTATTGTAATATTAGAGAAAATTGCAAAAATCATTTGCAATTATGGTTATACAACGCAGTGTATATTTCACAATTGTAATTCAGAAAATAACAATTGAAATTAAGAATTTCCATTAGACATTCAGAAAACGTCAACCGAAAATCAGATTTTACATTTGAAATTTTGTAAAATATCAATTGAAATTCAGAAACACATCAATTGTAGTTTAAAAAATACTAATGGATATCAGAAAACTTAATTTAAATTTTAATTAATATTTTCAGAATTTAAATTGATAAATTCTGAAATTCAATTTATATTTTCTGAATATCAATTGATGTTTTCTGAATAACAATGATGTGTTTCTGATTTTAAATTAATATTTTATAAATTTCAAATGATATTTTCTGAATTTCAAATGGGAAAACAAAATTTCAATTGATGTTTTCTGAATTTGACATGGAAATTCTAAAATTAATTAAATTTCAAATAGCATTTCTAAATTTCAATTGATATTTTCGGAATTCCAATAGATATTTTCTGAATTGCAGTTGCAATAGGAGTAGTGTGGAAAGGTCCTTATATGAAAACAATTTTGGCATTTCGTGCTGTAAAATCTGCCCATTAGACTCGGCCACGCTTGTGTGGTAAAATAAAAGTATATTCCGATTCTTTTTGCACAAGCATGCTTTTGTTTCTTTTATCAAAATATACGCATATACCAAAAATTTACTCAATCGGACGATATTTAGAGGTCGCTATATAATGCGACTTTTGGGTTTTGTCTCTTATATTACTAGTGTTTCAGCTTTGTTGTATTTGTGTATTCACAGTCAGAAATATGACTGTGTATTCTTTTTACAGAGTGTATTTATATAATTTGATCATTGTTAATAATCTTCCCACTCTTTTATATGGCCTTAGCTAGCTCTAAATTCATGAAAATTCAAATGCACCCATCCCTCTCTATAATTATATAATGGTATCTGAAGGCGGAATTAAATAAAATAATATTTTAAAATAAAGTTAATTCAAGTATACTTATTGCCGATGAGTTTAAGCTTTTTTAAAGTAGTGTGGCCTCCTAAATCCGAATCTGAAGTCAAAAACATTTCACCCACTCGCATTTCCGAGTTATGGACCAATCATTTTTTATCCCGGCAAAAATGGTTTATTGGTCAATATTGCGGAGATGTCTTTAAAATCTGTTTTATTTTATGGATTTAAATCCTACATAACGACAGCTCTAATTTAAGTAAAACTGTGTTGGGAAATGTGCAAAGGTATTTTTGAACACAGGAGGGGTCTCGAAATGGTCTCTTTTTAAAATTGTCCCTACAACAAAATAAAAGCATATTTATAACATGCACTTCAATAAATAAAACGATGGATCAAACTTGGAAATCCGTACAGTAGATCCAGAAATATAAAGGGTCCGCCATCTAACGTTTTTTTTTCAACTAGTGCTTATTTCGTGAATGGTAACACTTAGCTCATGTCTGATTTGACAGATAATTAGTTTTATCCTTCCGCTGAACGAATATGGTTGTGTATACGCTTGAACAACGCTGGGAAATATTGCGACATTACTTTGAAAATCATGGTAATGTTGCAGAATGTGTGCCGATACATCCAAAACTAGTCACTGTTTGGTGCGGATTTTGGTCCACAGGCATAATTGGGCCATTTTTCTTCGAAAATGAGCAAGGAGTGACCGTTACAGTCAATGGCGATCGTTATCGGGCCATGTTGAACGAGTTTTTGTTCACAAAAATTGAAGAGGAGGAAATACAGCTGCAATCGATAATGTGCTTAAAAATTTGACCGATCGTGTAGGCTACTGCATGGCCAGCCGAGGCAGCCATTTGAATGAAATTATTTTCCATTATTAACCGGAAGGATTGTACTTTCAAATAAAAAAAGAAATTTGAGAAAACATTCAGTAGTTTTTTTTTATAGCATTTTCAAAAAAAAAAGTTATTTGGCGGACCCTTTATATAAAATAGACCAAAGTTTTGAACCAAATTTTTTTTTTTTGAAGTACACGAGGAGGCTGTTTTAATTTCGGTGTTTTGACTTCGGATTCTTGTTTAGACGGCCAAAGTACTTAAAAATAGGTTTAGTATAAGTCTATGCACAAACATTTCTATATCCATAAAATATTTGAATTTCTGTTAAGTTTCGGCCTCTAAATATTGACCGATTGGGCTTAAATTTGGACCTAGCATAACTGAGCATGCGACAATATTTTTATTATGTTCAACCCTAATGCCCATAGTTCGTTGATATTTGTGACCACTATTAATATCTTATCAATTATAAAGCCATAAAGGAAGTTATTTATGTACAATTTTTTTTATAATTTAATTGACTGCCAACACTCAATTTCTTTACAATGCCTATAAATGCACATGTTTACTTACCAATGTTAGGAATTTTTCGATAACATAAGTAAACATAATCTTTTGTTATTTTGTTTATTTAATAGTATTTACAAAAAAATAATCGCCGAATACTTTTATTTAATAAAATAATTGTTGTACAATTGACTTAAACCTTTAAATTCAACTTCATGAAAAATTTCATAAACTTTATGCAAAAGCTTCATAATTGTCATTAAACTGTTTTTAATGAAACTTTTTCATTAGACGTATGAAATTTTTAAGAAATAAAATGATATTTTATATAACATTTTATGAAAAACTTTATTAAATTAAAGAAAAGTTTTAATGGAATAATTCCAGTGATATTTCATAGATTTAATGAAACAATTTGTTGTTATCATGCAGATAATTCTCTCAGTGTAGTAAGTAAAAATCAGTGACAATTTAAAAAATCATAAGTAAGGTAATGTTGGCTTATGTAAGCCATTTTGGCTATATAATATTCCAAATACAAAAACTTCAGATTACTGTACAAATTGTGCGCCCCGGTAGGCTAGTTGGTAGCGTGCTGGTTTATCAGTGCGGGGGTCGTGGGTTCGATTCCCACCAGAGGCACTGGTCTGTTTTCGCTACAACGCGCCCAAGGCCATAGTAGCTAGTGCTCGGTTAGGGTAATAGTATATAATTTGTAATTATATGATTATTAATTAATAAAAAAAAAAAAAAATAAAAACATATTTACAAAATATCGCAAATGTCTCACTGTTATTCAAATCTTTTCAAATGGATATAAAATCGTTAGAAAATATTACTTGATGACTGTTGGCAGTTTTGATATTTTTATATGCGATAAAAAACAATGACTAATTTTAACAAACATTCCCTTATAAAAACGCATTTTGTAAACTCCGCATACCATTTATGACTTTGTTTTTTAAACAAATTTTTCATTTTATTTTGTTACGTTTTTTAATTTACATAGGAAAAGCTAAAAAAAAATTATTCATTAAATCAATGAAACTTAATGAAAGACATTCATTAATAGTATGTGTAGACTTACAACCTACACTAGGTCATTTGAAAAGTGATTGAAATTTTTTGTCTTTTGTAGTAAAGTGTAATTGGTGACAAACCATATATGAAACATTTTCGTCAATATGGTGGAACTTTTTTCCTTGAGTGTAGAAAATCTTTATTTTTATGCAAATATAATCTACTTATAGTATATGTGACCAATTTGTTTTAATTAATTAATTTTAATTATTCCTATTAAAATTTTCTTAAATATAAATTTTTTTTTAAATTAGCAAAATTGCTTGCTAATTTTAGCACTTGATTTTGAAAAATTAGTAAAATATTTTGCTGAAATCAGCTACAAAAATTAATAAAAAATTTATTAGGTTGTAAAATGCGAATAGTAAAATTTTAGTCTAAAAAAATATATTGTACAAAAAATTAGTACAAAAATAGTAATGTGAAATTGAAAACCTTTTACAGATTTTTCTACTAACTTTTTTGTAGACAAAAAAGTTGTGAAATTTTAAAAGATTTTTTTTAAAGACTTCTTTTAATTCGATTTTTAAAATAAAGATAGCGGAAATTAAACTTGATGACAGTTTGACATTTTCATACAACAACACAAAAAAAAAGAACAGCCCACATTAGGGAAAATTTCCTTACATATTGACATGTTTTGAAAATGTTTATGAATTTGTTTTGAAATTAACCATGTTTTTCAATGACTAATTTCCATTTAAAATGCAATTGATACACCTTAATAATTACACTCAAAAAAAAAAGTTGATCTGTTTTTCTGCTGTTATCGTTTGAATCAGTTATTTAGCTAAACTTATTAGCAGGGCAGGTTTTTTTTTTTGCACGTATGAATCCTTTCCATTCTTATTAAAAATTATATCTTTATTTTTATTTTAGTCAAAGTTTGTAGGACACTATTTCCTTAACGCAATCTAGAGAGTGCTTTTGTTTCCAATTTGGTGATGTTTTAACCAAGACATTCAAAATTACTTTTTTTATAAGCTAAATCAGATTTTATTTCAAGTTTTTGAAATATCAATTTAGACTCTGCATTATCATCACTAAGCACATTTAATACGTCACAAATTTCATTGAAATTATCACAACAATATATTGCAGCTTTAATCCAAGTTCCCCATCTGGTTGCTACGCATGGTGCTGGTGGTTTATTTAAATTCGGATGCATTGATTGTAACACGTTTTGGTGAGATGAAGCCTAAAAAGATATCCAAATTATAAACTAAATAGATAACACGTCACTTAAATGTTTAACTTACCGACATCACATATCCCCACAGAAAATAGTCTAGCGGCGTATAACCGCACGATCTTGGAGGCCAAATCACGGGTCCGAAACGTCATACTATGCGGTTACCAAACGATTCCTTCAATAAATCAATTGTGGCACGAGCTGTTTGTCATGTTGCGCCGTCTTGTTGAAACCACATGTTTGTTCAATTGATGAACGAAAAAGTCAGTTATCATTTCTCTATAGCGGTCACCATTGACTGTAGCGTTCTCGTATTTAAAGAAGTACTGACCAATGATTTCACCAGCCCATAAAGCACACCAAACAGTCAGTTTTTCTGGATGTAACGGTGTCTCAACATACACTTATCATCACTCCAAATACGACAGTTTTGTTTAATATGTATGAGTTTTTTCTATCCCTCATTCGTATCGCAATGTCCACCTTCGGTGTTCCCATAGCAATTAACCCCACCGAAGTAAAATAATGAATCAGGGCTATGAACCAAAAAGCTTCAATAAGTTCGCCAACTCTCCATCAGGTGGCGAGCAACAACTGTTCTAAGACTTATCATCTCGCGCAATTACAGTGTTGCCATGTCTGAAGCCCTTCATCTTTCCCCACCTTTCATCTCTATACTATCCCTTTGCAAAGAAAGCAACACACTAAATATAGGAAGTATTTCCTGAGTGTTGCCTCTCTTTTAAAAAAAAAAAAAAAAAAAAAAAAAAAATGAAGTATCCATTTAACCAAATGTGAGCTTCATCGCTAAACAAAATTCGTGCGCGATACGTATTTCAAACAGAACAATGGTTTTCAAAATAAATTTGCACAATTTGGAAGCGTTGTTCAGGCGGTCTATTCATATTGAAATGCCAAACCAAACTAAACATAAATCACTTGACAGCTGACAAAATGGCCGCCTGTTAAAAAAGTGTTACCAACTTAAAGTAATGTACCTGTATAAAAAACACCCTTTACTACAATATGTAAATTTTAAGGTAAAATGGGTAGAAAAAAATCAAAAAAATACTGCAAGACAGTAGAAAATATCATTTTATGACAAGGTAGAGCAAAAAAGGCATTTTTGGAAGATAATTAAAAAAAAACTGCTAAATGCTGGAAATTCTTCCTATTAATTAATGTGTTGCTTTCTTTGGAAAGGGGACAGTGGAGAGATGAAAGGTGGTGAAAGATGGAGGGCTTCAAACATGACAACACTGTAATTGCGCGAGATGATAAGTCTTAGAACAGTTGTTGCTCGCCACCTGATGTAGAGTTGGCGAATTTGTTAAAGCTTTTTGTTTCATAGCCCTGATTCATTATTTTACTTCGGTGGGGTTAAGTGCTATGGGAACACCGAAGGTGGGTGTAGCGATACATATAAAATTGATGTTGTCGTCACCGGGAATCGAAATCGGGACCATCCGTGTAACAGTCCAACGCGCTAACCGTTACACCACAACGCCCATTGCATTTTAACTCATGACTAAATTTCATCCGTATTTGAACTAATTTTTCGACCTAAAATTTTGTAATTAGTGATTCTCAAATTTATAAATTTTTCCAGTTAATTTGAACCACAATTTTTTTGACACCATTATTTTTTGTGTCCCGCTATCAGTCTCACTTGAATATGGCGTTATTTTCTCATATTTTTTATTATATAATCATAAAATAGGCTATATCTCGGTATCCACTAAAGCGTAGCATGCATGTTTTGAAAAATATTTGTTGTTGTTAAAAAAAATGTCGTGCAAGACATTCGTGGTACCCTTTAGTATCTAAGCGAGATAGAGCAAAATGGACCAAAAATCGTTGCTCCGAACCTACTCTTTATTAACTACTTATATTCCCGGTAATAAATAGGGACCTGCCTCTTGGTATACCAGAAATTTTCTGTTAGCAGAAATTTTCTGTTGATTCAGATTAAAAATTCTGTTGATTTAGCTAAATTCTTAGTTACAACTGTCAAATCAAATTTAGTTCTTCTTAAAAATGAAGGTCACCTAAATTTAGAAGGTTGTGATTCTCAACTTCATTGACAATTCTGCTGGCCCACATTCAGGTATTATTTTCTGTTGTCGTAGCTGAATTTTCAACTATTTGTTCGGGCTTTTTCTTATAAGTGTACGAATAAAAGGTAATAAATTTTGATTTTAAGGCCAACTCCCTTTTTAGTTTCTCAGAACTATTATTGTTTTTCTCCTTATAAAAAAAAACTTGTCATATTCTTGGCAACAACAAATGATAAGATTACATTCAATGACTTAATTATACTATTTGTTCTAAAGAACTAAATATATTTGGTATCACTTTTTCACCAATTTCTTTTGTTATCAGTAGAATTTTTTAAAATTGCGTCATTATCAGTAAATTCTTTTCGCAAAAGATAAAAAAAATATATAATGAGTGTATTAGAATTGTTTAATAATTTTTAAAATTTTGTATTAATTTAAACAAACAACACAATACATTGCAAAAAAAAAAATATAACTATTTAATTTATAAAAATTTATATTTACAGTGAAAAAATCCAAAAAAATATATTTAAAAAAAATTAAACAAAATAACTTTAAAAAAATGAAGTGAATTTATAAAACGAATTATTTTAACAAAGTATTAACTTAATTTTAATCAAAATAAAAAATCAACTGAAATACCAAAGATTTTCATTATAATTATAATTTTAAAAAAAAATAATAATAATAAAATGTTTGATTTACCACCAAAATGTCCAGCATTGGCTAATAAATTGACGGGCATATTTGGTTGGCGTCATACCTATAAAGTATCGGCTAAGCACGAGGGCATACAGCATGCCTATTTACAAAAATCCTATTCATTAACATTGCCCACAAAACGGCCGCCATCACCATATAATTATATAAAGGTAAATTAAAATCTATATAAATAAGAACTTTTAAATGCTAAAAACAAAAAAATTTTAATAATTTATTTTTTGTTTTTAACATATGTAACAATTGTTTTTTTGTTTTTGTTTGTTTCTAATTTAAAAGCAATAACCATATTTCCGGTTAAAAGAAAAAATAATATTTTTATTAAACAAAATCTGCCCAGGCAGAAAAACACAATTGCGCACAGTGTTGACAAAGCGGCGGCTACCGTTGGTTATGCGTTGGCATAACGCGGGATTAACAATATTGACAGTATTGTTCTGATACCCGATTGATAACAGTGGTCAACCGTGGGTTTGAGTGATCTTGCCACCGTTGGCATAACGTTGGTAATTCAAAAATATCAGTAGTTTGTCAGTACTATTTTTTTTGTACCGTAGGCAATTTCTACCTGTGGTGCCATCCCAGCAAAACCACATATTAGCAAATAATGGTTAAAGAAATGTATTGCCAAGGGCTCCACGCATTACCATACACCTTAATTCATTGATAAATTTTACAGGCTCATTACCTAGTAGGGGGTAAAGTAACTGGTTACTTATGTGTTTACCGGGTTCGGATAAGTAATGTGTGTAAAATAGATTTTCATAAAAAAAATGTAAAAAAAGTTATTACTAATATTTTTTTAAATTAAATAAATAACGTGGTCGCTCTGAGATTCGAACCTGGGGTCTCTGGTTGTTAGGCGAGAACTCTACCAACTGAGCCATCTTCACTTATAATAATGGGTTGCTTAAAATTTAAATGCATTGTTGTGCTTCGAGCTTGCGTTTGTGATGTTAAAAATATATACCTTACCCTCATGCTCACAAAAAACATTAAGTAATGTGTCTATAAATATATTTTCATAAAGATATTTTAATTATTGGTTTATGTTTATATTACATGCATTATGTAATTAATTATTGCTTAGTCATTATTTTATGTTTTGAAATAATGTAAAAGGTAAGCATGTATCATTATAAGGTAACCCATGAGTGTACAATTACTTTATGTTTCAAAATAATGTTGATGGTAAGAAGTATACATTACAATGTAATGCATTATATAACTATCGGTAACTCATTACTATATGTTTCGATCGAAATAGTGCTGATGGTAAGGAGTATTCATTACAAAGTAATGTATTATGTAATCCATTATCGTTAATTCATTACTTTTTGTTAGAAAATAATGACACAGGTATGCGGTATACATTACAAGCATTACTTTGTCGCACCCATTACCAACGTTTTCCTTTGATGTTCTGTAATTCACTTTTGGGTTCAAAAAAAAACGAGAAACGACTTAAGACCTTTTTCGATATGCTGTCATATAAATTTTTGACACTAAATAATGAAAATTTTTTTTTTTTTAATTTAATATTATATATCATTTTAAAGGTACTTGAACACACAGAAGCACAGAAAAAATGATTATCAATAGAATTTAATTAAACTTTTGTTTGATTCCAAACTCACTTTCCATTAAAAGTCGAATAATATCTATTGAAATTGAATTTGACACACACAAAATTTACAGTTTTTATATCCCATAATTTTAGAAAAATAACGATTATATTTTGCCGAAAATTTAAAAAAACTTAAAAATTAAAAACAAAATTCAAATATGAAAATTTTTTCGAGATGTGGATGTTTTAAATTGTATTTAGGTTACTTCAGTAAATTTTCTCTTTTTTTAATTAAGGCGTTATTTTCCATTTTATAGATTTTTTCAAATTTTGAAGATTTTTTCAAGCTTTGGTGTTTTTTTTTTTTTTTAAATTTGGGAATTTTTTTATTTTGAGGATATGTTTGAAATATTAATGGTTTTCAAGATTTTTACAGTTTTTACAATTTAAAATTTAAACGAATTTTCTCAAATAGCGATTTTGTCAAACGTTGACAATTCATACAAATATTAGAAATTTTTAGTTCTTGGCAATTTTTTCCCCCAATTTTTATCATTTTTTCTTTTTTATTTCAGCGATTTTTTCAATTTTGACAATTTTTTCAAATTTTGGATTTTTTTTTTTTTAATTGTTGGCGAATTTTTCCACGTTTAGCTTTTTTTTTATATTTCCCCAATTTATGGATCTTTGGACTTTTAATTAAAGTTTTAATACCATCTACCAAAAGTTTGGTTGCAATTAACAACAATATTCAATTAAATTTCTAATAGATATGATGAAAATCTTGTGATTAGTTACAAAATATTTTTATTGACACTACAATTTGAATTCAATTAAACTTTTAAGATCCGCCCACTTTAAAAGGGCGTGGTCGCTATTCTTTGTCCTTGGAGTGCACTATTTAACTTAGTGTAGACATTATAGTGGATGCACAATTTTGGAACCATAAATATATTAGATATTGGCAACTCTTATTTTTGATAGCTAGAAGTAATATTGAAAGTACAACTTTTAAAGTACGCCATATCAGTAGTACTTTTCTCTGGAATAATTTTGCTATTAGGTCTTTTCTTCCTATCTCCAATAGTTTTCAAGAGAATTCGAAAATTAGAATTTCGGAAAACTCAAAAAAAGAAATTGCAAAAAGTGCTTGATCGAAGAATTTGATTTTTATAGCAAAATTGTTTTGACACAATCCAAATACAAATTCGCACTTTTGGGTTAGAGCTTTTTCCGACAAAGCGTGAAATCACAACACTCTAAAATTGTATTAAAAATTATTAAATTTTAACTTTAAATTTTAGAACATGGTCTTAAGTACATTTCATTGTTTTCAATATTAACTTTAAAAAAAAAAGTTAACCTACATTGTTATTGACGTGTGTGAGTTAATTCTGAAAAATTTCAAATATTTGTGTAAAATTTTCTTTACAATTTATTGTTGGTTTTCATGGTTCGTTTAATCCTTTGTGATGCAATTTTTTTTTTTTTTTGTTTTTATATTATTTTTTAAATATATTTTTATTTGTATTGCCATTATTTGTTGTTTTATTTCTTCAATCTAGTTTTGTCCAAATTTGTGGTCTATTAATTTTTTATTATTTGAATTGTTTGTTAGTGGTTAAGTTAACACTGTGTATTTCTGTTTATGTCTTGGCCATAAAATGCAACACCCACTGTTTTGGTTTATTGAAAAAAATAAATTTAATAATTTATTTGGCATAAAGTGAGTCATTTCGTTCTTTATTATTTATTGTTTTGTCTTCAAATTGCAGTTTTTTTTTTTTGTTGTTGTTATTCATTCACAAAAAAGGCGTTAAAACCTTTTTATGGCTATTAATGAATATATATATATTTTTCAATTCTTAAGTTGAATAAATAAACAGCTGTGAAACTTAATATAGGGGCCTAAATAGTCTAGTTTTTTAGTGTATAAGAAGATAGTGAAACAACTTCATTTTTTAAATTTAAACTGTATTTGTTTTAAACTCGAACGTTTAATTTTCATTTCTACTAAACTACAACGTATGAGTAATATTACTTTTTGTCCCCCAAAACAGTCAATAATTTTTTATTTTGTAATTCATACACGGATTTTTATGAAATATAAATTGTCGCATTTTTAAAAATTCAGATTTTAAGTAAAAAAAAAAAATTTCTTTCCCTTTTTTGTTTTTTTACCGAATTTTTTAACATTTTAAAATTTTTCATTTTGTTTGAAAAAAGTACTTCTTTTTCAACACAGTACTTTAAAACTTTGACAACCGAATTTAAACCGCTGATGATTTGTTAACGAAACTTCGTGGAGACTTTAGCCTATGACTCAAAATAAATTGTGTACTGATTTTGTCGCTTTACTGCTCAATCTATCTGATAAATATAGTACTTAAGCAACATCATTAATGGGATGTCGCTTCTTAATGGGTAAAGATTTTGTCTAAGTTTTATTTTCGTATTTGCATAAACTTAAAACAGAATTTTTAACATTATAAAAACTAAAAACAAAAACCTAAAAAAATCATAAAAAACAAAAAACAATTTTTTAACTTTGGGTTGACTTTGTAATAAAAAAATATAAAAAAAAAGCCTAAAATTGTATGTTTTTGATTGTTATGTTAATGAAATAATACGAAAATTTATTTTTCTGTTAGTAATCAGTTCATCTATTGTAGTTCGCACGTTGAAATCGATGGAACATATTGAGGATAAGCTCTGGTGAGCCATCGATGTGCTTCAGCTGCACTTTTGTTCAAAAGGCAAAACTTCCCGCAAATTATGCTTTGCTGGCACACAATTCGACATTGTCGAAGCAAAAAAAACTTTGTTGTTTACACTATTACACTCAAAACAATAAGTTAGTAGAAAAGTTAGTAAAATATATTGTAAATCAGGTATACTATTTTTCAGCAAATTTTTTGCTAAAATTATGTTTTAAACCAAAATTTTATTTATACTTATTCAGCACTTAACTGTTTTGAACTAATGTTTTACTAATATTTTACTAATGTTTTACTAATTTATTTTGCTAAAAAAAATGTGCTGATTAGCACATCAATAGTGTGAACGACAACCAGATTAAAAGTTAAACGCAAAATGAATTAGATGTCAAGATGTAGTAGTGACGAGGAAAATTATACTAAACAGTACAACTCTAGTAAGACACATAAAAAAAATCAACCATGGAAGATTTTTGTATCTGTTTTTCATACATAAAACAAAATTGTGAATTGAAACAACTTAAATTTTGCGTTTTCACAGGCTTCTGAAAGTAATTGTCTATTAATTAAACAAAAGACAAAATAAATTATTTAAATTTAAAAAATATTAAATGTGTATTTGTAGTCAAATTGAGTGGTCAAGTTGATAACAAATATACAAAAGGTAGACAGACTAAAGCGAAAGATAAAGACATACATCGTAGGTAAATTTTTATGTTTCCTTTTTCTTATTGCAAAAAAAGGATTGTATATGTTACATTTTGTTATTTTTTCGTTTCGTTTCCATAATTCTCTGCGGCATTAGCGTTCTTTTAAAAGATAGCATCATTGTGACAACCATTGATGTAAGTAGTTGAAAAATAATTTTGTTTATGTTATATATGAAAGATAATTTT
This sequence comes from Delia radicum, assembly GCA_021234595.1. NCBI lineage: Eukaryota > Metazoa > Arthropoda > Insecta > Diptera > Anthomyiidae > Delia > Delia radicum. Next base: position 226,913,405 of record CM037852.1, on the reverse strand, counting down.
GTTTTTATATATATATATAAAATATATATATATATATATATATATAAGCAGATATTACATTAACATATTAAAGACACAAACCATGTGTAAACGATACGACATCGCATTTTTAAGTTATACACCCAATATTAAGTTAAAAATCGCGAAAACTAAAAAAACAAATTACATAGGGTTAAGAGAAACTTCTAGTTGACACTTGAAACCAACAGCACTTTAAATTAAAAAAAAAAGTTTGGGTATCACTGTCTAACGCTAGACTAAAGTTAATTAATATTCCATTAATATATCAAGACACAAGCCATATAATATGTCGACGTACCTTTAACTAAACTTCCTTTAAAATTTAAAACCAAGTCACGTTTATAATAAAAAAAATATTAAAATATTTAAAAAAAAAATGCTATAAAGATAACTTTACTAAAATTCTATTCTTTTCCACGTTTTGTTTTTCTTTTATAGGACCCGGATTCATGGGTTTCAGTACATCATTTACAAACACAATGTGGCATCTTAGATCCCGATGATTGTGTACGAGATGTAGCCGATGATCGTGAATATATACATGCCAGCTTTGAAGATTCTGGACCGGATCCAGGTGTACCCCAGGGCGGTGGTGATGGTGCTTCGGGTAGTTCTTCCGTGGGTACAGGATCACCGGATATATTTCGTGATCCCACAAATACAGATGCACCAACAAATGGTGCTCATAATGATAATTCAACACCTCATATTGAGGTCACAAGCACAACAGCATGTCCCATGACTGGTTTAGGTCTACAAGTACGTCGAAGTAGTGATCCAAATTTATTAGCTTCCCTTAAAGCGGCCGAAAATGGTAATAAACGTTGGTCGGCTGCAGCACCTCACTGTGCTGGCGATTCACCAGAACGCGTCCATATAGAGAAAACTGGTTATTTACCGCCACAATGGGAAGAAGAAGATGATGGACATCAACAGGTGCCACAAGTACCACATCCGCAACAACCTTTCGCCCGATCAGGACGTTTATCAATGCAATTTTTAGGTGATGGTACTGGATATAAATGGATGGATGCTGCTGAAAAATTACAACATCAACAACAGCAACAATTGCAGCAACAACAACAAAGTGCGTCCCAACAATTGCCCACAAGGGATTATCAACAACAATTCTTTACCAGTAAATCTTTACCACGGGAAAGTACACGCAAAGAACCTTTGGGACAAGCATATGAATCTATACGAGAAAAAGATGGAGAAATGCTATTACTCATTAATGAGTATGGTAGTCCTTTGGGTTTAACCGCCATACCCGATAATGAACACGGTGGAGGTTTACTAGTACAACATGTCGAGCCTAATAGTCGCGCTGAGCGTGGACGTTTACGCAAAGGTGATCGTATTTTGGAAATAAATGGTACAAAACTTATTGGTCTAACGGAACTTAAAGTTCAAGAGTACTTACGCAAAGCTTTAGAATCTTCCGAATTAAGAGTACGAGTTATTAGAGCAAATACTAAAGGAAGTAAAAATCGTCGTAGAGATTCCAAAGTAGCCGAAATGATAGAAGCAGAAGAAAAAATGGCCTCTAGTTTGGAAAGTAAAGTTGCTACAGTGTCACCTACTAAAAAACCTAATACAGCTCCGGTGGGAGCTACTTTACAAGTAGCCAACACCCGTAAATTGGGTCGAAAAATTGAGATCGTATTAAAGAAGGGACCGAATGGCTTGGGTTTTTCTGTCACCACACGAGATAATCCAGCCGGTGGTCATTGTCCTATTTATATTAAAAATATTTTGCCACGTGGAGCAGCCATAGAAGATGGTCGTTTGAGACCTGGAGATCGTCTATTGGAAGTTGATGGTGTACCTATGACGGGTAAAACACAAACTGATGTTGTATCCATATTAAGAGCTACCCAGCCAGGAGCAACAGTGCAATTGATTGTATCGAGACAACAGGAATTAGCTGAACCCGAAGAAAGAGAAATTGTAAGTACCGTACGAATTTTTTGACAAAAATTTTAGTAGAAAGATATGTAGAATTCCCAATAAGCGGTTTCAGTAAATGTTATAACTTGATAACGCCCTCTAGTGGTGGTAAAATCTCATTATGGACCAACAGTTCCGTTTTCAATCCACACAGAAAAAATTATTCCCAATATAATTTCAATTAAACTTTTGTTTGAATTCAAAATCACTTTCAATTAAAAGTTTTATAATATTTATTTAATGTTTAATTAAAAATTAAATTCGTGCACGAAATATTTCCAGTTTTTATAACCCATATTGATAATAAATCAAAAAATGTCAAAATTTTACAAAACCGTCAAAAATTCAAAAAAAAAATGGCCAAAATTGACAAAAAATTGTCAAAAATAAAAAATCACCAAAAGTGAAAAAAATGTATTAAATTTTTTTGTAATTTTTTAAATTTTTGGTGATTTTTTTTTTTTTTCTTTATTTTTTTAATTTTGGGCGGCTTCTTCAAATTAAGGAAATTTATTTTAAATTTTGTCAATTTTTTAAATTTTGTCGATTTTTTAAATTTGATGATTTTTTCTATTAAAATTTTGGTGACTTTTTGTTTTTAATAGTAGCTTTTTTTTGTTTTTTTTTTTTTCTTGAATTTTAGCAGATTTGTAATATCGGTGTTTTTTTTTTTTTAATTTGGACGGTTTTTAAATGTGTGCTATCTTTTTTAAATTTTGACAATACTTTTAAATTTTTAAATTTATTTTAATTTTAGTGATTTTTTGAAATTTTGACGATTTTTTCTAGTAGCGTCAAGATGCTTGTTCGGAAAAGACCCTAGCCACGTGTTCGATTACTAAGAAGACAAGATTAAAGTTAAATTGATTACACTAGTTTACAGTGATTTTGACCCACGACATATGGCATATATTTTCTATGTTAAATAGTGCGCTGAATCCGAAAATGAAATCGAAAATTCCAAAAGTAGAACAGTTTTTAAGATATCGCTAACTTTTCAAATTTTCGATTTTTAAAAAAAGTTTTTTTTTAAACAAAAACATCTCCGGACTAAAACGGTGGATTTGAATGTTTTTATTTTTAAATTAAAGCTAATTAAACGCTTTATCAATTCTTCATACAATATTTTTCAATCTGATTATGGCCTTATAATCTATTTATCGATATATCAACAATTTTGCTTCAATTTTAACGAAATTTTAAAAAAAAAAAAAAAGGAAATTCTATTGTAAATTTCGCTAAGTTAAAATTGTTCTAAAATTTATTTCTCTCTTTGCAGTTCAAGTCTGCTCCATTACAAAGAAAATAAGATGCGTCTTAAAAAAATCGGTTAAAAATTGAAGACGCTACTTGCATTTGAGTAAAAATGCAGAAATTCAGTTTTTATACAAATACAGATGTATTTGTTTATTTTGACAATACTTTGTTATATTTCTTATACATTGCAAGAAGATATAAAGATCACAAGGTTTAGGCGCCTTTTTGCAATGCAAACAAATTACATTACACTCGGGATTTTTATGCGGTTTTTTTAGTGCGGATTTGGTGTTATGCGGTTTTAAAATCGACTTTTTTTATACTATTTTATATACATTTGTAATTATTTTTTTTAATTTTTACCGTCTTAAAAAGTTGGCATCACTTTTTGTTTTTTTTTCGGTACGAAAAACCTATTTGTTGTCTATTTCCAATGTATAAAGGATACACAAAATACATGTGCTTTTTGTGCAAATGGGACAGTTGAGCACGTCAACATCATTATTCCCGGAAAGTTTGGCGAAGAGAATTGATTTTACTGTTGGTAAAGAAAACGTTAAATTCGAACCACTCGTTAAACAAGAAAAATGCATTATTAAACTTGGTCCCTTTAAAAACTTTGTGAAGGCTTTATCTAAAGATGGTGACTCATTTCGTTATTTGAAAAACATTTTTCCGAATTTATCTGATGCTAAGATTAAAGAAGGTGTATTTGTAGGTCTACAAATAAAAAAACTACTTGGCGACTCTAAATTCAGTTTAGTTTTGTCAGAGGATGAGTTGAAAGCATAGGATTCATTTTGTCTTGTTGTTTCATGCTTTTTAGGTAATATTAGAAGCTTGGATTATAAAGAAGTCATCGAAAACTTGCTTACAAACTATCAGAAAATAGGTGTAAATATGTCTTTAAGGATTCATTTTCTACACTCTCATCTGGACTTCTTCCCGGATAACCTTGGCGATGAAAGTGATGAGCACGGTGAACGTTTTCACCAACAAATGACGGAAATGGAACGTCGCTATCAAAGATTTTGGGGCGAAGCGATGATGGGTGACTATTGTTGGTTTATCACTAGAGAAACTAGCAGTACACATAAAAGGAGTAGCAAATCAAGCCTTAACAAATTTTAGCTAATACTTCTAGATATTTTTAATGTAAGATTACACTTAATAAAGTAGAAATGTATAAAAACTGAATTTCTGCATTTTTAGTCAAATGCAAGTAGCGTCTACAGTTGTTAGCCGATTTTATTAGGGAGCATCTTATTTTCTTTTTGATGTAGCAGACTTGAACTGCAAAGAGAGAAATAAATTTTAAAACAATTTTAACTTAGCGAAATTTACAATAGAATTTACCTTTTTTTCTAAATTTCGTTAAAATTTAAGCGAAGTTGTCGATATATCGACAAATAGCTTCCAATTCGATAATCGGATTAAAAAATATTAGCGGTATTCACTCTTGATAGCATTTATGCAAGGGTTGCATTAATACTATGATTTTATGCTACAAAGCGTGAGCGTCTTTTTTTGTGTGTATTGTATGTTTACAACCCAAGCATTTCAATGTTGACAAAACAGCTAATTTCTAACGAAAATGTATTTTCTAGCGATTTTTAAGTAGACTTTAGCGATTTTTTTCAAATAAAAAAGGTTGGCATTATTCTTCGTTCTCAGTGTTCTCAGTTCTCAGTTCTCTCACTAAAAGATGGTAAGTATTGTAAGTTTGAAAGGTTTGCAAGACCCAGAATATGCAATAGGTTTTCGTCTTGCATATAAATAAAAGTCTTGCATATTTTTATTTCATGTATTTTGTTGTTGTGGTCTTGCATACTCTTGTATTTATACAAGACCTGCAAGCTTTGAAAGGTCTGCAAGGGTAGTTTGCTACCAAGAGCGAATACCGCTATTGTATGGAGAGTTGATAAAGCGTTTATTTAGCTTTAATTTAAAAATAAAAACATTCAAAGCCACCGTCTTGGTCCGGAGATATTTTTATTTAAGTAAAACCACGTTTTTTAAAAATCGAAAATTTCAAAAGTTGGCGATATCTTAAAAACTGTTCTACTTTTGGACTTTTCGGCTTAATTTTCGGATTCAGTACGCTATTTTACATGGACAATAAATACCAATGTCGTGGGTCGCAAAATTTTTTAAAATTTGTAAACCAGTGTTATTAATAGGTTTTTTTGTTAAAGCTTTGCCTATTATGGAGGCTCTAGCTTTTCTAACAATTCGGGTCTTATGAGATCTTTAGCCAGATCGAAATACTAGTATCAACCTAGCTAGTATCAACCTAGCTAGTATCAACCTAGCTAATATTACTTTGTAAATCAAAATCATATCGAATTTTTGTATAAAAAATAATAAATAAATTGTGTTTGTATATTCGATTTTTATTATAATCAATTATACATTACCACAACTAAATACTAAAAAATATTGTTAAAGTTTTTAAAATTATTTTCAAATATTCATTTTCTCAGAACTCTTCTTCTTAGACAAAATAGTAACTGACTTTTCAAAACCACAAAGTTGAAAATATTTCGTTATTGTTTCCGTTTTTACTCAAAACTTAAATAATTGCTAGTTTTCATTGAAATACTACAAACCTAGCAAAAATTATAATGTTAGGGTTGCTATATGAAAATTTTAAGAAATGGTCAAAAGCCACGATATTTTTTCAACAAACATTTTAAAAATCAATTAAAAAATTTGTAGTTCATTTATTTTTGAATCAAGATTTGTCCATAAAATTATACAAAACTAAAATGTTTCTGTTTAGGTTTCTTGACAAATCATTGTTCTCTATATGTACAAAGTTTTGATGAACAATTTCCTGCAGATCTATGACGTATCCTTAATGAGTTAATTTAAACAATTACATTTTTAATTCATATTACAAACTTTATAAACTTGTTATGCATTTGATTATAAGTTTAATTGAAATATATTAAGATTTTCAATTAAATGTTTAATAAATATAATTCTATATTAATTGAAATAAAAAAATTAAAAAAAATGTTATTAAATTTTTAATTAAACGACATTTTTAATTTAAACTCATATCGATTTTTTTTATTAAAGTATTTTACTCTTTTTTTCTTTTACAGAATTTTGAGAACAAAGAAAATGAATTTAATTCACCACCTAAACCTCCAGCACTAGTGTTACCCTCAGCAAGTGTTCATATTAATCAACAGGATGTTAAAAAATCAAACAGTTCCCGATCTCTCTTTGAACAACATCAACAGCAACAAAATCATAATCTTAATGAATCTCAACATTTTATAGATGCTGGCAGTGAATCAGCGGCATCAAGCGTAAGTTTTAAATTTAAAACAATCCAATAGAAAATCTTTAACATTTTCGTTCCCTTTAACAGGATAGCCTACAAGCTGGCATTGCCTGGCGTTCCAGAGAAATGCTTACTCTACACATACCTGTCCATGATACCGAAAAGGCCGGTCTTGGTGTTAGTGTTAAGGGTAAGACCAGCTCAAATATTACCGGTTCCTCAAATGGCAGTTCAAATGGTAGCATGAAAAATGATGGCGATTTGGGCATATTTGTTAAAAATGTCATTCATGGTGGTGCCGCCTCTAGAGATGGACGTTTACGTATGAATGATCAGTTAGTTAGTGTAAATGGTGTCTCATTACTTGGTCAAAGTAATGCTGAAGCTATGGATACTTTAAAACGTGCCATTGTCAATAATCCGGGTAAACATCCGGGTATGATAACATTACAAGTAGCTCGTAAAATAACACGTTCTGCCAGTTCCGGTGATATATTGGAAACTAGTACCAATGATAGTTCAAATACCAGTGATAATAGTGGAGCTACCGTTATATATTTAAGTCCCGAAAAACGCAACGAAAAACGTAATAGTGGCAGTAATAGTAAAAATGATATGAATCGGTAGGTTTAAAGTTATTTACACTCAAAATATTGTAATGAATATATATTATTGAATTTCTGCATAAAAACAATGAAGATGCATTGGAACTTGTCCATTAAGTTGAAAAATATAATTTTATTTATTTAAAGTCTCATTCACTTAATGAAGAAGTTTCATTAAAAAAATAGTTTCATCAAAAGTATGAAGCTTTTAAGCATTTTTTTTAACGAAAATTTCAATTTATTCAAATTTTTGAATTTAACCCCTTATTTTTAGTTGGAGCAACCCCGTTTTAGATAGACTAACCGGTGGCGCTTGCTCTAGTAATTCTGCACAAAAAATACGCTCAGCCGCAGCGACGACTGTAACAACAAATACCGCGGGTATTAAGAATAGTGGTGTTCATACTCTACGCAATGAGAGCTATTATATGGCCACTAATGATACTTGGTCACCCGCCATACATCATCCACAACATGTCAATAATTCAGTGTTAATTGAACACGATCCTGAGCCAACATCACCGTAAGTTTCTAAAAAGAAAAATCTAAAGCTGCATCTACACAGAAACAATTAAAATCTAGTTTCAATTAAAATATTTTTTAATTCAATTAAAAGTTTTATTGAATACGGTCCTATTGTGGTATCATTTTTTTTTAAATAAATAAAAAAAGGCTAAAATTGAAAAAAAAACACTAAAATTAAAAAAACTACAAAAATTACAATAAAAAAAAATTGTTAACATTAAAAAGAAGCTAAAATTGGAGAAAAAAAATCGCCAAAAATGAAAAATTGTTACTATTTGAAAATAATCTCCAAAATTTTAAAAACCTCCCAAATTTTAAAAAATCTCTTAAATTAAAAAAAATATCGGTAAAGCTTAAAAAAAATAATTGCCAAAAATGGTAAAATTGCTAAAATTGAAAAAACAGAATCACAAAAATTAAAAAATGCCAAAATTGAAAAAATCAGAAAATTGGAAAAAATTTCCAACAATTGGAAACAAAATAAACAAAAATAAAAAAAAAAATCATTAAAATTGCAAAAATCTCTAATATTTAAAACGGCAATATTGAAAAAATCGCTAAAATTTAAAAAGCTTAAAATTTAAAAAATCACCTTAATAATATTTCTTGGGATTTTTTATATTCTGACAATTTTTTTTAAATTTTAGCGATTATTTTTAATCAAAAATGTTTTAATTTTTGTATTAAAAATACAAAAATTGTTTTTTAGGTCTTTCTATATTTGCATATATTTATTTAGAATATTGTTCTACATTTTTAATACAAAAACTAAAACATTTTTGAAAAATTAGCATACTACGGCTCTTCTCAACAAACACAGTTTGTTGGAATATATGTCGTAAAATTGTTGTTTTTCAAATAGTTTTATAATTAGTGTTATCAGACCAGGCAGTTTATACACTAAAGTAGACAAAAAGATTCTCATAGAGTTTATTTTGTCTGCAGTGTTCTCGGTTTGAGTTAAGCCAATTATCTTTTATCTGCATATAACTGAAGATTTGGGTGATGCCAATGAAACAATTTTATTGTCTATCATGAAAATGATCAAACTTTTTGAAAAGCAGCAAATAAAATCTAATATGACTTTATCATATTCAATTTTTGGACTTGAGGTAGTACAATCTTCTAACTCAATATATACGATTATTTTTAATTTTAGAGATTTTTTCAATTTTGACATTTTTTTTTGATTTGGGCGTTTTGTTTTTAAATTTTTGAGATTTATTTAAAATATTAGAGATTTCTGGAAATATTGTGTACACCAAATAAATTTTCAATTAAGCATTTATTATACATTATTAACTTTTAATCAAAAGTAAGTTTGAAATCAAGCAAAAGTTTAATTGAAATTTGATTGACAAAAACACGGCAAGGTTCTGACCATCATTTCTATATATTTCATGTATGTTGATTTTCGATCCATCCACAAAATTATGTTAATGTTTGACGCATCATCGGGATGTTTTTTATATATAAAATAATCTGATTTATTTTTGTTGAAATCGCAGTAGCAAAATACATGGTACATATTAGATTCCCAAAGCTTAAAATTAAACTCGCTGTTAAGCGTTTTTTCATTTTTTTACGCTGTCGCGAGTTCAGAGACAATGAAGAGGTAGTAAGAAATAAGTTATTTTATCAAAGCGTTTATTTGTGAAAAATTCTCGATTTGTCAAAAATTTTACATGACAGCATTACTTTCCAGGATGCCTGGGTCCAGCTTTTAGTATGATGTGTAAATACATTTCAAAAATGTGTTTCCTAATTGTTAAATATATATATATATATATGCAAAAGTTTTCCTAACAAAAACCTCCTTTTTGGTACATATTTGGCACAAAAGTAGGGTTTTTGTTAAAAAAAAATCTTTTCAGTATAAACATTTTTGGCTGATTTTTTGCACATTTACTTTTGAAAGGTATTCATAAATTATACTAAAAGTTGGATTCTGAGTTCATCTCGGAAAGATATGCTGGTATATAAAATTTTTGACAAATCGCTCATTTTGCATTTCAAGCACCATATTAAAATAATTTGTTTCTTGCTGAGCCACCTCCTCCTAATAGGCTCTTTCTACTGCATGACCATTTGTGAAGGTCAATTGCTAGTTTAATGATGAAATTTGCTTAAACCGTAAAAATTGGTAAAGGTTTGAAAAACCGCTAAATATTGTTGTCAATCTTAAGTTTTGTGAATCAAATATGTACCTCAAATAAAAATACAGAGGTTTTACTTACATTTCAACAGAAATGAGTCAGATTACTTGTATTTTGAAAGCGTTATATGTAAAAGCTGCATTTACATGCGCCAAACTTTAAAGTCATTTTATGAAAAAACTGTACCATAGATCGAAAAATAAAGTACGCCATTGAAATCAGCGTGACTGAAGTATGTAGAATTGGTGGTTATAAACTTATTAATTTTTAAAAGTTATGATTTTGTCCTGTGTACACGGTAGAGAAATATAACAAACACCTCTTCAGAATAGCTTAAATCATTTACGGACTCAATTTAGAAGAATTTTTGCCTTATCTCTAGCAGATTTACTCTTTCCTGTTGATACGCCCTAAGAAATTTACACTTACTAAATAAAATTTTATTTTTCTAGAACTCTTCCTCATCGTCCCAATGAATCTGTAGCCTCTAGCATTATAAATACAACTCCTAACAGTAATCCTACACCAGGAACTGCACCACAAAATTTCGATGCCACCTACTCATCACAATTAAGTCTCGAAACGAATAACTCCAGTGTAGAACATTTTAGTCGTGATGCCTTGGGCCGCCGTTCCATATCGGAAAAACATCATGCTGCCTTAGATGCTCGTGAAACGGGCACGTATCAACGTAATAAAAAATTACGCGAAGAACGTGAACGTCGTATTGCTAATACAAAATCTGCTGTTTACGGTTCTATGGAATCAATATCGGCTAGGATAAATGAAGCTAATGCTAGAATACCCGGTTATAAACATGCCAAAACCAATTCGGGTATTGAACAGCAGCAGATTCATGCCGAATCTAGAGATCAAGTTGGTGATTTAGGACCGTCATTGGGTTTGAAGAAATCCTCATCATTAGAGTCATTACAAACGATGGTACAAGAAATACAAATGTCGGAAGAACCCCGAGGAGGGCATACGGCGTTAAGAGCTCCACGTGGTAGAGGAAGAGATGAAAGTTTGAGAGCTGCTGTTGCCAGTGATCATGATGTTAAAAGTAAGTTTTGTGATTTAAGATCTTTTTCACACTGTGCAACAAGAAAAAGCTACCCGAATGAGTCTAACTGAACATGAAAATAGGACATTAGTATATTGAAAAACTCAAAGGATTTTGCGAAGTTAGCTCTTATTGATTTTTTATAGGCCCTTGAAGTTTACTTATTTTTGACCATTTTAAAAATTTATTTTGTCGTATTGTCCTATTAAGTTGTATGGGGTCAAAATTTAGAACAAGTCATTTTGGGATGTTTATTGTAGTTTACTTCTTGGATTGTAACGATTGTCCATTTTTACACATTTGCTTGGCGATGCCTATATGCCGAAAATTTTGATTTGAAGTAAAAAAAAAAAAAAGGCAATTCTTCGGCTTTGCGTTTTGAAAGTGCAAGTTTTGCAACAATGGCTTTTACCTGGTTTTGCGTATTCAAAATAGGATCATTTGATACTATAGGCTGAAGCGCAAACAAATATAAAGCATCATTTAAATCAGTTATTATGGTTGGTTGTCTCTGATGTCACGTCCGGGTTCGGAGCTTTTGTGACTGGGGCGTTTTCTGTAGTGGAATTTGAAACTTTACTATTAATTTTTCTTTTTTTTTCATAACATTTACGAAATTCACTTTCAATCAATCAATCTTTAATTTTATTTTCTATAAATTTCTTAAAATCAATAAAAACTATAGTTTCATGAAAATTATAAAACTTTTTATTGATATTAAGAAATTTTTCATTCACTTTGTAAAGAAAAGTTTCGTAATTTAACAACTAATTTTTATTAATTTCATTGGACATAAATTATATTGTTTCTTCGATTTCTTTTCGCCACATTGAATTAATACACAGATATTAAAGAGCTAAAAGAATATAAATACAACATTTAATAATATCCAAGTAAATAAATTTATTTTCTTTAAAATATCTTATAAATTTTATTTATTTAATAAAATTTACAGCAAAAAAGTTTTTTCTTATGACGCGTTTTTTTGACTAACAATAAGACACACAAACAGAAAATCGAAATATTGTTTTTCTCGCGAAAATTGTGCATGCAAAATATTTGATCGAAAGATGCACACACACACACTGTGTTAAAAAAGTCGAAACAACTGCATAACGTAAATGTAACCACAATGCAGTAGTTTTGGTAAGTTGTTGGAAAAAAAAAACAACCGTCAAAAACGTTGATACATATTTTTCTAAGCAAAATAACTGCAGTTGCAGTTAAAATAACTACAACCGCAGAACTACACAAATAACTGTCTGTATTAACTGCAGAACTTTTTTAAGTGTAATACACTCACAATATTTTAACAGTAACTGATTGTAGTTTATTTAAAAAGTGAACTTTATTTAAAGGTAAACTTTGTTTTTTAACGAATATACATTTAAATTACATAGAAATATTTTTTTAAACATATTTTAACATTTATTAAAAAAAACAAACTACACATCATACATGGGACAAATTAATTGTATTCACTAATTAATTGACGATTTCATTACAATTTCATTGATATCAATTTGTAATGAAATTATTTTCATTAGCGTTTGTTTAATTAATGATAATGAATTTCGTTGATTTGATTTCATCGATTAATTGTAATAATTTTGAATTTCATTACCATTAGTAATGCATCAATTAAAGGAAACAAATTACAATTGGCAGATAAGATTTTCGAAAAACTAAGGGTGAATATCGATAAAAATCTAGGTTTCACAGGAGATTTAAGTAACGCTCTTAATACAAATAGGCTATGTCCGGGAAAGATCCCGAGGGATTCATTTTTTATGAAACAGCCACAGGGTGTCCAAATTATTTGTTTACCCAAATACGTACGTGTCAATACCAATTTAATCACTCTGATAATAAAATGGAACGTTGATCTAAACTGGAACGATATGGAATGCACCGGGGAACGAGTGGAATCGGAATACTTAACACATTTGAATTATCGGTGTTCCGTAGGTTAAGTTTTGCAAAAATTAGCTCCGTTTTGCGATATTTCGCTTAGTTTTCGAGATACTAGCCATTTTATGAAATGGCGATTTTTTAAAATGCCCAGTATCTCCGCTAGGGCGAAACGGGCAAAAATTTTGCTCCAGAGGAGTATTAATACACCCTTATAATATAAATGGGCTAGGTCCGGGAGAGATCCAGATTGATAAATTTTTATAAAACAGTATTTATTTATTTATTTTTTCTTATTTACGTGATAATACAAATAAACATACAATTCCTATCGATCTCCGTTTCATTCCTACACTCCACTTTTTTTTGTAAACAAATGCTTTTTTTGCTCAATTGTAATTAGTTTTTTAGGCATTAGTGTGATTTCATTAGCATTAGTATGACAAATGCTAATGCCAAAAAATTTCATTACAATTAAATGGTAATGAATATGAAATTTCAATGCTAATGAAAAAATCCCAAGTATGCTACACATAAATACTGTTTTTCTGTAACAGTTATTATTAGCATTTAAAGATTTCTTTTTTGCAAAAATTTCTTTATTTTAACCAAAAAGTTAATGATAGTAAAATTTTTAAAAATTTAATAAGTTTTAAATAATTTGTTAGTTAATTTTAGCTAGTTCAAATAAAATCGCTTATTTTTACTGATTTAGGAGTTTTTTTTTTTAAATTTTTTACAAAATTTTGTTTTTGATAGTAAAAATAAAATAAAATCAATTTATAACGAGCTTTCAACCTCGTATATTTACAAAAATAAAGCAAATCAAACATATTAGCTAGGTTGATACTAGTATTTCGATCTGGCTAAAGATCTGATCAGAACCCGAAGTTTTAGAAAAGCTAGAGCCTTCATAATAGGCAGAACTTTAACAAAAAACCTATTAATAATCAATTTTGCTACATTCTTGTCTTCTTAGTAATCAAGAGCGTGGTTTTGGATGAATTTTTTAATAGTTAAAAAAAAATTTAAAAACACATTTAATTTAAAAGAAAAGTTCGTAGAACGGTTTTTAATTATATGTTTAGTTGTTCTAAAGTACATATTCCTTTGTTTTTAACGGCCAAATATTGTGAGTGTAGATTTTAGTTTTTAAAGTAATTTTAAGTTCCTCAAATTCAAATATTTTATTTCAATAACATTTATAAACCAATTTCAAATTCAATCTCTCCAAATCGTTATTATTTTCAATATAAAATTTCTTATTTTTCTGTTACAGAAGCTCGACAAACTTGGCTTTTAGAAGATGGTGATACGGCCGAAGGTGGTTTTTCCCATCGTAATGGTCCATTCCAAAGTTCACTAAATGAAGGCAAACACAAGACTCGCACTAAAAAACCGGGTATCTTACGAGGCATTGGTTATATGTTTCGTTTTGGGAAAAATCGTAAAGATGGTGTAGTACCCGTTGAAAATCAAGCACCCATAACAAATAATGCTTCGAACGAAAGAACACCTGCCAATAATCAAATACCAGTTGCTGCTCTAGCAGCACTTGATCGTAATGCAAAATTAGCACCGCCAGCTTATCAACCACCACCTCCATTACCGCCGGCCAATCCGATTGGTTCAGGCGGCGGTGGTATAAGTACTACCGATAGCACGCCAAATGGTGGTATACATCAAAATGATATATTTAATCATCGTTATCAACATTATTCTAACTATGAAGAGCTTCATAATCATCATCAACAAATTAGGTGAGAGCCTGTTAATTTAACTATATTTTATATACTGCAAAAACATCCTTTTCATCCAAGAGCATAATGGCATAGAGGGCAACAAAACACCAATATATTTATGTAACTTCATACAATAGAACGCCTTTCATATTGTTTTTAATATCATCGTTAATTTGACCTACCCTTTAAATAAACAGAACAATTTCATACCAAAAACCTTTTTTTGAAACACAAATACACTATATTGTTTAATAAAAGAATTAGGATTTTTTTTATAAAATGTTTCTATTTCTTTTCTTTTACTTTCTTCCATCAAAATTATTCCTTTCTTCTAAAAAAATATCTAAAAAAAAACATTCAATCTATAAAAAACTCCCCCAACCAATTTTTTGTAATATCTTAGCGATGAAAACTGCTCAAATAATGATGTTTTATCGGAATCAACCTTAGAATGCATGCGTCAACAAGTGCTTAGACAGCGTCTTAAAGTCGAAGCTGAAAGGTAACTTTTATTTCTTTTTACCGAAAATCCTTTTTTACCACAACTATTTTTTTTTAATATGTACTGCTTAATATTTTTTTTAGAATTTTTTGTAGTTTTTGAAATTATTTTAAAAATTTAAGTAGTTTTCCTTTTTGTATTTACACAGAAATTAATTACAAAAACATGGCTCATAGAGTATTTTTGTAAATAAATACAAAAAAAAAGTTTTTTAAATTGGCACCAACAATGATGATTTGTAAATACAAATACTCTTTTGTTGATTTTTTTTTTGTAATTTAAAATTTTTGTTTTTAAAGAATTTGTATATAAAAAAACTACAATTTAGAAGCATTTCAAACAAAAAATTTATTGGAAATAAATTTGAATTTAAAAATGAGGGTGTTTGGATTTACAAATTCCATTATTGTTGCTTACAGTTTTTTCTGTGTAGTTAACAAATTTTAGAACATTTAACTAGTTTGCATTTGATATAAATAGTGAAAATAGTTAAAACTTGCATGTAAACTTGGAATGCCAAAGAGGAAATTCGGAAATCTCGACATTTTGGTATTTAATAAATCCCGAAACGTCACTTTTCGTGACATCTCTAATATATATTGAGGTTGGTTAGCTCTTTCTCAAAAAACTACGCTAAATTGCTAAAATCATTCAATCAACATAGAGATATTTAGAGTTGTTTGTGGCCCGATCTCTAGCAGTTTTCGCTCTGGTGTATATGTGTCTTCAGAAATATTTTAATGCGGTCACACACAACCAATTTGGGAACAATTTTCTTTATTTCTCAACGTAATCTCCTTTTAGCTCGATACACTTTTCACAGCGATATTCAATAGCTTCGATACCCTGTTTATAGTAAGAAACTGTCCATCTAAAATATCAATCAACTGCAGACTCCACCTCTTCAATGTAGGCAAATCTTCTACCACCGAGCCAATTTTTTTAAATAGAAAATAATCCGAGGGAGCTAAATCTGGCGAATAATGACGCAATTCGAACTTTAATTCATTGATTTTGGCCATTATACTCGCCATGGATTTTTTTTTTTTTTTTTGAAGATAATAAAAATTATCCCACGCTCATTCCAAAAAACAGACGCCATGACCTTGCCTGCAGATGGAACTGTCTTCTATGGACACGATTCTCCCATTCCAGAGATCATTTATTTTTGATGGCTCCAAAAAAAAAAAAAATAATAATAAACAACGTGGCGCCTTGAAACTTAAAACATGTGTTTTATAAGGGTGTCACTTTTCACCAAATTAATTTTTTCAAACTACAGTCGCCATCTATACGTCAGACTGTCTAATTTTGGGACCGTAATCGTAGCTTACGCAACCCTAGCCAAAAAATTTCGACAAACATTTTTTCTTTTGTATAATTTTATATACAAATCATAATTCTAAAATATATGAAATTTGTTTTTTGTTAAGTTAACTGATCGTGGTTTTTGATTTAATTTAAAGCGCAATGTGTCTTTTGAATACTGGTTTTAAATCGATCTAGTAATTTTGGACATATGGGTCGAAATTTTACGAAAATATATAATATAAGATATTTATCTTGCAATGAAAAATATTTAAAATATTTTTGTTCTTAAAATGAAACAAATCTGTGGATAAATATCAAAGGTATGACCATTTGTATAAAAGTATTGAAATTGTCGTAATTATTAAGATATTTTAATAAAATTTTATACGCAGACTTACAAAGGACAAAATCTTCGTATTTTCGGTAAAATATGTACATATTTAAACCATATAACGGTCCTACCCAAAAAAAAACTTTTTTGCTAAAACTTCTAATCTGATTTGAAAACATAATTTAAGAGATATGGTGCGCATTAAATGATATTTGGTTTTCAATTTGACTGACTCAAAAATTAAAATTAAAAATATTTCAAAAGCGATTTTAGGGTATTTTAGGACATATATCTCAAACTGTTTGACATTAGCTGTCAGTGCACGTAACTCATCAGAATGTGTTAGGCATAATTGGTATATCTATCCAGTAAAAAATTTTCGTGTTTTTAGAAGCAGGATATAACAAATGCGCTGATGTAAGTGCTTACTAATACATAATACTGAGAAGCAGCAAAATAAACGAATGGTTTTCGTATAAAAATAAACAAACAAAAATTTTGCGCTTACTGTATTCCCTAACCAGGATGCAGGTTGTAAGCTGCTTACCCTAATCCCTTATAAGGATGCAGGTTGTAATGCAGAAAGTTTCATGTCGTGGATTATAAACGATCTGTTTCAATTTTCCCGAGTGATATCCGATTCGGTTTGGTATTTTCGAGTATGTAATAAAAAATAATTAGTCATTTAACTGTTTCTAAAGAGCTAGCATGTGGAGCGGTAATAAAAATAAAATGATTATATTATATATCAAAAATTTTAACAAGAAAAAATTAATATCTGTAGAATTTTATGTAAAATAAATTATGTATATACATATTATTACTTTTAATCGTAATAATGTAGACATGAAAAATGATTTTACTGAAAGCCATGAAATCACATCTTGTTGTAAGCGCTAAAATCCGCGCTTATTTTGCCCAAAAGTAATGCTTCCAAGTGGGAATTCGCCATATAAAAATCGTAGCATATGTAAGCAGGTTTGTAAGGGATTCTTTTGGGCTTACTCCCTTACAAACCTGCTTGCATGTAAGCAGCATTTTTTACTGGGTATACAAAAAATATTTGAATGTGTAAGAAAAATTGTGTTGGTTGATAAAAGAAGAAGAAGAGTTTGATATCTATGTAATCTATGGCTTAGGAAGCCTAAATACCAGAGTTCGAAAATTTATGTACCACTAACATAACGTTGCTATCAAAAAAACCAATACAACGATCTCTATTGTTTCGTTCGTATTTATAAACACAACACAAGTGCTCAAATCGTTGTTTGTAATATAACAAACGAAACAAAACGAAAATGTTTCTTTCGTCAAACATTATTATTTCGTAGTGGTTATTTTTTTGTGTTCATTCAACTTAAACATTTAAACGCGTTTTTAACGTTGTGGTTGGCAGAATAAAGAAATGATTTTTCTGCATGTTATCAATGTTTTTTTGCATTAGTTTTATGAAATTTCACTGGAACTTCTCCGTTGAATCTTTTTTTTAAACTAATGCAATTATTCATAAAATTCAATGAAAATTTTTTTCACTTGTAATATGACATAAACACTAAGAAATAGTTTTGTTCCATTCCATAAACACAACAAAATCAAACTGTTTGAAATATTGGACAAACAGAACAAAATCGTTTAGTTCGGTCTCTCATCGAAAACTAGTTTGTGAAAGTGTTTGTGTTCTGTTTACAAATCAAAATGAAAATAAAGAAATTTTGTGTTTATGTTTACTGTGCACAACAAAATGATTGTGTTGAGTTTCAGCAAAAAGCAAAACAGAACGATAGAAAAACGTTTGATTGTGTTTAAATTCGAATTCTGCTAAATACGCAATATAAAATATAGTCGTATGCCTATCGCATAAAATTTTTTAACTAGTGTAATCGTCGTTTTAGTGCAATTACTTTAAACATGTCACAAAAAAGACATGTACATTACAGGGTTGCCCCCACAAAACAAAATGATATTTTTCAATACAAAAATGTAAAAAAAGATTAAAAATTATAAAAAATATTCTACTTAAAGTAAAGGTATATGCATGACAGTAGTTTGTGTAGTAATCAATAGTTTCAGTGTTTAACTGCAACTACAGTTGATTTTCTATGCAATAATACAAAACAACTATTTTGACGAACATCTTAAGAAAAGTCTTGTATTTGCGTAAGTGTTGTTTTAAGCAAGAGTTTGATAATATCGTTGTTATGAAACAGATTTGTATAGTCACTTTAGTAAGTCACTTTAAGTGTAATTTTTAGTAAGTTGTTTTAACCCTCTATCCGGTAAGACCGCCTTTAGGCGGGGCATTTTACATAAAACCCGTGATTTTAAGCAATCCGAAAAATCCTGGAGTTTTTTAAATATCATTCCCGACTGGCATCCCTAATATACACATAGCTCTTTTTGCTATCTTCTAAACCTTCTAAAATAGGGCCTCTCAATGTTACAATAAAAAAAATTCTAAACAACACATCGCACAACTTGCAGGCTAGCCAACGATATGCCATTTAGACCTGCTAACTTATCCCAAATTAACTAAAGTTTAAGGCTTAACCATAATTAAAGTTAAACTCTGGTTATTCCTAGAAAAGTTATTCGGCTTTAGACTTTTTAAAAGTCAAAAACTATCAGAAATTATATGAGATTTTGAAACATATCAACCTAGCTAATACGTTTGATTTGCTTTATTTTTCTAAATATGCGAAAGTTGAAAGCTCGTTATAAATTAAAAATAATCTCGATCTATATACAAAACAAAAAACTAAAAACATATTACTTGAGCCAGAGTAAAATCTAATAATTTTTTATATAAATAGAACAGTTTTTGTCTTCAAAGTTTAGTAACGTCATGATAATTGTTAGGAGAAGACACTAGCCACGTGTTCGATTACTAAGATCGGAATAGAGCAAAATTGACAATTAATAGGTTCTTTGTTAAAGTTCTGTCTATTCTGGAGGCTCTAGCTTTTCTAAAACTTCGTTTTCTGATGAGATCTTTAGCCAGATCGAAATACTAGTATCAACCTAGCTAATATGTTTGATTTGTTTTATTTTTCTAAAGATACGGAGTTTGAAAGCTCGTTATAAATTACAAAAAAAAAAAATAAAAATTAACTAATTAAATATTATTTTATGTGTTCTTAATTTCAAATAGAATTTTTTGGATGTATAGTAAAATTCTGTTATGTATAACGACTTTGTAGGGATTTTGTTCGTTATAATCGAAGTTCATTGTAAGCGTGGTAAATTTTTTACAATTTTTAATTCTTTTCGATAAATTTTTAAGCAACAATGAAATTTTTTAAGATTAGCAACATATTTTCCATTTTAAAGTCTTGATTTTGTTATATGTTAGATATCAACGTAAAAATTTGTATGAAAATCGATATTTGAGTCCAAAAACTGAGTTCGTTGTAAACTTATTATTTTGTATGACATATGTTAGACAATGCGTTGGGATCAGAATAATTGTTCGTTATAAAAAAGTCCGTTATAACCGATGTTCGATATAAGCGAACTCATCTGTAAAATGAAACGTTTATAACATATTTCTTAAAATTCATGAAACTTTTGTAAAAATTTATGAAATATTTAATAATATTTTTTAAGCATTTCATGAAAAATTTTGAAACTTTATCATATTTATGAAGCATTTTATAAATATGAATAAGCCTGTCATCAATTTTCCCTTTTATGAAACAGCTTCATTATATTTATTTCCAAACTTTAAAGAATGGATCGCCGGTAAAAGATTTGCCAACAATGAAAAGGTGGAGTCTGAGGTTGATTAATATTCTAAGGAGCTAGACAGTTCTTACTATAAACAGGGCATCGAAGATATTGAATATTGTTGGGAAAAGTGTATCGAGCTTAAAGAAGATTATGTTAAGAAATTAAAAAAATATTTCCAAAATTTGTTGTGTTTTCGGACCGCAAATTTTGGGACCGCCCTCGTATACCTTTCTCTTGAGATGATCGAAAGATCTTGTGGAAATGTTGATTGCATAGAACTTGACTTGAATCAGCTTTTAAATTTGTTGAATTGCATTCTTGGTAGTTTTGAATATAAAACATATTTTAGCAGTTTAACATAAAACTATACATTATAGAACAAAAATATCTAATGCTTAAACTATTTTCTTCTTTTTGCTGCATGTCTTGCCTCATAAACTTTGCTTTTATAGCTTTTCCTTATATTCCTTTAATAGCATTTGTATATTAATCATTATTTATATGCTTAAACTTTGTTCTCTATTTTCATGAAATTAATCTTTTAATGCTTATTTAAACATTGCAACATAATTCGGCTGGGCTTTTTTTTTATTAAATATAAATATAATCTTTTAAAATAAAAAAAAAAAAAAAAAACAAATATAAAACAGTCGTCGTCATCAACATTATCATTCTCAACGTAGTGCGCGCTCACAGGATATAAATATGCAGCAATATCTACCGAATCTTAGCAATCATAACAACAACAATAGCAACAGCAATAGCAATAATACAAGTTTACGTTCAAATTCAATAATTTATGATTATGAAACAGCACAACATAATAATTTAAGTCATGTAGGAGGAGGATCATCATTAAATGGTAGTTTTCAACAACGCAGTGGCAGTATTAAACATAATGGTCATACGGGTATAACAGTAAATGTTGGCCCACAACAACAACAACAACAACACCAGCAACATCATCATCTTCATCATTCACAGCATCAACAACATTCACCAGCATCATCATCCGCAGCATCAGCTCAAGCACAAGCGCATTGGAAATCAGCTGCTATGAATGGTTTTTCACCAGCCACTTTAAATAGTAGTGCACGTAGTCGTGGTCCATTTGTTACCCATGTTACGTTGGGCCCTTCTTCAAATTCGAATAATATTGCTGCCGGGCAGCAGCAACAACAACAACAGCCTACTTATCAAACAGTTCACAAACATCATCAACAGCAACCACAACAGCAACAACAATCCCAATATTCTGGTGCCGTAGCTGGTCCGCAACATACCGCTTCAAAAGTGTGACTATAGGCTAACGTTCTTCGCCATTGTCTTGGCGAAGACGTTGTTGTTCGTGGTTTAAGCAGTAACAGTAGAAAAACAACTTCTACTACTTCTACTCGTACTACTCCCAAAGGTGGTAAAACTATTCCAAAAGCTGATTATGATGATGATGATGAGGAGGAAGATATTGTAGAAATTTTTTATTTTGCCACCGAATGCTAAGAAAAGAAACTCCTTAATTTTTAAACTTAATCCAAAATGTATTAATTAGTAATATGTCTCTTTGAATGGTAAGTTTTGTGTTAATTTCTACATTATTTATAAAATGTAGATTTTTTTTTTGTGTATAAATTGTTAAAATTGTGTTTATTTTCTTAAATTGACCTTTTATTTTAAATAAGGCTACGTTTCCACTGAAAGTGTTTTGGGCGTGTTTTGGAACAAAACGTGTTTTGTACATGTTTTCCTATACAATTTTTTTTTCTCCAAAACACATGTTTTGTTAAAACACGTTAGTGGAAACATAGTATAAGTGCGATTTTTTTGGAAAATTTCTTTTTTAATTTTCTAAAGTAAAAAAGTGGATTATATATTCATTTATTTAATAAAAACTAAAGTAGACATGTTAAATTTGGATTAGAGACTGTTATTTGTTTAAAAAATTAAATCAAAATTGAATTAAAAAAAGTGGGTAAATATTGAAATCGTTGAAAGGAATTGAATTACAATTAAATTTGAATATATAACTGCACTGCAGGGAATTAAATTAAAAGCAACTAATTTTTTTTTTTCATTTAATATAACGAAATGTGAAATAAATATAGAAATAGTTAAAAAGACTTGAATAACATTTAAATTGACTATATAGAATCACACTGCAGGGAATTTAATTGAAAGCAACGTACTTTTCTCTAATATTTTACCAAAATATAGAAAAAAAAAACGTTTGAAAATTTTGATGTTATTTTATAGATTCTATAGAATAGACCTATTTTATTTAAATTTAATTAAAGTTTTATGAATTCGTAAAAAAGAAATAAACCTGTAAAAAAAAGCAGAAAAAGTTACTTAAAATTAGTTAAAAATGTGCTTGCAGAAAAAACTGCTAATTTTAGCAGATTTTTTTGGCTAAATATTAATGAACTAAGAACTGCAAAAATAAATCTGTTAACTTTACAAAATTTTAACTATATTCCATGTGAATTTTAGTTAATTGAAAATATTATTCTAAAAATTAGCAAAAACTTTTACTAAATACAGTGGGCCCTCGGTTAACGAACACAATTCGTTCCAGAAGCGTGGTCGTTATGCGAAACGTTCGTTAAGCAAAACCATTTTTTCCATATATATCAGTGCAAAATAAAATAATGCGTTCCAAGTCGGAAAAAGTACACACTAACATATTTCAACATCAATATTTACTGAAAGTAATTTAACATATATTTATCAAGATTTTTAAGGAACTGAATATAGGGCGAAATGAGACAATCTGCAATGGAAAAAACGAAAAAATTACAAAAAAAATAATTTTGTATGATACCTGGAAGCATACCTAGTTCTTCTTTAACAAAAAACTGTCTTGAGTCGTTTGTTTTTGGCGACGCTTCAAAATTTGTTAAAAATGCGACACAGCATTATCATTGAATAAATCTGTTGCGCGTTTAGCCACTGTCTGATTGGGGTGCTGCTTTTTAATGTTACGTTACACTTTCACAAAAAATAACAACACGTCTTGTTAATTGTATGAACACAAGTGATGCTAACGCTAAACACAAGCAGAGAAGTTTTATGCGCATTTCGGTAGTTCCCCTTTTTTAACAAAATCAAATAATGAACATGTACTATATGTTTGTATGTCTCAACACGTCTTCTTAATTGTATGAACACAAGTGATGTCAAAGCTGAACACCGACAGAAGTTTTTCGCGCAATTCGGTATTTCCCATTTTGCGTTGGTCGTTATACGAAACTTTGTTCGTTAAGCGAAACATTTTTTTTTTTTTGTAAATGTGTTCGTTGTGCGAAATGTTCGTTAAGCGAGGCCTTCGTTAACCGAGGGTCGACTGTATTTCTCGATTCAAAACAGCAAACAAAAACTGTAATATTAACAGTTTTTACTGATTTTAGCAGATTATTTTGCTACTTTCATTTAATTAAAATTTAGCTCGACTATAACTAAATATTAGTCAATTCAACAGATTTATTTTTTTTTATTGAGTAAAAAAACTCATATAACATTCACTTTTTCCATGTTTATTACAAAAAAAAAAAAAAAAACTCGAGAAAACCGTGTTGCTTTTAATTGAATTTCGCCCAGTGTAAATTGACAGTGAATTGTTTTTGTTACGTGTTCCATCATTTTATCTTTTTGACTTTATGAATTTCTTAATTATTTTTGACTATTTAAATTACAAACTTAATTAAAAAAAGTTTTCTTATAGATGAAACTGTTGAATTATTCAATTTAAATATACACTGTCACAAGAAAGAAAAAATATTTAATTTGACGTGTTTACTTAGAATAAATGCTATTAAAAATTAGAAATATTATCTACAATTTAAACAATCTTAATAAAATATAATTCAGATTAAAATATAATTATTTGTTAAATAACTATTTATAAAATTTGAAAAAAAAAAAATTACCCACTTTTTTTGTAAAAATTCACTACAATTCCCTCCTGTAAGTTAAATTATATATATGTATTAAACAAATTCTTTGTGTATATTTGAATATAAATATTAACCGTCTTAAAACAAAAAGTATTTGACATATTTTTTTTTTATAAATTTATATAAAATTGAGATATATAAAACTAAAATTTATACATAAAAATTTAAATTATATTACAAAAATATAGCTGAAACATTTTTTTTTTTAATAAAATGTTTTGAAAACATACATATTTTTGCTTAAATAAAATATTGAAAAAACATTGAAAAAACTAACGCAAATTAAAAAAAAAAACCTAAAAAAATATATTAACACTTTCAAACTGTGATTATAAATTTCGAAACAGTTGGTAAATAATAAAAAATAAAGAAATAAACGAAAATGAAAATGAAGGCAATTGCTACATTCCAAATTAGTTTTAATTTTGTAATAATATTTACTTAATAACCTTAAAAAAAAAAGTTACAATTACAAGTATTTTGTATTACAAGAAGTATATTCATTTATAACTTAAAAATTGAAAAATGAATTAATAATAAAAATATAAATCTATACTATTGCTTAAAAAGTTACAACATTTCTTTTATTTATAACATATTTCTAATGTTTATCAATAATTATTTGTTTTATAAGCAAATCTAAAAAACAGCAGCAATATTTACTGCTATTATATATACATATATCGCACACCCAGTTCAAAAGTGACTTAACTCAAAATATTAATTTTTCGATTTTATATGCTTATGCTTATATCTATTGAAAAAATATCAGTGTACAGTCGAACTTCCATAACTCGAATCATCATTATCTCAAAGAAAACTTCGACTTACGGAGACTTCGAGTTACATAAAAAAATTTGAAAAAAATAATCAATTGCAAGCATGTGTTTATAGTTTGAATTTTTTATTTAAAACAGGTACTAACTGAAAACTACATACCAAGTTACAATGAAGTAAAATATTTTGAAAGTAGTGACTGAAAATTTATTTATTTTTGTTATTTTCAGTAAAAAATTACTCTAACTGTTTAAAGCCTTATAGTGCTCATCAGTTGTAGTGTCATTCGTATTTAAATATAAATTCAATGTTCGGAAAGAATTTTCTATATCATTTCTGGAAGGCTGATAAATAGTTTCTTCCACCGAACCCTCACCCTCACTCTCCAATCCGCTCAAGACTGGATCCTCTGATACAGGATAGTAACGTTCAACAATATCATCATCTGTCGGAAAGTCAGTTGTGCAAAGCTCATTATCTACTTCAATATAATCCTGAATAGTAGCATTACAAGTTATTTTGTTTGCTTTTAACCATGCTACGTAGTCAGCTTCAATTACGTTATTTTCATCAATATTACTCAAAAAAATTAATTAGCCCACTTCATGTCTAAAATTAAAAAAATAACTGAACTTTTTATCAATTAAACATTTTGCTCAATACCTTTGATTATATTTATCAAGCCAACCTGTGCTCGCCGTAAAATTATCATCACCAAAACGCTTTGCGAACTCCATTGCCTTTTACTTTATTATTCCTCCAGATATAGGCATGTTTTGACTTCTAGCTACTGTAAACCAATCGAGGACTGCTTTGTCGATATTTTTGAATTCAAAAAGAAGCACATGCTGTACAAAAAGGGATTTCCCCGAAAAAAAGCAAACAAAATATACAAATCAGCTAAATAAGCTAAAGAAAGCAAAATAAAGCAAAATAAACAAACGAAAACAAAAAAGCTAAATCAATAAACCAGTAAACCAAGCAAAAAAATTCGAGTTATAGAATTCGTATGTATGTATTTCGTTTGAGTTATGGAGAACTTCGAGTTGTGGAAGTTCGAGTTACGAAAGAAGAATTGTATGTTATTTATTCTCTTAACGCTACTGCCAACCTAATTAGTTCGAGTTAGAGAAAATTCGAGTTAGAGAAGTTCGAGTTATGGAAGTTCGGCTGTATATAAGAAAAAAAATTAAAGGAGAAGCTAATTTGTTACTAAAATTAAATCCTATTTTTCTCTATTATTAGCAATAAAACTCTTCTTATAGGGTTCGAGTTATGGAAGTTCGACTGTATTTTGTTGTTGTTAACTGTTGCTAAAACATAGTTATGTCTTTCTTTATGTTACAATTGGTATAAAGTTGCAAATGTTTTTTTACGATTTCTGAAAAATTAAAAATTTTGAGTTGAGCCACTTTTGTACTAGGTGTGCGATATATTTGTTTGGTTTAAAATTTTTATAAAATTTATATAAATTTTTTTTTTAATATTTGTTTTTTTTTTGTATTTTTTCTAACTTTTGTGTTTTTTTTTTTTTTTTGTATATTTTTTTTGTTGTTTTTTAACTTTTTTTTTTTGTTTCTATGTTTAATATTTGTATTTTTATATTTTTCTATGTAAATAATAATTTGTTTCCATTTTTTTTCATAAAAAATAAAAAATTTCCACATTTAATCTTGAATTGTCATACCTAATACATAATTTGTTTTTAATACTATGTCCCATACTTAGAGTTAGTTAATCGTATGTTTATGTTTTATTTTTTAAATCAACATTTAAAATAATTTAATTGTAAAATTTTATGTTTAGTATTTTTAGTATGTATTTCGCTTAATCTATAAATTTGATTAAATATTATTTTTCCATTAAAAAAGAAAATAAAATTTAAAAACAATAATAATAAAATAAAATATATAAAAAAAAATATTGAAAAAATGTATATTGTTTTATTGATTTGTTATTACATGTTTTAATTATTTATAACACTTTATGTCGTGATTAATATTTATTATTAGGGGCTGTGCATTTAATACCAATCACGTTTTAAAGCCAACATTTTTGCATTTAATTACAGACCTTTTTTTTGTTTAACTTTTTCTGTTTTTAACCCTTTAACTGGCAAACGATGTTTTGCAACGAAATTCATAACATGTGCTCCACTAGAAAAACACATAATAAGTTCTTCAACAAAATTGTTTATCGTTGCCTAATTAGGGCGATATGAGCCAAAATATTTTAGGGTGCATTTTGGAAACTAGAGCATATAAAAGAGAAGTTTTAGACAAAAAATATTTTTCTTACCAAGATATAACCAAGCTCGAAAAACTATTTTTTTCTGCTTCTATTTAAGAAGATATCGCGATTTTCGATTTTTGGAAAAAGCGAAATTAGGCGAAAAAGTATCTAAACTTAAATTTATATTGTTGAAACTTCAACGCTTTGCTATTAATACTTAATCGCCCATGTCCCTACTTTAGAACGTTTTGCAATTAGAACGTATTTGTTAAAAAACTATTTTTTTTTCTGCTTCTATTTAAGAAGATATCGCGATTTTCGATTTTTGGAAAAAGCGAAATTAGGCGAAAAAGTATCTAAACTTACATTTATATTGTTCAAACTTCAACGCTTTGCTATTAATACTTAATCGCCCATGTCCATACTTTAGAACGTTTTGCAATTAAAACGAATTTGTGAAATCACACGAAATTGAAATTTGGTGTTCTCAAATCCTAAAAGCTTTCGAAAACTCAAATTTTTTTTCGAAATTATTATCGAAGTGCCAAAAACATATGGTTTTATTTAGAAAAAAAAAAACATATGGAAAGTAAAATGCTTCTAACATTGTTATCAATTTGTTTGAGTGCTTTCTAGAATATCAAAACAAAAAAATGTTTTTTAAAACAG
The DNA here is from genome assembly GCA_021234595.1 of Delia radicum. NCBI lineage: Eukaryota > Metazoa > Arthropoda > Insecta > Diptera > Anthomyiidae > Delia > Delia radicum. The sequence continues at coordinate 226,885,382 of CM037852.1, read as the reverse complement.
TTTTTTAGAGTATAAACAATACAGCCAAAAATACAATAAAATCAGAAATAAGTAAAAAAAGTTCTAAATTTTTAATTTTAAGCGCCATTTTTGACTCTAAATTGTAATTTATTAGAAAAAAAGGGCATTCGTTTTACTTTCGACCAGGCTTTTTTACACGAATTAAAACGAATAAAAAATAGGGAAAAACGTTCTGATTTAATCGCCAGAACACCGTAACAGGGTTGAATGTCTTCTTTCTGCAAAATTTCATAAAAATCCGTCTATTAGTTTATAAGTTAAGACGATGTCCTTTAGAGGAATCCTGAAAAAATCCTGTAAATCCTTGGACTAAAGTAAGGACTTATTATTAAAGATAATGCTTCAATCTTACTTATATTTTATTATAAAGAGTTTTTAGTCAACTTAAATTGTTTTTTTAGATTTTTCAAAACTATATGTTTATAAAACTAATTAGTTTTTAAATTTTACAAAATTTTGATTTTGAAGCTTTCTCGCTTCCAAACCGTGGACGGCACACGAAAAATTTCTTTGCTAAATATTTAGCAAATTTAGTTTTCTATCGGAATAAATTAATTTCTAAGTATAAAACGCTCATTTGGCGCATTTGTAGTAAATTTTATGAAGACTGCTCTGAGGCAACCTTACCCGTTAGTGGGTTAATTATGCCATGATTTTAAATAGTGTGACATTAGCTGTTCTACCATTAAATCAATGTAAATGGGTGTGATATAACATTCTTAATTGAATGTTGGGTGTAACTTTTGTATATGTTATATAAGTACACTATGCTTATTTACAGGTACGTACCTTTACAACTGTTGCTTTAATTCGAATATTATTCATAAGTTTTTTTTTGTAATATTATTATTAACCTTAAAAAGATATTTTTTTTATATTAAATTGAATATGAAAATGAAAAGGTAAAAATGATCTTATATTCGCATGTATGTAGTTTAATATATGTTGGGATCCGAAAATTAAGGGTATATGTCCGTATATGTCTCATACATGACCATATTTTTTAGGTCATATAAAGGGTGTTTTTTATACAGGCATAGAACTTTAAGTTGGCAACAATTCTTTAACTGGCGGCCATTTTGTTAGCTGTCAAGTGATTTATGTTTAGTTTGGTTTGGCATTTCAACATGAATAGACTGACGCCTGAACAACGCTTCCAAATTGTGCAAATTTATTTTGAAAATCATGGATCTGTTCGAAATACGTATCGCGCACGAATTTTGAGAATTTTGTTTAGCGATGAAGCTCACTTTTGGTTAAATGGATACGTCAATAAACAAAACTGCCGTATTTGGAGTGATGATAATCCTCAAGGGTATGTTGAGACACCGTTACATACAGAAAAACTGACTGTTTGGTGTGGTTTATGGACTGGTGGAATCATTGGTCCGTACTTCTTTAAAAACGATGCTGGACAGAACGTTACAGTCAATGGTGACTGCAATAGAGCCATGATTACTGACTTTTTCGTTCATCAATTAAACAACTATGATGTGCAGGAGCTGTGGTTTCAACAAGACGGCGCAACATATCACACAGCTCGAGTCACAATTGATTTATTGAAAAAAAACGTTTGGTAAAACAATAATTTTACGTGTCGGGCCCTTGAATTGGCCTCCAAGATCGTGCGATTTAACACAGCTGGACTATTTTCTGTATGGATATTTGAAGTCGCTAGTCTACGCCGATATGCCCGAAACGATTGACCACTTGGAGGACAACATTCGCCGCGTTATTGCCAATATACGGCCACAAATGTTGGAAAAAGTCATTGAAAATTGGACCTTCAGATTAGACTATGTCCGAGCCTGTCGTAGAGTCCAATATACGGCCACAAATGCTTGAAAAAGTCATCGAAAATTGGACCTCCAGATTAGACTATGTCCGAGCCAGCCGTGGCGGTCATATGCCAGAAGTCATATTTAAATTATAATGCCAGAATATTATCTTTCGAATAAAGTAAATTTCATGTCACTTTAAAAAATTCATCTTTGTTTTATTCGATTTTAAAGTTATATACCTCTATAAAAACAGCCTTTATTATCATTTTTACCTGGTTGTTACTCACCTTATTGAATTCTTTAGGTTTTAACCTTCCGAAAATCGGTGTGGTAATTAAATTTTCAATAAATTTGAAAAAAAAAACAAACAATAATATTCGGTACAAATAGAACTTTTTTTATTTTGACAGAAATTTCAAATATTTTTATTTTGTTATTAAAAAAAATATGAAAGAAAATTAAAAAACTGAAAATGATAAGTTTTTTTGTTGAGATTTTAAAATACACAACACAAAAACTTCGGGGTAAAAAAAAATCGCGTATTAAAAAAATAGGTAAAATTGTGTGTGTAAGATATCAGATATAATCATGAATAATCTGAGATATAACTTTCTTTATGGGCTTTTGAAATGTTTTTGACAGTGCAGCGCGTTTTTTTTTTTAATATAACGATCATTAGACTTTTTTAATATCGGTTTTAAATTCTGCGGCTTACAAATCTGAATTTTAATAACTTTAAAAAACAATAACTGTTTGTTAATGATATATGAACATGTATGACTTAATATATTATCATATTCAGGTGATAGTATTAATCACCGTGATTAAGTAAGACGGTTGGGTTTTTAGTAAAAACGTCTTCATTTATAGCAAATTTATCAAAATTAACAAAAAATTTTATTTTTCTTAGTAAATCTGTTGCAATTTTAATGAAATATAAATCTTAGACTATTAAATATTCCAATAATAGTCGTTTTATAGACTTATCTGGGAAATATATAAAATCAAGATACAAAATTTGAATTAAAAACTGTTGTAAATCAATTTCAAATTTGTAATTTCAATCCCAAATTAAAATGTAATGACTGAACTGAAACACAAGATTTTATACCAATAAAAGCATCAAATATCAAAGTACCTTTATTTTTTACTTAAATATAAATCCTGTGTAAAGTTAGCTCTTAAGTTTTTTTTTTTTTTTTGCTGTAAACCCGTTAAGAACTTTGTTTTAAAGCGAATATTTTTTCATTTACGAAAAGTTTTCATGAAAAATTTACCAATTGTAGATGTTACCTTAATAAAATAATGTTTCCGATATAAAAAAAAAAATATATACACTAGGGTGGGGCGATTTGTATAGAAAGAAAAAAATCTTAATGGGCGCTTCGCGTTTCTGATTCTTGGGATTGTACTGCGCAAAAAAGTCCACTAGACCATACGTCTACGGTGAAAATCGAGCTTCCAGATTTTGACTTTACGGCAAAAAAGCCCTAATTAAAAATTAACCCCTTAAACCCCACCCACAAATATGACTGATGCATTAATCTGCTACAGAATCTTCCAAAGAAGAGATTGATACCATAATCTTGGATAAGCTCCTCCTACTTCCTGAGATATGTCCATCCCACACATTGCTACTTTCACAAAATACGGCAAAAAGCCTATTTTAAAATTAAAAATTAAACCCTTAAACCCTTAAACCCCACCCACAAATATGATTGATGCATTAATCTGCTAGAGAATCTTCCAAAGAAAAGATTGATACCATAATCTTGAATAAGCTCCCCCTACTTCCTGAGATATGTCCATCCCACACATTGTTACTTTCACAAAATACGGCTAAAAAGTCAAAATCTGGAAGCTCGATTTTCAGCGTAGACGTATGGTCTAGTGGACTTTTTTGCTCAGTACAATCCCAAGAATCAGAAACGCTAAGCGCCCATTAAGATGTTCAAATCGCCCCACCCTAATATACCCAGGTAAAAATTGCCAGCCGTACCAAACAAAGAGTACTGGGAAACCACTGCTAATTTTGTTAAATCCACCGTATTGGGCTTCACAAACTTATAAGACCTCCATAGAAGTTGCTTATGCAGACGATGACTACTATAACAAAACAAAAGAAGAGCTATTTTCAAGGTATACAAATGCTAAAACTATTACAGAAACTTAAAGCTTCCATTCTTTTATACCTTTAGATGAAACTTCACTAAAAGTTAGCAAATATTCCGAAAGTCAACAGTATGAGCTGCGCAAAATTGTATATTAAATCAAAAAAAATAAAAAAAAAAAAAATTCCAAGGGTAAGTCCATATTTTGGGGGTGTCTGAAAAATTTGATAATACGATTCTTGGTCTAGTCTACTAGAATTACAAAAAAATCGTTATAACTTTCAAAGTATAGCTACTTTATTTTTTTTGTCACACAATGATATCAAAATATGTATAAGGAAGTTAACAAGAGATGCATTTACTTAAAAAAATTAAAAAAAAAAAAGAAAAAAAACGCCATTTTAGTTTTTAGATATGTTATATATATTAAAGAGACCTTTCTAAAAAAAATTTTTTTTTGGAAAAAAACCATTGGCCTTTGAAGTGTTTTCCTATTTTAAAGTTTTATTTCTGCCAAAAAGTGCAATATAAAATTTTTGCAGTGTATGTTTTCGAAAGCTGATTTAAACACCTTTCTAATGGTACCAAGATCTTTGAAATCGGTTCAGCTATTAATTAGTAATCACAGCTTGAAAGTACATTTTATCGTAATTTTTCAAAAACTTCGATACCTTGCCACGCCCACATATTTTCAAAAATTCAATATCTACAGTGGCGGACAAAAGTATCCACACAGCAGCAAACTTTATTTTTAATCTTTTATATTTTTAAAATGAAACCCACTAGCCGGATATGGTATTCAACAAAATGGTTTATTAACTTATAAATTATTAAAATACAACAAAAAACTTATTCTTAGTATGTTATATTATAAGAAAAAACTAAATATGTAATTCAATGTATTATTTTAGGCGGACAAAAGTATTCACATAGCTTCAAATGTTTGTACAAAAAATAAAATTTCACATGATTTAATACTTTGTGGAGTAGCCTTTCTTTGCTATGACTTCTTTTAATCTTTTTGGCATAGAATGGACCAATGTCTTCGTAACATCAGCTCCAATATTTTGCCAATTTTTTTTTTTAAATACAACCTGCTTAGTGTTAGTTTTTTGTTGTATTTAAATTATTAATAAGTTAATAAACAATTTTGTTAAATACCTTATACGGCTAATATCTTTCATTTTAAAAATATAAAAGATTTAAAATAAACTTTGCTACTGTGTGAATACTTTTGTCCGGCACTGTATATACGATGTTGTGTTTGAATAGGTAAAATGTAGCTGTATGCAAAATTTCATCAAATTCTGAGAGGGTCGGGTTCAAAATGTGCCTTTTTTATAGGTTTTGATATGAAATTCATCTAAATTGAAAAGAAAGCTTTTTCAAAATCAATTGATAGTCGAAAAAATATTCATAACCATTTCTTTAACTTGGCAATCTAAAAGGCCCAATTATGGGGTAATTCACACGATATCCAAGATAAATTTATGTAGGTAGTGCTAGTAGAACAACAACTACAACAATACAAAACCAACAGGCATTTTATTGTTGCCTACAGTACACCCAAATGTCAAAACCAGCTGTTTTGTTGTAGAAAAAATTCGTTAAAATTTAATTTTGACATATTTTTTTTTTTTTGCACTACCTAATATAAATTTATCTTGACGTTATCTATCCATATCTACTATTTCCCATTACTGGTAATACAAATTGTCAAATTATTGTAAATTCAAATTTTCAAAATTTAATTTAATTTTTCTTCAAATTTAGTGGCCATATTGAACTTGCGTGAATTTGAAACATTTTACCGGATTTGCGAATTAATTCAAGTTTTTTGTTTTTATTTATTTTCTTATTTTCGTTTTTGTTATTAATTTATTTATTTTGGTAGTTCGAAATGTTTTTAATTTGGTTAAGTTGGGTACGTACGGTGAGTTTCGATTACAAATTAACCAAATTAATAGAGATGGAACTTTACGAAAGTTGACTTAAGCTAAATATGGGTGTTTCAATGTATTTTCATACAATCGCTCATTCCCTTAATTCAACTTCGCTAAATATAGTTAGGCCTTAAGAAAAAAATATTTGAAATTTTATTATACACTCATAAAAAAAGCCCGTACAAATAGCTGAAAATTCAGCTACAACTAGTAAAAAATAGTACCTGAATTTGCGCCAGCATAATTTTCAATAAAGTTGAGAATCACAGTCTGCTAAATTTAGGTGACCAAAACTTTAGAAGAACTAAATTTGAGTTGACAGTTTAAGTTAAGTTAGCTAAATCAACAGAATTTTTAAGCTGAATTAACTGAAAATTTCTACTAAAAATGTCTTTAAGGATCTGATCAGATGCAGGTCCATATTTATTACCGGGAGTATATGTAGTTCATAGTGTTGTATATTATTTCTGTTTTTGTTTTCTTCGAATAAACGACCAAACAATTTTTGATCGAACGATCAAACGATTAACTTTTAAAAATTATTCGATTAATCAAACGAATAAAAATTATTTTAAAAATAAATAATTAATGTATTTTACCATATTATCTCTAAGTTTTATGAAATTTGGCATCAATTTGAATACTATAAAAATACCAATTCTCAAATGCAATAATTTTAGACTATAGTAACGCCAAAAGATGTCTCCAATCAACATACGCCCTTTGAGATTGTTATATCGTGATGAAAAAATGCAATTTTAAAAAGCGTTATCGCCGATAGTTTTATTATATCGAACTGTTAAGATCTTATTTTAGTTAACGTAGAAATTAAACGAATGGAATTCACAGTTTAAGAGCAAATGTGCTATCGTTCTAAAATAGCTATATTTGTTATAGTTTTGTATAGATTAAACTTCAGTTGTCATGCTATATTTAAACGATAGCACTTTATCTTTGAATTCCTTTATATTATTTGCTACAAAGTCAAATCATATATCTTTACCCATTATTGAAAAGTCCATATCTTAGAAAACTATTAATAAACGTTTTAAAATTTCGGTTATTTTTTCAATAGAGTTTTGATTTTATTTTATTTTTATACAAATTTTCTCAAAATTGGAAAATTTTGGAGAAAAAAATTTTACTAAAAGAAGCATTTTTTTAATTATTCGTTTTATTCGATTAAAGGTGAAAATTTATTAGAACTATTCGTTATTCGAAAGTCATGTTTTTAAATTGTTCGTTCGAATTTTTGTTTCGTTCGTTCGATTAATCGAATAGTTTTTATTCGAGTGACAACCCTAGTAGTTAATAAAGACTAATAAACCGAGTAAAAACGTTCACATACAATAATATCATATTTAATATAACATTATATAAAAATATATAGTTTAATATAGCGTGTAATGAATATATGTGATGGCGCATATGATTGCATCCCAGTAAAAAATGTTCGTGTTTTTAGAAGCAGGATAAAACAAATGCGCTGATGTAAGTGCTTACAATTACATAATACTGAGAAGCAGCAAAAGAAACGAATAATTTTCGTATAAAAATAAACAAACAAAAATTTTGAGCTTACTGTTTTTCCTAACAATTATGCAGGTTGTAATCAGCTCACCTCCTAATCCCTTTTAAGGATGCAGGTTGTAATGCAGAAAGTTTCGTATCATGTATTATAAACGATCTGTACAAATTTTTCCGAGTGATTTTCGATTGTGTTTGCTGTTTTCGAGTATGTAATAAAAAATTATTAGTCATTTATCTGTTTCTGAAGAGCTAGCACGTGGAGCGGAAAAAAATAAAATAATTAATAAAATAATATATATAATAATATATCAAAAATGTTAACAACAAAAACCTAATATATGTAGAAATTTATGTTATATAAATTATGTACATTAATATTATTACATGAAATATGATTTTACTGAAACCCATGAAATCACTGCTTTTTATAAGAGCTAAAATCAGCGCTTATTTTGCCAAAAAGTAATGCTTCCAAGTGGGAATTCGCCATATAAAAAACATAGCATATGTAAGCAGGTTTGTAAGGGATTCTTTTTGACTTACTCCCTTACAAACCTGCTTGCATGTAAGCAGCGTTTTTTACTGGCATATAACTTTATATTGGATTTGATTTTTCGAAAATTGCTGAAAATATGTATGAGGCCATATTAATATCTTAATATATATCGATTGATATAGCCGTAGATGTGTCATATATTACTCATATGCTATATGTTATTTAAACCCCCTTTTCCTATAGAAAAACATATTCTGATGATCTTTTCCTATAGAAAAACGCTCATATTCTGAGGACTTTTTCATATAGAAAATATTCAGATTATGAGGATATTTTCGTATAGAATAACCATCATATTCTGAGGATCTTTCCCTATACTCTGATATTCTGATGATATTTTCCTATAGAAAAACTCTCATATTCTGAGGACTTTTTCCTATAGAAAACCCTCAGATTCTGAGGATCTTTTCGTATAGAAAAACCCTCAGATTCTGAGAAACTTTTCATCTAGAAAACCCCTGATATTCTGAGGACTTTTTCCTGAGGATATTTTTCCTATAGAAAAACCATCAGATTCTGAGTACTTATTCCTATAGAAAAACCATTAGATTCTGACTACTTATTCCTATAGAAAACCCCTAAGATTCTGAAAAAAAGCTATAGGAAAACCCTTCAGATTCTGAGGACTTAATTATATCTGTAATTTAAGTGCTTTAATCATTTGTGAAACTTACAAGTATTTTAATATATTTTTTAATAAATTAAGTTAATAAAATAAAAATTTTGATTATTTGTGGGTTTTCGCAATATAAAAATACCTAAAAAAAAACATGTTATACACCCAGAGAAAAATTTAGGTATTTGCCAATTGAAATTCGGTTACTACGACTCAAATTCTTTTATTACGAAAGTTGGCACAACTTTACATTAGTTTTCATAACAAAGTTCGGTTAATTCAACTGAATTTTAGTTGCAACGCCCACAATATTCAGAAATCTAATGCAATATATAAGTTGTTACAATTAGTATACACTTTTCAATTCGGTTGGCACTTTATTTCTCTGTGTGTAGTATCAATATTTTGGCTACGTTGAAATTGCCCAGCCAGAAAAATACGAACGGCAAAGCATTGGCCCAGTGCTTTCAACGGTGGTATGAGCGTTGGCAGAGCGTTGGATATCTGAAGATTTAAGTGCTTTGCCAACCCCAAAATGATAACACCGGGCAGGGCTTGGCCGTTCCTTTTTTAAAACATTGGCAAAGCACTGGCAATAAGCGCTTTGCCAGTACCAAAACCATAATTTTAAAACGTTGGCAAAGCATTGGTAGAACAACCAATAAAGTGTTTTTTTTAATAATATAATAAGTGCTTTGCCAACCCCAAAATGATAACACCGGGCAGGGCTTGGCCGTTCCTTTTTTAAAAGTCCAATAAAGTCCTACTTAGTAATTCACTTCAGTAAAGAGTTGTTTTATTTCTTATTGAATGATTTTGGTAATTTGAACAGAAATAACAATAGGCTTGCTTTAGCTAAGTTAATTACAAAATAACTAAATATTTTTTTTTTCATCAAATTATTTTCCTACAGAAAGAAATTTCTTAAGTAAAATTTTAGTACAAAAACTATACTTTGTGGTGACTATAATATGAGACCTTAATATTCTTAACTTCAAATCATAAATTGCAATTTAGTTTTGAATTTTTCCACTCTTGTTGTGAACAAGGGATGTGCCACTGTTTCTATTAAGTTAACGGTTGTAAATTTTGTAAATAAGTATTGGCAATGCACTTTTTGCCAATGTTTGGAAAGCGTTCTAGGTCAGTACTGTGCCAGTGCTTTTATATTTTTACGCTTGTAAATTTTGTAAATCAAGTACACTGATAGAATTTTGTTCATTGTATTAATGAAATCCTACATTAATACAATGAATTTTTCATTAAAAAGTCCCCAAAGAAAGTTTCATTGGCTCAATGAAATATTTTTCATTAATCAAATAATAATTGAAAAAAATATTTTTTTTCTTGTTTCATATTTATTTTGTGTTAATTTTTTCTTTTTTTATTATCTTATATTTATTTTTCCGTTTTTTTTTATCTCCCTGAACACGATTTGAACCCGCAACCATCACCATACAAACAGCACCGCCTTACCAATTGACCTAAATTACAAAACCAAAAGGATGTGCTTATTTAGACTTTTGTAGGAAAATATTTTTTTTCAATAGTTGAAGCGCCTCCAGTGGAAATTTTATGGAACTTATTGTTTGCTGTACAAAAAATATTTATGTAAAAATGATTGCATATTTTAATGATCAAACAAATACAGTTAATTAAAATTTCATTCAGTTAATGAATTTTTCATTAATTTAATGAAAATGTTTCATTCAACCAATGAATCCACGTTAATGAAAGACATTCATTAATAGTATGAAGGAAAATCCTATCAGTGTACTGGCAAAGCACTTTTTACGAACGTTGGGAGAGCTTTCTAAGCCAGAGCTGTGCCAGTGCTTTTATTTTTTTACTGATGTAAATTTTGTTAATTAGGCACTGGCAAACGACTTTTTACTAACGTTGGCAGAGCGTTGTAAATCAGTGCTTTGCCAGCACTTTGTTTGTTGGATCATTGGCAAATAGTGCTCTGCCAGTGCTTGATTTTTCATACCATTGGCAATTTCTGGCTGGGTGGTAATACACTATTTTTAGTCAAATAGAATTTACCTTTTTTTTATTTTAATATTGCCATAGCAAACTCTATGTTGCCTTAGAAAATAGGTAAAATCACCCTACAATTTTAGGCAATATTAACTATAGTTTTTTTTGTGTGTATGGTTGCTGAAACACAAATTTTGATCAAATTTGAAAAATTTATTAGCACATTTTAAAATTAGTTTTAAATAGTCGTGAAAATCGTTATTGTTTATAAAAAAAGCAACAAGCGGGCAAATAAAATCTCCTTGGTAACCTAAAAATTAGGTTTTCCATCGGCCACATGACACCAAACAACTTGGAAGTGATTTTGTTAGTTCAATAAATGCCAGAAGTCAAAGACAACAACGATAAAACAACATTACGTTCGTAAATTGCATGGCGGTACAAGAGGTGTGGTTGAACTACTAAAAATAACTGCAATGTATTAAAAACTTTAGAAAAACGTCATATTTAAGATTAAGCAAAGAATAAAAAAGTAATTAAAAAGTTTTCAACAAAAACAATCAGCAGAAGGACAACGCAACGCAATGGCTCAAGATACTGGCGTTGGTAAAAGGTTAAATGCTTCATATTCCAATATGTATGGAAGGTATGTATGGTTGGGATTATATAAAAACACACAATAAGTTTAAAGAAAATTTCATTGGTTTGCAATTCATTTCAGAGTCAGCAATAATATGGCTCATGAACGCATGAAAGTTTATTTCTGTACCGATTTCGATAAATCTGTGTTGGTGAATAATTTCGAAAAACGTGGTTGGAGTCAAGTTGGTGGTGATGATGACTGGAACTTCTATTGGGCCGGTGTACAGACATGCCGTAATATATTCAGTGTCGACAGTGGTTATCGCATGAATGACAATCAAATGATTAATCATTTTCCAAATCATTATGAATTGTCGCGTAAGGATCTATTGGTGAAAAATATCAAAAGATATCGTAAAGATTTAGAAAGAGATGGCAATGCTTTAGCGGAAAAATCCGAAGCGAATTGGACTAATGGTGGAGTTACCAGATATTTGTATTTAGATTTTGTACCCGTTACGTTTGTATTACCAGCAGGTGAGTGTTAAATAGATTCATTCATAACATAGTGTCCACATTAGATATTAACTTTGATATTATATGTGCGAGGACGCCAACAAAATAAAGGAATTAAATTATCTATGTTCATATTAATGTTTAGGGTGGAGAACACGTATTCAACTTTACATCATGTCTTCTCATAATTTTCTGTCTCCCGTTGAGTAAAGACGTCCGTTTATTCATTCAATTTTCAACTATGCGATTAAAAAATAACTTTAAATTCATTTATAACAGTTAAACAATTTTTAATACACTTTTATTTCTTGTATTTTTTAGTTTTATTTTTTTATTAATTTTTTTTACAATCTTTTATGTATGTGTGTCTGTATTTTGACAGCTCATATCATAATATTGTTGTTTGGAGATTTATCATAACAACACTATTTTGATATCAGATATAATATTAACAGTAACAGTAATGTGTGGTCCACACGTAATATAATTCTCTCTGAGATAGAATTTGAAGTTTGCTGACAGAAAAATATTAAAGTTAATATCTAGTGTGGCCACTATGTAAAGAAAGCTGTTAAGACTGTAGAAAAAAGTAGAATTTTCAATGAAGTTAAGAATCATATTCTGCTAAATTTAGTTGATGTAAATTTGAGCTAAAAGGGTTAGTTAAAAGTTTTAACTATCCACACCATTTCCACTTGTTATTCAAAAAAACTAACAAATGTAATTTCAAAATTGTATTTGGTTTTCAAAAAATCACAAATGTGATTTCAAAATTGCTAATCAAATTCAAAAAAATTATGATTTGTAAATACAAACATCCCTTTGTTTATTTCTTTGTAATTTTAAAATTTTATTTTCAAAGAATTTTTATATGAAAAACTACAATTTACAAGCATTTCAAAATTATGGTGTTTGAATTTACAAATTCTAATGTTGGTGTCAACTGTTTTTTCTGTGTTACACTAAACCTCGTTAAGGACAAATTTGGTTAAGATGAATAATTTGAACGTCCTGACGCTTTGGTTACAATGTAACATCTGTTAGAACGAACTTTCGTAAGATGGTTAAGATGAACTGTTTTAGACAGGCCCACAAACAAATTTTCATATAATTTTGCATACACATAGAAATTCTTTCTCAAATGTATCGACAATTTTCTATTTATGAAATGAAAAAATTTTCAAAAAAGTTTATAAATTTTTTTAATATTTTGTGGACAAAATAAAAAAACTTGTATGAAATTTTAGTCGGGCTTTACAATATGTTTTTGTTTTAAAAATAAAAATAAAAAGTTTTTCATATAGAGCAAAATTAACAATATAAAATACTTTGTTCAATTGACACATAAATTAACCACTGACGAGTCCCAGGAGGGGGACGAAACTGCGGCAGTCTGGTGTATCCCTTGTGTCCGTAAAAATTTTTCAATAAAAATGTTTTCTTCTTCTTCTTCCTGTAAAGAGACTAACTAAAAAAAAAAAAAAAAAATTGTTTTTTTCGTTACTTTTTCATTTTTTTTTAACATACATTCAAGGAATAAAGTCTACATACATCCTACGTATTTGAAGTTCTAGTGAATTAGTAGCGATAATTGAAAAACATTTTATATCAATGTTTAAGGCATTTAAAATAAAGATTATTTGAAGAAAAAAAAATATGAAAAAAAATAAAACAGAAATTTTTAAGGTAAAACATAATTATTAGCGGGAAAAAAGTCTACACACAGCGTGGCACCTCCTTGCTAAGACAGTTAAAATTGCTAAGACAGTTAAATTAAGTCGTGCTACTGTGCAGACGATCATTAGAAATTATAATAATACCAATAGTACCGAAAGTAAGAGACGATCCTAAGAAGCTTTCGAGACGCGATGTTAGCAATATTATGAAAGAAGTCAACCAGGATCCGAAAATAAGTGCCCCAAAATTGGCGGAACACATTGAAAAATGTTCCAATATAATTGTTACTCCACGAACAATAATAAATGTTTTACATGACAATTCAGCGAAGAATCGTAAACTTCGCCTTGAGTTTGCTAAAGCACATCTAGACAAGGATGTGGATTTTTGGAAGCGTGTTATATTTACTGACGAAAGTAAGTACAACATTTTTGGAAGTGATGGTCGATCCAAAGTTTGGCGAAAACCAAACACAGCACTTGATCCAAAGAATATAATACCTACTGTTAAACATGATGGTGGTAACGTTATGGTTTGGGTTCCATTGCGTCATCTGGAGTTGGTCGTTTGTCGGTCGTAATATGGACCGCTATCAATATAAGAACATATTGGAACATAAACTGCAGTCATCTGTTGATAGCTTAGGCCTGAGAAATCAATGGATTTTCCAACAAGATAACGACCCTAAGCATACTGTATACGTTGTTCGAGACTGGCTTCTAAATACTATGCCCCAAGACAGCTCAATTCACCACCCCAGTCTACGGACTTAAACCCTATAGAGCACATATGGGACGTTTTGGAAAAATCGGTACGAAAATATAACATTAATAGCCTTGAAACATTGAAAACCGCCCTTATTCGTGCATGGACCGAAATAACACCCGATATTACAGAAAATTTGGTGAGATCAATGCCCCGTCATCTTCAAGCAGTTATTTATGCTCAAGGTGAACCGACCAAATACTAAAAGTTAAAATTTTTTTTATTTTTTTTTTATATAACATTTTGAAATAATGTTTAATTTTTGTAGCTGTATGTAGACTTTTTTCCAATGAATTTTTAATGTGTTTGTTATTATTGTTTTTATTATGTAAAATAATTACACGCAGAGAAAGAAAGTGCCAACCGAATTGAAAAGTGTTTTTTATTGGTAACAACCTATAAATTTGGTTAGTAAAACGATATATACATTAGATTTCTGAACATTTTGGGAATTGCAACTAAAATTCTGTTGAATTAACCGAACTTTGTTGTGAAAACTAATGTTAAGTTGTGCCAACCAACTGAAATTTGTAATAACCGAATTTGAGTAGTAGTAACCGAATTTCAGTTGGCAAATAGCTAAATTTTTCTCTGTGTGTACTTTTTTATTTTATAAATAAACTTATTTATAAATGCCTTATATATTGACATAAATATATTTTTTTATTTTCTTCACAAACTCTATAAAACCCCTAAATCAAAGGGTGTATGTAGACTTTTTTCCTTGACTGTATATAAAAAAAATTGGTTGGGGGGTCCATGAACTAGTAGTCTCAAGGGGTCCCTGAAGCAAAATTTTGGTGGGAACCACTGATCTGGATTAACTTTCTAGGGTTAAAGAAAAAACAGATAATCCTTAATTTTTTTTATTTTACTTTTATTAAAGTAAAAACCTGATTTTTTTTTCATTTTCAATCTTTTAATATTAATTTATTACCTTTTTTAGGTTTTTTTTCTTGTTTAAAACTTCTTACAAGCAAAATTTTAAATTGCTTTTAGATTTAGACAACCAAACACCACTGATTAAAATGGTAATAAAATTTGTTTTAGACGGCTGATATTTTAAGCCTATGCGAGCCGATTAAAACGGCGGCTCGCAGCCGATTTTGTGCCGGTGGGTTTGTTTATCTGCATACCACACTTATAAATTGTATTCTAATAGTCCCGAGCCTTACGTGATTTTTTCACGTTTTTAGTTTTTGAAACTAGGTTTTTAATTCAAAAAAATGTTTAAAATTTTTGGATTAGGTATAATATAAGACAAAATACAATTTTGATAAAATCTTAGCCCATTCAGGAGTGATATTCCATTAATGATTTAATTTGGTACTGTAATTATCCGATAGAGGGAGTAGAAAAGCGTTAAAAAAGAGTAAAATTTATTTTTAGCCTTAGGCGCAAGTCTCCAAGGAGTTTCGTCAAAAGAAATTCAGTGGTTTAAGTATGGTCGTTAAAGGGTTAAACGCATTTTGCTCAATCTCCCTGAATTTTCGAAACTCGTTGATTTTTTTCTGTGAAGACTACTTACATTTTAAATTAATGCAAAATCGGTTTTGCAGTTACAGTTGTATTTTTAAGTTTATTTTCAACTGTTAAAAAATTAATTGACAAAATCGGTAAAAACAATCGTTTTTTTCGTTTATTTCAATATTGAGTATTGCAATAAACGATAAAAACTTTTTGTTTTATATAGAAAATTGTAACTGAATATTTTAACTACTACCGAAAGTCTGTTTTTTTTTTTTTTTATTTTGTTTATTGAATAACAGTTCAAAAATATATTTCTTTGATAATTTAACAATATATTCAATTAAAACAACTTTACGGATTAACTTTTTAAATAAACGACTTTATTAAATAATTGAGCTCTAGGTCACGTTTGTATTTATAAAATATCCTTTATTATTTTATATATCTCCAATATTTCGTCATTCTTTGAATGACATCTTCAGGGAGTCTAAAATTGTCCAATAATAATATCATATTAATACATATAAAGAAAACATATTATAACATAATAACAATTTTTTTATATATATAATACATTAACATAACATCACACTAATATTACCAACTTAAGATTTGTAGGGTACAAAACCTATGAAAATAAATGCTTACATGAACAACAACAAACAATATTAAAAACAAAAACTTTTTTTTTTAATATTGTTTGTTGTTGTTCATGTAAGCATTTATTTTCATAGGTTTTGTACCCTACAAATCTTAAGTTGGTAATATTAGTGTGATGTTATGTTAATGTATTATATATATAAAAAAATTGTTATTATGTTATAATATGTTTTCTTTATATGTATTAATATGATATTATTATTGGACAATTTTAGACTCCCTGAAGATGTCATTCAAAGAATGACGAAATATTGGAGATATATAAAATAATAAAGGATATTTTATAAATACAAACGTGACCTAGAGCTCAATTATTTAATAAAGTCATTCATTTCAAAGGTCGAAAAACTTTTCATAATTTATAATTTTTAAATAAACTTTTATGAAAAAGTTCTTGTGAGCGTAGAGAAATAAATAGCAGCATTTTAAAAATCATCTGATCCTTTAGCAAAACACTAAGAAATGTTTTTGGGTAAAATAGACTTTTGTTAAAATTCTATAAGTTTTTACATATTGTAGCCAAAAACTTGGTAAACTTTGCAAACTTTTAAACTGGATTCCTTAGAAACTTTTTCTTTTTTTCAGATTACAACATGTTTGTTGAAGAATATCGTAAAAATCCTCAAAGTACTTGGATCATGAAACCTTGCGGAAAATCTCAGGGTGCTGGTATATTTCTTATTAACAAACTATCAAAATTGAAAAAGTGGTCCCGAGAAGCTAAAGGTGCCTTTCATCCACAAATAGCCAAAGAAAGTTATGTTATATCACGTTATATCGATAATCCTTTGCTAATTGGCGGCAAAAAATTCGATTTGCGTTTATATGTTTTGGTGACATCATTTCGTCCTCTAAAGGCGTATCTTTTTAAGCAGGGCTTTTGTCGATTTTGTACAGTCAAATATGATACAAGTTGTACGGAATTGGATAATATGTATGTACATTTAACAAATGTCAGTGTACAGAAGCATGGGGTAAGTAAAAATGTTTGTAGTAAATGGAAATATCGAAATATCCAATATACCATAATTAAATCGCTTTATTTTACTCTTCATTCCGTTTAGGGTGAATATAATTCTCTTCATGGTGGAAAATGGTCTGTACAAAATTTAGCTTTATATTTGGAAGGTACACGTGGCAAAGAAGTTACCGATCGTTTATTTGGTGCCATATCCTGGCTTATTGTGCATTCTTTGCGAGCTGTAGCTCCCGTTATGGCCAGTGATAGACATTGTTTTGAGTGCTATGGCTATGACATCATAATTGATAATAATCTTAAACCCTGGCTGGTAGAGGTTAATGCTTCACCCTCTCTGACATCGACCACCGTCACTGATCGTATTTTAAAATATAAATTAATTGATAATATTTTATCGGTTGTTTTGCCACCAGATGGTGTTCCAGAGTATGTTATAATTCCAATAAGTTTTGAAAAGATTTTAAGTTTTTTTGTTTACAGCGTCCGTTGGAATAAAATTCCTAGTGCTGATGCTTTGGGTAATTTTGAGTTATTGTTAGACGAAGAACTGGCTGCCCAAGAAGAAGCTCAAAATAGTCAACAAAATAAAAATTCCAAATCGATGGGTAATAGATGGAAATGATAAATTTAAGCTGTGATAATTTTTGTCTTGTAGTATTTAGTTTTAAATGATTTACATTAATATAGAAAAATTTTAAAACCAGTGCAATATTTTATAAATAAAGAAATGATATTAAAAAAAAAAAAAACCACCAGAAATTATTGAAAATTTATAAACTATAAATTTATATTTAGTTGATTCTGAGATAACCGGCTAATTTGCTTTCCATGTGTATTTAAATTGGGAAAAATAAAATATATGCCACAATATTTTTTGATTTGTCCTTAAAAAATTGCCTACCAACGTGTTCAAATATAAAGTTAGTGTAAATTGGGCTTTGCACTGTGGAAAATCGTAGTACAAGACCACCTTATAATTCATTTTTGCACATGTTTGAATTATAGCAAAAAATGAGTGTTCTCATAAAGCTACGATATCAAACTATAATAATTTTAAAAAATTTTGTATATGAAGGGCTTATTGCAAAAACATGATAAGCCATTTTTAATTTTTGGTTAGTTTTCGCCTTTTAAAAGGTGAATAAATTTAGAAAATATGGCTACGGCAGTAAATTTATACTTTATATGACAAGTGTTTAATCAAGAATTCATTCAATATTTAATCAACGGATGTCTAGAAAACAGCGAAAACTAGAAAATTGTTAATGTGGCTTATCAAGTTTTTACAATAAGCTCTTTATATTTTGTCAATAGTAATATTTAACTTAACAACATAGGAATGGTTGTACCTATTTGAAAAGGAAATTAAGTGCAGATTCTGAGTATTACATTAGATTCAAAGTTTCTCTTAGCTACACGCTCGTCTATATATAAAATGGAATCGTGTGAGTGACTGACTCAACATCGTCCAGCCTAAACCACTGGACATAGGTACTTACTTGAAATTTGTTATATAGGTTCTTCCTGGGAACGGAATCTCCACTAAGACAGGATTTTTCGATATTGCACCGGAGAGTGTCAAAAAGTGGAAAAAGTCTTCCGTTTCTCCAAAAAAAATCTTTTTTTTTCCAAAAAGTACCTTTCCTACAAAAAAGTACTATTTCCAAAAAAAAAATGCTTTTGCCAAAAAACAGTGCTGTTTCCAAAAAAAAAAGACATTTTCCAAAATTAAGTACTTGTTCAAAAAAAAGGAGCTATTTCAAAAAAATAATTATATCCACAAAAAAGGGGTTTTCCAAAAACAAAAATGAACTTTTTAAAAAAGTTCTTTTCCAAAAAAAGTACACTTTTCTAAAAAAAACTATTATTTCCAAATGAAGGTCTTTTTCCAAAAGAAAAGTACTTTGTCCAAAAAAAGTTAATAATACTTTTCCAAAACAAAGTACTTTTTCCAAAAAGTAAATTTTTCCAAAGGAAAGTACATTTTTCTACAAAAAAAAACTTTAATAGGATTTTGTTAAAGCTCTGTCTATTCTGGAGGCTGTAGCTTTTCTAATACTTCGGGTTCTGATAAAATCTTTACCCAGCTAATATGTATCAACCCAGCTATTATGTTTGATTTACTTTATTTTTGTAAATATACGGAGGTTGAAAGTTCGTTATAAATTTAAAAAAAAATAATCTCGATGTATATAATTTAATTTAATTTAATTTATTTATTCATTTCAATAACCTAGCCTGAAGGCCATAATCGGTTACAAATTTCTACTAAATTATACAAAGTAAACAATAAAATTTGATATACATAAATAAAATAATAAGAAAGAGATAATAATTAAAATACAATAATATTAAAAATAAACAAAAAATATAAAAAAAGGAGTGATAATAGTTTATTTATTTATTAAGTCCCCAATGTTACGAAAAAAAAAAAACATGACCAAGCCTTAGTTAAAAACAAAAACCCCCAAACCTAAAAAAATTAAGTGTCTTGTGAATATAATAGAAAAATTTTCGAACGATTTTAAAGTAAGTGGTAATTTGTTATACTCACGGGCAACTCTAACAAAAAAAGATCGCCCCAAAAGTGGTGTAAGTTTCGGAATAACCAATTGTCTATTCCTAGTAGATCTACCAAATTTAAAAAAATTATACAAAAATTTCGGGGTTTGCAATTTATATATTTAAAAAAAAATGTAAAATACACCTAATTTGAACAAAATTATCGAACGAACATCCCAAAAATTTTAAAACATAAGACGAAATGTGATGACGCAATCTAAGAGAGTATAAATATCTCATGACACGATTAAAAGCCAATCTAAGCTTCTTCATCACATAACCTAAAGCTCCAGAGTACACTTCTAAGCAATATAAAAATATTGGCATAATCAACCCATGAACAACCTTAAGCTTGACATTAAATGGTAGTATAACATCCAAGCTATACAATTTTCTCAAAGTAAAATTAACTTTAGAAACAACCGCATTGACATGATCCTGAAAACTTAACTTGGAATCTATAGTCACACCAAGACATTTAAATTTGTCTACAAATTCAACTGCATTACCATCTAAATCAATAGTAAAGTTATAAATATCACTATCACCAAATAACATAGCCTTAGATTTACTATAATTAACATAAAGATAATTCGAAGACATCCAATTGCCAAGTAAATTAGCAGTATAATCAATCATATTCTGCATTACATCAGGGAATTGCCTATCTCCCTTAAATAGAATCTGAACGTCATCTGCAAACGCAAAAGGAAAGCACATATTGTTAGACAAAATATCAAAAAGATCATTAATAAACATAATAAAAAGTAGAGGTCCAAGATCAGATCCTTGGGGAACACCACTAAAAACAGGAAGCATTCGAGAACAAGTGCCATTACTGCACACATATTGCATTCTATCTGATAGATAAGAAGAAATTAATTTGCATGCAGATCCAGAAAAATTAAAGAGCCTATTCAGCTTTTGAACCAAAAGAGAATGATTAACCTTATCAAAAGCAAAACTAATAAAACTGTAAAAAATATTACTAGAGATAAAGTAAAAATTAAAATTGTTTATGTAAATATAACATTATTGGTCTTCAAAGTTTAGTAACGTCATGATGGTTGTTAGAAAAGACCCTAGCCACGTGTTTGATTACAAAGAAGACAAGAATAGAGCACAGTTGATGATAAGAAGTTTTTTTGTTAAATCTTTGCGTATTCAGGAGGCTCTAGCTTTTCTAAAACTTCGTGTTTTGATGAGATCTTTAGCCAGATCGAAATACTAGTATCAGCCTAGCTAATATGTGTGATTTGCTTTATTTTAGTAAATATACGGAAGTTATAAATTAAAAATAACATAAAAATAATCTCGATGTAAAAAACAAAAAATTTTTGAATTATCGATGTTTTTATATTTAAATTATATTCACTCCATTTTCCGTGTATTTTGCCTAACTTTTCGAAATGTATCGCAAAATTGTGAAATTTTTTTTAAGAATATAAGTAAACAGAAAATTATCTTTAAAAAAAAAATTTTGACAGATTTTGATTCAACGTACCTAAGTCTATTAAAAAATATTTACTAAAGAGATAAGTTCTGAAAAAAATTAAAAACTGTTGAGTAGTGTGATTGAGATTGATTTTACAGTTTCCGTTGCTATTTTGTTCATTATTTTTTTCCGTAACCGGTTTTCTTTCCATTGCCAATGTATTGTGCTTATTTTATTAGCATACTAAAGTTTTCACAAGTTCGAAATGTTCTCGATCCAATCTGATAATTTTATATATGAAGTGTTTTCAATGATTTTAAAACAAATTTAATTTAAATCAAATATTTTCTTAGAAATTTTAGGTTAATAATTTTTTCTGTGTATAACAAAAAATTTTTAGCTTCATACTACGTTTACATCTACATGTTTTACTTTGGCATAAAGCTGCGTTTACATTACACTCGAAATCCAGTTAAAACTAGATTTCGAAATCTAGTTCTTGTATCATTTAATACACCTTTTATTAAAATTAAGAAGGAAAAAAAAGTTATAAATAACTTCTACAAAAAAAAATATGCTACTCACAAAAAAAGTGTGTGATCTATACGTATGTGTGTTTTTTGCAATGCTGAGTCTGTTTGTGTGTGTGCATTAGGGTGGCCCACGCTTGTATGGAAAAGTAAAAGTATAGTCCAATACTTTCTCCACAAGCCTGATTTTGTTTCTTTTACTTAAATATATGTGTATACCAAAAATTGGCTCAATGGGACAATATTTAGAGGTCGCGATGAATGGTGACTTTTATGATTCACATCTTTTATTACATGCATTTACTACTGGCTTATCATTATTGTACTTGTTTATGTATTGGAGATTCTTTTCCATACTTTTCTTTGATCTTTACTAGATTTACATTCGTTAAAAGTCAAATATATTGATATAATTATTTAACTTATTTTGAATTCAGAATTACAAGAAGCGAGTTTATGTTAGCAAATTTCAGAATTTGTTATTTTTCTTTCATGCACTTACTTTCCTCGTATCAAAACAAAATACTGTATTAATAAGGGGCATCCCCTGATTGTTGTTTTAAAAGTAAAAAAAAAGAGCGAAGTTCATTGATAATAATTACATTAAACAAGAATTAAACGAGGACTATGCTTTGACACTACCGCCTCCAATACTGGTTTAAAGCTAGGTGCATGTACTTTAATTGAAAAAGGATTAAATAAAGATCTAATATGGATTGATTGTCGCCATTGTAGAGGCGCTTGTAGCCGAAATATTTCTGATTTTTATATTTTTTTTATATTTATATAAATTTTTAAAGTTTTCATATTCTTTTTTGTAAATACTGGTTTTTTCAAATGTTAAAAACTGTTAACGATGAAAATTTTGACAGTGACAGTTCTACGTTAGTACACCCTGTTGCTGAGGGTAAGGCAGTGTGTGTCAAAAAGTTTGACGTTTATGGTTTATGCTAGTGTGTGTAAAAATATGTTCATGTATTTGGTACCGCTGAATCAGCGGGTTTTTCCAAATATTTTCCAAATTTTTCCAACCCTTTTTGGGTATAAAAGACATAGCGGGAGCAAAAATCTTTCTTTTTTGCTGTCTATCACCTACAAGTTTTTTTTAAATCGTCGTGCTGATATTTTCACCATGTAAGTTTTTTGAAATTAAAATTTATTTGAATTTTTTTTTGTGATTTTTTTTTCCTTTAAATTTTTAATTAATTTTCATAAATTTTTTTTTATGAAAACGCTAAAGAATTTCATAGTGTCAATTCTCTTAATAAATTATTTTTTTTCGGGAAATTAATTTTCTGTTCAAAACTTTCAATTTTTAACATATTTCCTTTTCTAAGTTCCTTAAATTAAAATTTTATTTTTTTTGAGAAATTAATTTTTCTCCGCTAAATGTTTCTTTTTTTTTAAATCAATTTTTATCCACGAAATTGAGTTGAAAATACTCCTAAATTGTCTTTATTTAATTGCCTAAAATTTTCCAAAACTATTTTTCTTTTCTTTCAACAGAAATTTTCTTTTATAATTTGGAAATTCCGATTAAAAATCTAATTTTTAATCAATCCCTAAGTTATTTAATTTACAAAGGCTTTTTATTCATATACTTGGCTGTTAGCTATATAAAAGGTAAAACGAACATACACACACACGTAGAAATTTTGCAAAACCATAACCATAACTTTTAACATTTAATTCACAGGGACTACGATGAGTTATTTTCCACTATTAGGGGTTGTTCCTACCCAAACGGAGGAATTTTCTTTGGCAGGAAAAGTTTCCTTGGAGAGCTATACAAATTTTCATGTGAACATCATTATCATCTTCAGAAAATCAACATAATTAGTGAAAGTGCAGTGAAAAACTAAGAAAAAACTTTAGTGTAAAATCTGTGAAAAGTGACTAAAAACTGTGAAAATTCATAAAGAAAAATATCGGAAAACTCTCTAAAATTTTATTAAAAAAATTAATTTTCTATAAATTTTATTGAAAATCCAAAACTATTTTTTTTCTAAAACAACAAAAAAAAAAACGAGAGAAAAAAAACCTAAAAGAAAAACAACCCTAAAAACAATTTTTTTTTATTATCACAGAAAAATTAATTAAAATCCATTGAAAGTGCTAAGGAAAATCTGACTCTAGAAACAACAAAAAAGTGCTGTGTCAATTAAAATCTAAAAATCTTTAATTTAAATTTTTTTTGTTAAAAATCAATTTTTTTTTATATCAAAAAAAAAATTTACACAAAAGTGTCTCAAAAGTTTGCTAAAGAAAACACTAAAAGACAACAAAAACCAAAATCATAAAGAAAAAGACATTAAAACAGATTTTAAAATAATTTTATTTTACATTAAAATTTTAAACTTCATTTATATTTCATTTCAATTTATATTTCTTAATACTAAACACTTTTCTGATTAATTTCACTTTGCTTATTTTTTTTTATTTGATCTTTAATTTCATTTAATTTTTATTTAATTTTTTTTTTTTTCCTAAATTTTTTCTTTAAAAACACAAATTTTGTCATCTAATGATTAAGTAGAACTGAGAAGAATGCAAAAATCAGTGGGGAAAAAAAAAAGAAATGTGCAAAAATACAAAAATAGTTTAAAACAAGTGTCAAAACAAGAATTTATCTAAATGAAAAAAAACTTTAATTTTAATAAAAACAACATTAAAAACAAATTATTTTAAAACTTTAAAAGCTATTTTTGAAAAGCTAAACAAAAAAAAAAATTACTAAAGTTAATGTTAAATCGTTAAAAAAAAAAAAATGTTAAATTTCCGGTAATTTAAATAATTTAACATAAAACGGCAAACACAATAATTAGTTAAATTTTTATAAGAACTTTTAAAGCAGCCTACGTACACAGGAAGGAGCCATCGAAAGATCTTTCTACGTGGAATCCAGTCCTGGTAAGTCATTTTATTAATTTCTATTTAATTGTTTTTATAAATAATTAAAATATCATAAAAACACCTTTACTTATAAATGATATAAATAGTGAAGACTGCTGTTAAAATTAATATTAACAGAGTTATGTTATTAACATAAGTGGCAATGTTAACCACTTTTTATTAAAAGAATAGTGAATGTGGTTTTATAATTAATTATTTTATCAGAAAATTATAATAATTGTCGTGTTGGAATTTAATTAACGATTAAAAATATCTTTATTTCATTAAAATCGGTTAAAAATTATAAAAGTTATTAACTAAAACGTATTTAATTATTTAATTAAGGTAACGGGCCTGAGAATATTTAGTTACATGGAGTTTACATGTTAACATAATACTCTCTCATTTTCTGTTAGTTTACATAAACGTAAAATTAACTCGTAAACTCAATATCCGGTGTAGCCTAGTTGGTTAGAGCCCGAACCAATAATCTCGAGGTCGTGGGTTCAATTCCCGGTCAAGTCGAAGTAATGTTTTTTTTTATAATGTTTTAAATAAATTTTATTAAACAATTTTTATTTTTTTTTAAATTCGTGAGTTCAAATCCCGGACGAGCTCCCAAGTTTCCTTGGAGAGCTATACAAATTTTCATGTGAACATCATTATCATCTTCAGAAAATCAACATAATTAGTGAAAGTGCAGTGAAAAACTAAGAAAAAACTTTAGTGTAAAATCTGTGAAAAGTGACTAAAAACTGTGAAAATTCATAAAGAAAAATATCGGAAAACTCTCTAAAATTTTATTAAAAAAATTAATTTTCTATAAATTTTATTGAAAATCCAAAACTATTTTTTTTCTAAAACAACAAAAAAAAAAACGAGAGAAAAAAAACCTAAAAGAAAAACAACCCTAAAAACAATTTTTTTTTATTATCACAGAAAAATTAATTAAAATCCATTGAAAGTGCTAAGGAAAATCTGACTCTAGAAACAACAAAAAAGTGCTGTGTCAATTAAAATCTAAAAATCTTTAATTTAAATTTTTTTTGTTAAAAATCAATTTTTTTTTATATCAAAAAAAAAATTTACACAAAAGTGTCTCAAAAGTTTGCTAAAGAAAACACTAAAAGACAACAAAAACCAAAATCATAAAGAAAAAGACATTAAAACAGATTTTAAAATAATTTTATTTTACATTAAAATTTTAAACTTCATTTATATTTCATTTCAATTTATATTTCTTAATACTAAACACTTTTCTGATTAATTTCACTTTGCTTATTTTTTTTTATTTGATCTTTAATTTCATTTAATTTTTATTTAATTTTTTTTTTTTTCCTAAATTTTTTCTTTAAAAACACAAATTTTGTCATCTAATGATTAAGTAGAACTGAGAAGAATGCAAAAATCAGTGGGGAAAAAAAAAGAAATGTGCAAAAATACAAAAATAGTTTAAAACAAGTGTCAAAACAAGAATTTATCTAAATGAAAAAAAACTTTAATTTTAATAAAAACAACATTAAAAACAAATTATTTTAAAACTTTAAAAGCTATTTTTGAAAAGCTAAACAAAAAAAAAAATTACTAAAGTTAATGTTAAATCGTTAAAAAAAAAAAATGTTAAATTTCCGGTAATTTAAATAATTTAACATAAAACGGCAAACACAATAATTAGTTAAATTTTTATAAGAACTTTTAAAGCAGCCTACGTACACAGGAAGGAGCCATCGAAAGATCTTTCTACGTGGAATCCAGTCCTGGTAAGTCATTTTATTAATTTCTATTTAATTGTTTTTATAAATAATTAAAATATCATAAAAACACCTTTACTTATAAATGATATAAATAGTGAAGACTGCTGTTAAAATTAATATTAACAGAGTTATGTTATTAACATAAGTGGCAATGTTAACCACTTTTTATTAAAAGAATAGTGAATGTGGTTTTATAATTAATTATTTTATCAGAAAATTATAATAATTGTCGTGTTGGAATTTAATTAACGATTAAAAATATCTTTATTTCATTAAAATCGGTTAAAAATTATAAAAGTTATTAACTAAAACGTATTTAATTATTTAATTAAGGTAACGGGCCTGAGAATATTTAGTTACATGGAGTTTACATGTTAACATAATACTCTCTCATTTTCTGTTAGTTTACATAAACGTAAAATTAACTCGTAAACTCAATATCCGGTGTAGCCTAGTTGGTTAGAGCCCGAACCAATAATCTCGAGGTCGTGGGTTCAATTCCCGGTCAAGTCGAAGTAATGTTTTTTTTTTATAATGTTTTAAATAAATTTTATTGAACAATTTTTATTTTTTTTTAAATTCGTGAGTTCAAATCCCGGTCGGGTCAAATAATTTTTATTTATTTTTTTTTGTCGCCCGAGTAAAATTATTTGTGTTAATTTTTTTATTATGATAAATTTGAAACATGAATAAATAAGTTTTATTGCACAAAAATATAAAAAAAATCAATATTTTATTTATGCACGTATAAAAAAAAATGATTTTTGTTACATTATATTAAACATTTTTATGATAGCCGAATTGGATATCGCCATTTAAATTTCCTTTCCAGCATTTTTTTTTTTTTTTACAAACTGATTTTTGCACGCTTCGTATTAGCGAATTAAGTTATTTTTTATTTTTCAATGTTTAATTTTTATTAGTTTTCATCATGAATACTTCATTTAATATTAATTTAAATTTTCTTTTGTTTCACTTCGCTCTAGGTTGAGCATTTTAATTTATTTAAACGTATGTTTAAGGATTTAATTTTATTTCAATAAAATTTTGAATATTACTATGAACTTGTAAAAAGTTTGTTTTTGATTCCTGGGTAACTTGTTAGGATAGGGAATATATGGGATCATACAAAATCTTCTTGCACTTCCTAGTATGATCATGGTTGGGAGGGGAATTTCGATCGTGTTAACATCTACACACGACTCTGTCAACAAAAATAACTTTCGCCGACTTAAAAACTTATTTCCGTTTCCTTTTTCCTCTTTAGCTTTCCCTTTCATTTGCTCCCTCTTTTTCCTCTAAAATCTTATTGCATGCACAAAATAAAATAGCAGTGCTGTAATCGTTATGTTTCAAGATGAGAATAAGTAGCCCCGAACCTCGACCATTAGCCGACGAGATAGAAGCCGGAAACTCTGCATGCAACTGCTACTGACACTCATACAAAACTTCGAATATTCACAAAACTACGTAACGTTATATGCTACAGTTATTTTTGGCGCCCGAACGTGGGGCACACACATATCTAGAATTATTTTTTTTGTCATCTTTTGAATTAACTTTCAAAATTTTTAGTGTGGCTCCCTTAAATTTTCTAAATATCCATTCTCTTAATTTCTGTTCATTCACTTTTCTGTCCGACTGTATATCTTTTTTTTTGTTAGTTTCTATCTATTATCCACCTATACGTATGAGTAATATTATGATATGGAATTGACTTATATTTTGTTTGTTAACCTGCATAAACAAATTAATCTTACGCCTCCATAACTATTTTGCTTTCATAATTTTATTCAAATTTTGAATACGTCTTTCAGGAAATGCTTCTTTTGGAGACATTCTCTAATCCGAAGACCGTTTGATGTTTCATTATTTCAGTAGAATTCCTTTAACTTGTTTTGTTGGAAATTACTATTTGGAAAAAAATCTAATTTAGTACCAACAAACAACATCTCGATCGTTTGTCTGTACTATTCTATATATCTGTTCTATTTTTTTTTATTATCAAGTTTTTGGTTTTAAGTTGTTATCTTTTGTTGACTTTTTATTCACCTATCCGACAGTTTAACCAGGAATCAATGAATTTATGATTGTTTCTTTTGATACCGTTTAAAGATTTCGTAAAAATAATATTTTTTTATTTTAATTTAAATAATTTTTTTTTATAACGCTTAAAATTTTTGATAGAAATTTATTAGAAATTTAATGCCAGTTATTACTTTAAAATTTCTGATTTTAAATAAATAGAATTTTCTTTATTTTTCGCGGAAAAAAGTATATCGAATTTCTTTTGTTACGAAAATTTATAATATTTTCGTTGCTTAAGCTTATTCCTATTTTTGTTTGCAATTTAAGTTTTTTTTTGTAGTTTTGAAATTTTTTATTACTAATTTTAAATATTTTTTTTCCGATTTGATATGAATCATTGATTTTTTTGTTAAATATTTTTTTTTGTAGTTTAAATTAATTTGAGATTTATCTTTAAATTCTTTCGATAATATTTCTGAAGTTTTTATTTCTGCTTTACTGGTGTCAATAACCAATTTTTTTTCTTTTACAAAATATTTACTTTTAAAATAGTTTTTTTTAATAAACAATTTTGAAATGCCTCCTAAAAAGGATAGCGGCTCATTTTTTCCCAATTGTGTTTTGTGTAAGGAAGTTATTTCTGATTCAAAATTTCGGTATATTCCTCCATGTGGTCATCCACTTCATAGTTCATGTTTGAGGAAGATTCCCACAGATAATTTCGTTTGTCCCGTTTGTAGTGGTAAACTAGAATTGCCTACAACTTCGTCTGCGACAAACTTAGAGGAGCAACATCCACCTGTTCTACATGGGACTCGGTCAGTAACACAGAGACAGTTAAATTATGATTCAAATAGGTCTAATACTAGTACATCTCCACATGGCGTTACACCTGCTGTTGATAATGAAAGTTCAGTTTTGTCTGCTGTTAATCTTCAGGAGCTAGATGATCGTATTAGGAATTTAGTTTCTGCTGCGGTAAATACACAGCAAGAAGCATTGTGCGCTACTCTTAGTGATCGGTTAACTAGATTAATTGACACGAATATTAGATCTTGTTTTCAGCAATTGAATTTAAATCTTCCGTCATCCAATGCTCATACTCCACATGGTACTCATGCTACTGCTGTTAACAGACCATCTGCTATTCTAACATTACCTGATGTTGAACAGCAAACTTTGGAGCAATTATTGGGTCTTCCGGCTAATACAAATAACAACAGTCAGTCAAATCAGTCGAATTTACCTCATGGCTTAAATCAAAATTTAAATGGTAGTATGATGACTCCTGCATATTCGTCAATTAGGGCTGATAAAGTAGGACATGTGATTCATAATTGGAAAATTAGGTTCACAGGTGATCCACAAGGCATGCCTATAGAAAATTTTATTTATAGACTTGAGGCACTTACTAATCAGACCCTTGGTGGTAATTTTGACGTTCTTTGTGACCACATTTCAACTCTTTTTGAGGGCAAAGCTTCTACATGGTTTTGGAGATATCACAAATCAGCCAGGAGAATTGTGTGGTCAGAATTGTGTAACGCTCTTCGTGAGCAGTATAAGGATTCACGAACTGACGTAGATTTTCGAGAAATGATAAGGGATCGTAAACAAAAGCATGGAGAAAGTTTTGATAGATTTTACGAAGCCATTGTCGATATTTCTGATCGTCTTTCACAACCTCTACAGGAGAAAGTGTTGGTAGAAATTCTACGACGTAACCTGTTGCCAGAAATTCAGCATGAAATCTTGAATATCCAAGTAAATTCGGTTTCTCAATTGAGAGACATATGTAGAAAACGTGAATTTTTCTTGCAGGATGTAGGTAAGAGGCAAACTTTTTCAAAACCTTTTTCAAACCGTAGAACCGTTAATGAAATTGTTCAAGATGAGGTTGATTCAGGTTCGATTGATGAAGAAATTTCTGCTGTTTCCTTAGTCTGCTGGAACTGTCAAAAATCTGGTCACCGTTACCAAGATTGCCTTGAAGAGCGTAACGTTTTCTGTTACGGATGCGGTGCAGCGAATATGTATAAGCCAACGTGTACTTTTTGCAATTCGTCAAAAAACTCCCGAACGGGTGCGCTGAAAAGTGCACGCAAACCGAATCAAGTAACGAACACCAATCAAGAGTAATTTTAAAACAACCTATTTTTCAAACTATACCTAATTCTAACGAGTGTAATTTTACACCAAACCCTGATTTTACAACTCAGAATATAAATTCTTCTGAATTTAATTCTGAAAATTTAACACCGGATTTTACAGATCAAACTACAAAATCTTCTGAAAATATTTCTGAAATTTCTTACTCTAATTCACTTTCTAATAATTCTTCTGAAACTCCTAAAATTTCAATTTTGAAAAATAATGATTCTAATTATCAGAATCCGTCTAATAATATTTCTTTTTCACATAATTCTAAAAATATTTCATCTGCGAAAGCTCATCCGCCAACTTATCTAAAACCTTTTCACATTCGTCTTGCCGAATATAATGCGAAAAGGAAAGAAATTTTTGATAAGCCGAAGCCTAGTGTTAAACACGTAAGGTCATCAAAACGTATGAAAGATTTTTGGAAAAATATTCGTCATACGCACCGTTTGCTGGTCAGTACAATTTTCGATAGGCCAAACGATATACGTCCTTATGGTGAAGTACAGCTTTTTGGCAAGACAATTATGGGTTTATTGGATACTGGGGCTTCCGTAAGCTGTTTAGGTTCTCAAGCCGCTAGGGAATTTTTGGACTCTGGTCACAAATTTCGAAAAATTCGTTCTCACGTCAACACAGCTGATGGAAAACCACAAGCGGTTTTAGGTTTTGTGGTCACGGATATTTCGTTTAGAGGAATTGTTCATAAAATAGTATTATATATCGTACCTACTTTATCTCAAAATTTGTATTTAGGTATGGATTTTTGGAATGCCTTTGATTTACTTCCTCCAGGATTAGTTTCTGGATTAAATTTAAAAATTGGTTCAAACAGTTTATCTGAAATTTCACCACAACGTCCATTGTCTGAAATACAGAAACAACAATTACAGATTGTCATTGATTCATTTCCGTCATTTGCAAAAGCAGGATTAGGGCGCACTAGCATAATTTCTCATGTCATAGATGTAGGATCGGCGACGCCGATTAAGCAGAGACATTTTCCAGTCTCTCCAGCGATGGAAAAACTAATATACGCAGAACTTGACCGTATGTTGGAAAATGATGTCATTGAGGAATCCGATAGTGCGTGGTCGTCTCCAATAGTTCTTGTCAGAAAACCTGGTAAAGTGAGGTTATGCCTAGACAGTCGTAATGTAAATTCAGTAACCGTCAAGGATGCATATCCACTGCCCAACATTGATGGTATCCTTAGTCGATTACCGAAGGCCGAATTTATTACTAGTTTGGACTTAAAGGATGCTTTCTGGCAAATTCCTCTTGACAAATCGTCGAAAGATAAGACAGCATTTACTGTTCCAGGTCGTCCCTTGTACCATTACAAGGTCATGCCTTTTGGCCTTTGCAATGCGCCACAAACTATGTCAAGGCTAATGGACAAGGTGATACCGGCGAATTTAAGAACAGAAGTGTTTGTTTATCTGGACGATTTGTTAATTGTGTCAGATACATTTGCCAGGCATTTAGAGGTGTTGCGAGAGGTTGCTAATCAAATTCGTTCTGCAGGACTGACTATAAATGTAGAAAAATCTAAATTTTGTGTACAGGAAGTCCGATATCTTGGCCATTTGGTGGGAAATGGTGTTATCCAGACAGACCCGGATAAAATCGCGGCCATAATGGAATTTCCGACTCCGAGGTCTGTAAAACAAATTAGACGATTTTTGGGGATGTCCGGTTGGTACCGGAAGTTCATTCAGAACTATGCTTCGGTAACTGCTCCGTTAACGGATTTGTTAAAGTCGAATAGAAAATTTGTTTGGAATGAAGAAGCTCAACGAGCTTTTGAGGAATTAAAGTCTATTCTGACAACCGCACCAGTGTTGCACAGCCCAGATTTTTCGCAGCCATTTTATATACACTGTGATGCAAGCAACACTGGAATAGGAAGCGTATTGGTACAGAAAACTGCGGAGGGTGAAGAGTTTCCAATCGCATTTATGTCAAAGAAACTCAACCAAGCCCAACGTAATTATTCAGTGACCGAACAGGAATGCTTAGCAGCAATGCTAAGTATTAAAAAGTTTCGGGCATATGTTGAAGGTCATGAGTTCACAGTGATCACCGATCATGCATCGTTGAAGTGGCTCATGTCCCAAACTGACCTGAATTCGCGGTTGGCCAGATGGGCGTTAAAACTTCAAGGCTTTAATTTCAAAATAGAACACAGGAAAGGTAGCCAAAACATAGTTCCGGATGCACTTTCGCGTGTCAACACAGAGGATTTGTCCGAGATACATAATATGGAATTGTCCGTTTTAGATGACTCAGGGGTTTTCGTGGATTTGAAATCCGATAAATTCAAGAGTACTGAATACCTACAGTTGTTAGATAGAGTTAGCGAAAATATTGATAAAACTCCAGACCTTAAAATTATTGACGGGTACTTGTACAGACGGACTCAACACTGTTCGGGTGAACAGCTGCAGGATGATTTTGCTTGGAAACTCTGGATACCCAGGGATATGATCTTGGAAATTTTGGAGAAAGCACATGATAGCCATCTTTCATCGCATGGTGGAATCAATAAAACGTTGGAAAGAATTCGTAGATTCTACTTCTGGCCAAATTTAGTCAATGATGTGAAATCGTATATTAATGCCTGTGAAATTTGCAAAGGCACAAAACACCCAAATTTCATTATGCGTCCTCCTATGGGCAAAACTTCGGAAACTTCAAGATTCTTTCAAAAGCTCTACGTTGATTTTCTTGGACCTTATCCACGTTCTAAATTAGGAAACGTTGGAATTTTTATTGTAGTTGATCACTTTTCGAAATTTTGTTTCTTGGAAGCTGTTAAGAAGTTTACAGCAGATGTCGTGATAAAATATTTAGAAGAGGAATTATTTCATACCTTTGGTACACCTGAAACAATTGTCTCAGACAATGGATCGCAATTTAAGTCTTCGCAATTTAACAAACTTTTGCAGAATTACAACATTAAACATGTGTACACCGCAGTTCATTCGCCTCAAGCTAATGCCTCAGAACGTGTTAATCGTTCAGTGCTATCAGCTATCAGGGCATATATTAAACACGACCAGAGTAATTGGGATGAATACCTCAGCAGCATAAGTTGTTCTTTACGTTCAGCTGTGCATACTTCAATAGGTACTTCTCCTTATTACATGGCATTCGGACAGCATATGATTACCAACGGTAACACTTATGCACTTCTACGTAATTTGCAAATGCTGGATGATAGGGATGTGAACTTTGGGCGTGAAGATTCGTTTGATATTATAAGGGGCCGTGCTGCGAAGAAAATGAGTCGTCAACAGGAGAGTTATGAACAAGCGTACAATCTTCGTTCACGAGAGGTGAATTATGTTGAAGGTCAGGAAGTTTTTCGAAGGAATTTTCGACAAAGCAATTTTGAACAGGGCTTTAATGCCAAGTTAGCTCCGCCGTTTGTGAAGGCTAGAATTCGGAAGAAAACCGGGAAGAGTTATTACGAGTTAGAGGATCTAAGCGGAAAATCTATAGGTATTTATCATGCTAAGGATATACGGCAATGATTTTAGTTTTTTTGTTTTTCATTTTCTAATCTTGCTACAAGCGGGATCAACCTTGTGCTGCTTTGCCACCCAAGTCTGATTTTGGTTGGGGGGTTTTGTAGAGGCGCTTGTAGCCGAAATATTTCTGATTTTTATATTTTTTTTATATTTATATAAATTTTTAAAGTTTTCATATTCTTTTTTGTAAATACTGGTTTTTTCAAATGTTAAAAACTGTTAACGATGAAAATTTTGACAGTGACAGTTCTACGTTAGTACACCCTGTTGCTGAGGGTAAGGCAGTGTGTGTCAAAAAGTTTGACGTTTATGGTTTATGCTAGTGTGTGTAAAAATATGTTCATGTATTTGGTACCGCTGAATCAGCGGGTTTTTCCAAATATTTTCCAAAT
Organism: Delia radicum; assembly: GCA_021234595.1. Classification (NCBI taxonomy): domain Eukaryota; kingdom Metazoa; phylum Arthropoda; class Insecta; order Diptera; family Anthomyiidae; genus Delia; species Delia radicum. Next base: position 226,850,909 of record CM037852.1, on the reverse strand, counting down.
TTTTCCAACCCTTTTTGGGTATAAAAGACATAGCGGGAGCAAAAATCTTTCTTTTTTGCTGTCTGTCACCTACAAGTTTTTTTTAAATCGTCGTGCTGATATTTTCACCATGTAAGTTTTTTGAAATTAAAATTTATTTGAATTTTTTTTTGTGATTTTTTTTTCCTTTAAATTTTTAATTAATTTTCATAAATTTTTTTTTATGAAAACGCTAAAGAATTTCATAGTGTCAATTCTCTTAATAAATTATTTTTTTTCGGGAAATTAATTTTCTGTTCAAAACTTTCAATTTTTAACATATTTCCTTTTCTAAGTTCCTTAAATTAAAATTTTATTTTTTTTGAGAAATTAATTTTTCTCCGCTAAATGTTTCTTTTTTTTTAAATCAATTTTTATCCACGAAATTGAGTTGAAAATACTCCTAAATTGTCTTTATTTAATTGCCTAAAATTTTCCAAAACTATTTTTCTTTTCTTTCAACAGAAATTTTCTTTTATAATTTGGAAATTCCGATTAAAAATCTAATTTTTAATCAATCCCTAAGTTATTTAATTTACAAAGGCTTTTTATTCATATACTTGGCTGTTAGCTATATAAAAGGTAAAACGAACATACACACACACGTAGAAATTTTGCAAAACCATAACCATAACTTTTAACATTTAATTCACAGGGACTACGATGAGTTATTTTCCACTATTAGGGGTTGTTCCTACCCAAACGGAGGAATTTTCTTTGGCAGGAAAAGTTTCCTTGGAGAGCTATACAAATTTTCATGTGAACATCATTATCATCTTCAGAAAATCAACATAATTAGTGAAAGTGCAGTGAAAAACTAAGAAAAAACTTTAGTGTAAAATCTGTGAAAAGTGACTAAAAACTGTGAAAATTCATAAAGAAAAATATCGGAAAACTCTCTAAAATTTTATTAAAAAAATTAATTTTCTATAAATTTTATTGAAAATCCAAAACTATTTTTTTTCTAAAACAACAAAAAAAAAAACGAGAGAAAAAAAACCTAAAAGAAAAACAACCCTAAAAACAATTTTTTTTTATTATCACAGAAAAATTAATTAAAATCCATTGAAAGTGCTAAGGAAAATCTGACTCTAGAAACAACAAAAAAGTGCTGTGTCAATTAAAATCTAAAAATCTTTAATTTAAATTTTTTTGTTAAAAATCAATTTTTTTTTATATCAAAAAAAAAATTTACACAAAAGTGTCTCAAAAGTTTGCTAAAGAAAACACTAAAAGACAACAAAAACCAAAATCATAAAGAAAAAGACATTAAAACAGATTTTAAAATAATTTTATTTTACATTAAAATTTTAAACTTCATTTATATTTCATTTCAATTTATATTTCTTAATACTAAACACTTTTCTGATTAATTTCACTTTGCTTATTTTTTTTTATTTGATCTTTAATTTCATTTAATTTTTATTTAATTTTTTTTTTTTTCCTAAATTTTTTCTTTAAAAACACAAATTTTGTCATCTAATGATTAAGTAGAACTGAGAAGAATGCAAAAATCAGTGGGGAAAAAAAAAAGAAATGTGCAAAAATACAAAAATAGTTTAAAACAAGTGTCAAAACAAGAATTTATCTAAATGAAAAAAAACTTTAATTTTAATAAAAACAACATTAAAAACAAATTATTTTAAAACTTTAAAAGCTATTTTTGAAAAGCTAAACAAAAAAAAAAATTACTAAAGTTAATGTTAAATCGTTAAAAAAAAAAAAATGTTAAATTTCCGGTAATTTAAATAATTTAACATAAAACGGCAAACACAATAATTAGTTAAATTTTTATAAGAACTTTTAAAGCAGCCTACGTACACAGGAAGGAGCCATCGAAAGATCTTTCTACGTGGAATCCAGTCCTGGTAAGTCATTTTATTAATTTCTATTTAATTGTTTTTATAAATAATTAAAATATCATAAAAACACCTTTACTTATAAATGATATAAATAGTGAAGACTGCTGTTAAAATTAATATTAACAGAGTTATGTTATTAACATAAGTGGCAATGTTAACCACTTTTTATTAAAAGAATAGTGAATGTGGTTTTATAATTAATTATTTTATCAGAAAATTATAATAATTGTCGTGTTGGAATTTAATTAACGATTAAAAATATCTTTATTTCATTAAAATCGGTTAAAAATTATAAAAGTTATTAACTAAAACGTATTTAATTATTTAATTAAGGTAACGGGCCTGAGAATATTTAGTTACATGGAGTTTACATGTTAACATAATACTCTCTCATTTTCTGTTAGTTTACATAAACGTAAAATTAACTCGTAAACTCAATATCCGGTGTAGCCTAGTTGGTTAGAGCCCGAACCAATAATCTCGAGGTCGTGGGTTCAATTCCCGGTCAAGTCGAAGTAATGTTTTTTTTATAATGTTTTAAATAAATTTTATTAAACAATTTTTATTTTTTTTTAAATTCGTGAGTTCAAATCCCGGTCGGGTCAAATAATTTTTATTTATTTTTTTTGTCGCCCGAGTAAAATTATTTGTGTTAATTTTTTTATTATGATAAATTTGAAACATGAATAAATAAGTTTTATTGCACAAAAATATAAAAAAAATCAATATTTTATTTATGCACGTATAAAAAAAAATGATTTTTGTTACATTATATTAAACATTTTTATGATAGCCGAATTGGATATCGCCATTTAAATTTCCTTTCCAGCATTTTTTTTTTTTTTTACAAACTGATTTTTGCACGCTTCGTATTAGCGAATTAAGTTATTTTTTATTTTTCAATGTTTAATTTTTATTAGTTTTCATCATGAATACTTCATTTAATATTAATTTAAATTTTCTTTTGTTTCACTTCGCTCTAGGTTGAGCATTTTAATTTATTTAAACGTATGTTTAAGGATTTAATTTTATTTCAATAAAATTTTGAATATTACTATGAACTTGTAAAAAGTTTGTTTTTGATTCCTGGGTAACTTGTTAGGATAGGGAATATATGGGATCATACAAAATCTTCTTGCACTTCCTAGTATGATCATGGTTGGGAGGGGAATTTCGATCGTGTTAACATCTACACACGACTCTGTCAACAAAAATAACTTTCGCCGACTTAAAAACTTATTTCCGTTTCCTTTTTCCTCTTTAGCTTTCCCTTTCATTTGCTCCCTCTTTTTCCTCTAAAATCTTATTGCATGCACAAAATAAAATAGCAGTGCTGTAATCGTTATGTTTCAAGATGAGAATAAGTAGCCCCGAACCTCGACCATTAGCCGACGAGATAGAAGCCGGAAACTCTGCATGCAACTGCTACTGACACTCATACAAAACTTCGAATATTCACAAAACTACGTAACGTTATATGCTACACCATCATATGTTTTGAGGTCATGCCTTCTTTTTAAAGAATATTTTGAACCAAGCGGAGGACCCGAAGTGCAACTATTTAAAAGATTTAAAAACCAATAGCCAAACATTGATAAAGAAAACTTCAAAGTCGGAGATGATACTCTATTCCACACAAATGACTTGCTTCAACTCCAACAGCAAATGTATAAATATAAATACCGATGCCATCAAAAGTCAACAGCCAAGGGATGATTACCGGAACTACTTACGCTTTGTCCAAATGTTCTTGCTGATGGAAAGAAAGCAGGAACAATGAAAGTTAAATTTTATGCACCAGGCGCATGCCATCTTGCTCGTTGGATGACGAAGGCGATCTATTGCATAATAATATGTATGTTTCAAAATCAATTTGATCTCACAGACGAGGAAAAGAAAGCAGTTACCGAAATAAGTTTGTTTGTAAGTCTTATATATGACCGATACTGGAATGAAGCTCCTTTAGCAATAAATGCTCCTCTTAATGACCAAAACCTCCTTAAACAACTCGAAAACTATCCATTGTTAAAGCTGCTGTAAAAGCATTTCATCGGCATTTATGGTACTTTTCTGAATATTTAATTGAGCTTGCCTTTTTCGATTCCAGAGTTACATATGAAACTAAAAAAACAATGGTGAAATCCACTTGAGTCCTATGTTACCAAACGGTCAACAATGTTTTTTAATTTACTATGCGATGATGGACAAGAAAATGGAACAGTCATTTCTTTCAAAGGATCCTACAGAGTGGAAAGACGACGCCATTTTTATTTCGATGAAAGAAAATGCTAGACTTTTAAAAGTTGTAAATGACTGTGCAGAACGAGGTGTTGCTTTGGTGACCCGATTTAAGCTCAATTACGAAAAATGAGGAGCAAATGCAATATTTGCTTAGATTAGTTGATCATCATAGGAACAAATTTCCCGGGAAAAAAAGGGCTATCGATAATTTAAAAAAATAATAAAATATATGATAACTTTTACTTAATATACAGTTTTATTAATTCTTTATTTATTTGTTTTATTAAATACTTTTATTTTTAAATAAACAATGAATATCGCCATAAAAAATCATTGTATGTTATATTTCTATCTTACCCCGAAAACTCATTAAATTATCGCAACCTCTAAATATTGACCGATTGTGCTCAAATTTGGACTGAACATTTTTAAGCACTATTCGAATAGGATCAGCGTTGTGGAGAGCGAATATTCGATGCTTTTGAATTTTGGGCCACCCTAGTGTGCATGTTTTGTTTGTTAACTTCAAATGCATTTGGTATTTTATACTGAAAATTTTCTATTTATGCATACACTGTATGAAAAAATAATGTGATAATTGCGTCTAAAATAAAATATGTATTTATATATTTAAAAGTCAATAAAAATATTTATTGATTCAATTAAATATTTGTTTAGAAACAAATTAAATTCAAATCAAATCTTTAACTAGATATTTTAGGTTGATAATTTTTTCTGTGTACCATATGATCGAAATCTAGTTCAAACTGGATCTCGATGGTAAATTTAAATCTAGCTTAAAATATATTTATTAGAGTTGGGATTAATCGTTCATTTTGGTGACTCGGTCAGTATCGTTCAATTCGAGTCAGTGAACTAGTTCGTTCAAATCGTTCTTTTTTCCTTTGACTTGTGACTGATCTGCGTGTTGTGAACTGTGTCGTTCGTTTGACAATTATTACGCACTATTTATGTTTTACGAGTTTTTTTTCACAAATTCTACTGTACACATACAAAAAGTGTTATAAAATTGCAACTTTTCTAACAAACATTTATTTATTTTGTGTAAAAAACATTTTATTTGTATGACTATAATTGCTTTTCCTAATTTGAAACAATATTACAGTTTTAATTGAATAGAGATGCAATTGCTCTGTGAATAAAAAGAACGAAATGAACGATTGAACGACAAGATCGAATATTGGTGAACGAGTCATATCGTTCAATTGAGTGAGTCGTTCAATTGAACTAGTTCGTTCATGAACGACACAACTCTAAGGGCCATTATTACAACTTGCCTTTAAAGTAAATGTTAGTAAAAAGTAACTTTAGCTAAAGTGAGGAATAAAGTGAGCTATAATGTTTTTCGTTATTACAACTTCCCAATAAAATAAAATTAATATTTTTGATAATGTGGCAGCACCAAACTAAAAACCGATTATTGGTTTATGAATTGGGTTATAAAAATACGTAGTGGCAACGTACTTTTATTTATTTGTTTACAAACAAACAATAATTTGAGAAATTCGGTTGTGAAATTCGGTATTTTCTTCTTTTTCTTTATAGAGCAGAAAATGTGGTAACTTTAAACACATAAATCTTACGTTTAAAGTTAAAGGCAACAATATCTTCCCTTTAGCTTATCGGTCACTTTTAGCTTAAAGTATAATTATATTAACGAAAAACTAATAATCTGTCAGATAACATCCGAACTTTAGCTATTGGCAAGTTGTAATAATGGCCCTAATATTTATCGGTTTTTATAAATACCTTTTTTTTTATATGAAATTTTTTTTTTTTTTTTGTAATTATTATTTTTAAGTTTTTGAATTATAAAAAAAAAAAAAAAAATCCCTGAAGAAGTCTTCCAATGCGAAGACGAAATATTGGAAATAAATAATTATAATTATAAAATAAAGGATCTTTAGCTCAACAAAACAAAAGACAAAAATAAATTAAAGAACTATATAAGCAATTTTAATACAATACAATAAATTGAAACTTGAAATCATCATACTTTAAAATGTTGATCAAAATAACTGCAATATTTTGATATTCAAATTGAACAAAAAGCTTATAGGATTCTAAAGCTTTTCGGCACTTCTCGTTATCATTTCATTCACATAATGTAATGAAAACTTTGAGAGAAAATTTCAAGAAAAACTAATAATCTATAAGAAAATTTTGAAAAAAGATCAGTATATTTTCTCAAGCTGACGAGAATAAATCGGTGAAAACAAACAAAAAGTTATGCAAAAAAAAAATTAAAAACAAAATAAATTATTTATAAACTAAAGTGAACATATGTATATATTTATTTACTTTTATATAAATTAATTAATATGGATTTATTATTTCTAAGTAAACGGATATTTTTGGGCACCGAAGAAGGTTTTACAAATGGTGGCATAATAGTCAATAATGAGGGCGTAATTCAAAAAGTATTACGTTCTGCCGGAGAAGTCAATACGTATTTGTATAATATAGAATCGGAAGCAGTAAGTTCCATAGCATAAAAGTATTTCAAATGCTTGCAAGTAGAAAGTGAATTCAAATAAAGATCATTTAAGAGATTTTTACAATTTAAAATTGGGTTTTTTTTTTTAAAAAAGGTATATAATTTTGAAAATATGGTTTTAATGCCGGGTCTTATTGATGTTAATGTTCATATCAGTGAACCGGGTCGTAAAGATTGGGAAGGATTTTTGAATGCAACTAAAGCAGCTGCGGCTGGAGGATTTACAACAATAATAGATCGTCCTACGTTAGTACAATTAGATGATATACAAAAAAAAATGTTTCCTTGAATATATATTTTTTTTATCGATTCTAGTAATGCTATACCTCCTACTACTTCTTTGTCGGGCTTAAAACTCAAATTATCTACTGCCCGTGGTAAAATTTATGTTGACGTTGGTTTTTGGGGTGGTATTATTCCAGATAATTCTAATGATATCGAGGCCTTGTTAGGTGGTGGTGTTATTGGTCTTCAATGCTCTCTAGCTAATGCAGCCGAACCAGTTGGCAATGAATTTCCCGCCGTTACTAAACAGCAATTGGATATGATTCTTGATAAACTGAACAATAATATTGTTATAGCCGTACATGCCGAAGAAGCACTAGCAGTACCCATTAAACCCAATGAAGATGAACCAAAATGTTATGAATCCTTTTTGAGAACAAGACCAGCCCAAATGGAAGTTAATGCAGTACAAATAATAGTAGATCTCGCCTTAAAACATAAAAAGTAAGTCCATTCTATGAAAAGTTTCAATAGACGAGTTCATTTAAATTATAAAGAAATTCATTACTGAAGTGAAAATAATTCTTTCAGTGTACATATAATTATACTACTAGACGCCAAAACAAAACCTGTCTTTGAAACATATCTTTTTTAATAAACCTATGTACGCTGAATCTAAATCTGGCAAACAAAAATTTCTTATTTGCAGTTTTTAAAATATCGCGATTTTCGTATATTTTGCTTAATTTTTCTAAATTTTATTGCAAAATCATGAGTTTTTTTTAAGAATATAAATCTAAACGACATTAGCTTTAATTTGTGTAAAATCTTGCCGGCGTTTGTATTAGGATATCGCACTGGTATTGCAAGGAAGTTGAAAATTATACTTTTTGGTTTGTAATTACTTTTCGGACTGCCAGTAATGACACCAATAATAACCACATACTAATATTTAACTACTTACTTTTCCTATTATTTTAATACAAAAAATAATGCTTTACCCATAAGTACTTATATTTATCATTATTTTAAATATAAAGTAATGATCTCAAAACTAATAGTTGAAATTTTAGCTACGACAACAGAAAATAGTACCAATATTTGCGCCAGCAGAATTTTCCATAAAATTGAAAATGCTAAATTTGGGTCACCTAAATTTTAGAATAACTAAATTTGAGTTGTCAGTTGTATTTAAATTAACTAAGAATTTAGCTAAATGAAATCAATTTTTTAGCTGAATCAACAGAAAATTTCTGCAAAATATGACATTCAGAATCTGACCAGAGGCATGTCCATATTTTTTACCGGAAATATATGTAGTTAATAAAGAGTGCGTTAATAAATAGTAATACGGAGCAAAGATTTTTGGTCCATTTGGCTCTATTTCGTTTAGTTTCCGAGATATAGCCCGTTTTAAGATTTTAAAATAAAAAATATGAGAAAATAACGCCATCTACACGTGAGACTAAAAGCGGAGAAACACAAGAATAATGGTTTGAAAACAGTTGTGGTTTAAATTTACTGGTAAAATTTGTAAATTGGAGAATCACGAATTACTAAATTTTAAATTAGTTCAAATTTGTTCTTGAGGTAAAATGTGATAACTAATAACTTTAGCTAAATAACTGAGTATAACGATAACAGCAGAAAAAATTAGCTCAACTGAATTGGAACCCCTTTAATAGACTTTTGAACTAACTTATTTTATGAGTGTAGTAAAATTCTAAAGTACCTTAACAGTGATTTAGGACATATTCAATGAACATACATATGTTTCAAACTTAAGACTTTTACCCATAGGGGTTTGGAAGACCATTTTTACCAATGGCTTTTTAGCTATTTGGCCCCTCCTCGAAGGCATTTCCAAAAATACTCTCGCTTTAGTGGTTTGGCTACACTGATAATTAATGCGTAAAATTGCAAAAAAATGTCAAAATAAACGAAAATTTGTAGATTTTACGAAATTTTTTGTAGTTTTGACAATAATTTCATATTTTTATGCATGGATTATTATGAGTGTAGGCCGCCATGGGGGAGACTTTTCCTCTTTTTGCCCCTCCCAGTGGGAGTTTTCAAAAATCTTGTCTATACAGATGTAGACTAGCAGTAAAATGTTATATATATTTTTAAAATTTATTATTTTTAGGCAATCGCGTGGGTTTTTCTGTTTGAAAATGTTTTGAAACATACACAGATAATTAGTGTCTGACCGAACAGTTCGGTAAGAATATGTAAAAAAAAATAATTATTCTAATAGTTAGAAACATTTTTTTGGGTCGATCGGTTGCGATTTTAAGATTAAAATTTTCGTAAAAGTTCAACGAATTAATTTTTTAGTTGCTAAACTTTCAGTAAAATGGGAAAAAGATTGGCATTCAGTTTGCTTTACAGCTTTCGTCTTTTTCCGTAAATAGTCGGTCACAGAGAAAATATTGTTGAACAAAAAATAGTGAAATGTTTCTGTATATCAATGAAATTTTTTTTTCACAAAATTAACGAACATTTTCTTAAAATTAACGAAAAACTTCTTAAAATTAATGAAAAGTTTCATATTTTTTATGAAAGCAGTGTTTTAATGAAACTTCTTCATTGAGTATAAGAAAATTTACGTAAATAAAATTATATTTCTAAATAATTGTATGTAAACTTGCCTTAAATTAATGAAAAGTTTCAATAGACGAATTCCAGTGCAATTTTATTGATTTGATGCAATTTTTTTTTTATTATCATGCAGTCGATTCTCTTATTGCAATGCCAAATGCCGAAAAACGAAAAAATATTTTTTTTTGGCCAAAATATTCGGTCAGATACTACACTGAGAAAAGTCTCTTTATGATATTTTTGTATAAAAGCAACTGTAACATTAAAACTTTTAATTAAAGTAATGAAAGTTTTCATAAATTTTGAAAAATATAATTTCATTAATTAATAGTTTTCACTCACTCAATGAAAAAGTTTTAATAAAAAACTAGTTTCACAAAAAGTAATAAGCTTTTCATTAATTTTAAGAAATTTTTCGAACACTTTATAAGTAAAAGTTATATCAGTTTACTGAACATTCTCAATCGTCAACTCAAATTTTCTCTATGTAGCACATATCTTCAACAATCAGGCTTTCATAGGTTGATGAGTTTATCATAAACCGCCGAAATTATTCTGCAAAACATTTCAACGAAATATAAATTTCCTTGATTTTTTAGACAAAAATTCATATTTTTACACAATTATCAATTATCCAATTAATTTGGACAAATAATGCTTTTTTGGGTATTCGGCATATTTAACAATACACTGAGAAAATTGTCTGCATGTTATTAATGGTTTTTTTTGCATATAACCAATGCAATGCAGTGTTACTCGTCCATTGAAACTTTTCAATAATAGAAATTTTCATAAAATTTTATTTATTAAAAGATTCATCCACTTAATGGAGAAGTTTCTTTAAGAAACTAGAATCATAAAAGAATATAGTTTTTCATTAATTCTAAGAAAATTTTCATTCACGTTGTGAATAAAAGTTTCATGAGTTTACCTAAAATTTGCATTATTTTTCGCCCACTAAAATTCTGTGTGTGTGGAGGCTTGACAAATAGAACAAGCATGCCGATTATGCAGAGTACCAAACAAAGACCAAATATTCTTGAGATATGCAAAAAAAAAATATTTTGAAGTAAAAAAATGTTGATAAAAAAAAGATCCGTTTTAAAGCGAGATTGTTTTCGGTCGTCGAGTAGTGTTATTTATAAAGGGTGCTTTTTATAGACGTATAGAACTTTGAAATGGAATAAAACAAAGATGAATTTCTTAAATTGACATGAAATTTACTTTATTCGAAAGATAATCTTCTGGCATTATAATTTAAATATGACTTCTGGCATATGACCGCCACGGCTGGCTCGGACGTAGTCTAATCTGGGGGTCCAATTTTCGATGACTTTTTCTAACATTTGTGGCCGTATATTGGCAATAACGCCGAGAATGTTGTCCTCCAAGTGGTCAATCGTTTCGGGTTAATCTGCGTAGACTAGCGACTTCACATATCCCCACAGAAAATAGTCCAGCCGCGTTAAATCGCACGATCTTGGAGGCCAATTCACGGGTCCGAAAAGTGAAACTATGCAGTTAAAAAACGTTTCCTTCAATAAATCAATTGTGACACGAGCTGTGTGACATTTTCCGCAGTCTTGTTTTAACCACAGCTCCTGCACATCATAGTTGTTCAATTGATGAACGAAAAATTCAGTAATCATCGCTCTATAGCGGTCACCATTGACGGATAGACTGATTGGGGTCTTCCTCTACGCTACGCTCTACAGCAGCAATGACTTCTTGCTTGCTCGAATTAATTGCTCTGATGAACGAATATGTTGACCATAAATGGACGTAGTGCGCGATACGTATTTCGAACAGAACCAGGATTTTCAAAATAAATTTGCACAATTTGGAAGCGTTGTTCAGGCGTCATTTGGAGTATTAAATACTTTTTTAAGTAATACAAATTTATACATTCACTTTTAGCAAACAATTTCTTATACTGAATCTAAGTTCCAACGAAGTTTTACCAATAATAAAAAATGCTAAAAGTAAAGGTGCTCAAATTACTGCCGAAACCTGTCCACATTATCTCAGTTTAGCATCAGAAGATATTGAAGATTGTCATACGGAATTTAAAACTCAGCCCCCTATACGAACTAAAGCAAATCAACCAGCTCTATGGGAAGCCTTAAAAACGGGATGTTTGGATATAATATCCTCGAATCATTCACCAGCTACGCCAGGACCAAAATGTTTAACTTATGGCAAAATGAGGGGAAACTTTATTAGTGCCTGGCCAGGCATATCATCATTGCAATTGGGTATTAAAGGATTAAGAACGCAAAGAATTACGATTGAAGCATTTAAAAATTAATTTTATTTCCAGGACTACCAATAGTTTGGACTCATTGTGAAAAATATGGTCTTGGCATACATGATGTTTACAAAATGATGTGTGAAAAACCGGCCTTAATATGTGGTTTGGAAAAATCTAAAGGAAAAATTGCTGAAGGTTATGATGCCGATTTTTGTATTTGGGATCCAGATGAAGAATTTAAAGTTGATGCAGAAATGTTGTATTCATCGAACAAGGTAAATTTACATAAATTTTTTCCATTGCGAATGTGAAAGTTTTTAATTTTGATAGTTTTCTTTTAGGCCTGCCCTTATATAAATCAACGTTTACGTGGAACTGTACATGCCACCATAGTGCGTGGCTTACATGTCTATCAGCAGTATGAAGGATTCGGTCAACCATTAGGAAAGATAATATTGCGTAAAAATATTAAGAAAATAATAAAATTTCAATAAAATAGAATTTGCTTGAAGGTAATTGAATCATTTGGTAAATTTTTTAGCATATGACAAAAACATAGAAAATAAAAAAAAATAGGACACCCATAGAGATGCTGTAAATTTCAAAAGAAAATACAGTTGAACACTGATTTGTGAACCATTTTGCGACAGACATAAATTGGAGCGGCTGACCCGATATTTTTTAAATTTAAAATATAAAATTAATTAAAAAGGCATCGTTCGAAAGCTATCGTTTTGATTTAAGACTGTTTTAAAAAAGAGCGTAAATTGTACAAAATATTAAATTCTAAAATATCATTTAGATTTTTGTATAGATTGTTGCGATTACGAATTTTATATACTCGCGTTAATCAAGTGATTACTGTACAAACAAATATTATTGGTATATATTTGTTCTATCAATTTTCTCAATTACACTGTGCAACAAGAAATATTAGCCTCAAATTAAAGTAGAGTAAACAAGTAAACAAAACCGACGAAGCGTTTAGCGAAATTAGTTCGAATTTCTTTTTTATTGCCTCTTGAAGTTGGGATTTTTTAATTATTTTTTAACTATAAGCGAAAATCAAAATGAAATATAAATTTATTTGTTGCAATATTATTGTGTGTATTTATTGTTTCATTGAACTTAATGTCGAAAAGTTACAAATTCAGGCATTTTAAATTTTATCGAATTAACAGCTTGGAGCTCGGTTAAAGAAGTTAAAAAAGGATTTTTGAGGAAAAATAGATCCTTTAGCTCTGAACACACAACAATGGCTGCATTTTCTAAAAAGCCCCATAAACTTCAAAAAGATCTTGTAGTTCATAGATTCAGGCGTGGATCCAGGTAAATGATTTGGTGAGGGATGTTAGAGTATTTTTGATTTACTTTTTTAATATTTTTCCCATTTTTGTACTAAAATTTTTAATTTTGGAGGAGGAAGTGTCTCATTTTCCCTCCAACTGGATCCGCACCTGATAGATTAGTCTTTTTTATTTTTAACATTTGAGCAGAGTAGTAAATCTGAATTTTGTATTGTTTTTTTTTTTTTTTTTTTTTTTTTTTTAAAAAGAGAGGCAACACTCAGGAAATACTTCCTATATTTAGTGTGTTGCTTTCTTTGGAAAGGGATAGTATAGAGATGAAAGGTGGGGAAAGATGAAGGGCTTTAGACATGGCAACACTGTAATTGCGCGAGATGATAAGTCTTAGAACAGTTGTTGCTCGCCACCTGATGGAGAGTTGGCGAACTTATTGAAGCTTTTTGGTTCATAGCCCTGATTCATTATTTTACTTCGGTGGGGTTACTTGCTATGGGAACACCGAAGGTGGACATTGCGATACGTATGAGGGATAGAAAAAAATCATACATATTAATTTGATGTTGCCGGCACTGGGGATCGAACCCGGGACCTTCTGTGTAAAAGTCCAACGCGCTAACCATTACACCATTAAAGAAAAATATTTAAAAAAAAAAAACTACTTAAAAAAATTTAAAAAATATATATTTTTGTTTTTTAAATTGATGCTAATCTTTTGCAGAATATTCAGAATAAATTCGGTAAATGAATTATTATTGCCATAGACTTACATATGACTTTGATCTGCAATTCTTTGAGAATGTTCCGAAAAAGAAAATAAATGTATGTCTACCAAAAATTTATGATTTCTTTATATTTGACCACGCCTGTCTCGCCTACTATTTGTTGAAATATTTGAAAAAATAAATTTTCGACATTGGGTTCAATCAAACAATAAATACACTCAGGGAACTTCTGCTTTAAAACTATATAGTTGTTTGGGTTGTAATACAGTTTCTTTATTTTTAATGTAAATGTCAGTCATTTGTAGAACAAATTAAATTTTTTTTCTAACATTGTAGTGCATTTAAAAAACAAACCACATGAAATGACTGTTTTATGATTTTACGTTCATTTTTTACAGTAATTATTTTTTTTAATTCAAAAAAATAAAAAAAAAATGTTTGTTTGTTTTCATTTTTACTACAATTGTTAGTAATTTTTTGAACAGTAAAAACAAATGACAAATGTTAGTTGAATTTGATGAAATGTTAGTCGTCCTTTCTTTAAGTGAAATTTCATTTGTACACACAATTACAATCCAATAAATATATTATTTTATTCTTTTGATTTTCGCTTATATTGGAAAAAATGTTCAAAAATATCCCAATTTCAAAAGGCCATACAAATGAAATTCGAACTAACTTTGCAAGCCCCTTTAGCGGTTTTGTCTATCTCTCATGTCGCTTTGGAAGCATTGAGGCTGACGGCGAACACCCAAAATTTGCTGCACAGTGTTATTAGTGACCTTTAAAACGCAACAAGTTGCTACGTGTTATATTCAGACTTGTTTTTGTTTTTTTTTTTTGTAACGGCCACAATATAACTTTACTGCACAGTGGGTAATATCATAAAATTTTTGGATATTATTTGCCCATTTCTTACTTAGTGGTCTGATTGCAATGAAATTTGGAACAGGCATAAGTAACGTAATATCGAGCTTAAGTTCTGAATCTTCCAAAAATATTGAGGGCAGCAATATGACCACCCAAACTAGGGAACTTGTTGCATATACTATTTTGAGTGCTCCCCATTTTTTTTTATACCCTCCATCCCATAGTGCAGGAGGGTATATATCACTTTGTCAAATGTTTGTAATTCTTTTAAAAAAAATCTGGGACCCCATAAACTATATATATTCTTGATCAGCATGAATAGAGAAGTCGATATAGCCATGTCCGTCTGTCCGTCTGTCCGTCTGTCCGTCTGTCCGTCTGTCTGTGTTAATACAAAATACTCCGCTAATACAGAAGAGGTGTTGCTAATTTTCATTGAAATTGTTTGTTGATATCATGAGCAGGTTGCTAGTGAAAATGATCAAAATCGGTTAACGCGTTCAAAAGTTATGAGTGAAAATGTGGGAATACCTCTTAAAATTTTGAATCAAATTTTAAAATATTCTATTTATTTCATCATACATACGTACATTCAATGCTTATACACAAGAATATACGCAATCAGGGATGGCAGTCAATATCGCTAAATTACTGTAACCGATTCAAACCCCTTCCAACTGACCATCGTTAACCCAAAAATACCGTTACCGAAATAATTGAAATACCGTTATCCGTAAAATGCCGTTACCGATATAAATAAAATATCAATATCTTAAAATACCGTTACCGAAATAATTGAAACACCGTTATCCGTAAAATACCGTTACCGATATAATTAAAATTTCAATACCATAAAAATACCGTTACCGAAATAATCTACCAAGATCTGAAAAAACTTCTTTAAATATATATATTTTCCCAAAGTATGATCATAAGCAAGAAAGTAATCAAAACTCTGGCATAATGGGGCTAAAAATTGTGGTGTGCATTAACATTACCTGAATTACCCTTAAAATGCCGTTACCAAAATAACTGAAAAATCTTTCCCTAAAATAAAGTTACCGAAATAACTAAAATGTAACGTTATTTTATATCTAAAATACCGCTAGCGAAATATATAAAATACCGTTAACGCTAAAAGCCCGCAACCTAAATAACTTAAATATAGTTACCCCTAAAATAACGTTACCGAAACAAAAGAAAATAGCATTCACGAAGCCAATAACCACATAGAATCGGTTACCATCCGTGGTCATAATCAACACGTACAATAACAAAAGAACCCACAAAATATTGTTGTTGTTTTTTGTTTTGTAATACAGTAGATTTTATAACTGGTATGTATGTATGTATGTATGTTTAGTAGCAATCGCATTCAGTGTTGCCAGGTTTGACGATTTATCGTCATTTTGACTATATTTAATACCCAAAATAACTAAATGATGATTCTATGATTTTTGCTGCCAACAAAATTACGAATTTTTGCCAAAAGTTTAATATATCAGCAAAACATATTTATTTGTCACTGGATCTATTTTTCGATTTATATTATTATCGATTTATATAATTTGAAAAAATACCAGTTTCTTTCTTTTTTGTGTCTCGAAAACACTCTAAACACATAAAATATATATTTTTTTAATTTTTTGACAAACTTAATTTTATTACACTTTTTGTTTGATTTATGTGATGTATAGTATAAACATATGTGTCGTAATGTAAATGGGTATTTAATAATTATTTCATTATGTATGTCTCCGAAGCGTGTTTGTAAAATTAATTCTCCATCCCATAGTGCGGAGGGTATACACACTTTGTAAAAGTAGTTTTAGTTCTTTTTAAAAAAAATCTGGGAAAAACACACAAAATATTGTTGTTGTTTTTTTGTTTTGTTTTGTAATACAGGGTGGCTGATATATGCCACTACAAAAGAAAACGTAATAACTTTTTTTCTGAGTTATTAATCGGTTCGATTTATTTATTTTTTTTTGGTTTCATTGATTCGTCTTTCAATTTAAGGAAATGAACGAATGGGGTAATGAAACTAACATTTTGATTGTGCGCCACTACAATGCTTTGGGGGCTGGCATTTCCGCATAAACAAACTTAACGGGCACATTAGGCGGCACTCCTCCGAGCAGATTGGGCTCGTAAATTATTTTGTCAATCGTGGAACAATCATTAGGACGCCTTTTAATCAAAATTTCTCAGTTCGAATGTAAGAAACAATTGTTGCCATAGTTGCTGCAATACAAGTCAATTCTAGAGTTTCGACATGGAATATTTTTGCTCATATATTTATTACCAGACAGTCAATATGGACAGTTCTGCTTAAGGATTTTCATTTCTCTCCTTTAAAAAAATCAAACAACAAGCAATTGAACGCAGTAGACTTGCCCCTTAGCTTGGAATTTTCTCTGTAATTTGCACGGAATTTCGCTTGCATTTGATGTCATCAGGCGTGTTAGTCATTTTAAATAAATTGTTTCTTAAAAGCCATTAAAAATACTTATTAAAAATGTATGGCTTTTCAAATGTAAAAACAAAGAAATCAAAATAAAAAAGTTATTTAAATTTCTTATTGTAACAATATGCATCAGCCACCCTGTATGTATGTATGTATGTATGTATGTATGTATGAAGGTTTTTATAACTGGTATGTGTGCAGGCACGTAGCTAGGGGGGGGGGGGGGGGGGGCTTGGGGTCTAGAGCCCCCCCCGAAATGATTTGACAAATTTAAAAACTTAATACAATTCGATAGAAAGTAACAATGTTATTGATAAATTTAATATGAAAATAATTATTTTTGACTTGGATCAAATAGGAAATAGTTTTATATGATTCGAATCTTAAAATTTCGTTAGAAAACATCGCCTGCAAATGGGCGGCTATCATTGTTAGAGTTGATTTTCGACAAAAAACAATAAATAAAATCTTTTCATAAGAGATTTCGAAGTCTTTGACTTAAAATATAATCAAAAAATTGTTTGAGACAATGCAAACTAAACAGAAAAAACTAAAATTGAGTTTTAATTAACATATTTGTTGATTCAGCAAAAGTTTAACTAAATTCGGTCGTGTTGATGCAATTGTAGTAACAACTAAAATAATTTGTATCTATTTAATTAATATTATTTTCAATTACATATAGTTTTATTCACATCTATTAAAAATTTAATTAAATATTGTTTACTATTGGGAAAAATTAGACCATTTGAAAAATCGCAAAATTTGAAAAAAAATTGCCAAAACAATCCTCAAAATTGCAGAAATTTAAAAAACTCCCAAAATAAACGCCAAAATTCAAAAAAAAATAAAAAAAATGACCAAAATTAAAGAAACGGGAATTTTTAACTTTAAACGATTTTTTTAATTTTGGCGACTTTTTAAAATTTTTGCATTTGTTTCAATGTTGTTCAACGTTATAAAAACTGAGAATTTTTTTATACCAAATTCATTTTCAATTAAACAGTTAATTGAAAGTAAGTTTGAAATTGAACAAAAGTTTAATTGAATTTTTTTTTTGACAATGATTTTTTCTGTGTATTTTGACATAATCTTTTAAAATGGAGCTACCACTAAGACTCAAAATTAAGTTTACTTGTGCCGTAAAAGTCGTTACTTTACTTACAGTGCAATCTTTTTGGTAAATTTGGTTTGCTACGCACGCATCTGGTAACATAGTTTTCAGTATTTTGTTTACGATATATATTTCGATATCTCATATTTTTTTAATATTTTGAAACAAATTTAAGCCTCAAACTTTGATCGATATGCATAACATGTTAACGTGGTCCAATGGGACTCAAATTTTCTCAATTTCTTTTTAGACTAAATGTAAACAAATTTCTATCGGCGCTCCTTGAAATGCGACATTTTAAAATCAAGCAGCTAAACCAGTAATAACGATGTAGTTTTTTTTTTAGACATTTTAAAGGGTTTTTATTTAAAAAATTGATTAAAGACAATTTGAAAAGCGTTTGAAATTGTCCAAAATATAAATCAAAGTGAATTGGAAATACGAAATAAATAAGACCTAGGCGATGGAAATAAGACCTAGGCGATGTCAGGTATATTTTTAAATTTTCCAATTTTATATTTTTTCTTTATTATTTCTTTCAGACTTCAATCACGCTTGCTTGTAAAATTTACGATTTTTTTAATACAATACATGAAGTCGGATATATGAAAAAGGGGAAAAAATAGTGAATAATTTGTTAAAATAATTGAAATAAGTGGCACCGGGGTCCACGACATAGTGTCAAAATGGTTTTCAAAATGTGTGTTTTCTCGAGGATTTGAACGCTGTTTTTAAATAAGTCTAAATTTCTTAACCTTTAAACATATTTTCATACAAAAATGTGTTAATTTTCACCACCAATTTTAAAAATAGATACGTTTTTCATATATTTTTGCTGCTTTATCACCTATCCGAATTTAATTTCAAAGGAAACCCATCGGAAAAGCTTCCTTATAAGTGGCAGGCAAATTATATAGGGTATTTGCTTTTAATTTGTTTTTTGGACGGATATAATTCTTCTATAAACGTTTGCATAAAATAATACATTATTTTATATGCACTTATAAGGTTTTGTCTGCCAGTGCATTTAACCGGACATAATTATATAAATTCATATATAAAATTAATTTCGTAGAAAAAATTTAATATGATGTCATATATAGTTGCGTATAATTGTATATTGCATTTAGAATACGCTAAAACTAATCCAATTAATAATTACGTTATATTTATATACCTAGACATTGCAAAATAATATATATTTTGATATTATATCATATTTTAAAAAACACAATTTTATTTTAGATAAAATTGTATATTACCCCATGCAGAGTCACACTAGAAAATTTGTCAATTATATTTTGGATGTAAATGTGTATTACATCAATACAATACAATTAATTGCATCATTTTGTGTATAATTTTATACACAAAATTTACCCCAATTTTTGTCTTTTGAATTGATTTCTTTCTGGTTCTTAACCCTAAAAAAAGAATTTGTTTCATTTGTAACATTATGAGTTCTTAATTTAGTCTAAGATTTTTTCAATCTAAAACTCTAAATTTAGTTTCAACGTTTTTTTCCGTCTTTGTTATTCAATGGTGTAATTTCACAAAATCTTCATTTTCACTATATTATTTTTTATTTTTGAATATAACAAAATTTCCAAATGCTATGGAATTTGTTACAAATTTAGCTAAAGTCTAAATGGATTAATAGATATTTCGGATTTTCATGACGTTTTAAAATCAAAAACCGGATACAACTATAGCTTATTTTGTATATATCAGTATCAGTTCAGATATAAATTTATACCGCTGTATAAAATCGTATTAAATTGTATCGCGTTATTATTCGGATGTTATTTAATTATTATGCCCATTTCTCGGATAAAACTGTATTAAGACTCATATTAAATTTCGTATGATTATATAAAGCATCATATTAATTTTAATCGGGTTATTAGAAGTTGAAAATTTTTTACTTTTTATTACATTTATCAAGTTTTAGCTACCCTAGACGTATATTAGCACATAAAAATATAAAGTAACGCAATTTTATTTTTCGTGGTTTTCAAAAAGTTTTCCGCATAATCCTTTTTTTATTTAATTAAACTGAAAATTAATATTTAGCTAAAAATTTAACGTAATTAGACAATAACGATGCATATCCAACTTAAAGTACACAAACATTTTCAAATTTGTGATCAAACAGATTAAAGCGTTGTTTCGCAATATAGACACCAAAATTCGCAAAATAATGAACACAATAAGTAATAAATGAAAAAATGCATTTTAAGGAAATGCACTTTATGCGGGAGGTTTTTGTTTCAAAATGAAATCAGAAAGCTATTTCTATTATTAATACATGATTGCCCATTACGTGTAGGTAAAAATTTAGCAAAAATTTAGCAAACAAAA
The DNA here is from genome assembly GCA_021234595.1 of Delia radicum. Taxonomy (NCBI): domain Eukaryota; kingdom Metazoa; phylum Arthropoda; class Insecta; order Diptera; family Anthomyiidae; genus Delia; species Delia radicum. The sequence goes on along the minus strand of CM037852.1, from coordinate 226,830,352 downwards.
GAAAAAGCTGTTACTTTAGTGTGCAAAAAAAAATATATAATCAAAAAAAAAATCGAAAATCTTTTTTAATTTTTTGACAAACTTAATATTATCACACTTTCCGTTTGACTTATGTGATGTATAGTATAAACACGTGTGTTGTAATGTAAACGGGTTTTTAATAATTATTTCATTATGTATGTCTCAGCAAGTGCATTTTTAAACCCTAAATTCACTAAAACTAATTCACTAAAACACTAATTTCCCTCTGAAATTCAATAACAATAAAAATTGCAATATGGATCTTTGTTATAAAGAATTAATTTTATTTAAATTGTTTGTCTCGTCAACAAGACTCCGTACAAATGATGTCTGATATAACGGACTTCTTATATCCACAGATTTCATAAATACTTCAATTTGCATTTCCCTTTAATTCTGTCCAATTCAACTGAATATATGTAACTGAAACGATTGCCACTTAAACTATGTTAATGTAGTATTTACAAAACAGTTCAAAAGTTTCTACGTAATCACCTTCTTGGACCCCTAAATGCTTTTTTAAAAGTCCATGTGAAAAAAGCATAACTTTGCTTAAAATGTAATATTAAATTCCTGTCAGTGCATGCAAACGATTTCTCAACTCTTTCCACAGTTTTTATCAATTCTGTAAATTGTCACTACTGATTTTAAAACCAACTATTATTTCAAAAAAAAAATTGCTTCATTGAGAACAAACCTGCAGAATAACTTTGAACATTAATTTGTGTTTCAGTGAAACATAAGATGAAAAACATTTAAAGTTTTTATTAATATTATTAAAATATAATATTCCTAGCATGTTTAGATCAAATCGGTATGTTTTTCGCTAAAATTAAAGTGTTTTTGTATTTAATACAATTAATTTTCCTTACATTGCTAAAAGCCTATTTTGTGGCTTTTTTCTACTAAAATCACGGGTTTTGTTTTATAGAAAAATAATTATTTCAGTGCTACATTATATGTAAATATTTCATGTATGGATAATATTATTTTCTACAAATATTGATTACGTTGAGACACCGATTTGTGCTTTTCCCCTATTTTAAGTGTTATAAGCAAACTGCATTTAATTATTGCAATAAGCTGAGTTTATTTTTGTCTACATAACAATCGTTAATCGAGTGTTAGATTTTTTTCTACTAAATTCGTTTCATTTACAAAACAAAAGTTTTTTTCCTAAGAATATTTTTTTTCTATTTTTTTTTTTTTATAAACTTCCCTTCACAATTTAAATGGAGAAGCCAGTTATTTTTCCAATTAGGTCCTTTCTCAATTACAATTAGATATTAAATTAAATTACTAATTCACAATATTTATTTTATTTATTAATTAATAATCACATAATTACAAATTATATAAATATTACCCTAACCGAGCACTAGCTACTATGGCCTTCGGCGCGTTGTAGCGAAAACAGACCAGTGCCTCTGGTGGGAATCGAACCCACGACCCCCGGACTGATAAGCCAGCACGCTACCAACTAGCCTACCGGGGCGCACAATTCACAATATATTTATTATTTTTAAAACAATTTTTTTCTTATTACTGTCCCTTTAAACCTATCCCTTTATAACTTAATAGATGGCGCTATTGACAATTTTCCCAATTGGAAGTTTCCATCAATTGCAATTGGATTCTTAAAAGAATATTAATTGGATTTTAACTTCCAATTCAAATATATATTTAATATCATAGAAATTAAACATAGCGATTTCAGCGCCTGAATATTGACGATTTTTTTATAGCAAAGACACAAACCATATATATTGAATTGTGTAAATCTTTATCTGTATTTATATACAGTGCAGTTCGCTTTTAACGATAATTGATACAACATTTTTTTCTTCACCCCAAATACATTAATTAATCATATTTTATTTTACTTATAAAAACAACATTGTTATTGTTATTTTTACAAGGAATATAGATATATACATATATTATTTGCACTTGCACTGGTTAATTCAAACAATGAGATGGAGGGTATCCAAAAATTCGGCACAGCCGAATTTAATCTTTTTTATACCAAATTCGGCACATCGGACTTTAATGCTTCCACTTGTTTTGTTTCTAATCCGATTTTCAAAAAATTAACATATTTGTAATGCGCTAGTAGAGACTAACAAAAAAATTTGCTTACATGTGTGGGTAATCTCTAAATCTTCCCGAGATATTCCCATTTTAAAATATGAAATTCAAAATTTGATCCGACTCAGGTCCAATTTTTTGAGAATATCGGGACGAAATAGGGGCCAATTTTTTTTTTTTTAATATTGTTTGTTTAACTTAATAAATTCTTGATTAAATAAAAAAAAATGAATGCAATGTCGTTTTCCACTCATTCCATATGTTTAAAGAAGAAATTAAAAAAAAACATAAAATTTGTGCGATTTTTTCCCCAAAAAGCACCAACAGTCTTTTAGCTCCACATAAATATTTTCTTTCTAACAATATAAAGTGTGCATACTAATCTTAAAGGTATTTTTATATAAAAGCGAGTTGTGTTAAAAAAGTTTTATATACTTTTCCCGCCAGCCGCTTCTAAAGTTGCCACATTTTTAATGCAAATATCAACTTTAACCCACTATTATAAATTATGCACCCCTCCAATTATTTAGCGGAAGCGGTTGTAGATACTCCAACATACACTTAATTTATTTCGTTAGTCTCTTTCAATTCCCGCTTTAAATGTAGGCATGGCAGCACAAAATGTAAAAAATAAAATTTTATATTAGTCTCTACTAGGCGATTACAAATATGTTCCGTTTTTGAAAATCGAATTAGAAACTCAAAATTTTATATGCAAAAAGTATTTTGGGTGGTCATATTGCCGCCCCCGGAGTGGCTGGAAGGTTCAACAACAAAACTTAAGCTCGATATTACGTCACTTAAGCCTGTTTCAAATTTCATTGCACCCCTAAGTAAGAAATGGCCGAATTGTTTCCAAAACTTTTGTGATATATCCCACTGTGCGCTGGTTCAAGAGAATATCCAAATATTGAGATGTTTCCAATTTAAGAGTGGCACATGCTGTGTATGCGTCTTTTTACTTGTGGTTATGTATATGAAACTCATATCAAATGACATTTACATTCAAATAATTTGTTTAATATGAAGATGACAAAATTAAATTCTAACTACGTATAATATTTAGCTATTTTTGTTTTTCAATAAATATGACAATTGCAGTCAAAAAGAACTTGAGTTTAACCCATTGTTAACCAAGCATAGCACACACGGCTAGACAATGAGTTTTTTTGCCAAAAGTCTTTCCCGTATTTGCAGCTTCCTGAAATTGTATATCGAAAAGTTTTGGGGGTGGGTGATTTCAATAATGAACTCAAAAATTTAAAATTCAAAATGGCGGAACCAATATGGCAGAAAAAACAAAACTGATTAAAAAGAAACTTTGTGTTGACTTGCGTTTACGGTAATTGATCCTGCAATTAGATTTTAGAAATTCATGTACTTTTTATCAAAGAGTCTTTCCCCTGAGTCACAGGTGGCTGAAATTTGGCACCAACATGGTTTAGCGGTTAGTAATTTTTATAATTGACCCGAAAACGAATTTTTTTTCGATTAAACAATAACTTTGTCTTGACTTGGGTTTACGGTAACTGATTCTGATTCTGCAATTAGATTTTAGAAATACAAAATGCCTCAGCCAAAGTCATTAAGAGTGTTAAATATTTAACCAAAAGTATACAACACGATAATTTTAAAAATTTTACCACAGATTTGAATTCAAAGATTCTTAAAACAATTCAGTAAAATTTCAATAATTATTAACATTTCCTGGTCATTTAAGTCCGCCATATTATCTTATCTAGTTCACATGAAAGATGTACAATGCGTTTGAAAATATAATGTTCACATACAAAATATAATTTTTCGTGGCACTACAATGGAAAAAATCGGAAAAAAATAGAATCCATTCGACTTCCATTCTGAAATTTACAGAGAATATTAAGGTTATATTGAGCTTTAAGAAAATATTTTTTTCAGATTCTTCGACTTGTTTGAAGATGGTGGAAAACAGAAATTAAGTAAAAAAATCAAATTTTAAAAGTAAAAAAAATAAATTAAAAAAAAAAATATATATTTTTAAAACGAAGGTTCAAATACCTATAAAATTATTTATTAAACTTTAAAATCCCTGCACTAGTTTGAGAAAAACATCAGTTTAAAAGTTGTCATGTCGGATGACTTTTCACGATTTTGACGATTTTCAAATGCCCATAAATCGGCAGAGGTGTTGTAAAAAAGATGTTCGGTCTGACATGGAATGACTCATATGTATATCTGATAAATTAATAAAAGTCATTAATAAAAGTCCATCGGATTTATGACATGTACAAAATGGATTAAATATCACTCTTGCGTATGAGTGATATTTAATGAAGTATAGTGCGTATACGACACATTACTCTCAATGAGAACTTTTTGTAGTATGAGTGATATTAATAGAGGTTACTTACACTGTGGAACAAATTCAGGTTAGCAAAAGTTAGGTCAATTCTGAGAGTGAGGGGTGAAAATAGAGGCTAAATTAGAAGACCCGTATCGCGGCGTTTGTTTCTGTTAGTTCGAATTGTTTTTTAATCGACCTTCGAACTTTGCAGTCAAATGCCGATTTCCGCATATTGTTTATATGGTTTTTTTGGCTATAACTCGTCGACTAATTGATATTTTTTCAATCTGTAAAAGCCAAATTATTGCTAGAGACCTGTCTAACATAAAAAAACGCTGCGATACGGGTCTTCTAATTTAGCCTCTATTTTCACCCCTCACTCTCAGAATCGACCTAACTTTTGCTAACCTGAATTTGTTCCACAGTGTTATAGTAATCTTTTTAAGTTTCTAATGCAATTCCTTAGTTATATTTTAAAATTTTTATTATATTTAATTGTTATACTTATTATGACTCAGATTATACTATACATCGAGCGCCTCAATAAAATATTCCAAATAATTTTTGAAAAACACCCAATGGGTCGTAAATTAATTGTAATGCAATTTACAAGTCAAATAAATAAATAAAAAAAATCCTAATAAAAATCTAAATGTAAGCTTAATTTTTAACACATATTTTATTTATTTTTAATAACAAAAAGAAAAGCTTTTACTCTCATTATAGTAGACGGTACTAAAAGCTTTTTTTACGTATTAATGCCAAAGTCATATGTTAAATAGCAGGTGCTACGAAATGATGATAAAAACAAAACGTAATGAAACGAAAGTCAAACACACAAGAGAAGTGTGTGCGCTAAATACTAAAATATAAAAATAAAAATATAATAAATATAAATAAAAAATGGTAAACACAATTCCAAAAAGTGGTTCACTTAACAAATAACTAAGCGAGTAAGATTAAAGGTGAGTATTGTTGCTATTGAACAGTGTTGCTACTTCTTGTGTAATTACACAAATTGCGTGTAATTTTGATTTGTTTGTGTAGTCCAATCCATGTGTAATTCAATCCATGTGTAATTTGAATTTTAAATTCTTAGTATAAATTTCAGATTCTAAGGAATTTTTTTTTACAGAAAGCTCAAAAATGTTAATCTTTTATATAAAAATTTTCAAAAATCAATTAGAGGCAAAAAAAACATTTTGTCAAGGATTTGTCAGATTTTAAGGAATTGTTAAAATTAAAACACAGGTCCACACGAAATGCTCCTCTTATTAAAAGATGTTGAATACGAATGATACAAAAAAAAACAGGTTTACAAATGTTTCCATCACCTACAATTTGTGGGCAAATCGGTATTAAAATTTTAAAAAAATATTTTGAGACTTTGAAACTTACGCTGACTTTTGCGAATCAAAATTGGGCTCAATTTTAGTTTTTTCTTTTTCAATCTTCTGGTCCAAATAGATTAAAATTGAGATTAAATTGTTTCGCTTAATACAGAATAAGTGAGCTCTAAAAAGCCATAAAATAGCGTTCGTTCAATTGAAATTTGACAAAAAAATTAAATTTTTAAGAAATTTTTAAGCTCTATGAACTTTTTTGTTAAAAATAAAATTCAGAATTAAAAAAAAACTTTAAATCTTTGCGACTTTTTTTAAAAAATATCAGGGTCCGCCATCTAACGTTTTTTTTTCAACTAGTGCTTATTTCGTGTATGGTAACACTTAGCTCATGTCTGATTTGACAGATAATTAGTTTTATCCTTCCGCTGAACGAATATGGTCCGTATGTTCGTTATCTTGTGAAAAAAAATTAAAGAAACTGGCATCCTCATCGATAAACCAAGGCGTGAAGAGCCAAAAACAGTGCGTACACCAGAGAATATTGCTGCTGTGGCAGAAAGTGTGCGTGAAGCGCCATCAACATCAATTCACCGTCGTTCTCAACAATTGAACATTTCGGAGACATCATTGAGACGAATTTTGCATAAAAACCTTGGTATGACGCCATACAAAGTCCAATTGGTTCAGAAGTTCAAAAAAAAAAAGTTATTTGGCGGACCCTTTAGAAATCAGCCAGATTTTCCAAATATTTCTGAAAGAAAACCCAAGATTCTAGAAACTTAAAAATAAAATTGTTTTTTTAATTTAAAGATATGTACATGTGGACTTAGAAAATTTTTGTGTGATTTTGGAAACTATCATATGTAATTCTTAGTGTTTCCAATTCGGTTAATCGCTTAACCGATTCCTAGATTAATCGCCTTTATTTCGGTTAAGTCGAAAAAAATAATTTGAAACTTAAATAATTAATCGACCCGAATAATCGGTTAAAATAGGTCGATTAAATGGTTTCATTTTTAATCTTAGCTTACTTCCAAAATAACTTAAAATTCTTTTAAAATCGAGGAAAGCGATTCTGAAACCTTAAGATAACTATTTTAAGCAACTCAAAGCAAAAGCTATATCTGTTTAATAAAATAAGATAGACAATTTTTCATTTATGTTTTAATTATTTAAAAATTCAAATTAATGTAAATTGTATGCCAGCTTGTTTACATGAAAGTTTTAACAATTTAGTCTCCCAAATTAGTTTTTGACTTGAAATTTGCTAATGGTTTAGTTTAGTTGTTTTTATTTAGTACTTCAGTCACTATTTTCTTTTATTTTACTTAGGGTTGGCACTCGAATAAAAATTATTCTATCAATCGCACGAACAAAAATAAACTTCAAAAGAATTAAAGTATTCTTTTGAAGAAAGAAAAGAATTAAAGTATTCTTTTGATTTTCGAATAACGAGTAATTCGAATAAATTTTGACGATTCATCGAATAAAACGAATAATTTAAAACTTTTCTTAATACAACTTTTTCGAAAATTTACGAATTTTAGGAAAATTTTTATAAAAATTATAATGTACATAATAAAATCAAACCTCTATTAAAGAAATAACTGAAATTTTAAAACTTTTATTAATCGTTTTCCACGATATGGACTATTTAATAATTGGTAAAGATATATGATTTGCTTTTCAAGCAAGCAAAATGAAGGAATTCACGATAAAGTGATGTCGTTGAAATATTGCATGTTTTTTTAAATTTAAACTATACAAAGCTATCAAAAATGTTGCTATATTACAACGATAGCACGTTAGCACTTAAACTGTGAATTCCATTTAATGAAATTTCCACGGTGACTAAAATAAAATCTTAAAAGCTCAATATACTAAAACTATCGCCGATTTATATTTAACTTTTTAACGACTTTTAAAACTGTAATTTTTTCATTACGAGATAATGCGAAATGGATTGTGATTGAGAAATTCTATAGTCTTAAATGATTGATGCTAAAATTCTTTAACTTTTGAGATGATTAAATACTTTAAACACTTAAGTATGTTTAAAATTATTTTTATTCGTTCAATAAATCGAATAATTTTTAAAAATTAATCGTTTTATCGTTCGAACAATAATTGTTTGATCGTTTATTCGAACAAAATAAAAACCCGAATAAATGACAACCCTAATTCTAGAAGTTTCAAGGTTGCATTTGTTTTAAATCACTTTACTCAACTCTCAATTTACATGTTAAAACTGTAGGAAATTTACTTCTTCTAAAAAGAAAATTTTGTAAAAAATTTTACAAACTACATTTCTAAAACATGTTCCACCAAAACCGATCTCAAGGAAACTTCAAATGGAAGATATAAGTATCTAGTTTAAAGGGTACGCGTTCTACTTTGGAGAACGAACTTCGGTGTAATAATTTAATAATAAATATAATCGGTGTAAAAACCGACACTAGATCTTATTGTAAGTTGTTCTACAAACAGTTCTTTAAAACTCTCATATTTTAAAATCGAAAAACTCAGCAACTCTAAGGATTTAGAGCCTTAAATTTATCTTATATAAATATTTAAGTTTCTAAAAATATCTTTAACCGTTTTTATTAACACAGTACCAAACGCAATAAACGATTAATCGAGTAACCGAAAATTTTGTTGATTAATCGACCCAAATAACCGGTTAACCAATTTAAGCGATTTTTCGAATAATGCCTTAAACGGTAAACTTCCTAGGTCGAATAATTGGAAACACCACACGCAGAAAAAGAACTGCGGGAATTACTAAGGACTTTTTTTATTCTGCGTGTGTGTAGTAATTCTGAATTTCTTTTGTGGCAACACTGGCATTGAGAGTAAGCGAGTAAAAACAACAACAAATACGTTATTATTAATTTGCACATACAATCTGTGTTGGCAAGTTTTTACGCATTTTTTGTAAAAAGTGTAAAAAAGCGTTATTTTTTATTAAAAAGATTTTAAAAGTATCAAGCAAAATTTGTTTACAAAGTTAAAGAAATGAACTCAAGTTGGCCATAAAACTGTTTAATAATTGGGTTTCGTGGTAAAATAAACACATTTTTTCATTGACAACTTCGGTATTTAGTTTAGTATTTTGTTCTTTCTTTTGCCAAGATATCTGCCAAGCTTTATAAAAAAAAGGGTTTTTTTGTATAAATTTAACAGACAAGACCATTTTAATGTAGCGAACAAGTAACATTTGATTGCAATTCAATTTAATCTGTAAAAAATTGTTGTGTATAAACTTTAAGTTTTCGACAGTTTTTACTGCAGTTATAGCGAGTTGGCCACAAAACTGTTTTAAAGTTGGCTTTCGTGCTAAAATAAAGTAACAATATTTCTTCACCGACAATTTCGGTGTATAGTCTAGCATTTTGTTCGTACTTTTGCGAAAATGTCTGTTAAACTCCATATAAAAAAAAAAAGTTTTTGTATCCTTAACAGATAAAACCATTTAAGATGTAGCGAAAAAGTATCATTTGATTGCAACTTCCTTCGTTTTCGATAGTTTTTATGCGGTTTTAGGGCTTTTTGAAAAAAGTACTGGTCTCCAAAACGACATTGGTTAAAAAGCACTAAAGATAAATTAGAAAAGCACCAATATTGTCATTTTTTGTGTTCTGGCACCATGAGTAAAATTTTGTGGTTTTGTGAGATTAAAAAGCACCATAAATAGTGCCAAAAGCACTAAGTTGTCATCACTGCATACAATCTCACACATTCGTATGTTTTAGTTAATTTTATACGTAATCAGCTAAAAACTACGAAATGAAAGAAATGTATTGTATGATGATTGTACCTACGTACGTATTTTCAGTTGGTAGAGGCTTCAAGGAATTTATTCTTTAGTTCGATTTTTTCATCAAACGTTAGTAGTATTTAATTTAAATTCGATGTACACTTTTTTAATATTTAATATACAAAATTAGAAGAATTTGGACCTTGCACATAAGAAACAAGTTTTCAATTTATTTTTTGATCAATGGTGATAATCTTTAACTTCGAGCTCATATATTAGTTCTCATATAGTGAGTAAACTAGTTTATATGAATGTTTGATGTTTGGCATGGGATTGTTACCTCTTTCAAAACGTGTTCTGATGATGGGAACCTAGAAAATTCCCGAAATAGATCTATCAGCACATTCCTGAAAGGATCAAAGAATAAATTTGAAAACAAAAACTCTATAGATTATTTGTTAGGACAATATCCTAATACAGAATTATAGAGTATGACCTCGATCTTGAATAATTTTCATTTTTATTACACAATTAAAGGTCGAAAAAAAACATAATTTTTATTTTTAATAAAAATTCTATCAAACTTAGAATTTGGAAATTATGAAATGTACAATAGTGTGTCCCTTAAAAAACGATTTGTCGATTTTCATTCATTACAAACCTCAGTAATTTATTTGAAAACCCGTCCCAAATTCCGGTCAAAACTAGCCCATTTAAAAAAAATGCGTTTTTATTAAAATTTAAAAAAAAATACGATACATATTATCATCGGATGGGATATAATTATCCAATTTAGCCTGAAATTTAAAATAACGCACAAATTTGATAAAATTGCAGAAACGTTTTTTTTTTTAATTAATTTTAAAACATTTTTAAATTCCTAATTTGACTGTCATTTTGATAATATAATAGTTGTAATTAAAAAAAATATATATTAAAAGATTATAATTTTTGTATAGTTTCTTTGAAATAAATATGAAAATGGATCTGGGCACAAATTTGATAAAAATTCAAAAACGTTTTTTATTATTTTTAACTTATAACGAGCTTTTAACCACCGTTTATTTACAAAAATAAAACAAATCCAACATATTAGCTAGGTTGATACTAGTATTTCGATTTCGACACCAAAAATGTTCTATTTATATAAAAAAATTTGAGCCAGAGTAAAAGGCTCAAGTAATATTATTTAAAGTTTTTTTGCTTTTATATACATCGAGATTATTTTTATGTTATTTTTAACTTATAACAAGCTTTCAACCTCCGTATATTTACAAAAATAAAGCAAATCAAATATATTAGCTGGGTTGATACTGGTATTTAGATTTGGCTAAAGATCTCATCAGAACCCGACGTTTTAGAAAAGCTAGAGCCTCCAGACTATGCAGAGATTTCGCAAAAAACTATTTAAAAAAATTATTTAAATGCCTAATTTGACTGCCGTTTTAATATAGCATAATCATTGCAATTAAAAAAAATAAAAAAAAGGCTCTAACTTTCCTAAAACTTCGGGCTCTGATGAGATCTTTAGCCAGATCGAAATACTAGTATCAACCTAGCTAATATGTTTGATTTGCTTTATTTTTGTAAATATACGGAGGTTGAAAGCTCGTTATAAGTTAAAAATAACATAAAAATAATCTCGATGTATATGAAAACAAAAAACTAATATAACTGTAAAAAAAATATAATTTTTGCATATTTTCTTTGGAATAAATATGAAACGAATTTAGAGACACCTCACCGATTTTGATAACAAAAATTTAGGAACCATTCAGATACGTGAGCTCAGTAAAGAATTTTCTTTTGTCAGACATGCCAATTTTGTAGGCGGCAAGGCTTAAAAATCAATTTTTTTGAGTTTAAATTTTTTTTTACTTGAAAGTGAAATAACACTCTCCCAACCCAGGAATATAAAAATGTATATGACAAAAGGTAGAGGTAGAACAATATTCTAACTAAATATATTAAATTATAACTAAATATATTAAAAATTATATTTTTGTAGTTCTAATACAAAAATTAAAACATTTTTGAACAATTAACATACCACGGCTCTTCTCAACAAACACAGTTTGTTGGGATATATGTTGTTTTTACAAATTGTAATACAACAAACACTGACATACAAAGTATATCGACATGTAAAATTGTTGTTTTCCAAATAGTTTGATTTTATAATTAGGGTTATCAAATCAGGCAAACAAAAAGATTCTCATAGAGATTATTTTGACTGTTGTATTTAATGTATCGGTTTGAGTTATGCCATTTATCTTTTTCTATTGCAGACAACTGAAGATTTGGATGATGCCAATGAAACAGTTGTATTGTCTTTCGTGAAAATGATAAAAAATTTTGAAAAGCAACTAATTAAATCCAATATGGCAATATCATATTTGATTTTTGGACTTGAGGTAGAACAATATTCTAACTAAACATTTGAAAAAATGTATATATGTATATATATAATACGAAAGAAGATTTTACAAGTTTTCCAATGAAAATTAAAATTTTTCTGACAAAAAAAATTAATTCTCGACTCAGCTCGCGTATCTGAATCGTTTCTAAATTTTTTATCAAAATCGGTGAGGTGTCCCTAAATTAAAGACATGCCAAATTTTGAAAATTTTGATGGGCTGCGAAAAAAAGCGACTCACACCGTGCTAGTTTTTGACTAAAACTCTTTATGAAATCTGAAGTAGTTTTTAAAAACTACTAGTGGATGGTTATAGTACAAATGTAGTATAAAAGTATTATAAATGTATTGGAAAAATAAATAAATTAATTTAATAATTCAATTCAATATGGAATTAATTCTTTGATTATGTTTTGCCAAGTAAATAACAAACCACCCAGTTGGCCAATCCTTATCGACTGAATTTTCTTCAACGATTTCTTTGAGACATTTTCAAGTTTTTCCCTAACTACAATTGTCGCTGAAATTGTCGTAAACGACAATGTAATAGACATTTTCGTTAATATTTAGCAGGATAAATAAAAAATTTCCTAATCGTGCATCGCATTCTGTAACAAGTTCAGCGATAATAAAATGCATTTGTCGTATATTTCACTCTATTCACGAAATTATGAGCGAAAAAATCGTTTAACTGTCGTCTATTGACTCACAGGTGAGCGACAATGTCCTTAAATATCTTTTTTTTTAAATTCTATTTTAGTTCATTATTTTATTACAATAATTATAACAGTTTTGATATTAAAATATAATACTGGCAAGCGATTGTATTAACTTTTTTTAATTAAATTTCGTTTGCTTCAATGAATTTTATTCAGCGGCTCCCACCAACTTTTGCTTCACGGATCACTTTACGCAGTCCTACTGGTTCACGGACCCCCAACGTTTTTTTCCATATATTTTAAAAATGCAGAAGTAAACAAATTATTTTTTTTTTATTAAAAAAAAAGCAAAAAAACCAAATGCAGTAAAACCAATTAAGATGAACTCCGAGGGCCCAAAAAAAATTGATTCATTATAAACGAAGTTCGTTTTTAATGGAGTAAAATTTGTTTAAATTTTTTTTTTGTGCACAAAATATAACAAATTTGTATAAACTTATTTTAAATATTGTGAAATTCTTTCATTTGATTTCGTAAATTTTGTGTTTTTGACACATTTGGGAAAGAAATTCTGTGTGTTCGGATTAAAATATAGTCAAAGAAATTTTAGGAAAATTTAGGAATTTTGTATTAAAAATGGAAAATTATAAAAAAATGTGGTTGAAGTTGTTTCCAAAACTTCAGGACTTTCAAATTAGTTTGTAATAACAGAGGTTTTACCTTAACCGAGTTCGTCTTAAACGAGTTTCCTGCACGAGACTTCTAAAAAGAATCATCAAAACTAAAAAAAGTGTTAGGAAAATTTGTTTATTTTTTAACAATTAAAAAAATTTTTAAAAAGGTTTTGTATTTGAGCCATAGAGTTTTTTTTAGGAGTTTTTGAGTTTAAACAAAGCTCTTTTTGAAGAACTGCTTTCATACAAAAAATTTTAATTTTAAAAATATGATTTTATACTGTGATTGACGCTACTGTCCTAAGACTATTTTAGAGACTGAAATTCACAACTTTTTGTACAAAACAACCATAAACATAAACTTTAAATTTCCCACCAGAGGCACTGGTCTGTTTTCGCTACAACGTGCCGAAAGCCATAGTAGCTAGTGCTCGGTTATGGGTCCGCCAAATAACTTTTTTTTTTTGAAAATGCTATAAAAAAAAACTACTGAATATTTTCTCAAATTTCTTTTTTTATTTGAAAGTACAATCCTTCCGGTTAATAATGGAAACTAATTTCATTCAAATGGCTGCCTCGGCTGGCCATGCAGTAGCCTACACGATCGGTCCAATTTTTAAGCACATTATCGATTGTCTGCAGCTGTATTTCACCAATGGCTTCCTGTTCCGTCCTGTTGAAACCAAATGTTGCCAATATCATCCTCTTCAATTTTTGTGAACAAAAATTCGTTCAACATGGCCCGATAACGATCGCCATTGACTTTAACGGCCACTCCTTGCTCATTTTCGAAGAAAAATGGCAATTTTCGCACACATTCTGCAACATTACCATGATTTTCAAAGTAATGTCGCAATATTTCCCAGCGTTGTTCAAGCGTATACACAACCATATTCGTTTAGCGGAAGGATAAAACTAATTATCTGTCAAATCAGACATGGGCTAAGTGTTACCATTCACGAAATAAGCACTTTAGTATAAAATTTGGACTTATATGATTGTTAATTAAAATTCTTAAATTTTGTGCACAATTAAGTATGCAAAGGATCTGTTGTAAGTAACAGCCAATTTAAGACGAGAATGAATTTCTCTAACTAATGGAGACCAAAAAATTTTCAATTATTCAATTTTCGAAATATTAATAAAATTGTAAAAATATTATAAAATTTTTAAAATTAGTTTTGAACATTGATTTTGTTGGAACTATTCGCGGACCCCCTGGAATAATCTAACGAACTCCTGGTGGTCCGCGGACCCCCATTTGAGAACCGTTGATTTAATTATTTTAAAAATAAATTAAATAAACAAAAAAAAAATGTTTAATTAAAAACTAGTTTTATTCTTTATTGCTTTAAAAGGAATAAAGATAATTTGTGCAAGCTGATTGTTGCACATTTAAGCAAATATTAAAATTAACTAAATGAGAATTTTTTGGTTAAAAAAGAATTAGTTTTAAATAAAACCATTGTTGTCAGTGCCGTCTGGCGGAATTTTAGTTAGTAAGGTAGTCGACGATCAGATTGCGAACAATGTCGTTGATATCCTCGTCAATTTATACGAAAGTGTCACTCACAAAAGAAGTCTCCCGATGGGTTGTATTCGATTTTCAATAAATTTGAATATGTGATAAAGAAAGAAAAATAAGGCACACATATTTGTTTTTTTTTTTTAGCGGCATAATCTAAGGTTTAAGGGTTAAATGGTGGGGTCAAAGTTAATACATTTTTGTATGGAAACATGTCTGAAGCTAATGAAATTCAGATTTTTTGAGCGTAGTTTTGATGTACTCGAAAAAAACAAAAAAGTTGATACCAATAGAGTGTTAGGGCTGCCATTTATTTAAAATATTTTAAATCTAGGTTAAAAAGATCTTCGGAAATAGTGGCATAAATGCCAAACTATTACGAAGGTCGGAAAAAGCTCAGACACCTCCTCAATTAAATTTAATTGGCATTAATAAACATATTTTTTTTTAGCAAAATCCAACCATAATTCTTTAACAAACCGCCAGTTGTAATATCACTTAAACACACATTTTTATGAATAACAAAAATACTTAAAAGTTATCAGACATTTTTCGTATATCAAATAATACGTCTCCAAAAGCTCATTATGTACCCCATTTGTCTAAAATAATTCGAAATAAGCCGAAAAAACTAAAAATGGGGGCCACCTTTTAACATGATATTGTGCCGCTGAAATATATACATACGTGTCACTTATTTTTCTTTTCTTTATCACATATCCAAATTTCATTAAGATCGGAGAGAACCCATCGGAAGACTCCCCTTGACAGTTGGTCGTGCTTTTTTACTAAAAATTCGTCAACGATTTGTTTGGAATGTCACCAATAAGTCGTCGGGGAATTTACATGGTCGTGCTTGCACCCAGAACAGAGGATGTCTTGAAAACAGAGCCAACAGGGCAATTAATATTGAGAAAGTAGCTGTTAGTGTATAGAAGTGAGAGAGAGAGTGGTAGAACTTGTAGTGGTTGGAGTAAAGTTTTTGTTTTTATATTAAAAAGATAAACAAAAATACATCAATGTATGGGGAGAAATTTTCATTTCTTTCAGAGGTGTAGTGTGTTGTATTAATTTTTAAAGAACAAAAGTTAATAACAAAGCAGATATTAATGTAGATATTATATAGTTCATATAAGTATTACAGAAAAATATAAGTTTTTTGACGTGGCGTATCAATACAAATAATAAACTTAACATTTTAGTTTAATGTAATTAAACAAAACAAAAAAAAAAAATAATTGTTATTTAGCTGAGTAAGCCAAACTAATATGAGGTAGAATATTACGATTTTAAAACAACAATAACAATCAAATAAATTGCTATAATTATGAAATCATTTTTGTAAAGATACGTACGTAATGTGGAAAAATTCGAACACTTTTGTGCAGAATTCTATCGTAGCGAATGCAATGTAGTAATATACGTTTGTTGTTATGTATAATTTTATTCTTAGTGTTGTCTTAAACAACATCATCATCAGGGATCGGAAGTTCATGCAAATGCATGTTTTTTTTCCTTAAGTCTCAGAACAGGATAAACAAAATATCTTTGCGAATCAAAGAATTTGCCTTAAAATGGCATCGATTTGTTAGTGCATATTTTTGCATATTTTGCTATAAATGCATATTTTAGCATATTGTGCTTTAAATGCATATTGTTTTGCATTTTTTTTATTGCATATTTTTACTTTTTTCATTTAAATGCATATTCTTATTGCATATTTTTACTTATTTTCCTTTAAATGTATATTTTGATTGCATATTTTTACTAGTTTTCTTTTAAATGCATATTTTTATTTAATTTTTCTTTGTTTTTTTTTGTAAAACAATCAATTTAAATTTTATTCTTACTAACACAGTGCAACACGAAAAAAAATAACCATATACGGACACCACTACGTGATAAAAGACTAAAAAAAAAGACCCGTGTCTCCCAATTTTTCCCAAAGTCATATCCTCTTTTGTTTATGGGCCGCCAAAGATTTGGGGCCTCGGTATCATTTTCGCAAAAAAGTGATCATTTCCTCAGGCTCATATCTTGCAAACCGTTCAGAATTTCGATTTACTCTCTATGGCAAAGTTGTAGCTCTTGTCATATAGAACAAAAATTGCGAACATATAAAATCAAAAAAACTTCACCTTCCAGATCAAAATCGCAAAAAACTTAAAAAAATTCGATTTTTTTTACCTTTTTCCCCGTGTTCAGGTCCATAGGTAGCAAACCGTTCAAAATTCAAGGAAACAATCAACTACAAAAATTTACCTAAGATCTCAATAAACAAATTTCTGAACGGTTTGCAAGATATGAGCCTGAGAAAATTATCACTTTTTTGCGAAAATGATACCGAGGCCCCAAATCTTTGGCGGCCCATAAACAAAAGAGGATATGACTTTGGGAAAAATTGGGAGACACGGGTCTTTTTTTTTAGTCTTTTATCACGTAGTGGTGTCCGTATATGGTTATTTTGCCATGACTTAAAAAATTACACACAGTGTAATTTACTTTTAAGTTCATATTTTTATTTATTTTCCTTTTCATGCATATTTTGATTGCATATTTTTACTAATTTTCTTTTAAATGCATATTTTTATTTAATTTTTCTTTGTTTTTTGTAATACAATCACTTTCAATTTTATTTTATATTTCACCAACGAGCATAAAGACTAAAATGGATCCAACCTGCTTAAGCTATTAAATTTTAAATGCAAGTCCGTATACGGTTCCAGAAAACGGTTCGTATTAGTGTCCGACCGAACTCATTTTTTCGGCGAAAGCCGAAGCC
The DNA here is from genome assembly GCA_021234595.1 of Delia radicum. Lineage (NCBI taxonomy): Eukaryota > Metazoa > Arthropoda > Insecta > Diptera > Anthomyiidae > Delia > Delia radicum. The sequence continues at coordinate 226,812,761 of CM037852.1, read as the reverse complement.
GAACTTCGGCCATAATATCAATGTTCGGCCGAAGCCGAAGCCGAATTTTTTGTTTTAATAAAAAAAAATATATATTGTTTTTTAGATCAATAAATTTAAACCAAAAAGTTATTAAACATAAACAAAATACAAATTTATAGGTATATTTTTTTAAAAAATCATATTTGGAAAATAGTTGTACTATTTTAAGTACAAAAAAATAATAAAACAGTTGTACTATATTTTATAGTCAAAGAAAAATAGTTGATCGATTTTTAAGTTGAAATAGAAAAAAAACTTAAACTTTAATATTTAATATTTAAAATTAAAAAGTTTGATATTGTAATGACAGAAAAGAAATTTTTCCGCATTTACACCATGTGAATTGCTTGGAATACAGCTGTCCGGCAGCGCTAAAAAGCTGTTCGCTAGCTACACTAGTTGGTGGGGAATTCCAATACTCAAATATATTTATATTTCGGGACTTAAAGGCCCCGTAATAAACATTTTAATTTATTTTTCAATAAAATTTTCGTTTGGTTCTGCTACTTCTAAATCTGGTACTGCATCATGTCTATTCCAAATTGATGAACCTGTTATTCTCTTTTTAGGATTACTTAAAACTCAAAATTTTTTTTTATTTTTTTTTATATTTAATTATATCGCATTAAATTTGATTATTTGCTTATATGTCTTGTAGGTATATTTCTGGAAATTTTTTTTTTAACTCTTGGCTTTTTGAAATTTTTTCACACACATTGATATTTAAATATCGTTGTTTTTTTGGGATTCTATCATATTCAACGTTTTATTTTTTATGTAGTTTTTTTGTAAATTCTGAAAAGTAAATATAACCACAGTTGTTATTTATTTGTGCTTTTTATAAATAATCATAAAAAGTTCGGTAGTTCGGCCAAATTCGGCCAAAATTTGGCCGAACACCGAACTGGGCCGAACTTCACTTTTTGGCCGAACTCCGAAGCCGAGTACTCGGTCGGACACTAGTTCGTATACGGAGTCGGATTCCGAAAACGGAACGTTTTGTTGGTTGGGTATTTATTTTGTATAACAAGCACGTGTCAAGTTTGCTGCTTATTTCTGCTCTTGAAAAAATCTTTAGGTCTTCTACGTGAAAATTTTGCGAACAAAGAAATGAGGTTTTATTATTTTAAATTTATTATATGTTCCAACTAAGGTTCATAAAAAGCATAAATTTTTTGATTTAACATGACTTTTTAAAATTAATATTTATATGTTTCACGAATGAATTACAAGTAGTACTTAATTGGATTAATAAAAAAAGTACTGATCTCTAAAACATTTTAAATTTGTTAATTAAAAAAGTTATTAGATAAAATTGTATCAAATTATATATAATTTGATCATATTTGATACCCCCATTTTCAGGATCAAACTATATGAGATTAGATCCCATGAGATCAGTTTTTTTCGGATCAGATGTGATGTTTAGTTATATGTGATACTATATATAATCATATATGATTATATTGGATTAAAATAAAAAGTACTGATCTCTAAAACATTTTAAATTTGTTAATTAAAAAACTTATTAGATAAAATTGTATCAAATTATATATAATTTGATCATATTTGATACCCCCATTTTCAGGGTCAAACTATATGAGATTAGATCCCATGAGATCAGTTTTTTTCGGATCAAATGTGATGTTTAGTTATATGTGATACTATATATAATCATATATGATTATATTGGATTAAAATAAAAAGTACTGATCTCTAAAACATTTTAAATTTGTTAATTAAAAAACTTATTAGATAAAATTGTATCAAATTATATATAATTTGATCATATTTGATACCCCCATTTTCAGGATCAAACTATATGAGATTAGATCCCATGAAATCAGTTTTTTTCGGATCAGATGTGATGTTTAGTTATATGTGATACTATATATAATCATATATGATTATATGGGAAATTTTTTCGTCGGGTGCCTCTCTTTTCACGTTTTTCGTTATTAATATTTTTTTTAATATTTTTAGTTTTGAAAAAATTGTAAGTGCATATTTCTATAGTTTTTAGTGCATATTATAATATTTTTTATGCATATTATAGGCGCCTAAAACACACTTTTTTAGAGCATGAAGTTCCTATCCCTGATCATCATCATCATCAACATACTCGTCGTTTGTGTCGTAGTAGTGGATGTAGCAGACTTCGTAGTCGTCGTTGTGGTAGTCAAGTAAACTATAGTATATCGTTAACGTATTAAGAATAATATAAAGTAGAGACGTAGTCAACAATTTTTGAAGGGATTTCAAGTCACATTTTGATAAGTATTTCAAAAAGAGTTTTTCAATAGGATAAATAAATATTTTATAAAATTAAAACATGTAAATGAACTTAACTGTCTGTGACGAATTCTTTATTCCCTCATTGCAATATTTTTATAAAAAAAAAATATCAAACGAAATATTTCCCAAATAAGCCTATTAAAACTGTAAATTTCAGCAAAAATAAAATTGCAATCATTCATTAAAAATTTTCAACAAAAAAACTGGATTTTGAAACAAAATAATTTGTGAAAATGTTGATCTTTTAAAAGAATCATTATTTTTTATTGCGAGCCAAAAACAGATATTTTCGATTTAAAAAAAAAGTCTCGCGTGCTACCTTAATTATATTTTTTTAAAATCCTTTTCCAGTTAATCTTTTAAAATTCTTAAAAAGTTTTCATTTAAAAATGTCACAACATTTTTTTGAAATAATTCGGTCATTTCTTACTTAGTAGTCCGATGCAATGAAATTGGGAACAGGCATAAGTGACCTAATATCGAGGCAAAAAATTGCATACATTTGATTTTTTTTAATTTCTACTATAAACGAATGTAGTTTTTGAGTTTAACAAGCTTTTGCAGTAATTATTAGTTAGTTTTATTTAGTTAAATAACCAATATTTTAAAAAAGAAATGGCACCGATTTCGTTTGAGTCGGACCAAATTTGTAATTTCACATTTTCCAAGGGAACTAGTAGAGATACCAAACAAATGTAACCACGTTTTTTATAGCCTCTACTAGCAGATTATACAAGAAAGTTGGTACCATCAATTAAATTTATTAAAAAAATTGTTGGTAATCTAAACACGGGTTTCACAATGAAATATGCCATTAAATTAGAGCTTCTGTAGAACCAATCGAATTGTGGATTGCATTGTTTATAGAAGCAACTAATGATTGGTATTGGTAAACGAATTTTAGTCTACGTTTGTTGTCCTAATAAAATATTTAAATTCAAATTTAGCACTCAACATTTAAAAGCGTTTCTGGTGTTATGGGTAGAGCGGCTGCCAATTACTCCGAGTTTCCGAGTTCAAATCCTGGAAAAGACAAACGCAAAAAGTTTTTTTTAATAAAAATATTATTGTAAAATGTTTAAATAGCAAATAAGGCAATTCAAATTAAATGTGATTGCGGCGTCATCAGTTGGGCAGAGGACTATTAATCTGAGTACCACGGTTCAATACTTGAAAAACAAAAAAAGATTTTTAATTTCAATAAAATTTTGTGGAACGTAATAATATTTATGTGGAATATAATATTGAATGTGACACCTGAATATTTAGCATTCACGACCAAAAAATATAAAATAATAGTAAGATAGTTGTCGTAACCGGCAGAATTCGATTGGCAACAAATTCGGTGGCTCCAACTGAGACTGTTTTCTGGGTGTTGGAATTGAAGTTATGGCGTTTTGATTTTCATTAATAAAATCGGTATTTTTGAACGTAGACGTTAAAAGTTTTGTGGAAATGTGTATTTTAGTTTACTACCTCGTAATCAATCAAAAAGTCATTTGTTAATGTTTTTTTAGTTACGGCCTTTTGGATTTTAGGTGACGATTTGGCAATATTGGTATCAAAATGTTTTCTAGAGTACATCAAAGCTGCGTTCAAAAAATCTGAATTTCATTAGTTTCAGACATGTTTCCATGTATTAAAATAAAAAAAATTAATAAATAAAAATAAAATAATTTTAATAATTAACCCCCCGTTGTCACATGTAAGTTAACCGTCGCAAGTTAAGAATACGTATTATCATCGAAATTGATGAAAAAATATGCAAATTTGTCGAGTGTCTATACTATGACAACATTGCTTTTTTTTTCATTTTGACATCTAACTTGTCGCAAGTGCCAAACATTCACTGCCTTCAAAATTTTGTTGTATGTTAAGTTGCAAGTGTCATAATTGTAATTGGATTAAATAAAAAAGTGTGAGTGTAATGAGTTTTTCGAACTTGTACTTGCATGTGGCAACGTGAGATTATGGCGCTAAAATTATTCTTTTTTCTTTATCACATATACAAATTTTATTAACATTCTAGAGAACCCATCGGGAGACTCCCCTTGTTAGTTAGAATGTTTTTTTTTTATTTTTCTTTGGAAAATTCTCATTTTTCTACGCCTCTGATGCACACGTATGCATACATATTACAAAAAAATACGTATACGTATTCGTAATTTTGTGCTGTTGCTCATTCAATATGCTCGTCGTTTATTGTACATGTAATCGTACTTAAAGTTTTTTGTTGTTGTTTTAATTTTTTCTTTTTGCTTTTACCAACACCACACAATCATCAGTTTGTTGGGTCTGCCTGCCTTCGCTGTGTTGTCATCAAATTTTAGTCTACTACGTAAAGTAGCCGCAGTGAGTAACGACGGTGAACATGTTTTTGCATGCCAAAACAGAAAATACATATTAAAATCAAAATAAAGCAAAAAGATCTCCATATCGACTATAAAACAGCGCGCCAATTAAATCAAGATACCGATACAAAAAAAAAATTAAATAAAATAAAATAACGTAAAAATAAACAATTATTTTTAAAATTCATACAAAAATACATATATTTAAAGAAATTGTGAGTGAAAAATTAGTTTTTAACAAAAATATATTTTGTTTTTTTAAATTAGATATCTTCAAAATATTTAAAAGAAAAATATCTATAAAATTATAAGCAACAACAATTTTTTTTTTTTTTTTTAACAAAAAAAAAAAACAAAAACATCAAGCAATCAAATAATAATCTTGACGTAATCGCCGCAAAAATATTTAACGACGTCGCCAAAACGTCGACAAACGCGACAAAAGATAACCGAAACAACCCAACCAAATACCACTACTATCACCATCACCACCGCTATATTACAACAACAAATAACGTACAATACAACAAATACTACACTAAAAAACCCATCACCACCAGTGCTGCCAACTTTGACGATTTGTCTCCATTTTGACGATTTGCAGCTAAAATGACGATTGACGATTTTACAAAAGTCATTGTAAGAAAAATGACAATTTTTAAAAATTTGCAATTTTTATCAAATTTTTAATTTTTTTTTCTCTACAATTAACTGACTAAATTTTATCAAGTTTCCTTTCATTTAAAACATCTAAAGAAAACGTCATAAAATGTACTCATATCGAACAAAAATTCACTCATTTAATGATCAACTAAATATGAACTTAATCATTTTGAAAGATTTATTTTAATTTTATTTCAAAAATACCTAAAACCGAAGGGAAAATCTAAAATAGCACATTTTTAAATCATTTGAATCATTTAGCTTCAAAATTACTGATAAAAGAGTGATTTTTCACGGTTTTGATTCTTGCTAAATCAATAATTTTCTTAAATGTAATTTTCTTGTATGTCCAAATTTTGTGAAACCAAATATCGAAAAAATATTTACAAAATTAACATTTCGTCATTAAGTTTTGCAGATTTTAAAATAGGCTAGTGATTTTAAAATTCTAAAGAAACTAGTAAGAAAGAACATAAAAATGGTAAAATAAGTACAAATAAGTGCTTAAAAGTTTTGAGTAAACTTTCCCTCTTTTTTTTTTTGAAACATAAGGAGTTTTGGGAATGACGATTTTTTGACGATTTCTCATTCTCAAAATGACGATTTTGATGATTTTTTACACAAAATTTGAAGATTTTTTAACAAGATGGGCTGGCAGCACTGATCAGCACCAACAAATTGTTGGGTATAAAATTACGTACGAGAAGAGTGCAGAGTCGATCAAAGTGGAATGAGAAACAACAACAATACAAATAACAAAAACAAAACGAAAAACGATCAGTAAGCCTTATCTACATACATACACTGAGAGAACTATCTGCAAGATATCAATGAAATTTTGCATTAGATATATGAAATGTCACTGGACACCTTTCGTTAAATTAATGCACCTTTTCATCAAATTTAATTTATTAAAAAAATCATACGACTATTGAACAAGTTTCATTATGAATAGTTCCATACAAATTATGAATTAAGAAATTCACTTTCACTTTGTAGAGAAAACTTCCTTAGTTAAGTAAAAAATATTAATAAAACTCGGTCAAGAAAATTCTCTCTGTGTACAGTTTAATATTTTATATTTTTTTTTAAATACACCAATAACATCATCATACGTTGTAGCTATTATAAAAATATACAGTACTTTTCTTTAGATTGTTGGTTTTTATATTGCCACTTTTTTTGAATTTTGCTATTGTTTTTTTTTTTATTCATTTTGTATATTTATTGTAAAAAAGAAAAAAAATCTACTATAAAGTTAATTTGACTATTCGATTTTTAAAAAATATATTTTCGTACAATTTATGTTAAAGGACTAGACTTATCTCTTTATTATTTAAGGCCATTAAGTTAATAAGCCCGTATTACAATATAAAATAACGTAAAATTGGGGAATCCCAATATTTTATCAAACATTTAAAATTTGATTACTTGTTTAACCCTCTAATGCCTGAATTTTGTTTTGCAATGAAATTCATACCATGTGTTCGTCTCGAAAAATAAATAATAATTGCTTTTACAAAAACGATTTTCTCCGCCTACTTAAGGCGACCTGAGCAAACAAAATTTTAAATCCATCTCGAAAACTAATGCAAGTAAAAAAAAAGTTTTTACCAAAAATTATTGTTCTTACAAAGATATAACAACAATCCAAAAATAAACTTTTTGTGCTTCTTTTGAAGAAGATATGGAGGTTTTCGCTTTTTGAAAAAAGCGAAATTGGGCGAAAAAGTGCCTTAACTTCAATATATGTAAACTAAAATTTAACACTTTGCTACTACTACTTATTGCCTTCCTTACTCCAAATTTCAAAAAAATCCAGCCATTAGTTTAAAAGTTAAGAGGATGTCCTTTCGAGATATCCTGGTAAAATCCTGTATGTCCTTGGACGAAATTAAGGACTCATTATTAAATGTAATGCTTTAATTTTACCTAGGATTCATTATCAAGAGTTTTTAGTCAAATTTAATTTGTTTTTTAGATTTTTGAAGTCTTAGCTATTTAAAAAATAATTATTTTTTGAATTTTTACAAAATTTGGACTTTGAAGTTTTATCGCGCTTCAACTGTGCACGGGAAAATTTTTTTCCCAAAACATTTAGCTAAATTAGTTCTATATCGAAATATGTCAATTTCTAAGTATAAAACCTTCATTCGACGCATTTGTGCTCAATTTAATTAAGCGTGACAAAAGCAGCTTCAGGCATTTCAGGGTTAATGATAAATCATATTAATCTTTTGGCCACCAGAACTTGAGTGCGTATGATTTATATTTTAAATAAAACACAAATTACTCATACGTAAAATATATGAATGGTTGGCTACAGGGTTGTCAGATCCATTTTGCTGTTTTCGCCAAAGAACGCCATGAAAGTCGCCACATATCGCACGCAATTATTTTTGTTTTCTTTTTACGTAAAAAAAAGACGCCAAAAACACTTTTATAATTCTTGGCCGATATATAACACTCAAAAATGCATTTTGATTAATTAATAACACTGCTCAGAACCTAACTGTGAAATACATATTTTTTTAACAGACTTAGGTACGCTGAATCCAAATCAGTCAAAAAAAAAATTGTTCTCTTTTGCACCCAGAAAAGGATTGGTTGGAATTCGGTCGAAACCATTTAAATTTATTTGATAGGAAGTTATTTTATTTGGAACTATCAATAATCGATTAATAAAGCAAAAAAAATGTACTGGAAATTAAAAAGTGGGAAAAGGAACTAAAAAACAATCCATTTATCCAATTATTGGTATTTCCAATTAGGTAAGTAATTGTGTACGGTAGAAGCAAGCATTTATTTTGTGATAACACAAGAGAATTATTGTCATCTATGAAATTTTTTAAAAAATTGTAGATATTCGTAATCAAATATGCCACTAAATTAGAGGTTCAGTAGTACCAACCGAAATGTGGACTGCATTGTTTATAGAGCAATTAATAATTGGAATTGGTAAACGAATTTGAGACAATGTGTGTTTTCCTAACAAAATATTTAAATTCAAATTTAACACTCAACATTTATAAGTGTTTGTGGTGTAGTGGGTAGAGAGTTTACCTTGTACTCCGAACATCCTAGTTCGAATCTCGGAAAAGACAAACACAGAAAGTCTTTTTTTTAATTAAAATAAAATATTCAAATGTTTAAATAGTAAATAAGGCAATTAAAATTAAGAGTGATTGTGGCGCAATCAGTAGGACAGAGGACTATTAATCTGAAGGCCACGGTACTTTTTCCCAATTGTACTTTTTTCTGAGTAATTTTTTAGCCTCAAAAGTACTTTTTTAGCCTATGTGCTTCTTTTTGTACTTTTTCGTTGTTAAAAACATAAATTTAGAAAATGTTTTCTTATATAATAACGAAAAATTTGTTCAGAGTATATTTAATAAAATGCATGTTATTTGAAACGCCCTGTAACAAAGTCCCATGTCTGCTCAGAGCTGCCAACTTTGACGACTTGCATCCATTTTGACACTTTTGAATTTATATCCAATTTTTCAAGTTTTTTGCCTATAATTTCCATTTAAAACATCAACAAATGAAATGATCTCAAATCGAACAAAAATTATTCATATATCCATTTAATGAAATCAAATCAACTAAACATAAACAACACCAAGTTGAAGGATTATTTTAATTTTATTTAAAAATCTATTTAAAAAACCAATATTTTAAGTCATTTAGCTTCAAAAACGCTGATAAAGGAGTTATAATCCGCGGTTTTGATTATTTCTTAATCAATAGTTTTCTTGAATGCCATTTTCCGTATGTCCCAATTTAGCGAAACCAAATATAGGAAAACAATTTAAAAACAACATTTTGTCATCGAATAGTACAGTTTTTTAAATAGAGCGGTAATTTTTAAATTCTATTCCGCTTAATGAGTACTTTGAGTTGTTTTGTTAAGACTCGGAGGCGAAGGAATTAATAATAAGTAGCATCAAATATGGTGAAATAATTACAAATAAATTGATCAAAACGAAGTTCTGAGTAAACTTGCCCATTTTTTATTGAATTATAAGGAGTTTTGTGAATTACGATTTCTCATTCTCAAAATGACGATTTTGACAAGTTGTTTCACAAAAATTGAACAAATTTTCTTTTTTTTCGGACTTTAACTTTGATGAAGGTTGAAATTAAATAGAAAGTGATTATGGCACCTTTCATTTTTTATGCGTATTATGAATGCGTAAATAATGGTCATAATTGAAATTGTGAGAAAATGTTAAATAAAATAAATCTGGTGGGAGCCACATTTTATGGATCTTAATATAAAATGAATTTCAGAAATCGCGAGAGTTTTTTAGGTCTTAATTACATAAATTGTTACTTTATGTACTGAATTTAATGATTTTTTTTTTAATTAAAAAGTGTACTTTTTTCTTAATTGTACTGCTTTTTTCACACGATGTTCTTTTCTGTCGAAAAGAAAAACCAAAATTTCAATAAAAATTTTTGGAACGTAATAATATTTATTTGGAATGTAATATTTGGTTAGGCAACTGAATATTAACTTTCACGACTAAAAATATAATTTAACATTACGATAGTTGTCCTAACCGCCGGAATTTGATGGGCAACAAATTCGTTGTCCACAACTGAGACTGTTTTCTGGGTGTATAAATGGCAGTATTTAATTTTAGTTGATAAAGTGCAGGGAATTTTGGAAAAAACATTAAACTTTGTGATTTATTTTCTCAAAAATTATTCCAAGGGAGTTGGCTCAATTGGCTTCTGAAAAGCTCAATTGTTAAGGCCCGTACGCTCACAATATTTTGTCGTTAAAATCAAGGATTATATATTTACTTTAAAACTACTCATCATATAGTTAAAAACCGGTCTACTCACTTTATATTTTAAATCAAATGTTTTTTTTTTCATTTATTTGTAACTATTAAAAAATTACATCAAAATCCGTAAAAATAAAAGATTTTCTTTCACTTTTACTATCAAAAATAAAATTAAAAATTTTAAAAACCTCCACATCCGTAAAAATTAACCGATTTTGTTTTGTTTTGACTATCAAAAATTAACTCTTAAATTATTAAAAACAACAGTTTTTCTTTAATTTTTACTATCATTAACTTTTTGGTTCAAATAAAGAATTTTTTGTAAAAAGACAATTTTAAATAAATATAAACGGTACCGTATTTATGTGTAGTTTGTTTTATTAGTAAATGGTAAAATAAGTTTAAAAAAAATCTTTCTGCGAAGTTTAATGATTACTTTTTAAATAAACTGTTAAAATATTGTGAGTGTACCTGCAAATACGTACGAGCATATTATGAATTCCCCAATATAAAATTAAGTTAAATCAAAAACTATAGAAACTATTTGTTAGAAATTGCTCGGCTATTAATCATTATGATACATACATACATATTTGCACAAACATATAATTAATTTTTATTATTATTATTGACTGTAACAACTGAGAAATAATAAGAACTTTGCATTTAATTAAATGTCAATTCGTCTGGCACTTTTAAATGACGTATGTGCTGCATTCAGTGTATGTATCTGTATATATACAAATACATAGTTATATTTTGTATTTTATTATCTACTGTATTCTACATATATACCCGATGAAAAAAGTTTCTATATACTCATATATAACTTGATATCATTATATATGCTTATATGTGTGACAATATATTACGATATATGTTCATATACTTAGTTTATGAAATTTGTTTAATATGGCGTAATATATCATCATATGTCATTATATCGTATGCCATATATTATCATGTCTTATATGTATATCTGACCATATGAAATACTCCGGGAGACGCGATAGCAGATTAATGCATAAATCATCATTCTAGGGGTTAAAGTTTTAGTTAAAAGTGGGCCTTTTTAGCCGTTTTTTTAGCAAAATGTACAAATCTCGGGATAGAGATATTTCAGAAAGTAGGAGGAGTCTTTCCAAGATTTCTTCCGGAGAAGAAATAGAGTATAAATATATTCGATTGGGTTGGATTCGCACTAAATGGGTCAAAGTGGGATTTTTCAAAATTTCACCCAACGGGTCAAAAGACGGGACATCAGAATTCGTTTTAGAGGTATGGTTCCTTCGGCAAAGTTTCTTATTTTGATCCCTAGAATACGATTTTCCTTGAACGTTGAGCGATTTTTAAATCGACCCGCCCTAATAAATACATATAGTATAATTTCATGAAAAAAAAAATATATCAATTTTATATATATTTTTTTAGCACAGTTTATAATTAGGGTTAAAAAATTTCATGCAAAAAAAACATAAAAACTACGGTTTTTTATTTTGTAATGTTTATTAATATTTTTTTATTAAAGTACTAAAAGACAACGTTATAATTATTAGGTTTTAAACTAACGAACATATAGATTTAAGAAGAATCAAGGTTCAATTTTATATGTCAACTGGTTTTAAAAAAAACCCGATTTGTAGAGGTGGTTTTAATGCATATTTTTGAGTATATCGAGAGCTTATATTCAATACCCTCTATCAACCAAAACACATTTTTTCAGAAGAAAATAAAAACTGATTTATGACCAAACTCTTAAAGTATGAAGCATTCCATATTAAACAACAATAATACATTTTTAATAAGTCGATAACCTTAATGTGTTTGATAGAAGATATTGCATTAAAAAATAAATCTTATGGTTGATAGAGAAATAAAGGGTCCGCCATCTAATGTTTTTTTTCAACTAGTGCTTATTTTGTGAATGGTAACACTTAGCTCATGTCTGATTTGACAGATAATTAGTTTTATCCTTCCGCTGAACGAATATGGTCCGTATGTTCGTTATCTTGTGAAAAAAGTGAAAGAAACTGGCATCCTAATCGATAAACCAAAGCGTGAAAAGCCAAAAACAGTGCGTACACCAGAGAATATTGCTGCTGTGGCAGAAAGTGTGCGTGAAGCGCCATCAACATCAATTCACCGTCGTTCTCAACAATTGAACATTTCGGAGACATCATTGAGACGAATTTTGCATAAAGACCTTGGTATGACGCCATACAAAGTCCAATTGGTTCAGGAGTTAAAAAAAAAAAGTTATTTGGCGGACCCTTTATAAGGTACTCAAATTAACTTTAAAATTTATTTAAAATTGCTTAAAAGCATGAAAATTAAAACCCGGTTCAGGTTTTTAGAAAAGAGCGTTGAAAACGGCTTGTTTAAACAAATGAATCACCCAACCGTTATAACATGCGTAATGGATTCTAAATTTTAAAAATAAATAGTTGCTTAATTCCACTAAGGGCAATAATCTTTCTACCACTGATCCTGTTTTGGATTGAAAAATGTCGGGAATTCCAGGGAAATCACGTGAAAATAAGGAAAAAATGTTCAGTATGGCGTCACATATAGTTTAATAAGACTTAGCATAGGAAAAAATATAATCATATCGATCACTAAATATATTTGGATTATTATGATATGGCTTATGTAGTTATATATGGATTAAGATTTGGATACATATAATAATATCAAGTATCATATAAAAAATGCTCTCAATAAAAATGATCGGATGTATTTGTATATAATGATTTTAGCCGTAATGTGACTTTATTTAAAGTCATATATGACTTAGTCATATTATATATTTTTACTCGGGTATTTATATGTTTTAAAAATGAAAATTAATTAGATTAAAATAAAAAGTACTGATCTCTAAAACATTTAAAATTTTTTTAAATTTTTTTGATTAAAAAACTTATAAGACAAAATTCTATCAAATTATACATAATTTGATCATAGTTTTTACGGAGCAAACTATATGAGAAGATATCCCATGAGATACCGAGAGATGAGATCAGCTTATGTATGCAATTTTTCAGATGTGATGTTTAGTTATATGTGATAGGTTAGGTTAGGTCGAAAAGAGGATTCGGAGAAGGGAAATACTTCCCTAAACCGACTCAAGTCCCTGAGGACTTACACTTACACTTAGTTATATGCGATACTATATATAATCATATATGATTATATCGAAACTTTTTTCGTCGGGTATGTATAAATTTGAATGCAATGAGTATCTAACAGACCAATAACTTTACAACTAAATAATACTTACATATATAAATGCCGAACACCTATATGAGCAATTTTATATCGACTTTTCTTTTGTAGCACAATTTTTTTTTTTTAACTTTCTATAAAAGTTTTTCATTAAAAGTATGAAAGATATCATTGTATTTATAAAAAGACACAAAAATTATGTTAACAGAATGTATCTTAGTTGATTTAATGAAATATGTCATTAAAATGATGAAGGCAATTTTTTCAGTGTTTATTAGTTCTGCTAAAAGATTAGTGGGTATTGAGTATCCCAATATTTGCTCTATTTTTGGGTAGAAAATACAAAATTGCGATGTGGTTAAAATGAGCTGCCTTAAAATGCAACTCTGTTACGAGGACAAATCAAATTTTAAATTAAATAAAAAGGTTTTTTAAAAATTAGAAGAACTATTTTTTAAAAATTAAAAAAATTTATATTTAAGGGATGTTTTCGCTCTTTTTTCAAAAAACAAAATGCAAAAGCTTTAAAAATTTTAAACTGTAGTTATATATTTTTAAGAGAAATAATTTATTCCTAAACCTATCCATTTCAATGGATTAGTTTTTCCGATTCACTTTAAATCTCTTTTGGCCCATATCGCCTAAAGTAGACAAGAAAAAAAAATTGGTACAAGAACATAATGTTTATTATACATGCCGAACACGTGCACAGTGGTTAAAATTAAACTTTTGTTGAGAAAATTTTCACACAGCACACAGTTTTGCTTTTAAACTGCACATTAATTGTATTTCTTCAATATTGAAGCAGAATATCGATATTCATTTCCATAAAAGATCACACGATCGGTTAATTTTTGAAGATTTTGTATGAAAAATAAAAAGGCTCTATTACCTACTAAATTTGTTAATACAAAACAAAATGAAAAAATTACCGCTGATTTGATAACGTTTATAAATAGGGGAAAAAATTACCTACAATTTGAGATGCATTCCGTTTATATCCCACAATTTTCAAATTTTTTATAGCTAAAATATTTAAAAAATGGAAATTTTGTTGATTTCGACGATTTATTAAGAAAATAAAATAAACGACGTTTAAAAATCGGCCATGAGAAATCGATCTGGAATTTATTTAATTATTTTTAAAATTTTAGTTTTTTCAAAACCGTTTAAAACTGTTGGCATTAGGCAAATTTGCCCAAAAAAAAGTACAATTTTCCACGCTGTTATTGTGGTATAAACGTCATTTCAAAAAAGCGGTTTGAGGGTTAAGCGGAACTGAATGTTTTCTATAAAGTTCGTGTTAATAGTTGCATATTTTTCACATGCACTGTATTGTAAGCAGTAGTATACCAAATACTTTTTCATGCATATTTATGAAAAATAAAAAAATAAAACAACTACGTAATCACCTTGTTGCAATTTCAAATACACACACATACAAACAAATAAACAAATTTTGAATGAAAAATACAGAAAATATTTTTTTGCTTTATTTTAGTTTTAATTTCATATTAAAACTGCAGACAGTAAATTTAGTCAATCTTTTTCCAACACTGAATATTTATGCTCAAGATAATGACGTTATTGGTAATTATGTTTGTAAGAATATGCTTCCGTCTTTTATGCACTTTGGAATGTATGCTACAAATAAATTATTATGGTATAAAAATTGAAGCAAATGATGGGAATAGGGCAAGGAATTTCATGCAAATGCATGTTTGTAGTCATTAGCCCAAATTTGATTGATTGACGAAATACTTTTCCGAATCACAGAATTTGCAACAAAATGGCATCGATTTGTTGTTGCATATTTTTGCATATTTTGTTATAAATACATATTTTTGCATATTTTGCTATAAATGCATATTTTATGGCATATTATGGTGCATATTTTCAATTTAATTGCATATTTTTGGATATTTTGTAAAAATTCAAATTAAGTTTAAATTAAAAATAAACAAAAGAAAACATTTGTAACCGTAAATATAGTATCTAGGTTTTATTATTTTACACTCAAAAAAAAAGTTATTAAAAAAAATAAAGGTTAGTAAAGTCAAAATTTGTAATGTCAGCAAAATCTTTTTCTGAGTATTTGAGAGCTGATTTTTAGCAACAAAATTATTAGATTCAGCAAAAGTTTAGCTTTTACTTAGTTGATTAAAAATTAAAAAGTCCTTGCTAAAAGTTAATAAAATGTTTGCTTAATATTAGTAGACTGAAAGAACTCAAAAAATTTGTTGAAAAATTATACTTTAGTTAATTTATTTGTTGAAAATCTTAAAAATCCGTTTGTTATTCTTTTAAAATAGTTACGTATATATACGTTAGAAAATATAAAAATGTTAATAATTATATAAAGGGTCCGTCATCTAACGTTTTTTTTTTCAACTAGTGCTTATTTCGTGAATGGTAACACTTAGCTCATGTCTGATTTGACAGATAATTAGTTTTATCCTTAAGCTGAACGAACATGGTTGTGTATACGCTTGAACAACGCTGGGAAATATTGCGACATTACTTTGAAAATCATGGTAATGTTGCAGAATGTGTGCGAAAATTGCGTACGGATTTTGGAAGAAGAGAAGCACCGTCAGCTCCGTATGTTCGTTATCTTGTGAAAAAAGTGAAAGAAACTGGCATCCTCATCGATAAACCAAAGCGTGAAAAGCCAAAAACAGTGCGTACACCCGAGAATATTGCTGCTGTGGCAGAAAGTGTGCGTGAAGCGGCATCAACATCAATTCACCGTCGTTCTCAACAATTGAACATTTCGGAGACATCATCGCAGAGCTGATGTCGTTTGACCACCTCGGAGCTGCGATTTGACACCGTTGGACTATTATTTGTGGGGTGCCGTCAAAGATAAGTGTTACGCCAACAAGCCAGAGACAATTGACGCTTTAAAGGACAATATTCGTGAAACGATTGGTGAAATACAGCTGCACACAATCGATAATGTGCTTAAAAATTGGACCGATCGTGTAGGCTACTGCATGGCCAGCCGAGGCAGCCATTTGAATGAAATTATTTTCCATTATTAACCGGAAGGATTGTACTTTCAAATAAAAAAAGAAATTTGAGAAAATATTCAGTAGTTTTTTTTATAGCATTTTCAAAAAAAAAAAAATAGTTATTTGGCGGACCCTTTATAACATAAATAAATTATTTTTCAGCTACTTACATTAATGGTTGTCTAAATGATTACATCTTTCTAAAAACTTAACGAAATATGAAATATCTAACCATTTTTTGCAATAAGAAAAAGTAAACGAATACACCCAAAAAAAGGATTGGTTGGAATTCGGTCGAAACATTAAAATTCATTTGATTGGACGATATTTTATGTGCAACTACCAATAATCGATTAATAAAGCAAAAATACTGTACTGGAAATTAAAGAGAGGGAAAAGGAACTAAAAAGCAACCATTTATTTTGTGATAATACAATAATAATAATTTGTACAATCTATCAATTTTTAAAAAAAAAATTGTCGAAAATCAAAAGTGGTTACTGCAAACACGCTATTCGCAATAAAATATGCCACTAAATTAAACCGAATTGTGGATTGCATTGTTTATAGAAGCAACTAATGATTGGCATTGGTAAACGAATTTAAGACAATGTTTGTTTTCCTAACAAAATATTTAAATTCAAATTTATCACTCAACATTTTAAGTGTTTGTGGTGTAGTGGGTAAAGAGTTTGCCTTGTACTCCGAACTTCCGAGTTCAAATCTCGGGAAAGACAAACACAAAAAGTTTTTTTTAAAATTAAAATAAAATATTCAAGAGTTTAAATTGGAAATAAGGCAATGAAAATTAAACGTAATTGTGGTGCAATCAGTAAGACTGAGGACTATTAATCTAAAGGACACAGTTCAATGCAAAAAAAATTAAAAAAGTTTTTTTTAATATCTATAAAATTTTGTGGAATGTAATAATATTTATTTGGAATGTAATATTGGGTTAGGCCATTGAATATTAGCTTTCACGACTAAAAATATAATTTAACATTACGATAGTTGTCGTAACCGCCAAAATTCGATTGGCAACAAATTCGGTGGCCTCAACTGAGGCTGTTTTCTGGGTATACAAAATTACTTAAGATGTGTGTCCTTGTCTTTCGCTTTAGTCTATCTACCTGCACGAATATTTGTTTCCAATTTGGCCACAATACATTAATAGACACCATAATCATTTAGTTTACAAATACACATTTAATTTTTATTAAATTTTAATATTTTATTTTGTCTTTAATTTAATTAATAGATAAGTACTTTCACAACCCGGTGACAACACAAAATTTAAGTTTTTTTAATCCGAAGTTTATATGTGTACGATACAAATTGTTGGCGTCCTTTTGTTTTATTATGTATGAAAAACAGATACAAAAATATTTCATGAAAATTTTTTTATATGTTTCACAAGAGTTGTACAATTTTCCTTCTCTCTACTACATCTTGACATTCCTACGACGTTTTGCGTGTATCTTTCAATCACTATTAATGTACTTATTAGCACAATTGTTTTTAACAAAATAAATTAGTGCAACATTTGTAAAATATTAGTAAAATATTAGTTCAAAACAGTTAAGTGCTGAATAAGTATAACTAAAATTTTAGCTGCAAACACAATTTCAGCAAAAAAGCTTGGTGAAAAATAGTATACTTGATTCTACTAACTTATCTACTAACTTTTTGATTTTTAGTGGATATTTTTGATTTTTAGTGCATATTATTACGGTGTTTGTGCATATTTCGGTTTAAATGCATATTTTAGGCGTATATTTTCCTTTATTAGTTGCATGATATTCCTTGCCCTAGATATGAAATTTTCAAGTGCCAATTACGTTTTAACACTATTAAATAAATAATATCAACCATTTACTCTTTATCATACAAAATAACCAAAGTGGGCATGCAATGAATAGGGCTCGAAAGTTCTCGTAAATATATGTTTGTTGCCATTAGCTGGAATGCAAAGATAACCAAATATCTTTGCGAATCAATAAATTTTCAACAAAATAGCTTTGATTTGTTAATGCATATTTTGCTGTAAAAAAATTGTTTTACATATTTAGCTATAAATGCATAGTTTCGCTTTTTTGTTGCACATAGATGCATATTTTTTTTCTTTAAAATGCATGTTTTTAAGATTTTTTTTTTTATTATTAATTAATAATCATATAATTACAAATTATATACTATGTCCCTAACCGAGCACTAGCTACTATGGCCTTCGGCGCGTTGTAGCGAAAACAGACCAGTGCCTCTGGTGGGAATCGAACCCACGACCCCCGCACTGATAAGCCAGCACGCTACCAACTAGAAGCGATTAATACCATAATCTTGAATAAGCTCCTCCTACTTCCTGAGATATGTCCATCCCACACATTGTTACTTTTACAAAATACGGCAATTCCTATGGAAAAGTTTTACTTTTTAAATACTTAAAAAAAAGCTATATCATGAAAACTAGAGCTGATAGAGACAAACTGATTACAGATTTGAATTCAGCGCACCTAAATTAACTAGAATCAGTTGATAAATTCAAAGAAGCAAATTGAGTGTTGGCCTGTGTAATCCATCTTAGAACACACATTGGCTCTCAGTTTTATAATAACATTTTTAATCGATGTGACCAATACAGGCGGGATAGAACTATGGTTAGTTTTTATTAAAACACAAAAATACTTATAGTAATTATGTCAGGGTTGTCATATGATGATTTAAAAAAATTATAAATATATACGATATTTTACCAAAAAAATTTAAAAGTCGATTAATAAAAAAAATTCAAATTTCATATATTTTTGAATAAAGATTTGTTCACAAATTTATACAAAATTATAATCATTATATTAATTTTTAATACCTTTAGCCATATATAATTTATATTCGGTCAAAGTTTCAACTTTGTTTGTAAATATTTCCAATAGAAGGCACTTTAAGGCAAAAAAAAATTTAAATTTATTTTTCTGCAAAGTTAGGTAGCAAAATGTCCAGTGGATCTATGACATTGGACACTTCATTAAAAGAACCAAATTCAATTAAACTTTTAATTAAAATAACAAATATTTTTTATTGAAACTCGATTTTATTTTTTTTTTGTGCAATGTTGATTAGTGTAGGGGATTTTTAAAGTCAATTATGACCAAATATCATTTTGTAACTTTTTTACTTACTGTTATAGTAGCACAATCTTTAAGGGGCATTCACACATACGACACTATCAATTTGTTTTATTTTGTTATCAATTATGTTGTTTAATTTGTGTATACAATACTAATTAATTAACATTAATTTTGTATTAATATGTTTAACTTATAAAACTTAAAAATATGGACTGGAAATTTTGACAAAACAATCTAAATCGACTTAAGTTGTTTTGTTGACTTAGTGTTTATAAAGGTTTTTTATGACTATATTGAACACTCTGCATAATTTGTTAAGAGATTGTACAGGTTTAAGACATCAGCTTTCTTAATACTGTGTTTCCACTTTTGAGCAAAACATGTACAGTAGAAACTCGATTCTTGCACGTAATGAAAACCGGGCTCGGTGCAAGTTTCGAGGTTGTCGCAAGTACCGAGTATTAATTTCCCATACAAAATAAAAGGCACATACATCTGTTTAGAATCTAAGTTTAATATTTCAATTCAAAACACTTAAGTTCAACGCATGCGTATAACAGTAGATACATATTTTATGTGGAATTAAAGAAATTTAAAATTTTTGTTTGTTTTGTATAAAGTCGCTTGTTCAGTACTACACTGCTTCTTAGTCTTTGGAGCATCATAATATCGTCTAATTAAGCATTCTTTTGCTCCGCCCATTCTATGCAATTATTGAACGCTGATATATATAATACAAAAATGTTGCAAGTATAGAGTTCAAAATTTTCGGATGTCGCAAGTACTGAGTGCGTAATGAAAAATATTCATATGTTGCAAGAATCGAGGTGTGCAAGTATCAAGTATGTGCAAGAATCGAGTTACTACTGTATTTTGAAGGAAAAAAATGTATGGAAAACATGTTTTGTTTCAAAACACGTTCAGTGGAAACGTAGCCTAAGCTTTGGCCACAATTGACTTAGCTATTGTTAATTCGGTTCAAAATTTGTGTTTCTATTTATATAATAAACACTAATAACACAGTGTATTATGACTATAGATTCTAGCCTTCATACATGTTTATTAGTTAAAAATGTTATATTTTTGATTTGAATTATTTCAATTGTTTTAATTTTGTTTTTTACTTTTCATCACGTAAATAAAGCAATGCAGGTAAAGCGTTGATCTTTTTCCTCAAAAAATTATAATTTGGCTAAATTTTCTGTCCCTTCTACATTGACCGTCTGAAGATATTCGGTGACGCGAAATGAAACACGTAGGGACCTGTCAGCAGAAAAAGCCTGCATTAAATTAGCGGATGAAGACATTTTTAATTAATAAATAAACATTGTACGGTTTTTTTGTTTAACAAAAAAACAAATGACCGGATACGTATCCATTTTCACGGTCCGTTATTGGCACGTTAACGGTCCGTTTCATACGGACATTCAATTCCATGTGAAATCCGTTTTCAACCCGACACAACTGTACGAAAACGGTCCGTTATTGACGTAGTTTTAACGGTTTCGAATCGGATTTGATGTTCCTTAAAATCCATTTTCCGTTTAAGACGTACCGTAAACGTTACGTACACGGAACATTTTGTTTGTTGGGTATGTTTTTCAAAAATAATTATTTTTTGAAATGTTATGAAATTTTGATGACATACCATGCACGTCAAATGCCAAACCATGCACGGTACACGAAAAATTTATCAGCAAAACATTTATTAAATTTAGTTTTCTATTGGAATATAATCATTTTTAAGTATAAGAGACTCATTCTGTGTATTTGTGATCAATTTTATTTTTATTTACCCGTTATAGGCTTCATATATTCTCTGTATACGTTTTACAGAATTAACACAAAATTTTAATCATTTATGTTGAAAAACACTAGAAACTGTTTTTGTTTAATTGTGAGCGATTGTGAGCTTTGATGTTTTCTCCTAAAACTCCGAATATTTCCAACAGTAATAGATTTATTGAGATGAAAAAAGTCCTATTATAAAGGGTCCGCCATCTAACGTTTTTTTTTTCAACTAGTGCTTATTTCGTGAATGGTAACATTTAGCTCATGTCTGATTTGACAGATAATTAGTTTTTTCCTTCCGCTGAACGAATATGGTTGTGTATACGCTTGAACAACGCTGGGAAATATTGCGACATTACTTTGAAAATCATGGTAATGTTGCGGAATGTGTGCGAAAATTGCCATTTTTTCTTCGAAAATGAGCAAGGAGTGGCCGTTAGAGTAAATGGCGATCGTTATCGGGCCATGTTGAACGAATTTTTGTTCACAAAAATTGAAGAGGAGGATATTGGCAACATTTGGTTTCAACAGGACGGAACAGGAAGCCATTGGTGGAATACAGCTGCAATCGATAATGTGCTTAAAAATTGAAACGATCGTGTAGGCTACTGCATGGCCAGCCGAGGCAGCCATTTGAATGAAATTATTTTCCATTATTAACCGGAAGGATTATACTTTCAAATAAAAAAAGAAATTTGAGAAAATATTCAGTAGTTTTTTTTTATAGCATTTTGAAAAAAAAAAAGTTATTTGGCGGACCCTTTATTATAGTTAATTATATCTCATTAAATATGCATAACTAAAGGGAAAGTGTAATAGTTTTTAAAGTATTTTACGTTTAAATTGAAAAATTAAGAACTTTTTGCATGCAGCTTGGTTCTCAAAGGGATAACGGACTTGTACAGCTTGGATCCGTCTTTAGTCAACTGGGAATGAATTAAAACTTTATTTTTTGTTATGTTTTTGATTTTAATAAAATTAAGAGATAGAAAGTGAATTTTTTTTTAATTTTTAGTGCATATTTTCAGATTTTTAATGCATATTATAGGCGCCTAAAACACACCTTTTTAATGCAAGAAGTTCCTGTCCCTGGTGATAATCAATGTATTAACGGGCTTGCATAAAAAATTTGTATCATTCAAAAACTGTTCCCATACGTCCCTAAAAAAATCAGAAAATAACCTTTATAATACCGGTCATCTTTCTATAAATTAATTTCTCAAAAAATTACCAAAACAAAAACAACGGCAGTGTAAAATGGATTAAAAAAATATTTTCAAAAGAGAACAACTCAGAAAGTATATGAGACAGACAATACATGTCACCAAGTTTTTTGTTGGTATTTCCTAGTATAATAATAATGTGTTACAATCTTGTAAATCAGATCACATTTATAACAGTGGTTAGCTCTATAAGATTTTTTATACACGAGGTGCCTCACTTAAGGACCCTATGACCTTGCCCTACCGTTAACATGTATGGCCCACTATGTTCAGTTTTATTGCAATCGAACTACTCAGTAAAAAGTAGCTGTATTATTTCCATTTTTTGTAAATCCCCCACTGTACCATCGCCGATATATGGACATTT
The DNA here is from genome assembly GCA_021234595.1 of Delia radicum. Taxonomy (NCBI): domain Eukaryota; kingdom Metazoa; phylum Arthropoda; class Insecta; order Diptera; family Anthomyiidae; genus Delia; species Delia radicum. The sequence continues at coordinate 226,789,896 of CM037852.1, read as the reverse complement.
TTCAAAATCTTTTAATTTTTGGAGTAAAAAAAAAATTAAAAATTTTTTATTAGCACATCAATGACGCTTTATCGACATGAAATACTGGATATAATAAACATAAATGCGTTCGCGTGTATCAATTTTAGAGAGGGCAGCGAAAGTTAAAACGGTTTAAAGTTGAAAATTAAAAAAAATTCTTAAAATTGCAGTGATTGTAAATATATATATGCATTACACTCACTTGTTTCTAAAAACCTGCGTTTAAATTTGTGCAGCATAGGCTTAATGATTTTTGGAGCATAGGCTATATCTTCAGAATTACTGAAGATAATTAATCCAGGACTCTAGCAAAATTATTGGAGTTTAGAAACAAATTTAATTATGTGAAGTTTTTTAACAATTTTATTTTAAATTGTCAGGTTTGAGAACAGAATTAAAATGTTACCAATTCTTTTTGGTATTTGAGTAATATTTATTTTTCTATGTTGCTTTTGAGTTTAATTTTGTTTTTATTTTTTTTTTTTTTCATGTTGCCATTCCAATTTTTTTAATGTTACCAAGAGGTTTCTAATATGAATAATTCGCTTAAAAATTGTCAAACCAACGATCTAACGATTGATTGAACGAAATTGTCAAAGATCCATTTAGCTAGAAGAGCGACCTAGTTCTTTCAGATCAATCGAACTAGAAAAAACGCTAAATTAAACGAACCAGATAGCCCAAGTCTCCAGTACATGTACAGATTTTTGATCATGTTTACTGATTTTTCAAAATTTGTACTAATTGTTAGTGTCCGACCGAACAGTTCGGCCAAAAAACTATATTTTGTCGGTTTTTTGATATCTAGAGGCAATGATGACAAATTTTGGTATTGGAAATATGTTTGTTGAGCCGATTTAATTCGATTTTGTGTATAAAATTTAAGAGAAAAGTCGAAGCTATAAAGTTAATAGTTCGGCCGCCGAACTATTTTCAATTTGGCTGAACTTTCTGAGGCCGAACAGTGAATTCATTGCTTAACTACAGACTTTTCTTCAAATTTGACACTAAAAATAGCATCTAATCAGCCCAATAAACATTTTTCCATCCGACAAATTTGTTCATAATGCTTTAAAATACCGAATACAGACCAAATGCATTTTCTGGCCGAACTGTTCGGTCGGACACTACTAATTGTACTGATTTTTAAAATTTTCAGAAAATAATATTTTTTCCATTCAAAAACTCATTAATCGAACGAATAAAAATACTTTTAAAAATAATAAATAATTAAAATATTTTACCCTATCATTAGGGTAACCATTTTTTTTTCTGGCATGAAATCAGTACAACATTTTCAAAATATATAAATTTTGTGATTCTAAGCCTCATTTCCACAATGTCCCATTAGCTACTAACTGGGACTTTAACTGAAACATTTGTTGTTGTTTCCCATATACATTTTCAATTTAACTGCTTGTTAAATTTTAACTGGACATTCAGTAATCGGACCTAATAAATACAACGAAATACAGGAACATAACTTGAGATTATGAGAATTACCAAAATTTATATAAAACAAATTCAGACTAAGCTAGTTTTTATAAATTAAATTATACACTGAGATAATTAAATGTATGATATTATTGCATTTTTGTATCAAATCAGCGAAGTTTCGCTGGAACTCGTCCATTAACATTTGTAATTAGCTTAATGAAGTTTTTCATAATTTTTTATGAAAAATTTAATGTATTAAACGTCACGCGCCAAATGAAAAAGTTTTATTAAAAATAGTTTCATAAAAATTATAAAGCTGGAACTCCTCCCTTAACACTTTTAATTAGATTAATGGAACTTTTCATAAAATCTTAAGAACAATAATTTTATATATTTATATATAATTATATATTCATATATAGCACCATAAATAATCGGATATAATAATACATGCTGTTGATTATTCAAAAAAAAATTTTATATGGTGATATATAAAATTATATATAAATACATATATTTTAATATATAATTATGTCCAAATTTATATAATTATATTAAATTATATATTATATCTGATTTTATAGATTTATATATAATTATATCCACCAATTTCCGTATATAATTAATAAATATATATAATTATATAATTTTTTTCAATCTCGTATCAACAAAAAAAATTATGATACTCAATTGTTGTTTAAACAACAAGTGTGTGAACGACACGTTTGTATGTATGCATATGTGTTTTTACCCTGTAGGAAATGTAGATAGTAAAATTACACTGACTCGCTTTTGACTTTGTCGCCAGTACTACTGTCTAATTATACCCCATACAAGGCGTGGTGCTATTGACATTTAACATGTGCGTGTCATTGAAAATCCACTAGTAACATTACAACAATTGACTAGATATTGACTGGATAGTTCTTATGGGACCATATGGAGACATTTAAACCAGGAATTTACTAGTACACGTTTCTATAAATTATGGAACAAAGCTGTAGGGAATGTTAATAGTAAAATTCTGGTGTCACACTAGCGACTTTGTCATTTGAGCACTTCCTCGCCAAATAAGTTAAAACAGACTATTTCGTTTAAATGAGAAGTATATTTAATAACAAAAAATTTATATAAAAAAACTAAAAAATACAAATCTAAAGCTCAAAATATTAAATTGCGCACATTTTTTCAGGGCTGGCTAAACCTTTGTTAATACTTATTTATACTAAATAGCAGCTTAATACTAATTAAAAATATACTAAATATATAATATATAGCGAGCAAAAAATGCAAACAACTGTATAAGAGATCATTTGACTCCAGCATAAAATATTCGTTATCAAAAATTTCGCACATTTTTTCAGGGCTGACTAAACCCTATATATCAGATCACAACTATATTAATTGCAATTCGTAAAAAATTGCTCTTCGACAAAAGCCAAGGTTGTGTCTTCATTTTCTTTTTTTGGGAATTGCTTTTAACTTTTTCGCCACTGCTTTGCTTAAAAAACTTTTTCAAAATTGACAAAATTGAAGAATTCTTCATAAGGGACCTCATTGAAAGTTATTTTAAAAAAAACTACTAAAGCGATCGCAACGAGTGATAGCTCGTTGGAAAGGTATTGAATCAGGCTTTAATTGAAAAATAAAATTTTCCTAATTTTTCTTGTTAAATAATTAAAAATAGTTCAATTATAAAAAATATAAAAACAATGAGAACAAGGTGGTCTCTTAAATGCTCTTCTCCTGTCCAAACAAGGAGTCGGGCCCATTTTTTTATTGCTGATTCTTAAAGCAAAAATTATGAGGAATCCAAAAAAAATAAAATTAGCCGGAAAATTTAGGAGCTTCTGTGGAAAATCGAAAAATTTAATTTTCATGGGAAAATTTAACTTTCATGGGAAAAAAGGTAAATTTCTGAGAAAAATTAGGAAAATTTTATTTTTCAATGAAAGCCTGATTCAATACCTTTCCAACGAGCTATCACTCGTTGCGATCGCTTTAGTAGTTTTTTTTTAAAACAATGAGGTCCCTTATGAAGAATTCTTCAATTTTGTCACATGACAGTGGTGCACACCACCACTAAACCACCCAGGTAGAAATTTGGGATGGTACAAAAAACGAAGAGTTTTCAAAACGTTTGTTTTTGATGGTACTAAAATAAAAGCGTTTCCAAAGCGATAATTGCAAATAATACGAAAAAAAGCATTTAAAAAACATTATTTTGGATTGCTATTCGAACGTTCGGACAAAGTATTTTAGGAATACTTTTTATACAAAACTTACAAATATTTGTGAAATAAAAACACTGTAAAAACATTGGTTCAAAGCGTTTTTCCAACGTTTGTAAAAAGTACTTAAGAAGTTCTTATCGTACAAAATTTACAACGGTTTATAAAATAAAACCAATGTAAAACCATTGAGTTAAAGCGTTTTTCTAACATTTGCCAATAGTACTTTAGAAATACTTTTTTTTTTGCGATTGCAGCTGTTCTCTCTGTTATAATGTCAAACGAGTTGCAACAACAGTTTAGTGGATGCGGAAAGCCAAATAAGGGTGTAGGCAAAGAAAATTTCAGTTCAACCCAAGTATATGAAGAATTAAAGGGTAATAAGTACATAACTTGTGAAAAAAGTATTTTTTTACAACATTTATTTTCTACAGATTTTTTATTACATCAGTTTGAAACTGAAACACCATCCAAAATTTTGACACAGACAAGCCGCTGGTTGGCGACTGCTAAGTACAGAAACTGCTCAAAACAATCTATTTTCAATCAAATTTTTCTTTCGAGCGTTTTGACAATGTTCAAAATTACAACCCTCAAAGCGGTTATCATTTGGGTCGTTTTCATAACGCTTAATAACTGTAAGCCAAAATGTTCTGCAAATACTTATTTAACGATTGAAAAAGCATTTCAAAAATTTTGTTTTGCAATGTTTTGAGAACGTTATAAAATACCATCCTCAGACCGTAAATTTGGGTTATCATTTTGCACATTCTCAAAACGCTTTAAATTTGTAATTTGGTATGTTCTGAAAACGCTTGTACCATCATGAAAAATGCTTTTAAAAACGTTTTAAAGATTGTATTTTTCTACCTGGGCAGTCACTATAAAAAAAAAAAAAATATGTAGGTACATTATTTTTTGCTGGGCAATCGATTGAGACTATTTATTTTAAAATCGGAGAGGGGTCGTCCAAAAATTTGCCAATTTTGATCGTTTTCATATGGAATTGCTCTATATTTAAAAGTCAATTAAAACATTAATTCAAATCAAATCTCTTATTAGATATTTGAGGTTGACAATTTTTTCTATGTATGGCGTATGATTAATTTATAAATATTTGTTTATATCAATTATACGCACTGATGGTCTTTGAAATATAAGTTCAGATGTCATTGTTATATTGCTGGTCATAGGTTATTGTTCATAATAAATTGTAATTTGTTTACAAATTTTCTTAGTTTATGGTATTTTTTTCAGGATAATTATACAAACGTTTAATTTATGTGTATGAAATAATAATATTCTTATCTAATTATTTTTATTAATCATTATTTGATCACGACTTTGTGAATAACTAAATCTGTATTACTAACATACCTGTTGAAGTCATCTTTTATGTTTAAATATGAGCAATTAATTTAATTTATTTTTATATATTAATACAATTTATGGGAGAACATCATAGATATGAAAACTATTAAAGAATTTATTGGTGTAAATTAAAAAAAAAAAAATCTCAAATCTAACCAATCTACATATGAGGGAACTAATTTATGGATTGGCTAATATTTTCGAGTTTTAGGACTAGTTTGTAAACATTTTAAAATTCCATTGTTATTAAAAAAAAAAAAACAATTTAAAATATTTTATTTAATTGAAGAGTTTTCTTAATTATAAGTAATTATAATTTGTAGGTGGATCTATCTATATAAAAAGTTGTCTACACTCAAAAAATATAGTTTGTAAAGTCAGCAAAATTTTTGTCAGGATGCTTGCAAAAAAGTTGGTAATGTCTTTTGCTGAAAATCAGCGAGCTGAATTTTAGCAACAAAATTAGTAGATTCAGCAAAAGTTTTGCTAACACTTAGTGGATTAGAAATTATAATACCCTTGCTAAAAATTAATAAAATTTTTGCTGAATATTAGTAGACTGAAAAAAACTCAAAAAATTTGTAGAAAAATTATACTTTAGTTAATTTATTTGCTGAAAATCATAAAAACATATTTTTGTGATTCTTTTAAAAATAATTTGCAATTCGTTACAAAAAAAAAATGTTCATACTCCCAAATTAACAACATGAATTAATGTAATATCTAAAAAAATAGATATAATTATATATAACATAACAAAAATTATGTTTTAACTGCTTACATCAATGGTTGTCTAAATGATGCTATATTTTAAAGGAACGCAAATGCTGCAGATAATTATAGAAACGAAACGAAAAAAAAAAACAAAATATAACATATACATACAGTGAACTCTCAAAAACGTGAACCAATTTTTGCAAGGGGTTTTCGTTTCTGATTTTAATACAGAATTGATCCACTTAGAATAAATTACACTGTGTGTAATTTTTTAAGTCATGGCAAAATAACCATATACGGACACCACTACGTGATAAAGGACTAAAAAAAAAAGACCCGTGTCTCCCAATTTTTCCCAAAGTCAAAGGAAACAATCAACTACAAAAATTTACCCAAGATCTCAATAAACAACAAAATTAGAACATATAAACTTCCTAGAGATGATTCTTAACACTGTTTAGGTAGCGCGCAAAAGTGAAAAATTTTTTAATTTCATTTTTTTTCCCTTTTTTCTCCTGTTCAGGTGCATAGGTAGCAAACCCAATTCCCAGGAAGTTTATATGTTCTAGAAATTTGTTTATTGAGATCTTAGGTAAATTTTTGTAGTTGATTGTTTCCTTGAATTTTGAACGGTTTGCTACCTATGGACCTGAACACGGGAAAAAAGGTAAAAAAAAAAATCGAATTTTTTAAGTTTTTTGCGATTTTGATCTGGAAGGTGAAGTTTTTTTGATTTTATATGTTCGCAATTTTTGTTCTTTATGACAAGAGCTACAACTTTGCCATAGAGAGTAAATCGAAATTCTGAACGGTTTGCAAGATATGAGCCTGAGAAAATGATCACTTTTTTGCGAAAATGATACCGAGGCCCCAAATCTTTGGCGGCCCATAAACAAAAGAGGATATGACTTTGGGAAAAATTGGGAGACACGGGTCTTTTTTTTTAGTCTTTTATCACGTAGTGGTGTCCGTATATGGTTATTTTTTTCGTGTTGCACTGTGTTATATTCCAAGTACTTCAGAACCAATCATTAAGTTGATAATTTAACAAAAAAATAAAATATGCAAAGATTTTGAATATTTTTCTCCTGAAAAATTCTGAAATTCAAACATACATTTTTAGAAAAATTTTTTAAATATTCAGACACTTGCCTATAGAAAAATATTAACACTTTAAGAAATTTTTCATATTAGAAAACTTTCTAATTCTGGGACTTTTTTAAATAGACCAAATTCAGAATCTAAGACAATTTTTGCATACCCAAATTATTGATTTTAATACGTTTTTGATATTTAGCAGCTCTTAATTTCTAATACATTTACTATAAAAATAACTGCTAATTCCATTAAAATTTAATTCTATACGTTTTAAAAAAAAATTTATAATAAAAATTCTTAAATTCGGAGATACAGGAAAAGATTTAATGAGTTTTTTTGTTCACGTTAGAAAAGGTGTTTACTATAAGAACGTGGTGAAATTATTATACGGGAATTAACCAAATTACTAAAATATTTCTTATAAAAAAATGTGTACAACCCTTTTTTTGCAGTAAGAAAAACGAAACATAAAAATCTAACTAAACATAAAAATCTGTCTACCTGCTGTATATTTGTTTGCAATTTGTCCACACTAGATTATTAATCTCTATAAACATTTGTTTCACAAATACACATTTAATCTTTATTAAGTTAAAATATTTTATTTTGTCTTTTATTATAATAAATAGACAATTACTTTCACAAGCAAAATTTAAGTTGTTTCAATCCACAATTTTGTTTTATGTCTGAACTTTTTAGTATCATTTTCCTAGTCAATACTACATCTTAACATGCCGCGACATCTAATTTATTCACTAATGTGCTAATCAGCACTATTTTTTTTAGCAAAATAAATTAGTAAAACATTAGTATAATATTAGAAAAACATTAGTTTAAAACAGTTAAGTGCTGAATAAGTATAACTAAAATTTTAGCTGAAAACATAATTTTAGCAAAATATTTGCTGAAAAATAGTATATCTGATTTACAAGATGTTTTACTAACTTTTCTACTAACTTATTTTTTTGAGTGTACTATTTAAACTGTATTTTTGTCTTTTTTTATAATTTTATTTTACTCAAACGGAGCTATCTACTTCCATACAAATGTTCAGGAGAGTGAAAAAGATATTTAATTTGCTGAAATTAAAAGTATTTTGCAAATCGGCCTTTTACAATATTAAATAAAAACTGCTACTGAATACTACATGAAATTTGTTCTTAATAATTCGTAATATTAGCGGCGTTACAGTAGATAGCTACGTATTTTTATTTGAAATTAATCAACATGAGTAGATAATAGACGTGAGTCATATTTTACTGGTCTGAATTTAAATAAAATTTTATATGGGTAATAACAGAAGTGATGCAGATATGAGCCGCGTAAGCTGCGTTTCGTAAATATGCAACTGTCAAAACGTAATTATTGTTAAGACGAGTATGCTAAATGCGATGGTGCCATTATATCGCAAAATTTTTTAATCGAAAAAATATATGTTTTCGCTGATTTTTTAAAATTTTGAATCGGATTTTTACAATACGTGGAACCAGGGACCGTAATCATTATGAGTTTTATAATAAAAATTACACAATAATGATTATGTTATGAGTTCTAATGATTTTCTTCAATGGTAATGATTATTTTTGAGTAATAAAAAAAAAATCAGCAATAATCATTATTTTTGAGCAAAAAAAATAAAACTCAAAAATAATCATTATTTATGATTTATATTTTTTTCGCTCAAAACAAAACTCACTTTCAATGTGTGGGATGGACATATCTCAGGAAGTAGGAGGAGCTTATCGAAGATTATAGTATCAATCTCTTCTTTGGAAGATTCTCTAGCAGATTAATGCAGATTAATGCATTTTCTATGCGACAACCAGCACGCTTACACGAAGGGAAAATCTTTGGAGACAGCACTCCATTCGGTTGTTTCACAGATAGAAAGGGCCCTTCATTATGGGGAATTCGCCCTGGGAGTCTTCCTTGATATAGCTGGTGCTTTCAATAATGTGCATACAGATGCAATTTTGGAGTGTTTGGCAGGAACGGGAGCTTCTTTGGGGGCTGTAAATTGGGTAAGCAACCTGCTGGGATGCAGGATAATCTCAGCGGATTGGGGAAGCGCCAGACTGCAGAGGGTGGCGCGTAGGGGAACTCCCCAAGGAGGAGTTCTCTCCCCTTTGTTGTGGACACTTGTTGTTAACGGACTTCTCGAGGAGCTTAAGTACGATGCGGCTTCAACGACTGTGTATGCAGACGATGTAGCCGTCATTGTCACTGGCAAATACCTGGATGTCGTCAGTTCTGTAATGGAGACTACACTTGGGATCATTAACAGGTGGGCGACCAAAGTGGGACTGGGCGTAAATCCAGAGAAGACGGATTTGGTACTTTTCACTCATAAGACCAAGGTGGGCCCGTGGACCACACCTAGGCTAGGGGGAACCAGTCTTGTTTTGAAGGACCACACAAAGTACCTGGGGGTCATATTGGACAGCAAGCTGTCGTGGAAACTCAATGTAGAGGAGAGAGTTCAAAAGACTACAAATGCGCTCTATGCATGTAAACGAATGCTAGGCAAGACTTGGGGTCTATCTCCCAAACTCATGCACTGGGTTTACACGGCAGTGGCTAGGCCAATTTTACTCTATGGAGTACTTGTTTGGTGGAAAGCGTTAGAGAAAATGTCTTACTGTAGGCGGCTTGAGAGCGCGCAGAGACTCGCTGAACTTTGTATAACAGGCGCACTTCGCAGCACGCCTACCGCGGCACTGGATGTAATCCTAAATCTACAACCGATTAATCTAGTGGCGGAGGGCGCCGCCAGGAAATCCGCCGTTCGCCTTTGTGCTACGGGGAGATTTACGACGAGACCTTATGGTCACGGGATGATTATTGAGGATAGGATCTGTAGCAGTGACTACACCATCCCGAGAATTGGCTTCACCACCGGCTTGCGTGTTACCCTGAGTGAATACGGCTGGTTGGCAGGCCTTCGTCCTGACCACAGAACCTTCAACTTCTTCACTGATGGTTCAAAGATGGAGGAGGGGGTCGGGGCAGCGGTTTTCTGTCGAGAGCTGGGTATCGAGGAGTCATATAAACTTCCCGATTACTGCAGCGTCTTTCAGGCGGAAGTTATGGCGGCCAAAATGGCTGCTGACCTTGCTCTTGTTTCTGAAACGGAGGGCAGTTACGTTAATTTCTTTATTGATAGTCAGGCGGCTATCAAAGCTATCGCCGGCAACTTGACCTACTCTTCGATTGTCCAAGAGTGCAAGAACTCTCTAGGGAGACTTGGGTCCGGAAGGAGAGTCCACATCTATTGGGTTCGTGGGCACCGGGGTATTGAAGGGAATGAGGTTGCGGATGAACTGGCTAAACGGGGAGTCCATTTGCCAGTTGAAATGGCATTGGACGTTCGCGTGCCACTTCGGTCTCTGAAAAGGGATGTAGAATCCACGATGATGCGAAGAGCTGATGCGGTTTGGAGAAATACCGAAACATGCAGAGTATCTAAAGTCATGTGGAAATCCTACGATCCCGAAGCGACCGAACTTTTACTGTCCTTGTCCAGGAGCGACTGTAGACTTCTTGTGGGGATTTTAACTGGTCACTGCTGGACGGCAGTTCTTGCCAAGAGAGCGGGAAGGCTGCAGAGTGACGAATGTAGATTCTGTGGGGTACCGGGGGACAGAGAGACGGTGGAACACCTAATGTGCCACTGTCCTGCTCTTGCACGCTCAAGGGCGAAATGTTTAGGGGACCACCTATTCCGCGATCTGGGAGAAATCTCAGAAATCGGAATCTTGAGACTTCTAACATTTGCTAAGAGGGTGTGGGGAACTCTGGCTACCATCACTAACGACTGACCTAACGTGGGGGTTATCGTTCCTCATCTGGTAACGCTAGGGACCTAATGGTCTATGCGGGGTCTTTGACCGGCCAGCTCAACCTAACCTAACCTAACCTCCTACTTCCTGAGATATGTCCATCCCACACATTGAAAGTGAGTTTTATTTTGAGCGAAAAAAATAAAAATCATAAATAATGATTATTTTTGAGTTTTATTTTTTTTGCTCAAAAATAATGATTATGGCGGATTTTTTTTATTATTACTCAAAAATAATCATTACCATTGAAGAAAACTTTAAAAATCAAAAATTTAAAAATCATGACGGATATGCAAAGATTGTCAAAAAATAATAATAATGGTGCAATAAATTTTTTTATGTTGTATATTACACTCAAAAAAATTGTATATTACACTCAAAAAAATAAGTTAGTAGAAAAGACAGTAAAACATCTTGTAAATCAGGTATACTATTTTTCAGTAAATTTTTTGCTAAAATTATGTTTTAAACTAAAATTTTAGTTATACTTAGTCAGCACTTAACTGTTTTGAACTAATGTTTTACTAATATTTTACTAATGTTTTACTAATTTGTTTTGCTAAAAAAAAATGTGCTGATTAGCACATCAATAGTGTTAACGACAACCAGATTCAAAGTTATACGCGGAATGAATTAGGTGTCAAGATGTAGTAGTGACAAGGAAAATTATACTAAAAAGTACAAATCTAGTAAGACACTTAAAAAAAAATCAACCATGGAAGGTTTTATATCTGTTTTTCATACATAAAACAAAATTGTGGATTGAAACAACTTAAATTTTGCGCTTTCACCGGCTTGTGAAAGTAATTGTCTATTAATTAAATAAAAGACAAAATAAAATATATAAATTTAAAAAAGATTAAACGTGTATTTGTAGTCAAATTGAGTGGTCAAGTTGATAACAAATATAAAGCAGGTAGACAGACTAAAGCGAAAGACATACATCTTAGGTAAATTTTTATGTTTCCTTTTTCTTATTGCAAAAAAAGGTTTGTATATGTTACGTTTAGTTATTTTTTCGTTTTGTTTCTATAATTCTCTGCTGCATTAGCGTTCCTTTAAAAGATAGCATCATTTAGACAACCAATGATGTAAGTAATTGAAAGATAAATTATTTTAAAAAGAATCACAAAAATATGTTTTATGATTTTGAGCAAAATAAATTAACTAAAGTAAAAGTTTTCTACAATTTTTTTGAATTTTTTTTTTAGTCTACTAATATTCAGCAAAATGTTTATTAATGTTTAGCAAGGGTTTTTTAATTTCTAATCCACTAAATTTTAGCAAAACTTTTGCTGTATCTACTAATTTAGTTGCTAAAAATCAGCTCGCTGATTTACAGCAAAAGATTATGCTGACATTAGGAATTTTTTTGCAAACACCCTCCTGACTAAAACTCAGCAAAATTTTTTGCTGACTTTACTAACTTTTTTATTTGAGTGTAGGACTGTTTTTTAGTTCCTGTTTCCTCTTTTTAATTGCCAGTACAGTATTTTTGCTTTATTAATCGATTATAGGTAATTCCTAATGCAATGACTTCTTATCAACTAAATTTTAATGGTTTTGACCGAATTCCAATCAATCTTTTTTGTTCTGGGTGCACGTATATGCTTCTTCGCATACCGGTTTTTGGCCCTGGGACCCCCACAAAATTTTCTTTTTTTAATTTTAGAGGGGTCATTATTTTAAAGTGCAATTTTGCCAAATTTTTTGTGTTGAAGATTTGAGGTGAGTTTGTAATGTTAATCACCTCCTAGCGTCTGGTGAAAAAATATGATGTTATATATATACACCAGACGCTACACAGAAAAAATTATGGGCCAAAAATATCTAATTAATCGATTGTTTGAATAACAATGGCAATTTAAACAATTTTTTTAATTGATTTCATTAAAAAATTTATTGAATTTTCTAATATACAGTGTTGACAACATGTAAACAAAATTTTTAAAAATTTGGCAAACTATTCCTTTTTTATTTTATTTATATTAAATAATCAAACAAAGGTTTAACTATATCAATATATTATTTAATTTGTAAATAAAAAGAAAAAAATCGCAAATGATTAACTTTTAATAAGTTGAATAGTTTACCGATTTCAAATACACGCAAAATCGTAGTTATTTAACTAGAGTTTGCAACACTCTTTTTGTTGAGATATTCGTGTACGCCCGAAAACTTAATTTAGTTTCGTGTTTTATCTGTGGTAATAAAAGTGCACATGTGGATTTAAATAAACCTTACCGAAAAAGGACAATTAAACTATTATTTTTGTAAATAATTAAATTTTCAATAAGTATAAGTGTCATTAAACTATCTTTTTAAAGTTGTGTGTGATTTTTTTAAGAAAGCAATTCAATTACAAGAAAAATTTCAAGACAAGACAAGCAAAACAAAAATTTTGTCTTTACTTTTATTTGTTTTCTTATAATATATTTTTATATTAAAAAGCTTTAATTTTATTATAAATAAAATGTCAATTTAATTTACAAACCTACATTTCTTTTTTTATTTAATGGGGGGCATATAACAAAAATAAAAAAATACGAGTTTTCAATTAAAACTACCATTGTTTTCCTCTCAAGTTTCAATTAACTAAACTTTTTAATTGAGGTTGTAAAGAAAAACAATAACTCTTTTCATTGATATTATTATTATTGTAATTAAAAGAGTTTTAATAAACTGTCTGTCTAGTTAATACTATCATTTCAGTCGTAGGTGCAAAATCAATTAAAATATTAATTGATTCAATAAAATTTTTAATTGAAACCCGTTTTTAGTTTTTTCTGTGTACTATACAATTATACTAATTTACACCATTTTCTATCATACACATTTGAATCATAACTTTTGTGACGCATTTTCAATCATAACTTTTGAGGCGCTGGACCGATTTTTCTCATTTGCAATACTAAACTTTTCTGGTAAATGTATAGTAATCTGGGTAAAAATGAGCAGACTGCATTGCGTTTTCGCTGCGTGATTGCCATTTCAACAGGCAGACATGTGGGCATCGCTAAATCGTCTTAAAATTCAATAAATATCAAGAATATATATACTTTATGGGGTTTAGACCTACATTTCGATAATATAATAACAAATTTTTGCAGTAAGGCAAAAATTTTTGTATACAATATCTTTGTTAATATTAGTGCATTATATAAAATTAATATTTGTTCAACACATTTTTGAGATCTTTTTAAAAATATAAAAATCATTAACTTTTATGAAGTAGTTTGTAAAGGATAATAAATTTTAACTTAGAAGGATAATTATTTATAATGAACTATGTATTAGAAACGTACATTATAATTAACTAAGTTCATATAATTACTCACCTTAAAATAAAGGGTCCGCCAAATAACTTGTTTTTTTTTGAACTCCTGAACCAATTGGACTTTGTATGGCGTCATACCAAGATCTATATGCAAAATTCGTCTCAATAATGTCTACGACATGTTCAATAGTTGAGAACGACGGTGAATTGATGTTGATGGCGCTTCACGCACACTTTCTGCCACAGCAGCAATATTCTCGGGTGTACGCACTGTTTTTGGCTTTCCACGCTTTGGTTTATCGATGAGGATGCCAGTTTATTTCACTTTTTTCACAAGATAACGAACATACGGACCATATTCGTTCAGCGGAAGGATAAAACTAATTATCTGTCAAATCAGACATGAGCTAAGTGTTACCATTCACGAAATAAGCACTAGTTGAAAAAAAAACGTTAGATAGCGGACCCTTTATTACGTTCAATAACAAAAATATTTAAAACAAAAATAGATTACTGGTCATCAAATATAAAACGAACATTGACTTTCCGTTTTCCGTAATTGACAGTTCAATGACCTAAAAAATAATATATAAAAATATTATTATATTGTGGAACAATTTATTTCATAAAAAAAAAACAAAATAATAATAAATATTAAAATATATGTTCATTAAAAAATTAAATAACGTTTGTTGTTAATGTATTTAAAATAAATTATTTTTTTTTTTGATATCGAAATAAGCTTAAAAATAAACATAACAAATACAAGTCAAAACACGAAAATATTTGGACTAATTTTCTCATTTCTTTAAAAGTTAGTTCTGCCTTATTAATCTTTCAATTGTGGGTGTCAATACTATTTTTATCATAATATCGTACAATCTTGAACAATGGGGATGACTAAAAAATAAATAAACTTTTCACAAACTAAACTAAAAAAATAAATATTCAACAGTCGTCGTCCGTCAGTCAGTCAAACAAAAAACTGTCATTCAGAAAAATTAGTATAGTACTTTAGTCAATATATATTAAACACAAATTACACAAGTCCGCCCCAGTCGGAGGGTGTGAAATGGTCCTAAAACAGCAAGAAGCAATTCAAGTGTTAATTACATACAGCGTCATAATGATAAGACAAGAGTTTTTTTTTCAAAATTTTATGCACAGACATTGAGGGAGAATAATTTTTTTATTTCGTAGAAGAATATTTTCTTTTTTTGTTGTTCTTGCTTTTTTTCTATTCAAAAGAGTGATATGATATAGTATTTGTAGGTGTTACGTATACATCTACGTATGGTATATTCAGAGCTGAAATAAATGTATTCTTTTTGAAATAAAGAAGAAAGAAAGAACAGTTAAAGAAAGAAATATGCTGGTGCGTATGATTAATGTGAATTTTTAATATTACGCATTCGTAACATAGATTACTCTTCTTCTTTTAACAACAAACCCAATTATTCATACACATGCAAATATTTTATGTTTAGGACGTTGTTTTGCCTTCAAATGTTAATTGTAATTAATTCTTTAAATCAAGAAATTTCTTTTACGTAAATAAATAATTAAAAAAATAAATTCACATTAGTAAATCATTTTAAAATTTGTAATTTCATGGGATGCCCAACGCCTTTGTCCTTCTATCGCCTTTATTTGCTGAAGTATATAAAATGAATAGCTGAAAACAACTGCCATAACAACTGCGACGTCACCTATTACCGGTGCATTAAAGCGCCGCTCATACTCGCCAGCCGCTGTCTGGTCAGCTCTTATCACAACCGTAAATTCATCTGTCGGCATCTGGTCTAGGGCTGTTTTGAATAGACGGATGAGGCTGTTGTGTTCGTGTAAAATAGCTTGAAGATTAACATAAGTTTTTTGTAAATATCTTCGGAACTACATAACAGATTTAAGAGTTTGATATCTCATTTTTCAGTTCGACTACTAATATTTGTAATTGATGGACTCGTACAAAATTTGAAGGCTATATAGCTAATATAGAACCCTAGATATTTAATACTAATATTAATTTTGTATATGAGTTAAATAATCACTTTGTATGGGAATTGCCACGTCCACTGGTATGATCCCGCCCAATTTTCCCATGACTATTCATATTAACAAATAATCAACGTGCACAAATTTCTAAGACTATGGCTATTATAGTACTGTAGATATATGATATTAAATATTTACTTTGTATGGGAGCTGCCACTCCCACTGGTCCGAACCCGCCCATTCTTTTCCTGATTATTCAAGTCAGTAACATATGGGATACTGCAATGTTTCAAAACTCTTGCTATCACAATAGTCAAGATATATGATTTTATTCAATTTATGTGGGAGGGGCCACGCCCACTTGAAATATATATAGCCGAAAACCTAATTTCGACTATAACCTTTCATATGAAACCGGTTTGGGCCAAATCGGTTGGATAGTTTTTGAGTCTATAGAGGACAAACATACAAACATTGTATTTTATATATATAGATTGAAAGCAGATTAATTATAATTTAAGGTAAAATGGGGCTAAAAAACTTTATAAAACTTTAGTTAATTACATATTACAAAAAAAGTATTTTGTATAGCAAACATTGTTAGTGGTATAAGTAAGTATCTGAATTAAAAAAAAGGGGGCGGTGAAGTGGACGTGGTTCATAGTTATATGGCGTTGTAGCGAAAACAGACCAGTGCCTCTGGTGGGAATCGAACCCACGACCCCCGCACTGATAAGCCAGCACGCTGCCAACTAGCCTACCGGAGCGCACATCAAAGACTTTTAGATCTATGTATTCTATAATTCGTAATGTGACATGATGTAACAGTTTTTTAATTTTAACTTTTTAGGGAAAATAGTGAAAATTAGAAACCATAAATTAAAATTTGTATTTTTGATTTGAAATAAAGTTTTCATTTGCAATTATGTTTTTTAAAAACTCAAAATCAGCGAGAAATTATTTTAAAATTTTGAAACATTAATGAAATATTCTTTGAGTTGTTTTTAATTTTAAATAGATTTAATATAATATAGAATTTTGGAATTTTAATTGATGTTTTTTAAATTATAATTTTTAATTTCGTCATATTTATGAAGTGTTATATTGGACGAAAATCACTGAAGTTTTTCTTCATATTAATGATGTTTTTCATAAATATGATGAAGGTTTTTTCCTGAGTGTAGAGCAAACAAAAGGGAATTTAAAAGTATTTAATACAAACCAAATTAAATATCATTAAACTGGCAAAAAAAATGCGTGTTTTCCAAAATAATCGCGGGTTTCTTTTTAAGTTCTAATGTATGGTAAAAAATTCTTTTGAGTGTCTGTTAATATTTTTTGGGGGTGTAATATATATTTTGACATGTGATACTTACAATAAGATTTCCATATAACTCAACGATCTACTGAAAATGCCAGTTAAAACAAAGGTAAATGTCGTTAAAATGACGACAAGGGTTATTATTAGGGCAATCAAAAAACAGCTCGAAAAACAGTAAAATAGTCGTTTAAATATAAATATAAGCTGTTTAATTTAAAAAACTAAATCGTTAAATTTCGTTACTACAAATAAAATGTGTGTAAAAATTTGTTCTTTGGAATTTCGTCAGTCAAACACAGGTGCAATAGAGAAAATGTTTTCTGAAGCTTCAAATTTCAAATTGGTTTATCAAAATATTTTTTGATAAACTAAAATATTAAATTTTCAACTTTTAAATAAAAAAATTATTGAAAAAAGCGATTGCTAAAAAAGGCAAATACAAGTTTAATTTAAAAAAAAAAAAGTGAAAAAGTAGCTAATTTCAACAAAATAAGCTTAAATAAACAAATATCAATAAAATGCTCTAACAAATATAGCTTACAACTTTCATAATTTTATGATCTGAACTTGTATTTAGTCTAAATAGTGCTATTATTTCAAATAAAAAACAAGCTCTAGCTTATTTTTGGTTGCCGTAGTTATTACTGTTGAAAAACTACTAACAAATGCAATAATAACAACAATGTCGTAAACAATTAACTAACAATTATTTTTATAAAAATTTGGAAACAACTGGAAAAAGTGATAAAAACAACAGTTTTTTTAACAGTTATGCATAAAGTTTTGTACTGTGCATAAAGTTACCAATTATTGCCAAACGTTGTTATTTAATTTAAATTTATTTTCATCGGGATAAACATTAATTGCATTTATAGTAATTAAATGTGCTAAAGTCCCAAAACTTATTTAACAAATTGTGAAAAGCAATCTGATGTAGGCGTGTCCCTATCCGGATTTCATTCCTGCCCAAGGAAATCTTCAGGGGACTTTGTTATTAGAATTTCTAGAGATATTTGTTATGTTAAATCACAAACTCAATGAGAATTTCTTGTCCTCGTCTAGGAGCGAGATTCAAAATTTAAAATATCAAAGAAAAAACAAAAACAACAACAAAAAATTGTCACAATCTTCCAAATTTTTATTTAAATTTATAACAAGAAATTTAATTGTGGAATAAATTCTTTCTCAGTTCTGTATACACTAAATTAGGTGCAGAGTTAAGAAATTTGCTTAGAAACACGTGCTAGCAATTATGTGAACTTTTTTTTACTATTCTTCTTGCTATTATGATGAGAAAGTTCTTAATAAATAAGTTTAATTAGTTTAAATAAAACAATTAAAACAATTTGTTAAATATTTAATGAAGTGAAAATGAAATGAAACAGTTGTTTTTAGATTATGTTTCTTCATTTCTGAAACATATGGCAACGGGTTTTTAATAGTACTCTACAACGATACAACTCGATAATTTTAACGGTTTTATTGAAATTGAAAAGATAATTACATTTTAGATATTTTTAAAATTTTCTTATTTTTCTAATGTTGATTTAAAAAAAAAAAACAATATCGATATTAAAATTTTATATTTTATTTTTTTTTTCTTGATTTTCTTAATTATGATTTGTGGTCTAACCAAAATAAAACTTTGAAAATATCGAAGAGTTATATTTTGTGTATGGAACAGAGATGGTAGCTAATACCGCCAAAATGCCGTTATCGATTCAAACCCCTTTCAACTGACTATCGTTATCACTAAAAAACCGTTACTGAAATAATTGAAATAATGTTATCCGTAAAATACCGTTACCGATATAACCAAAATATCAATATCTTTAAAAAACCGTTACCAAAATAATTCAGATACCGTTATCGCTAAAATACCGTTACCGAAATGATTGAAATAGCAATATCCTTAAAATACCGTTCCTGAAATAATCTGACAAGATTTGAACAGAAAAATCGCTGATAGATATTTTTTCAAAAAGTTTGATCATAAACTAGCCAGTCATTGGAATTTGGGCATAATGGGGCTTAAAATATTGGTGTACATTGACATTACCTAAATAACTAAAATAACGTTACCCTTAAAATACCGTTACCGAAATAACTGAAAACCCGTTATTCTTCAAAAAACGTTAACAAAATAAATAAAATACAGTTACCGCTAAAATACCGTTGCCGAAATACATAAAATACAGTTAACGCTAAAATGCCGTTACCGAAATAACTGAAATATCGGTACCCCTAAAATGCCGTTACCGAAATAAAATAAATTAGCGTTACTCTGACCGATACCCGCATCGAATCGGTTACCATCCATGGTATGGAATGCAAATAAAAGACCAAATACTTGATACTAAGTTACCCTCTAGTCATTGTTATCACACATCTAGTGTTCAAACAGTCATTACTATTTATCGATTATGCTAATAGGAGCTTATAAGCCCGATACTTCGTTACCGGTAGTGTTATGTATCGGAATATATTAGAATATAATTAATCAGAACCGGTAGTGTTATGCATCGGAATATATTAGAATTAGAATCAATAAATTAGTTAATCCTTTTTAAGTGGATGTTTTTGTTATTTGAAGTTTCAGATTTCTACCTTAATGGAATTGCATTGGTCATTAAAGGTGGAATTTCTTTCTTTCAAACTATAAAAACCCAAAAGATATATTCAATAAATTAACGCAAAAAAATAATTATAATTAACCCAAAAAAAAATATTTTAAAATTCAAACTTTTTACATTAACCGTTTGTGCAGGACGTCAAGGGGAATAGTTCCTCTTTTGTCACTCCCTGTAAAAATTGTTTAAGTCCCAGTTTTCGCGGATGCCTGCACCAAACTAAAAGTTGAGCTGTTTATGCTGTGTGCATTGACAAACCAAATTTTAAGACTTTTAGTTTAGCGGCATTTACGAGCAGACATTACCCCAAATAAACCCGCATTTTATGCCGTTATTTGTAAAAGTTCCAAAATATAACTTATCAATGAATTAGCCCATACAACAGTGAACCAATATTTAAAATTTACGTTCCTTACTTAAAGGGTAAAGGCATGCCGTCAGTGGGGATACTTTTCACCCCTCCTAGCAGGAATTTCCAAAAACCCTGTCTAAGGGGATGGAAAAACAAACTTATAAAATTTAATTTTTTCGCGTTTGTTCCAAATTTGTTATTACATTCCTTGTGAAAATTCTAAACCTTAACAGTCATTTAGGCCATAGTCCAAGGAACATACACACAGAGAAAAATTTAGTTATTTGCCAACGGAATTACGAATTTCAGTTGGTAGGTACAACTGAACATTAGTTTTTAGAACAAATTTCGGCTAATACTACTGAATTTTAGTTGCAACACCCAAAAAGTTCAGAAAGCTAATGTAAATATCGTTGTACTGAATTTTTAAGTTGTCAGCATTAAAATACATTTTTCCTCGCTTTAGTGGTTTGCCCTGGCCGCCAAGGGGAGAGTGTTCCCTACATTAACCCCTATTTTTACTACGTTCCTGGCCAGGAATCCAAAAAGTATCATATAAGCTAGTTCATATTTGAAAAAACATATATTTTAATTTTCAAGTTTCTGACCAAAGGGATTTGGGCAGCCAGCTATGGGGAAGACTTACCATTTATGCCATTCCCCGATGGAATTTCTGAAATCAGCTCTATACAGATGTCTACTTCTGATTATAAACTCACTTACTAAATTTCAAGTTCTTAGCATAAACGGTTTGGCCAGACCGCCAAGAGGGATATTTTCCCCTTTTTGTCCGTGGAAATTTTCAGAAAGACCGTCAATACAGAAGTTTTCTCGTGATAAGGTACCCTCCAACCAAACTTCAAGTTCATCGTTTTATTGGTGTGGGCAGGCCGCCAAGGGAAAACCCCTTCCACTTTTAGCCCCTCCCCGTAGGAATTTCCAAAAATCTGCTCTTGACATATGTCTACTCCTGTTTAGGAACTCACGTACCAAATTCCAAGTTGCTAGCATCAGCAGTTTGGTCAGGCCGCCAAGTGGGATAGTTTTCGCTTTTTTTTGCCCCTTCTCGAGGGAATTTCCAAAAATTACGTCACTACGGATATCTACTCTTTTTATGGTTCACACATACCAAATTTCAGCTTCCTCGCTTTAGTGGTTTGGGCAGGCCGCCAAGGAGGAGACTTTTACCCTTACTACTCCTCCCCATAGTAATGTCCAAAAATCCTCTATATACAGATGTCTACACCTTATTAGCAACCCACGTACCAAAATTCAAGTTCCTAGCTTCAGCAGTTTGGATAGGCCTCCAAGGAGAACCTTTTCCCGTCTTTTAACCCCAATTTTACCATGTTATGTCAGTTATGTCATATCCGAATTAAAATATATTAAAAATTTCAGCCTTCTAGCCAAGGGGTTTGGGCAGGCCTCCAAGGGGTAGACTTTTTCCCTTATTGATTCTCCCCGTAGGAATTTAAAAAAATCCCGTCTTAGCGGACGTCTACGCTGAAGAATGGATTTTCATACCAAACTTCAAATTCTTTGCTCCAGCAGTAGATTACATAGATCTAAAATTCTTTGGCATTTGCTGTCAGATCACGTAACTCATGAACATGTGTTGGACATACATATGTCGTATACCTATACAAAAAATATTTAACTGGGTATGAAAAAACGTGTTTGTTGTTAAAAGAAGAAGAAGAGTAGGAGTTCTATGTAATCTATAGTATATGCTGGGCTATGTTGAGTGAGTCAGTGAGTAACATTATTCTTTTATATATATGTATGTATATAGATTGGGGACTTTTCAATACTATGGTTTTTCACATAATGACAGTTTATTTTTTGTATTTTTTTTTTGTCTATTTTCATAGGCTTTTCAGTCAAACTACTTATAAACATGTATACTAGGGTGTCCCTTAAATTAATTTGTTATTGCAGTTTTATTAAATTCGTGGGTCATTTTGGATTCCTGGCAAAAGTGGGTTAATGATATCCGATGAAGTCAGAATTCCATACCTGAATAATTTTTAGTATATTAAATAGACAATTGAAATAAAAAGAAAATTTTTTCGAAATTTCGAATATTTGGTATTATTATTTAATAATAAATACACTTTTTAATAATACACTTTTTTTCCAAAATGGGCCATTTTCGGCAGTCTTGCCGCACGGTTTAACGTTTTCCAAAAAAAAAAAAATCGATTTCTTTCATTTGGAACCATATGTAATAAAACTGGGGGAGCAATGAACGAAAATGGACAAATTGTCTTCTTAAGGGACATCCTAATGAATATTGCACTCAGAAAAGTTTGACAGTAGAATCTACTGAAAATGACAGATAAAACAACTGTAAATTCAGTTAAAAAGGCTATAAAGGTAATTTCTAGGGCAAGGAATTTCATGCAATTGCATGTTTGTTGTCAGTAGCCCAAAATAGATTTTGACCAAATACTTTTCCGAATCAAAGAATTTGCAACAAAATGGCATCGATTTGTTGTTGCATATTTTGTTATAAATGTATACTTTTGCATATTTTGCTATAACTGCATATTTTATGGTATATTTTGGCATTTTTTGTAGCATATATCGCACATTTTCAATTAAATTGCATATTTTGTAAAAATTTAAATTGACTTTTAATTAAAAATAAATTAAAGAAAATATTTGTAACCCTGAACATAGTGTCTAGTTTTCATTTGTAAGACATTTATATTGGATTTAATTTTTAAATTAGCAAGCTCGAGTATAAATCGATTTTCAAAAATCCAAAAATTGCATGTGCATATTTTTTTATTTTTAGTTTTGATTGCATATTATTTGGTTCTTGTGCATGTTTCAATTTAAATGCATATTTTAAGCCCATATGTTGGATCCTTGCTGCATATTTTAAGCGCCTATTTTCCATTTTTAGTTGCATGACATTCCTTGTCCTAGTAATTACCGTTAAAAGAACTAAAAATTTAGTTGGTTGAAACTATTGACACTATAAAATGTAGTAAAAACAACTAACAATGTCATAAATTTAAATGACATTTCTTTACTATAAAAAATTTGAAGGAACTGAAAAAATTTACAGTTATATTAGTTTTTTGTTTTTATATACATCGAGTTATTTTCAATTTATAACGAGCTTTCAACCTCCGTATATTTACAAAAATAAAGCAAATCAAACATATTAGCTAGGTTGATACTAGTATTTCGATCTGGCTAAAGATCTCATCAGAACCCGAAGTTTTAGAAAAGTTAGAGCCTCCATAATAGGCAGAACTTTAACAAAAAACCTATTAATAATCAATTTTGCTCCATTCTTGTCTTCTTAGTAATCAAGCACGTGGTTAGGTCTTTTCCTAACAAGCATCATGACGTTACTAAACTTTGAAGACCAAAAATGTTCTATTTATATAAAAAATTTTAGTTTGTACATTTACATTTTAAATTTTAGAAATATATTTTAATAAAAATTTTTTTTTTCTTTCGACTACAACTAACATTTTTTTTCAGACATTCTACTTAAAACGTTCCAAACGGTACTCCAATTATTACGTTTTTATGCAATGAAATTTTCTAATTATTATTTAGCAAACTATAAAATCACTGAAAAAAGTTTTTCAGTTGCTACATGAAAATTGTTTGTGTAGTAATCAGAAGTTGTTGTTTTAACTGCATTTACAGTTGTTTTTCTATGGAATAACACAAAACAACTATAATGTCAGTTATTTTGTGTTGATTGTATTTTGGCCAATTTTTCATAAATTTGTTAATTTTTTTGAGCTAATAAGACCTAAAATATTCATGTAAATAAAAACTAAATTTTTGTTTACAGTTTTGTCCCGACGTTTCGTCGATTATTTGTCGACTTCTTCTGGGAATTCGTCTATTTAATAAAAAAAAACATCACATTATTACAAAATTCATCAATAAATTACATTAAAACTTACAAATTTTGATTTTATTACATTCAAAAAATTTTTTTTTTATAAATAATTTTATATTTAACATGTAACATACAACATACAACAAAAAACACGAATTTAACAATAAAAACACATCCTAACTTAATATCACAGATTAATTAATGGCTACTTTGTAGCTTGAATTTATGTTCTTTGTGTCCTCTTTCAAGTTCATGGTTTTACTTATTTCTTGTTGTATGTACAAGCTTTCCTTCGTGTATCTCTTCCTTTCTATTCTCTCAGTGTTTAGTATTTTTATTTTTTCAAAATCAGCTGTATGTTGAAATTCAGTCATATGTTGTGACAATCCTGTTGAATTATTTTGTTTTGCTATGTCCATTCGATGTTCTGCCATTATTTTAAAAACAACTGAAAAAATACTGTATTTTTAATAGTTGTTTGAAGCAGTTATCTTACTATTTTAATAAACAACTACCAAAAACAGTAATTTTGCAATGAACAGTTAATTTCTGTTAATTATTTAAAAAAAAAAGATAATGTCGAGTTTTTAAAAATTCTAGTTTTGTTTATTTATTTTATTATTGACATGTTCATAGTTTGCAAATAATAATTATATGCAATGAAAAAAAAAACGCATTAATTGCAGTGCCGTTTAAATTTTTACTTTTAATATTAAGTAGGATGTAGGAAATACAAATTTGTATTCTAATTTAAGGGGAAAATATATATATATTTTTTTTATTAAAAAATATTTTTAAAATACTCAGCAAATAACTGTTAAAAACAGTAGTTTTTAACATATTTTACAGTTGTTTCAAAATTTTTGCAGTACAAAATCGTCAGTAATTTTTTGTTAATTGTTTTTTTTTCTTCTTCTTTTTTTAACAGTTAAAACGACAAAATGTTTAGTTATTTTAAGGGTAATTGCCTTTGTCACCTTTTTAGCTGAGTTTACAGTTGTTTTAACTGTCATTTTCAGTAGATTCTACTGTCAAACTTTTTTGAGTTTATATCAATAATAACAAATATAAACTAAACAAGAATTTTTAAAAACTCGACAAAACTTTATATTTTTTAAATAACTAATAAAAATTAACCTTTTACTGCAAAACTACTGTTCTTGGAATTGTTTTTTAAAATACCTTAAAAAATGATTCAAACAAATGTTACAAAAATACAGTATTTTTCATTAGTTTTTTTTTTTTAATAACTGTCATAATAGTTGTTTTGCATTATTTCAGAAACAATTGTTATTTCAGTTAAAAAAAAAAAACAACAACTACTGACTACTACACAAACAACTGTCATGTAGTAACTGTTAAACTATTTTGAGTGTACGAGTTTATTATTGAGTGTACAAGTTTATTATATTACTAATAATTTCAAACAAACATTTACAAAGAAATTAGTTTCGAATAATTAAATCCTTAAAACAGGCACGTAGCTAAGAAGGGATTTGATTTGACAAATTTAAAAACTTAATACAATTCGTTAGAAAGTAACAATGTTATTGATAAATTTAATATGAAAATATTTATTTTTGACTTGGATCAAATAGGAAATAGTTTTATATGATTCGAATCTTAAAATTTCGTTAGAAAACATCGCCTGCAAATGGGCGGCTATCATTGTTAGAGTTGATTTTCGACAAAAAGCAATAAATAAAATCATTTCATAAGAGATTTCGAAGTCTTTGACTTAAAATATAATCAAAAAATTGTTTGAGACAATGCAAACTAAAAATTAAATATGTCTACACAGAAAAAACTAAAATTGAGTTTTAATTAAAATATTTGTTGATTCAGCAAAAGTTAAACTGAATTCGGTCGTGTTGATGCAATTGTAGTAACAATTAAAATCATTTGTATCTATTTAATTAATATTATTTTCAATTACATATGGTTTTATTCACATCTATTAAAAATTTAATTTAATATTATCGTATGTGATGAATTTCACTTTCGATCGAAATCAAAAATTTTAATGTCATTATTTCGCAACAATTTAATTTTAAACAACATTTAATATCATAAATTGAAATATTTCATTTAACTAAAATGATTGACAACGGTTTTATTCTATTATGTATTTTCTGAAGCAAATTAAAATCGATTGCATTTTCAATTTCGATCGAAAGTGAAATTCATCACATACCAGATTGTTTACTATTGGGAAAAATTACAAAATTTAAAAAAAAAATCACCAAAATTGTAAAAAAAATCGCCAAAATTTAATAAGATCGAGACCATTTGAAAAAATCGCAAAATTTGAAAAAAAAAATTGCCAAAATTTAAAAACCAATCCTCAAAATTGCAGAAATTTAAAAAACTCCCAAAATAAACACCAAAATTCGAAAAAAATTTAAAAAAAAATCACCAAAATTAAAGAAACGCGAATTTTAAACTTAAAACGATATTTTTAATTTTGGCGACTTTTTAAAATTTTTGCATTTGTTTCAATGTTGTTATTATACGTTATAAAAACTGAAATTTTTTTTTTTACCAAATCTTTTAAAATGGAGATACCACTAAGACTCAAAATTAAGTTTACTTGTGCCGTAAAAGTCGTTACTTTACTTACAGTGCAATCTTTTTATTTAAATTTGGTTTGCTACGCACGCATCTGGTAACATAGTTTTCAGTATTTTTTTTACGATATATATTACGATATCTCATATATTTTTTTAATTTGTTGAAACAAATTTAAGCCTCAAACTTTGATCGATATGCATAATCTGTTAACGTGGTCCAATGTGACTCAAATTTTCTAAATTTTTTTTTAGACTAAATGTAAACAATTTGTAAAATTTACGATTTTTTTAATACAAGACATGAAGTCGGATATATGAAAAAGGGGAAAAATAGTGAATAATTTGTTAAAATAATTCAAATAAGTGGCAGCCGGGGTCCTCGACATAGTGTCAAAATGGTTTTCAAAATGTGTGTTTTCTCGCTGTTTTTAAATAAGTCTAAATTTCCTAAACTTTAAACATATTTTCATACAAAGATGTGTTAAATTTCACCACCAATTTTAAAAAAGAGATACGTTTTTCATATATTTTTGCTGCTTTATCACCTATCCGAATTTCATTAATTTCAAAGGGAACCCATCGGAAAAGCTTCCTTGTAAGTGTCAGGCAAATTATATAGGATATTTGCTTTTAATTTGTTTTTTGGACGGTTATAAATCTTTAATTTCCCGAGTTAAAACGTTTGCATAAAATAATACATTATTTTATATACATTTATTTTATTTTAGATAAAATTGTATATTACCCCATGCAGAGTCACACTAGAAAATTTGTCAATTATATTTTGGATGTATATATGTATTACATCAATACAATAGTACAATTAATTGCATCATTTTGTGTATAAAAAAGAATTTGTTTCATTTGTAACATTATGAGTTCTTAATTTAGTCTAAGATTTTTTTTAATCTAAAACTCTAAATTTAGTTTCAACGTTTTTTTCCGTGTTTGTTATTCAATGGTGTAAGTTAATAAATTCTACAAAATCTTCATTTTCATTATATTATTTTTTATTTTTGAATATAATAAAATTTTCAAATGTTATTTGTTACAAATTATAAAGTTGTAAACATTTTGCAAGTGGCTAAAGTCTAAAAGGATTAATAGATATTTCGGATTTTCATAACGTTTTAAAATCAAAAACCGGATACAACTAAAGCTTATTTTGTATATATCAGTATCAGTTCAGATATAAATTTATACCGCTATATAAAATCGTATTAAATTGTATCGCGTCATTATTCCGATGTTAGTTAATTATTATGCCCATTTCTCGGATAAAACTGTATTAAGACTCATATTAAATTTCGTATGATTGTATAAAGCATCATATTTATTTTAATCGGGTTATTAGAAGTTGAAACTTTTTTACTTTTTTTACATTTATAAAGTTTTAACTAGCCTAGACGTATATTAGCACATAAAACTATAAAGTAACGCAACTTTATTTTTCGCGGTTTTCAAAAAGTTTTCCGCATAATCCTTTTTTTATTTAATTAAACTAAAAATTAATATTTAGCTTAAAATTTAACGTAATTAGACAATAGCGATGCATATCCAACTTAAAGTACACAAACGTTTTCAAATTTGACGTGTTTCGCGGATTGTGATCAAACAGATTAAAGTGTTGTTTCTCGATATGGACATCAAAATTCGCAAAATAATGAACACAATAAGTAAAAAATTAAAAAAATGCATTTTAAGGAAATGCACTTTATGCGGGAGGTTTTTGTTGCAAAATGACCTGAGAAAGCGATTTCTATTATTAATACATGATTGCCCATTACGTGTAGGTAAAAATTTAACAAAAATTTAGGAAACAAAAAAAAAAAAAGCTGTTACTCTAGTGTGCAAAAACAAAAACAAATATATAATCAAAAAACAAAAATCGAATAGCCCCCCCCCGAAACAAATTCCTATCTACGTGCCTGCCTTAAAACGAAAGTGTAGAATTTAAATAATTCTACATTTTAATATTACGTAGTAAGTATTTTTGTTGTACGTTATATCGTTAACATTAGTTTACCGTTAGTTGTACAATGTACTAATGTATATGTTTGTGGCGATGACGACTCGTGTTGTAAAGACAGCCTTGAACTTCGTAGTTCTGGAAGGTTGCCTCCTTTATGACTATGAATGGGCTGTATATTTATTTATGAAAAAAAAAAGTTTTGTCGTTGTTTACACTAGTATTCAAATTTAAGTAAAATAAAAGTAATGGGGGAAATGAAAAGAATTTAGAGAAGTTTTTATTTTCATACATATGTTACAAAAAAAAAAAAACACTGAATAAATAGATAAGTAAAAAAATGTGAATGATGTTCATACCATAAACCCTGTTTCATAATTTGGTAGTTAATGATCCAGAGCTAGTTTTGACATCGGAAACTACTTAACTTATTTTAGATATGTTCGAAGTCGGGTTAACGCGAGAACCCAATTTACCCGAAATAACAATATACGCTCAGGGAATTGAAAATAACTATAAATGACAGTTAAAATAACCACAAATGTAGTTAAAACGGCGATGACTGTATTTTTTAAACTACATAGGTGAAAAAGTTCATATATTATCATATATGGCCACATATATGAGTTCATATATGGATACATATATGTTCGGATCCGAAATTTGAGGGTATATGGACATATATGCTCTAAATATGGACATATATGAATGTTCATATATGGTCATATATGAATGTTCATATATTGTCACATATTATTACTTTTCCTATATTCTCGTATATAAAAAAGCTTTTTTTAGTTTTTTTTCCAAATTTTTTCAAATTTGAAGTTTTGTTTTGCGATTTTATACAAAAGTTGTGAATGATCTGCATCATTTAGGCATCATCGGAAAGGTGTTTTAAATATATTTCCAAAGAGTAATATGTCCCCATTCATTTACCCATTACGAGTCAGTTTAACATTTGGTATTTTTTTTTAACTTTCCTGTCTTTTCTATTTATTTTAAAAATTATCTGTATTATAGGTATGTTTTGAGGCCAGTAATTTATAAACAAGATATTTAGCTTTCATTTAAGGTATAATACGACCCTGTTAATATTTTTTTTTTTTTTTATTAATTAATAATCATATAATTACAAATTATATACTATTACCCTAACCGAGCACTAGCTACTATGGCCTTCGGCGCGTTGTAGCGAAAACAGACCAGTGCCTCTGGTGGGAATCGAACCCACGACCCCCGCACTGATAAGCCAGCACGCTACCAACTAGCCTACCGGGGCGCAAACCCTGTTAATATATAAACTTGGTTAAACTTAAATTTGGAGGTTTTATTAGTTTTTTAGTTGCGAATTTTTAATAAAAAAAGATGAAAAACTACAAAATTTCAAGATAGCTTGTAATGGGTTAATGAATGGGGACATATTATACCTTTCGGATGGTGCATAAATCGTTCCGACCCATTCACAACTTTTGGATAAAATCGCAAAACAAAATTCCAACTTTGAATCCCTCCCCCGGAAAGTAGGTGCTCGCCAACAAATTTTACCAATGGTATATTTAGCGTGATAATATCAGTTGATGGACCAATTTTCATCAAATTTCAATTCAAAACTCGTTCTCTGCAATCGTCTTTATAAATTAATAAAACATTAATTTATATATTTTTGTCAAGAACTCGTAGACCGGCAGAATAAGGGTTAAAAAATTCTTTTTCCAGTGCAGGATCGAGGAGACTCTTGTCCCTCGGGAGGGGTGACTTGAGAACCCTGGTGTCTTACCTGACTGGACACTGCAATCTCAGATACCACCTGCTCAAAAGGGGTCTTTCGGACACGGATGAGTGTAGGTTTTGCGAACTGGTAGCTGAGACATCAGAGCATGTTCTTTGCGAATGTCCGAGGCTATGTGAAAGGCGTGCCAAGTTTCTTGGCAATCGCTTTGTCTCCCCTTCGGACATTATGAAGATTTTGCCTAATAGGATTATTGGCTTTATAGGTAGCTTGAATCTTTAGGGTAACTTTAGGCAGCACAAAAGACCTAAGTTGGTCGCGGTGCATAGTGCCATATAATCTAATCTAAGGGTTAAAAATAAAAAAATTTCATCCTCAAATATGGTCATATCTGATCAAAAATTAAAACATATTAACCATATATGGAATAATATATGAATTCATATATGGAGATATATGGCATAAATGAACCAATATATGAACCAATATATGCAATATATTATCATATATTATCATATATGGTGTCATTCATATCCAAATATGAACTTTTCATTTAAATGTATTTACCATATATGCTCCCATACATTACATATATGTTCATATATGCCCATATATGGAACAATATATGCTCATACATGAAACCATATATGGCAATATATGATCATATATGAACATTTTCACCTGGGTACTTAAAATGAAGTAATTTTAACTACTAAGAAAACAATCACAAATGTAGCAGAAACAATAGTAAAAACGCTCAAAGTAACTAACTTACAATTAAAAGTAGAATTATAAAAATAATAACCAGAGAAGACAAAAATAGCAAAATCCATTGAGTTTATGGCAAAAAAAAAGAAATATTGTAAAAAGAAGCAAAAAAAATAGCAAAACGACAAACAAGGTAAAAAAAATACACTTTTTTAAAGAAAAAGTAAAAATTTTTGAAGAAAACCACATTAACTGCAATAGTGTTCATTTATATTTTATTAAAATTCACTATACAATTATTTAATACGGCATTCACACTAGTTTGAAAAAAACGTGTTTTGCCAAAATGAGTGTAAAGGAATAAATAACTGTAGGAATAGAATAAAGAGTTTATAATATGTTTCCACTTGCGTGTTTTGAACAAAACATGTGTTTTGGTAAAAAAAAAATGTATGTGAACAAAACATATTTTATTTCAAATCACGTCCAAAACACGTTCAGTGGAAACGTAGTATTAAATACGTGTTTTGGCAAAACACGTTTTTTTTGCTATTTAGTGTGAAATTATTATACTTAAAAATAAATACAAAATACAAAAAATAAATAAAATAAAAGATTGTGTTTTCCGCGTGTTTTGGAACAAAACATGTTTTGTATATGTTTTCAGATACATTTTACCAAAATACAAGTTTGACTTAACACGCATCCATTGCTTGTGTCAATTTGACACAAAGGCGCAATAACATAATTCAATTAGAAAATTATGTGAAATTGACACAAACGACGGGTGCGTGTTTAAACACGAGTGGAAACGTACACTCAAAAAAGTTTGTCAGTTATTTGTGTAGTAATCAGTAGCTGTTGTTTTTAACTTAAATTACAGGTGTTTCGCAATGAAATAATACAAAAATTCAATTTTGTATTATCATATTTTTTTAGTCCTCTAACAGGTAAGGCTGCCTTAGGGTAGCCTTTATAAAATTTACCACAAATGCGTCAAATGAGTGTTTTATACTTAGAAATTAATATATTCCTATAGAAAACTAAATTTGCTAAATATTTTCCAAATAAATTTTTCGTGTGCCGTCCACGGTTTGGAAGCGAGAAAGCTTCAAAATCAAAATTTTCTAAAATTTCAGAAACTAATTAATTTTATAAAAATATAGTTTTCAAAAATCTAAAAAACCAATTTAAGTTGACTGAAATCTCTTTATAATAAAATATAAGTAAGATTAAAGCTTTATCTTTAATGATAAGTCCTTATTTTGGTCCAAGAACTCACAGGATTTTATCAGGATTCCTCTAAAGGACATCATCTTAACTTATAAACTAATAGACGGATTTTTATTAATAGCAAAGCGCTGAAGTTTGAACAATATAAATTGAAGTTTCGATACTTTTTCACGTAATTTCGCTTTTTCCAAAAAGCGAAAATCGTGATGTCTTCTTAAATAGGAGCAGAAAAAAAATTGTTTTTGGAGTGTGGTTATATCTTGGTAAGAGAAATAATTTTTGTTCAAAACTTCTCTTTTATATGCTTAAAATTAGTCTAGAAAAACGTTTATTCTTCTTCCTAACCTCAACATTTCTAAAACAGTTTTGTTGAAGAACTTATTATTTGTTTTTCGAGTGAAGCACATGGTATGAGATTCGTTGCAAAACATCGTTTGCCAATTAGAGGGTTAAAATGCCGAAAAAATATCTGTTAAAAAACAGTAGTTTTTACCAATTTTTTCAGTTGTTTCAAAATTTTTGTAGTAAAAACTTATCAGTTATTTTTACGACAT
Source organism: Delia radicum (assembly GCA_021234595.1). NCBI lineage: Eukaryota > Metazoa > Arthropoda > Insecta > Diptera > Anthomyiidae > Delia > Delia radicum. Next base: position 226,756,967 of record CM037852.1, on the reverse strand, counting down.
TTTTATATATTTTTACGTAATTTGTTAGTTGTTTTTCAGCATTTAAAAATAACAAAAGTTTTAACAGTTTTTGTTTTTAACTGCAATTACAGTTGTTTTTCCATGAAATAATACAAAAAAACTAATGAAGAAGAATATTGGGGGATTCATAATACACTTCGTATTTGGTGTATAAGTACACAAAGCCTATTTGCAGATACGAAAATTAACTTTCAAATAAAAATACAAAACAAATTGTATAATAAACGTCCCAGGGTTGGCAAGATATTTATGATATAAATATTATTAAACTACGATGTTTACACATTATACGACATTACATGAATCCGGCTATTGTATTTTTTTAACAATTTGGAGTAGATATTTTAGTATTTATGTAAACAACTACCAAAATAATTTTGAAGTAATCACTTAATTTTTTTTAATTCTCGTTTAGTTTTTATTTCTTTTTGTTGATATCTTCATAGATAGCAAATAATAATTTAAAAAAAATTTCCGTTTGCAATTTTGACTTTGCATTTTAAGCAGGATTTTGTAATTGAAAATAAAATATATTTTTTTTATTAAAAAATAAATAAAAAATATTTTTTTTAACTGAAGTGTATATTGTTGATCTATCTTTTGTTAAAAAATATTTTTAAAATACCAAAAAAATAACTGTTGTAAAAAAAAGTTTCTATTAATATTTTCAGCTGTTTAAAAAATGTTGTAGTAAAAAATTATCAGTTATTTTTACTGCATTTGTTAGTTGTTTTACAAATTTTAAAAATAATAAATTGTTTAGTTATGTTAACGGTAATTATCTTTGTCAGTTGTTTTAACTGTAACTTTTCAGTAGATTATACTGACTAACTTTTTTGAATGCAGGTGAAAGATATGCATAATTACCTTTTTGTCATTTGTACTCATATTTGTTTATTTTGCAATTATATTAATTTTTTAGGATTTCTCAGATTTAAAATTGCCTTTTTCAGATTTCCTTTGCTTTAAATTCTTTTTTCTTAAAATGCTTGGCTTTTTCTTGAAAAAGTTTAATTTTTTAACTTTTTTTTTGTAGTTTTGCAATTTTTTGCCTTTTTTTAAATATATATTTTTTTGCCACAAACGCAATGAATGTTGTCATTTTTTTGTCTTCCCTTATGCTATGTTTTATGTTACAAAGATGCACCTATTTTAATTTTTGAGTAATTTGACTATTTCGACCATATCTAGATTTGGGGTATCGCATTGAATTCCGACTTTATCAGATATTATTAAAAAACTTTACCTTTATATTAAAATTTAAATTCAAAAACGTTTTTTTTTTTAAATTAATTTTAAAGATTTTTTAAAATGCCTAATTTGTTGATGTCGATTGCTATTTTTATAATATAATAGTTTTAATTAAAGAAAACATAAATCGAAAATATTATAATTCGTGTTTGTGTGTGAAGTGACTTTCCTTTCCAAAACATTTTATAAAAATTTACTATTTTGTCAAATATGTATTAAATTTAATCCATATAGGGTTAATGTTTTCTCTTTTTGACCAAAATGCCCCCCAGGAAATTTAGAGAATGCCTTTTTTAAGATTTTGATTAAATTTGGGTATGTGATAAAGGCTGCTAAACGTACGATCAAATTAAATTCATTGCCGTACCAATCTTACTTTTCAGGTTTAAACAGGTGGGGTCAAAAATGGCTGCAGTTTCCTTTTTTGAGATTTTTTCACATTTATTTTAAAGTACCTATACAAAAATGGGTATCAAATATTTTATATCTAACGAGTTGCAAAAAAAAAAAATAATGGGGCAATTTTGAACCCCGCCTTTAAACCCTTTATTAGATAACCAAATTTAATGAAAATCTGAAAGAAATTATTCTGTAAGTTTCCGATTTGGTCTTTTTGATCAAACGTAGAAACATTAACGCTATGTAGATAAAATTACTTAAAATTATTATTTTTATAAAGTGGAAATTGTTTTTGATTAATTTAAAAGCTTTGCAATCTTGTATTCATTATGTTTCATGGATCTTTTTGTTCCCAGGCCACTAAGGGTTAAAGACTTGTTAAATAAAAGTAAAAATAATTATAGTCTAGTAAAATTAAGGTGATATTTTTCCAAAAATAATGAAAATTGGAATGAAAACATTGAAATTTTGACAAAATACATTTTTTTTTTAAATGTTCTGGAAGAAGTCGCAAAAATTGTAATTTTTTCTATTTAATTTTTTTTTTCTTCTTTAATTCCAACTTTTATATTATACAAATAGCAATCGACATCCCAAATCGACATTAGGTATTTTAAAAATCTTTAAAATTAATTAAAAAAACACGTTTTTGAATATTTATCAAATTTGTGCTTCATTTTTGAAATCGGGCTTAAGTGCGTTTATAATATCCGATGAAGTCAAAATTCTATATCCAAAAATAATTTTGAGTAAATAAAAGACATAAATGAAATAAAAAATTTAAACTTCTAAATTTTGAAATTTTTTAAAAATACCATTTTTTTTTTAAAAATTTTGCAATAAAACTGAGGGTGTAATGAACGAAAATCGACAAAACGTTCTTATAAGGGTCATCCTAATGTATATGGTTTTGAAATTAGTAAAAACAAAAATGTCTTAGGATAAAAGAATCACTCCTTTATACTGCAGTACTGTATCTAAATTGCCAAATTTGGCATCCCTGTTTGACAATAACTAAAAACATATATATAGCGTTCCTTCTCTAACACAAGCCTTTTATGCCTACACTCCATAACAAAATTTGTTTACAAAATATACGAAAACCAGTGCTAACAACTTGCAAAAATCTATCAAATAAAAAAAACGCTTAAATTTAAAAGCCAAATTTATAAAGATTTTTAAAGGGATATTAAACAAATTGTTAATAGAAAGCATTAGAAAATATGTTTGAAACTTAATTTGTAATATATTAAAAACAATTCAATCAATTTTAATTAAAAGCGATAACATTTGCTTATGAACTTTTGTAAACATTTGGAGCAGAACAAGAATTGGCAACTCTATCTTTTAGTAAATATTTTCTGAGCATGGAGAGATTTTTTTGTACTCTCTTTTAACTTTTTTTTTAAATGCACAACAACAAATGACGTAGTGATGTCATCAGAAATTATTTAGTTTTTCTTTTTCCTCCGATTGTCGTGTGTTATTTTTCTTTCGTGCGTGCTTGAATATAAATAGTGCTATAATTTTTAAACAAAATTATTAAAACTTTAACAAAATATACTTTAAAGAATATTCTAAATTAAAAACAATTTATTAAAAGGTGTGTAAAAAATTCAAGATCTTTGGATAATTTGCAAATGTTTTTTATTATTTCTACAATAGTGTAAATAACGGCAAATTGTGTACACTTGCAAAAAGCCAACAAAAAAAAAATGAATTACATAGTATAGTGTATTTGCCATTTGTGATGTTATAGATAAAATAAAATAAATAAAGAGTTTAAACGGGTCGTCGACAAAAAAAAAAGTACAACAATTTAACAAGAAACCAAAAAAGTGTATAGATATCGAAAAATAAACATTTAAATCGGAAAATCAAACCAAAATAAAAAAAATATAAAACACATTAAACTAAATACAATTGTAATTTTCTATATACATACTACGAAATCATTTTTTCTTTTTGCCTCAGCTGGTTACGAAGTTTAACTGTTACATTTCGTTGGCAACAGTTTACCCCTAAAAAACAATATTTACCATAATTAATATTTTCAGCTCTTAAAAATCAATTTTATAATAAATGCATTAAAATTATATTTAAAATTTCTTTACATTACGTCACCATTTTACCTTAAGTGCTTAAAAAAAAACTATTACTAACAAACTATAACATCATAAAGATAACTCACACTTTTTCGTTCTTCCCCTTTTCGCCGCCCCATCAAGCATAATATCTGATCAGGTATGGAAATGTTAATATAATTGTACTTTGTTTGGTACGTTTTGAGCTTCATGTTTATCTCGGTAATAGCGCAACTTATTCGGTACAATTTACAAACTCGTACTTTTGACTACTCTAGTTTACGGGCATAACTCGTATTAGTTTCAAATTTTCACGATCAATAGAACTTTTAATGCTGAGCTCAAAAGTTTGGATTTAAATTCTTTGTATCTTCGACATTTGTAATCGAAACGAAGTAATTATCATTTGAAAGCTAATGTAATTATCAAAAACTTTATAAAATTACACAAATAAGTGTTTTATATAATTTAAGATAATATTTTTTTATGTTTTTAATATGAAAAATTCATAAATACATATTTGATACCCTTTACACCTGCTCTCCTTCTTTAGCAAATTTTTCGTGTGATCTATGGCAAGCTTGCGATAACTTTTTCTATCTCATGTAACCGTAATAAAAAAAACTATGAAAATTACCACAATCGTAATACAGCCAAATGTTTTTTTTGTCGCTTTTTAAATTGTATTGGCACTCAAGAACAAATATATTTCCTGGAGCTTAACAATTATTTTCGGAAAAAAATTAGTAAAACATGGTATATAAAACACAAATAAAACATAAAGCAGAGTTTTTAATTTCTACTAAAGTGAGGTTAGTGTTGATCAACTTTAATTAATTTACTAAAACCTTGAAATTTTGTTGAAAATGTTTCACAAAAATCTCAATTTATCTAAATATTAACTAATTTTCTGATAACCGTATTTCCTGTATTCGTGAACTCCACATTTGTTAACGTGTTAAATGGGCAAATAAACAATTATTAGCCTAAAATTTGCAAAAATTACGAACAAAAATGTTATTCAAAAATTATCCAACGCATGTATTCAATAGGATAACGGTTACTCGATTCATTTTAATCAAACAATTAATTAATCGAGTAAATAAAAATATGTTCTATTTCAGTTTATATTTTATTAAAAAAAAAAAAAATAATTGTTTCGTATTTTTTTAAAAATATTTTTTTTTTTTTAAATATAAAACTACTTATACCCTGAACACCAAAATACATATTTTCGATTTTGTTTTCGACTTTCAAACTCCATAAAAAAATTTTAAATCGAAAATATATTTTGGGGTTCAATAAAAGCACGTAATCAAGATATATTTACAATAATATATAATATATAATAACAATACAAAAACAACAGGGTTTTGACATTTATTTGTACTCAAGATACAGTACAAATGAATGTCAAAACCATGTAAGAAATGTCAAAGCCAGGTAAGAGGAAGATAAACAGCTGGGCTACTAAGACTACCTATATAAATATATCTTGCACGTAGCATAAAATATAGAGCAATGTGTCAGTTGCCGTGGTAATTTACATATTATATACATATGTGTAGAAGGGCTATAACTTTTTAAGTGGCACCACGATATAGGCAATACTATACTGATAAAAAATATTTTTCTTTTTTAATTTTGGAGAAAAGACGTTCGGCACCGATACCAATGCCTAAAATATCACATATTTAGCAATTTCTAAATATAATTTTAAAATATCCTTGAACAACTACTGACATTAATATACTCAAATAAGTAGTCGAAACTACAAACAAAATTTAAGTTAAGCGAAATTTTTAAGTATCTAAATATTCAACAAAAAATAAAAATTGTAAAACCGTTATATTGCGTTAAGTTTTATTGCAAGATTCGAATTGCACTTAACTCATCATAATTCCATCTTCAATTTGGATCTATATTCAACTTAATCGAATTAAAATTTTATGTGATATATGATTTTTTTTTTATCTATATTTGTTCGAGCCATATTATTTTTGATATTTGCAAAAATTCTGAAAGTTATGTATATCTCTTAATGTCTAGTGACAGTCATGTTTTTTAATAATTATGCAAAAAGTGGCAACACTGATTCGGACTTTTATACGAACAGTGTTTCCACACAACGTAATTTATCTCTACACACAAAAAAATCTTTGCCAAGCTATTAGGAGCATTTCAACTAATAAAGTTTATTTACAAAAGTTATGCGAAAACAATTAATTATTGAGTAATTTAAGCGAAAAAACTTTATTAGTTGAAATGCCCCCAGTTACTTGGCAACGATTTGTTTGTGTGTTCAAATTGGGTTTTATATTCTGACTTGGGAAGTTCAATGCTGAAAAATACAATTGGCACAGTACTGGGAAAGCATCGGTGACAGTCGGTTATGCGGTGGCAGAAAGTGATAGGTTTCAAACTCTTCTTTTAACAACAAACACATTTTTTCATAAACATTCAAATATTTTTTGTATAAGAATAACACGTTTATCCAAATTAGCGAGCGGTCAAATAATTAATTTATTATTTAATTATTTAGTTCAGTATTTTAATAAATTGCAAAAAAAAAAAAACTATTCAGCAAATGATATTCTGAAATTTTTTCAAATTTGTTTTAAACAATAATTTTGTAGGAACTCTGTTTGTTTTTGGATTTCGAAATTTCCAGTTTTTGTATAAAATACAGGTGATTAAAAAAAACTTAATGTTTTTACCAAAGTCAATTTTTTAAAATTAATGCTTTCAATGCACTTTTTACTAACATTAAAGCGTTCTAATTACCAGTGCTTTAATTTGTTTAACGATTGTAGATTTTATAAATCTCATACTGGCAAAGCCTATTTTGCAAGCGTTGGGAAAGCGTTATATAGCAGGCCATTTGCCACTGCTTTAATTTAAATTTCTGCCAATGGTACTAAAAATAAAGGTCTTGTCAGAGCTTGATTGTTCTGAACATCGGCAATTTCTAATTGAGTAGTTATAATTAATTTGCTATGTCAGTTGCAATTAACCCGAAACATATCAGAGTGGTTTTCAACTCGTTAAGCTTTGTATTTTGTACTTAGTTTTGCAAAAATATCTGTCAAACTCCGTACAGAAAAACAATTTTACATTTGCGAATTGGTATGAATATTTTTTTCCTCATCAAAAATTTAGCGAAGAATAGATGTTTGCTATTTAAATTTAGGTTTTTACAGTTTTTGTGTTAAAATGTGTCGGGCAGAGTTTTGAAGAATTCATTCAATTTCGGAACGAATTCCCTAAAATTTAATTCAATTTTTTCAAGGAATGAATTCTTTAATAAGAAAATACTAATAAGGAATTCCTGTGAAAAATTCAAAGAATTAAAATTTAGATAATGAATTCCATGATTAAAACATTAAGCATTAAAATTAACGAATTCATTCCAATGCAGTTAATTCAACTTTTGGTCAGGGAACTTACTGAATGAATTTCTTAGGTATTCATTCTATTTTTCTTTAATTCTCTTTTTGAATTAACTTTTTTTGTTTAATTCTCTAAGGACTTAACTTTTTTGTTTACTTCCCTGAATTTAAGATTTTCACTTAATGCCTAAAAAACTAACTTTTCACGTGTGTGTAGGTTGTTAGAATAAACTTTTTTCATAATTTCTTTTTAAATTAGCAATGGCTTGGAAAATAAAAATTGTCCTAAAAGGACAATTTTTAATGAACAGACTTCGTCTTCGTTACTTATTTTTTTTTATATTATTAGGCCCTGCATGCAGTTTCTAGGGACTTAAACCAAAAAAGTTAAGTCCTTAGGGAATAAAACAAAAAAGTTAATTCCGTAAGGGAACTAAATTAAAATGGAATGAATTTCTAAGGAATTCATTTCCTAGGGAATGAATTCTCTGACGAAAGTTGAATTAAGTGAGTTCCATAATTTTCATAAAGGAATTTAAAAAATGGTAATAAATTTCTTCGATACAAAAATAATCCTAAAGTTGATCAGGAAATTAATTCCTTCAATTTAAATTCATTCCAAATAATGGAATGAATTCACAGCTTTCGGGTTCATTTGGAATTTAAGTTTGCAAATATTGTGAAGTCTATGGTTTTGATTAGTCTTGAGAAATTTGAGCTTTAAAAATTAAAAAAAAAATTAAGGGGTTTACTCTCTTTAGACTATTTTTATTTTGTGATTTTTAATTTCACATTTCGATAATTTGAAATTTTTCTATACACTGCGAAAAAAATTTGGCAAAAAATTCGCTGAAATAAAAATGCCACAGCTTGTTAAACAAACTCCTCGCTCTATATTTTACATGCGCAATATTTACATTAAATGCCTTATTCTTGAAACAATATAATGAAAATCGGGTGCCTTAACGGGTGGACCGAGCGACTTTCAATTGTTTTTTTTTTTTTTTGTAGAGAATAAAAAATTAAGTCCCTAACGTAGAGATATTTTTAAATTTTTGACTAGTTTTTTTTAACTTAAAAATAACTTTTTTTTTTTTTTGGTTTCTTTTTATTTTTGAGTTTACCCTCGTACCATTTAATGCAAATTAAAAATTTAAAAATCCGGCTACTTTAGGGACTAAATACTTTATTTATGTGTTTAAAAAAAATAAGAATTTTATTCTCAGATGAGTACAAATTGCTCCACGTTAGCACCCGATTTTGATTTAAAAATAAAGGGTAAATAATAAAATGACCACCAGGATTGCCATGTTAGTCCCAATTTAAAAATATAATTTTTGAAATAATTTTGATAATATTTAATAATGTTTTTTTCCTATCACAAAAAGAGTTTTTTTTTTTAATAAACCATTTCTTTATTTTTTATAATTGTTTAAATATTACTGTTTATATTAATTTCTAAAGAGAGTAATAAACCCCTTAATCTATCTACACTGTAGATTCTACAGGCAAACACTGTTCATTCTACTTTATTTTGTATACGGTTATAAATGCATACTTATGTTTTTTATGATACGTACATACGTAACAAAGAAAAGAAATAAGCAAAAATAAATTAACACAAATTAATGTATGAACGAATCACACATGCGTTCGTTAAACAAAATAATACAGCAAACACAACGAAGACGACATCATCAACATTAACGACAATGTCATGACGTCATTTCATAAAAATAAATACACTACACATGCATAGTTAAATAGATAAATGTAAAACGAAGTCACATAGATACTTTTTTATTAAATAAAGTGGCAGCTCTTAAGAAAATTTACAAAAAAAAAAAATGAACTGGATCATTGAGTGATAAAGAATTGATAAATATATAAAAAACTAATTTAAATAAGTTCATAGAAGTGTTAGAAGTATTAAAATATAAATCGGAATACACATGAACGAGATAACTAAATCTCCTCGTTTTTGTTATTTATTCTATTACCATATAATTTTACAAAATGATGTTATATGGTAATAAAGTAAATAACGAAATTGAGGAGATTTAGTTAGCACGTTCATGTGAATATCCTAATAGGGATAATCTACTTGATTAACCCTCTAACGGGTAAGGCTGCCTCAGGGCAGTCTTCATAAAATTTACGACAAATGCGTCAAATGAGCGTTTTATACTTAGAAATTAATATATTCCTATAGAAAACTAAATTTGCAAAATATTTTGCCAAAAATGTTTCGTGTGCCGTCCACGGTTTGGAAGCGAGAAAGCTTCATAATCAAAATTTCGAAAAATTTCAAAAACTAATTATTTTTGAAAAAAAAAATAGTTTTCAAAAATCTAAAAAACAAATTTAAGTTAACTAAAAATAAAAACTATTTATAATAAAATATAAGTAAGATTGAAGTTTTATCTTTAATAATAAGTCTTTACTTTGGTCCAAAGACTCACAGGATTTTATCAGGATTCCTCTAAAGGACATCATCTTAACTTATAAACTAATAGACGGATTTTAAATTTGGCAGAAAGAAGACATTATGTATTAATAGCAAAGCGTTGAAGTTTGAACAATATAAATTGAAGTTTCCATACTTTTTCGCCCAATTTCGCTTTTTTCGAAAAGCGAAAATCGTGATATCTTCTTATATAGGAGCAGAACAATAATAGTTTTTGGAGTGCGGTTAAGAGAAATAATTTTTGTTCAAAACTTCTCTTTTATATGCTTTAGTTTTCAAAATGCAACCTAAAATATTTTGGTTCATATCGCATAAATTAGGCAATGAAAATGAAAATTATTCAAGTTCGAGGCCATACTCTATATTTCTTCATTAGGATATTGTCCTAACAAATAATCTATAGAGTTTTTTGTTTTCAAATTTATTATTTGACCCTTTCAGGAATGTGTTGATAGATCTATTTCGGGAATTTTCTAGGTTCCCATCATCAGAACACGTTTTGAAAGCGGTAACAATCCCATGCCAAACATCAAACATTCATATGAACTAGTTTACTCACTACATGAGAACTAATATACATATGACTTTAAAGTTAAAGATTATAACCATTGATCAAAAAATAAATTGAAAACTTGTTTGATGTGCAAGATCCACCTCTGGTGGATATTCAATACACGTTTTTTGTTTTTCTCTCCTTTTTATATTTTGTTTAGTTTGTAAACAAAACAGGGGAAGTAAACTTGGCGGTACTTTGCCTTTTTTACAAGTTTGTTATAATTTTTATTAAAAATAAAAATTATGTTTTTTCGACCTTTAATTGTGCAATGAAAATGAAAATTATTCAAGTTCGAGGCCATACTCTATATTTCTTCATTAGGATATTGTCCTAACAAATAATCTATAGAGTTTTTTTGTTTTCAAATTTATTATTTGACCCTTTCAGGAATGTGTTGATAGATCTATTTCGGGAATTTTCTAGGTTCCCATCATCAATGGTTATAATCTTTAACTTCAAACTCATATGTATACTAGTTCTCATGTAGTGAGTAAACTAGTTCATATGAATGTTTGATGTTTGGCATGGGATTGTTACCGCTTTCAAAACGTGTTCTGATTTATTTTTAATAAAAATTATAACAAACTTGTAAATTAGGCAACGATAAACAGTTTTGTTGAAGAACTTATTATTTCGAGTGAAGCACATGGTATGAATTTCGTTGCAAAACATCGTTTGCCTGTTAGAGGGTTAATGTTAATCAACTTTTTTAATCTTCCTCGTTTACATTTAAAGGTAACATGAATGTTTTGGCATATATTATATGCCTGTTTTGACGATTTTTATACTTAAAATATCAAAAACAGACTAATTCATTTAAAAAAGTTTTTATTTTTTTTTTCATGGGATACTTTAATTTTGTCCATATTTTTATAATTTTCAAGATTTAATAATAGCGGTAATCACTCTTGATAGAAAACTTTTTCTTGGAGGAAACATTATCGATTTCTTTTTCATTAAAGAGTGAGCGTCTTTTTTAGCAAGTTTGTTTTCAACACTGTCAGCTGATCTTTGTTTACATTTGTTCTAGGCTGAACACGTTTTTCACCAAATGTAATTAAAAGTTAAATAAGCAAAAGGCCAAAAACATCAGAAAAAATTAAAATAATTAAATTTATAGATTTTTTGTCTCCTCATCTGTCCATTTTTTGTTTGATTTTTCTCTTATTTTCTTTTTTATTATCTTGTGACGCTTAAAATCAGTTGTTCTTCTGTCAAAAAATGTTTTTCTTGTTTTCTACTACAACTTACTCAAGGTTTGAGTCAAAGAAATTTCCTATCAAGAAAAGGAGAATCGAAGAAAACGAGAAAAAACAAATCCCATACATTTTGTTGTTGTATCTGTCAAAAGTTTTCTTCTTTTCTCGTTTTCTTCGATTCTTCTTTACTTTTCTATCAAGAGTGATTACCGCTAATATTAGAGCAAAAAAAAATTGTTGTTGTATAAAAAAATGTCTTGCGAATGTCTTCCAAGACATTCGTGCTACCCTTTAGTTTACATTTGCCTTTTTTGTTTAACTTGAGAGCTAAGGTCGAGTTTGTAGGATGTAGATTATCTTTAAACTTAGATTAACGAAGTTAGTAAATGGAATACTGCTTCCGGCATGTGGTTTATTTTGTTTTATTATAATAAATACCAAAATTCTAAACAAGATGAAGGTTTCTGACAAATTTTTGTTAATAAAATTGGAAATGGCAGACTAAATTCGTTATCGGTTTAACTGATCGAAGTTTAACTGACATCCCAAAATCTCGGCCTAAAGGATTAACTCTGTCAGTTTAAAATACCAAGGTGGCGCCGATAGTGATCCGGCATAAGAGCAACAAGAAAAATGCCAGCGTTAGCAAAAATGTTTGTCGACAGCGCCAACATTTTTTTGCGGCATTGTGTTAGCGTTAATTTTTAACTGACTGACTGTATGTATGTATTGTTAGCGTTGCCAACCGAACTTTTATAAAAACTCAGAGTTGCAAACAATTAGTGGTATAATCACTGCCGCCAGGTTTGACGATTTATCGTCATTTTGACGATTTTTAGTACCTAAATTACTAAATGACGATTGGACGATTTTTGCTTCAAAAATGACGATTTTTTGACAAACGTTTAATATGTCAGCAAAACATGTTTATTTGCTATTATTAAAAAATCACCGGATCTATTTTTGGATTTTTATTATTTCGTTAAAATTAAAAACTATTTTTTATTGAAAGTTTAGCAAAAAAAGTTATTTTATGGATTCATGTTAGGTTTATTTTAATTTATTTTCTGCACTTAATAAAGGTAAAGACCACTGCAAATGTAGCTAAAATCAAATGAAATTTCATTTGAAAAAAGAACGACTTACATTTTAGTAAATTCAACTAACAAAGTCTTTTGTTTTTACTGTTCAAAAAATTACACTTGTATTATTTATGAGTGGTTCAGTCAGTGCAGTAAAAAATAAACAAACATTAATTTGTTTTATTTTTTTAAATAAAAAAAAATACGAAAATGAAAATTTATTCAAGTTCAATGTCATACTCTATATTTCTTTATTGTGATATTGTCCTAACAAATAATCTATAGAGTTTTTTTGTTTTCAATTTATTAATTGACCACTTTCAAGAATTTGTTGATAGTTCCAATTCGGGGATTTTCTAGGTCCCCATCATCAGAACAAGTTTAGAAAGCAGTGGCAACCTCATACTGTATAAAATGAATGTAAAATCATAATACTGTAATTTAATGTGGTTTGCTTTTTAAATGAACTACAATTGTAGTCAAAAATTAAATTTCTTCTACAAATGGCTGCTTTTTTCACTTAAAAATAAAGATACTGTATTACAACTTAAACAACGTCAAGTATTTACAGCAGAAGTTCCCGTATGTGCTTACTTTTTTCATGGTTGGCAATTACTACCTTTTTATTTCAATGGCAGTTGCCTGCCACGGCCACGCCAATGCCGTTATGAACGTTTTAACGCTACGATTCCAATAGTGGCATGTGTCTTTATAGGGTTTATTTCAAAATTCTACGCATTAAATTTTGTTACATCAACAAAATAACGTTATAAAGCGTCGTTTCGGTACTTTAGCGTTATTTTGACTTTAACTAGTTCAAGATATTTCAAAATCAAACAGGTTAAATAGAAAACTAAAACCGTTTACATAAGAAGAAACATGTCTTTAATGGAATCGCTTTTTTTAAATGTCCATTCCGCTATTAGTGTTACTGTGATAGCCAATCGTTATTATGAAAAGTTATTGAATGCCAACCCTGCTTTAATATTTATATTTTTATAAAGTTTATAATTAGTGTAAGATTGAGATAAAAATAAAATATTTTTCAAATTAAAAAAAAAAAACATCCAAGTTTTTGCGAAACAAACATCGAGTTCGAATGTTCTGATTTATAAATCCAAAAATAAATCCGGTGCTTAAAAAACAGGCCTAATAATAATATAAATAAAGTGTTCCAAAGTGAAACTTCAGATATTCACAATTTATATTTGAAAATGAAAAAACATGAAGTAATAAACAATATTTAAATAAAAATAAATAATAATATATATAATAATATAAATAATAAATAATTTTTAGAAATATTAAAAACTAACCCAAAATGAAAAATATGAAATAATCAAAAATGTTCACAGTTTGTTGTATTAAACTATGTCATCACATGTAATGCAATTTAAAATTAATTCGTTAATGGAAGTCCAAATTTAATAATTAAAGAAAATAACATTGTTAAAGAATTTCTAAACTATGTAAAAGAATTTAAGATTTAAAAATTGTGCTACTGAAGTAGTGTTTACAGAATTATGTAGAAGGAATTAACAGTTAAAGTTTTAAAGTGCTATCGTTATAAAATATCATGATTTTCGAAGTTTAAATTACAGAAAAGTGTAAAAAATCGTATTATATTACACCGATAGTACATGAGCACTTGAAATGTGAATTACATTATTATTCTTTTTTTTTTTTATTAAAACTTTATCTCACTTGTAACAAATATTTTTTGTTTTGACGATTTATGAAAATATCATGGCGATTTTGACGATTTTTATTGGAAAATTGGATGATTTTATGCTCAACATACCTGGCAACACTGAGTATAATACAGAGTCGTTTATAAATAGTAGTTAGATATACAATTAGGTTAACTGTTAATCAAAAAGATTAAAAAAATGGTTTAATCGCCTTGTTTAGTGCTTGATTAAGCAGTTAATCCCATTTTTAGGACATAAACTAGGTTGTGTGAACTCGCTATAAAACAGTAAAGCCACTTTCACACCTAAATGGAAAACATGTGTTGCCCAGTGTTGCCAAGTAGATTTTCTCTACTACCAAAAAATCGCACTAAAAATCATTTTTTCTGAAATCTGCGAAAATTTTTAATTTTTATTTCAAATTCTTTGAATATCGAATCGGTTACATCCAATGTAAACATTTAATTTTTGTTAGTTATAAAAAAATACAAAATTTCGTCGAGTTTTTAAAAATTCTTGTTTAGTGATTTTTCTGTAAATTATAAATTATAATTATTTATTTCCAATATTTCGTCTCCACATTGGGTGACTTCTTCAGGGAACAATTATTATAATTAGATTGGTAAAATTTTGTTTTAACAATTAAAAACTTATATATAACAAATTTCTTTAAAAATGAGGTTTAATAATATATGTATTTTAATATTCCAATTAAGATTTGAAATATTGTTGAAGTTATTTCGGTTTTCTGGGATATTTTTTTTTATTTTTGTTTTCTGGGATATTTTTATTTTTCCATATTGACAGATAGTATTTTTAATATCCCGCCTATGATCACTTTTTAATCAAATGAGTTATTATTTAATTCAAAAATAATTCAAGAGCTATCAATTTCTAATTGAATTAGAAATTTTCGTTGTTGGCGGAATTTCAGCAATTAAAGTTATTGAATCGATGATTTTCGTGATTGAAATGTGTTTTTATTTTCTCAAAATTAATTTAATTTAAGCTATTTTAAAAACACGAAATTTTTTTTAATTAGCATCGTTATGCCAACGGTGGCAAGTTCGTTCAAACCAACTGTTGGACACTGTTATCAATCTGGTAACAGGCCAATACTGTCAAGATTGTTAATCCCACGTTCTGCCAACCGACCGTCGCCGACGCTTTGCCAACACTGTGCCGATTGTATTTTTCTGTCTGTGTATCTTTAATATTAGTATGTGAACAAACTTCAAAGTAAAAGGTTGCGCATGTGTTATTTGCTACATAAGGGTTAAAGATTTTTTAGATAAAAGTAAGATAATTATTGTCTAATCAAATTTAAGAGTTATTTTTCCAAAAACTATGAAAACTTTGATAAAAACATTAAAATTTTGTTAAATTTTTGATAAAATAAGCAAGTTTCAGAAAATGTTCTCGAAAGGAGTCGCTAAAAACACAAACTCGAATTATAAGTTTACTATTTTTTTTTTTCCTTTAATAACAACTATTATATTATAACAATAGCAATCGACATCTTCAAATAAGGCATTTTAAAAAATCTTTAAAATTTATTTTTAAAAAAAGACGTTTTTGCATTTTTATAAATTTTTTTGATCATTTTGGATTCCAGGCTAAAGTGTGTTAATGATATCCGATGAAGTCAGAATTCCATTATTTGGGTATATTAAATTAATAAATGAAATAAAAAATTTATTTTTTCGAGACTTCGAATTTTGGGAATTTTTTAATAATACACCTTTTTCCAAAATGGCCATTTTCGGTCAACATTCGGCACGGGTTCACGTGTTTTTAAACAAACGATTTCTCCCATTTGCAACCATTTAGAATAAAACTGGGGGTGTAACGACAAATCTATCTTTAAGGGACACCCTAATAACCACTAACCATTTTTAATTACATAAAATTTTGAAATTCATAACTATTGTTGAGCATAAGCTCTGGTTATTTTTTGATAAGTTGGACTTAAGATTTTTCATATAAAAATATTTTTATTTATTTTTGAACAACAAAATAACAAAAATGTTAACAATGATGAAGTGTTGCATGCGTCACATTTTTTAAATGCAAAAAACAACCACAAAAACATCATAATGCATATGTGAAAAACACGGACACTTGCATACCTCTGAGCAGAACTTTGAAATAATACAAGTTTTATTTCCCAGTGTAGAAAAGCATTACCATATATGTGGTTATACACTCAAAATAGTTTGTAGTTTAAATTAACTGAAAATGTAATTTAACATAAATGATAAATCACTTAAAAGCCAGTCTACTTAGATTTCATTTAAATTAAATGTTACTTGTTATTTATTTTTGAATATCGTTAAAATAACTAACAAATCGGTAAGAATAAAAGAAAAGTAAGTTAAAAATAAATGTTCAAATCAGTGTTACCATATTGCCAGTTTTAACTGTTTTCTCCAGTTTTTTAGGATGCGTAACAGTTTTCCAGTTTTTCATGAAAAAAACAGTTTTTGTTTAATTTCAGCCTTTTTTTCAGTTTTTCCAGTTTTCAACAGTTTACCTGCTCGATTTACTTTCTTTTACTTGAATTTATAAATTTAATACAAAAGTTGCACAAAATGTTTCAATAAAAAATAATACTACGCATTGAATGCAACTGTGTAGTAAGTTTTAATTCCCTTTTTAGCATTTGTTTGTGTTAAAATTTTGTGGAATCAAACGAAATGAAAATCAAATTTAATCAAAAAGTGTATAACTGATATTTTTATGTAATTAAGTAAGATCTCAAAATGTGATGAATTATTTTGTTTTTTTATGGTTTTGTAGCTATTTTTTGCTATATGTTAAATAATTAATATAAATATGTTATTTTTATATTATATTTTTTTTTACTTTAAACAAGTACACAGAAAAAAAACATATTAGGCCTATTGTTAATTAAAACAGAGCACAACTTGTGATCTGTAATAACATAAATTTGAAAATATTTTTTTTTGTTAGTATACATAAAAGTTAGTCTACAACAAAAAATATTTTTTTTCTGTGTATATAAAATGCTTTATGTTATGTGTTTAATGTTTTTTATGTTGTTTTATGTTTAAATAAAATGCAATTGAATTCAAAATGCTCATATTAACTGTTTTTTCTACTGGTTTTTATTTAAAAAAAAAAAACAGTTTTTTCTTAAAAAACCAGTTTTTTTTTTACAGTTTTTTGAAAAAAATACATGGCAACACTGGTTCAAATGTTAACTACAGATCAGTAAAAATAAAAGTTATGTTCAGTTATTTTAAATTATTTCAGTTTTTTGTTTGTTTTTTTTTTTTTGTACAAAATTTATACACACACACATTTGTGTAAACTTTTTCAATTTCTTGTAATTTGAATTAAAATAATTTTGTATATAAACAAACCATTTAAATAAAAAAACAGACTTGAGTTTTTGAATATTTTTTTTTTTTTTTTTTTTGAAAAAAAAATAATTTAAATTTATAATAAATAACCGTTTTTGTGGTTAAACTTGTATGAAACTTTAAATAAATGAAACTAAAAAATAGTTAAATGCTAAAAAATTAAACAAATGTATAAAAAAAGTTGAAAAATATTTAATTGAATAAATAATAAATGCATTTTCCTTTATTTTTAACTCAACAGAAAACTTTTTTATTAAACTACAAACTGTAAACTACATAATATTGTGAGTGTAGCAGAACATATTTGGTAATGGCAAGTACATAAAATTGGCATTACTTTCATATGGGGTAATGACATATCATTACTAAAAATCTTACGAAAAATCCATGGATGGCAAACATTATATTTTTCTCTCTCTCAAAACCATAATTACTTTAAAATTTTCAAAAAAAAAATGTTCATGAGTGTAAATTTTGTTAATCATAAATACATACTTACAAACACACATATTGTTCATTCTATGAACGAACATTAAAAAATTTGCATTTTTTGACCTCATGTCTTCATGCCCGATTTTAGATTTTTAAAAACTTGAAACTTTAACTTTTTTTAATTTTTTCAAAAACTTAAAAATTTAAAAAAAGTATACTTTAATGACAAACAGTTTCTAAACTGGCTACTTCAAAAACTAAAAAAGCTTCTGAAATCAGCGATGGTCTACTTTTACGATCTGTAATCCAAAAATAACCGATTCTTTATAAAAATGCATTTTTACTGTAAAAAAGGCGCCAAAGTTGGAAAACTTAAAAAAAATTTCGGAAATTTTACATATATATATACAGTAGTGGTCAAAACATTTGGAACTGAGATCGCATTTGTTGTTTTCATTGATTTATTTTCTTCAAATCACACTTAGTTACTAAAATTTATTTTTTACATATTCTTCATACATTGTTTTATGTTAAACAAATAAAAAAAATCAATTCCATTAAATTAAAACAACAACAAAATTAATAATAATAGATGTATTCAAAATGCAGGTGTTCAAAACATTTGCAACTCTCATTATTCTTACTCTTAACGAAACAATTTATACTAACAAATGCTGGGATATAAAGGTAATCGCATTCCTTTTTAATATGAGATTCAGGCCGTTACATTTTTTAAACAAATTTATTATAATTATTGTTCTTTAATAGTTGTAATAAGATGTTGGAAGCATAAACATCGTAAGAATAATTTTTGTAAAAAATGGCAGGAAATAAATACAATTCTGATTTTAAATCAAATGTTTTAAATGATTTTCAAAACGGACTTTCCGAAAAAGAAATTTCTATAAAGTACTCTGTTCCAAAATCAACGATTTGCCGCATTGTTAATAGTGGTAACAACCACACAACTCATAAAGGTGGAAGATCCCGTATTACAACTGTAAGAGAAGATCGGAAAATCAAAAATTTTTTTTTCGAAATATCCCAAAGCAGTTCCCAGAGAAGCTAAAACTGAACTTTTAATAGATGCCAGTCTTTCCACCATTAAAAGAATAGCCCGAGAATATGGTCTTAGAAGTTATAGATGTACAAAAAAACCGTTTGTGTCGGAAAAAACCGAAAAGCTCGGCTTGACTTTGCACGCACCCATTTGAACTGGACTCAACAGCAATGGAAAAATGTATTGTGGTCAGATGAGTCTAAATTAATAGTCCGGGGATCAGATGGAAGAGCCAATGTTCGAAGACCAAGAGGCGAAAAGTTTAATCCCAGATACACAACCGCCACAGTGAAGCACGGAGGTGGAAACATTATGGTGTGGGGGTGTTTTTCAGGAAATGGGATTGGCCCAATTCACCGCATTACTAGCACAATGACGGCCACAATCTATAGAGATCTTTTCAGTTCAGTTATGGTTCCGTATGCTGAATGGGAAATGCCACTCTCATGGACCTTCCAGCACGACAACGACCCAAAACACACGGCGGGGGTTGTAAAAGTTTGGCTGCAGGAAAATGAAATTAATATCATGTCGTGGCCGGCTCAATCTATCGATCTCAACCCGATTGAGAACATGTGGATGATTGTAAAACGGAATATCGGCAATAAAGTATTCCGAAATGGTGATGAACTTTTCGTCGAGTTGGAGAAGCAGTGGAATGAAATTTCTGACGATTATATTAAAAAGCTCATTGCCTCAATGCCTAAGAGGTGTTCAGAAGTTATGAAAAATAATGGCTACGCTACAAAATACTGAGCGTTAAAACCATTGTTTGTATTTCCTTTTAATTACTTTAAGAGTTGCAAATGTTTTGAACACTGCACTATCGACTTATTTTGTTAAAATTACTTTTTTTTATTTTTGAGAAGTTATGAATAATTTTTTTGTATTTGTAAAATAATATGCTATAACTGAATTTAATAAAAAGAAAACAAAAACTTATTCCAAAAATCTTTTTGATCAAAAAAATTATAATTACCTAAACCATGATTTCAGTTGCAAATGTTTTGAACACCACTGTATATTAGGGCGGGTCGATTTAAAAATCGCTCAACGTACAAGGAAAATCGTATTCTAGGGAACAAAATAAGAAACTTTGCCGAAGAAACCATACCTCTAAAACGAATTCTGATGTCCCGACTTTTCTGTAAAACTTTTATTATTTGAACCTAGTTTGGTATAAATGGTTGGTTATAAAATTAATGTCATTTTAGGGTGAAAAAAAAACCAACATATTTCTAGGGTTGCCAGATTTTTTTTAGAGTTGCCACATTTTTTTTTGCGACTACCCTCAACAAAAGTAAGTTTCATATTAGATCTAAGATGAAATAGAAATTATTATTAATACTATCTTTATACGATAGTCTTACAAAAAAAAAAAGATTTTCAGAATATGTATGAAAACCAAATAAATGTTAACATTTGCACATATATTGTCTAAGTACATGTACCAATTGTAATGAATTTTTATTTTAAAGGCCTACTGACATGAAAAATTTTTTTGTCTAAAATCAGAATGTCCATGAAAATTTCGGTTACTTTTGTGACGCATTTACCAATAATTCATTGGCAATGCATGTAGTCACAAAAATGCTTCCAATTAAATAAATAACAAAAAAAAGGCAGCTCAAATTTATAGTACACTCAAAAAAAAAAGTTTGTAAAGTCAGCCAAAAATTTTGCTGAGTCAGCAAAATTTTAGTCAGGAGGGTGCTAGCAAAAAAATTGCTAATGTCAGCAAAAGCTCGCTGATTTTTAGCAACAAAATTAGTAGATTCCGCAAAAGTTTTGCTAACACTTAGTAGATTAGAAATAAAAAAGCGTTGGTAAAAATTAATAAATTTTTTGCTGAATTTTAGTAGACTGAAAAAAACGTAAAAAAATTGTAATTTAGTTAATATATTTGCTGAAAATCATAAAACATATTTTTGTGATTCTTTTAAAAATAATTTACAATAATTACGAAATATAAAAATTTTCATTTTCCCACATTGATGTCATGAATTAATTTAATATCTGAAAATATGTATATAGAAATGGTAGTCTAAATGATGCTTTCTTTTAAAGGACGCAACTGCCGAAGCTAATTATAGAAACGAAACGAAAAAATAAACAAAAACAAACGAAACGAAACGAAAAAACAACCCTTTTTTTGCAATAAGAAAAAGGAACCATACTAAGATGTGTGTCTTTGTCTTTCGCTTTACTCTGTCTACATGTCTGTATATGTTTGTTTGCAATTTGACCACTAGATTATTAATCTATTAACATTTATTATAGAAATACATATTAAATTTAAATATTTCCTTTTGTCTTTTGTTTTATTAATAGACAATTATTTTCACAAGCCGGTGACAACGCAAAATTTAAGATGTTTTAATCCTCAATTTTGTTTTATGTATGAAAAACAGATACAAAAGTATTCCATGGTTGATTTTTTTATATGTCTTATTAGAGTTGTACTTTTTAGTATCATTTTCCTCTTCTCTACTACATCTTGACATGCCGCGACATCTGCTTCATTCTGCGTATATCTTTCAATCTGGTTGTCGTCCACACTATTAATGTGCTTATCAGCACAATTTTTTTTAGCAAAATTAATTAGTAAAACATTAGTATATTAGTAAAGCATTAGTATAAAACAGTTAAGTGCTGAATAAGTATAACAAAAATTTTAGCTAAAAACACGACAAATAGTATACCTGATTTACAAGACGTTTTACTAACTTTTGTACTAACTTATTTTTTTTAGGTGTACTCACTTATGACATTTAGTAGTAGTATCAATTTTCTGAAGCTTATTAACTTTTTTTTTTCAAAAAAACAATTTGTAAAAAAATATAAAATTATGATTTTTTTTTTTAATTTCTAGAGTAAAGATAGATTCACAATACTAGAGTACGCTACAGATTAGATTCAAGAAAACAATAATTGGAATTATACAAAAAAAATATTTAAGTGCAAAAGAGAAAGTAACAAAATCCACTCTGTAGCAAAGAGTATTTCAGTATTGTCAATATACCTTAACGATCACGAATGACATAGTTGACAGGTTAAAAAATCTTTTTATTCATCTATTTAAGGAGATTTTCCATAATTCGAAAACTGCAGTCGCAATGAGGAAATGGAAAACTTTAATTTAATATTTCTGCAGTGGTGGAACTTAAAAATCGAAAATTCGTACTACTCTAGTATACTTGCATACATAAAATAAATGATCATAGATCCATTGCATGCAAATATTAGTAGTATATTATATACCGCATAAATATATACAACGATGAGATGATGACGACTACGACCTAGCCGAATAATGACTGGGTAAGAAACAAAAACAGGGAGCAGCAGCAGCAGCAGCAACAACCAACAACAGCTTGGCCAGCTAGCTAAGTTGACTTTTACAGATAACTACAATATGATATTGATGATGAAGTCGACTCGACGTTTAAATTATCGTTTTGCTCATACTACATTGTTGTTGTTTCGTTTATCGTTTGTTAGCGAGTGAGTGTGTGGTGTTTAGGTGAGGTGACTCATACGCACATTATGCGCTGTGACGATTAAAAACATCGTTGTGGAGTATTTCTACAATAAAATGCCATAAAGTGAATACTATTTATTCGTTTATTGTTGTTTTTGTTGATACCAGTTGTGTTTAACTTAAATATATATATTTTTTTTATCAATTTGTATTTTTGATTGTTTTTTTTTTAGCCAAGCATTATAGAGTCATTCCAAAACATTTCAATACGATTTTAGTCGTTTTTGGAATGGGTGTGTTTGGACTTAATTGATGGTGGGCACATTCATATTCAACGTTTCTATTATACGAAGTTTTTCGAAATTCGGTGTAGTTTCGCAATTTTTAGCAAAACTGAGAAATATAAGGGAATGTTCCCAATTGTGGCATGTTCCCCAAAGTGGACTTTTCGGTTTTTTCGTGTTGTTGCATCAATATGTCAAAACTTTCATTGAGTTTAATTTCCGCCATTACTATTTTAAAAAAGTTTTGACTTGAATACACACATTTTCTTGGTTTTATTGTTTCGTTTAAAAAAAAAAACATAAAAAGTGAATAACAAACAAGTTTTAAAGAAATTTCGGTATTGTCGGATTTTTGTAAATGGTAAGAATTTTTTTTCATCTTTTAAATGATCTATAGCCAAAAAAAAAGGGCCAAGGCGTTGCCCTTTAAGTTCATTTATTTGGATTTGCAATACTTCACTTAGGGTGAAGATGTAGGGCCAAATTAGGGTTCATTCCCTTACGTAATTTTAAACTGATCTAACTTTTTAAGTAATTATCAAATTTTTATAAATTTTAGCTCATTTTAAAATTAAGATCTCTAAAAACTACATCTTCAACAATTTGTGGTGATAGAAAAAATTTTCTTGTATAACATATCCAAAATTCAGAGTGGGCTTTTACTGGGCTCAACAAATATTTTGATTTTAGTACGAAATTCTTATATTATTTTGTAAAAAAAAAATTATTTTCGGTGTGGTAAAGTTCCGATTATGACGAAAAAACGATTTATTACTCAAGATTGTTGGTTTAAAAATTAAGTCTAATATAAATGTCTAACAAATGACAGCTAGATACTATTTTTGTGGTCGTTGTGGTGTAATGGTTAGCGCAGTAGACTGTCGCACAGATGGTCAGGGAGTCTATCCCCGGCGACGGCAACATTAATTTAGGAAAATAATATGTATGAGTTTTCTATCCCTCATACGTAGCGCAGCTCAATCCTTCGGCATGTCCACTAAACTCTTACGAAGTAAAATAATGAATCAGGGCTATGATCCAAAAAGCTTCAATAAGAACGCCAACTCTCCATCAGGTGGCGAGCAACAACTGTTCTAAGACTTATCATCTCGCGCAATTACAGTGTTGCCATGTTTTAAGCCCTTCATCTTTTCCCGCCTTTCATCACTCCTCTATACCCTTTCCAAAGAAAGCAACACATTAATAAATAAGAAGAATACTACTTCTCTTCAAAAAATAAAAATATGCAATTAAATTGAAAATACCCGATTAAAAAAGACTGATATGAAGTTATCTAATTTAATATGACAACATAAATAATTATATAAATTTTTATACGAAAAATTGCCCGATTAAATTTATCAAATTACATATAATTGTATCATATTAGATTAATTTAGATACAATTTAAAGTGATTTGATACAGTTTAGTCTGAATTTTGTCCTCATCCAACTTTATTAAATTATACTTTATACTATAAGATTATATCCAATCTAATAAAATAGGATGGTCATTTTATTATTTTAAATATAAATATCGTGTGGTTCCTTTAAATTTTAATATAATAATATTAAGTCTTCTTATAAAAACTCGCATATGACTTCTAAATATGGTAAAATTATGATAAACATAAAATTTATTATAGTTTTCAAGCTCCAAACAAGATTGTTATATTTAAAGGGTGTAAACGTAATTTTATTTACAAATTTAAATGCTAATTATAGAAAAACTAAAAGAAGTATAAATTAAGTTGAGATATCAAATGAAAGAAAATATTATCAAGTTTTTAAATTAAAAAAAAGTCCCCATTCTTTCCGAGACGGAGCGAATTTTCGTATTCCCACTATAAAAGTTCTTGTTAGATTTTGGACAATGAAAATTTTTTACTACAAAAATTTTGAAACAACTGTAAAAATTGGTAAAAAAAACTACTGTTTTTTACTGTTATTTTTTTCTTTATTTTAAAAATAAATTTTCTTTCATTTACAATAAAAGTTTGTATTTTCTACATCTTACCTTAAATGCAATTTCAAAATTTCAAACGGTACTCCAGTTATGACGTTTTTTATTCATTTTAGATACAATAAAATTTTCAAATTATTATTTTGCAAACTATGAACATATCAGTATGTAATAACAAATATAAAATAAACGAGAATTTTTATAAACTCGACATAATCTTCAATTTTTAAATAACTAACCAAAATTAACTGTTCACTGCAAAATTATTATTTTGGTAGTGGTACAAACAACTGTTTAGATTAGATTAGATCAGAAGGCACTATGCACCGCGACCAATGTAGGTATTTTGTGCTGCCTAAAGTTACCTATAGATTCAAGCTACCTATAAAGCCAATTATCCTATTAGGCAAAATGTTCGCGATGTCGGAAGGCGAAATGAAGCGATCACCTAGAAACCCTAGTCTACTATCACAAAGCCTGGGACATTCGCAGAGAACATGCTCCGAGGTCTCAGACACCATCTCAGACATATCCGTGTCCGATTGACCCTTCCTGTGCAGATGGTATCTGAGATTAGTGTCCAGTTAAGTACGACGCCAGGGTCCTCAAACAAGAGTCGCCTCGACCCCGACTGGAAAAAGAGATCAATCTCTTAGCCTGGCGCTGACCAGGAGAGTTTTCCCAGTAACCACAGAATTCAGACTCTCTCCATGCCCTGAGCCTTTCCCTAACATACCCCGCAGGTATTCCACAGAATGGTTCAGGATCAATAAAGGGCCTTCGGGCCCCGCGGTTGGCAAGACAATCTGCCCTCTCGTTTCCCTCATGCCCCTCATGACCAGGAATCCACCCCAAGGTTAGAGAGTTGCCCCTACCGAGCCTATTGAGAGTCTGAATGCATTCCACGACCAACCCAGACGACACCTTATAAGCCATTAAGGCCCTCAGTGCAGCCTGACTGTCAGAAAGAATGTAGATGCGAGATCTGAGCGTTCCCCTTCGCAGGCATTCCCCTTCACAGACACAGATGGCCCAAATATCCGCCTGAAAAATGAATGGATATTTTCCCATGGGTAAAGCACGCTGGAAGCCTTGTCCAAAGACGCCCGCACCCGTGTTCCCATTCGACTGCTTAGAGCCATCAATGAACCACAACTGAGAACCATCTTCCTGTTCCCAGGATTGATTGGTCCACATGTCTCCGTCAAACAACAACACATCAAAATATCTATCAAAGATCCACTCCAGTGACACTCTGTCGGCAACCTTTGAAATCGGGTCATCTATTAAGATACGCGCGATCCTCATGTGACCCCTTAGGTCGCCCCCCCCCCCCCCCCTCATGCCACGGAATTCACTAAGTCTAGAGGAACCCATACTGGCAACCTCCATTACAGAAATATGCAATGGCGGGATCCCCAGCATAACCCCCAAGGCATCCGTCGGGCAAGTTCCGCCGGCCCCTGTAATGCCAACACACGCAAGACGGTAGATTCTCTTAAGAGCATCCCTTGCCTTACTCTGCTTAACTTTTGGCCACCATGCAAGGGCAGCATAGGTGATCATCGGTTTTACAATAATATTGAACGACCAGTAGACCATTTGTGGCCTTAGGCCCCATGTTCTCCCGAAAAGCCTCTGGCAGGCATAATATGCCCTGGTGGTCTACAAACAAACAACTGTTACTAAACTACAGTTTTTTTCTTCAGTTGTTTTTTTTAATAACTCTCATAATAGTTGTTTTATATTATTTCATAGAAAAAACCTGTAATTGCAGTTAAAAACAACTGTATACTTTTTTGAATGTATCATAGGAACGTTGAATATCTACGTGTTTATTTTGAACGATTTCCATAGACACATATTCGAAGATCGTATCGAAAAATTTTGCAATGACTCTTAAGCAAACAACGACTTTGCAAAGTAAAATTTTTAAAACTATTTCAATATTTTACTAATAATATTCTATTTAATTGTTTTTTTTTTCATTTTTAGTTTAATAATATTCAAACTGGATAATTTAAAACATTACGTCATTATTTGGACCTCAGCAGTAGGAACAAAACCACCGCTGTTAAAAAAAACTAGACAAAATCACCACCGATTACGTCCCCGTGCAATTAAATTCGAGCCAGTTTAACTAAAGTGTTGTTGTTGTTGTTGTTTGTGCTCTACTGTATAGGCTCGTGTGTATACACGCGTGTATTTAGAATAGTAAAAGAGTCATAAACCAGAGATAACAACAACATTTGACTTGTTCAAAGTAAAAGAATAGTGTTAGAAACAAAACAAAATAACCAACAAACAAGCCAAACTGAAGCAATTGTCGGAAGACGTCACGGTGCTGTTGAAGATCGAAAAAATGGACAGCATCGTCGAGGAGAATGGTAACTCCTCAAATAATATTGATGATACAAATACTAGCGGGGGAGGAGGTGTGGGACACAATTTAACTATTTCAGCGTCACAACAACCTCAACAACAGCATCAATCCCAACAACCTGCAGCGGTACAATCTTCACAACAGCAACAGCAACAACAACTAAATTTAACAAACAATAGCCAAAATGTAGCGCCACCTCCTCCACCATCCCAGATTTCAGCTTCTATGGCTGCTGCTGTAGCAGCTGGTTCTGTTTTAACCTCCACCTCTAATGTACAATATTTACCCTCTATTTCACATGGTCTGCCGGTTTGTACTTAAATTTTGAAGTTTATTCTTTGAAAATACATTTACTAAAAATCTTCATATTTTTCAGGTCCAATCTGTGATACAGGCAGCCAATCAGTCGTCTGTTATTCAAACCGCTACCGGTAATAATGCCATGCCCAAGGGTGTTTTATTTGTTAATAAACCAAATACCACAGTTATACACACAACATCAGGCAATGCTGTCCAAGTAAGTTTTCAAACATTCTCATATAAATCAAAAAACATATTTCATGCAACAGCAAATTGGCTAATTTCTTTACCTATGCAGTACTCTTAAATATTTGAATAATGCTTTGAAACTAATGAGTGATTTGTTCCTTTATCAAAATATACGTGTATACCGAAATTTGGCTCAATCGCACTATGTTTAAAGGTCGCTATAAAGTTCCAAGCAGGACTTTTAGGTTTTGTCTTATTTACATATTAGGTACAGTTACTAGTGTTATGGCGTTATAAGGAATTCACATAGAAAAGTTAATCTAATAAAAATTGGATTAACTGCTTAATCGAGCACTATCTAAACAAGATAATTTTTTTAATCTTTTTGATTAACAGTTAATCTTACTTTTTATCTGACTGCTATTTCTAGACGACTCTGTATTTTACTAATAATTGCATGAAACTCTGCGTTTTTAAATAAGTTCGGTTGGCAACGCTAACAAAACACATTTACAAAATCTGGTAAAAATTAACGTTAAGAGGCTACCGCAAAAAGAAGTTTTCACTAACACCGGCATTTTCCTTGTTCCTCTTATGCCGGATCAATATCGGCCCTGCTTGGTATTTTAAACTGACAAAGTTACTCTTTTAGCTGTTAATTAAGTTAATCAAAAAATGCATATGTAAACGAAGAAGATTAAAAAGGTGGATTAGCGTTAATCAAGTAGATTAATTTCACAGTCTGAACTCACTATTATTGTACTTGTTTTTATATTTTTTTACACTAAATGAGAACTAATATATGAGCTCGTAGTTAAGTTCTCATTTAGTGGGAAAACGAGGTTATATGAACGTTTGATTATTTGCATGGGATTGTCACTTCTTTCAAAACGTGTTCTGATGATGAGAACCTAGAAAAAAAAAATTCCCGAAATAGGTCTATCAACACATTCCTGAAATTGGTCAATTAATAAATTTGAAAACAAAAACTCTATTGATTATAGAGTATTGCCTCGAACTTGAATAATTTAAATTTTCATTGTACAATAAAATGTCAAAAAAAAATTTTTTTTATTTTTAATAAAAATTATATCAAACATTTTTAAAAATGTGTCTATTTTTTAGTAACAAATCGTTGATTTTAACAAATTTTTATAAAGCTAATAATATGCCGAATATCAAATAATGACCGAATATTCGAGAAATCTGTAGTTTTGGAATTTACCTCCAACTTTTCCAAATAATACAAATGGTAAAATTTTTATTGTCCAAACGTCCTTACAATCAACAAATATTCAAAAATTTAAATGAGAAACTATTCACTACGGAAAATAATAAGATTCGAAATTTGTGGTCCACGAATGAGGTCCGAATTAAAACAGTTCTTAGCGTTTTTACTGATAAAGTACCAAAGAAATACGTTTATTTTGCATTAAATGATTAATCGCCAATTTTGTCGATTAAGCGACCTGAATAACCGGTTATATATGTATGCGTTTTTTTTTCGAATAATGCTTTAACCGGTTAACCGCCTAGGTCGAATAATTTGAAACACTATATAATTTGGACATTGTAAATACTATTCCAACACTTTTGATGATCGTATATATATATAATCCTGTAATCGCTAGTTGGAACAAAGGTTCAGATCGTAACTAGATCGAAATTCAAATAGATTCATCCCTGTCTATAATTGAACCCGTAATTTTTTTGCGCCATTTCATTCATTGAAGGGTTTTACATATTCCCTGTGAAAATGGTGCATCTTGAAGTATTTCAAACCATCTTACATAGCAATCGAAAATTAAAGTCTGTATGAAAATGGCACGAGTCCTTTACTTATGCTCCTTTCAAGTTTTTTCAGTTTTATTTAAATACAATATAATACATTCTTAATGCTAAAAACCTGCTAAGCCTTATTGGCTTGTCTGCAGAAACAAACCTGAAGAAATTACAGACATACAAAAATGGTGTCCCAACCATTACCAGAAACTGATGATATCTGTGGATTCCTGTGGCAAAAGAGTATCCAAGGTAAAAAAAAAACTTGATATTTCCCAAGTGTCACATTTCACATTTTCTAAGTCTTGTGACAACAAGTGAATCCATAGATTGTTTAATCAGTTATGAATTCCAGATCTTATATATCTATGATCAATGCTCAGAAAAATTATACATGTTTTTATTTATCAACGTTCATTATCAGTTTCTTCACTACCATAGAGTTTTTTTTTGGAAGAAATAGCTTTTGTGTTAATCCTGTAAAGTTTTGAAGGGTTAAATTAAATAACGTACTCTGAAGGCAGAATAAAAAAGAAATTATAACTAAAAATAAAGTTAATTCAAGCGTTCTAATTGCTAGTGTCGAACCGAAGTCTTGGGCCAGAAAATGCTTTTTGTCCATAATATTAAAGAATTATGGACAAATTTTGTTTATTGGGCTGGGCTTATTACATGCGATTTTGAGTGTCAAAATTAAAGAAAAGTCCGTGGTTAAGCAATAAATTCAATAAACGGTATTGAATTGTTTTTGGGCTGGTTCTTTTTAAAATCTCACGAGTTCAAATATGTTTAGCATTCCACTTGTGAGCTAACTCATTTCACAAAGCAATTTCATAAAAGAGAACCAAATCAACTTTTAAGAGTAAACATACACTATTGGACAAAATAAAGTGTAAAAACATTACTTCATAAAACACAACAGAAATATTGCTACACTTTATTTTGTCCAAAAGTCTATCTTCCAGTCCAGTTTTAACCGTTCTTTTCTGATTTTCAATCATATTATGCATAATTGTTAGTGTTTCCAATTATTTGACCTAGGTGGTTAACCGGTTAAAGCATTATTCGAAAAACAGCTAAATGGATTAACCGGTTATTCGGGTCGGTTAACCGACAAAATTTGCGATTAATCGTTTAGTGCAAAATAAATATACATATTTCTTTGGCTTTTATCAATAAAAACACAAAGAACTTGCTTTTTTTTAAAAGTCCTCTTAAATTTACAATATTGGCTTATAAATTAATTTTTGTTTACAAAGCGTGAAAAGAATTAATTAATTTAAAATGAATGAAACTTTATTTCGCTTAATTCTCGAAAGCTTTCAATTATATGAATGAATTATTTTTTAAATGATTGAAAATGTTTGTAATTTATTTAATAAAACGGTGGATGATAACAAATTTGTTTTCATTCGTTAAGTCAAATGACAAACGAAATTTGCAGGGATGACAGGCAATACCGCTGAAATACCGTTATCGATTCAAAACCCTAACTATCGTTATCGCTAAAATTCCTTTACCGAAATAATTGAAATACATATATCAGACATATTTACGTAATAAAAGAAAAGCACGTAAAATTAGTATCTAATAATAATAATAATTGTATAATGCTATATTATTGCTTGTGTGTAATGTTTTAAACTTCACTGTAAAATGTTAAATAAACACACTTAAATAATTCAAGTTTATTTAATACCAATTGAAGTTTTGGCTACGAAGCTAATGAATGAATTGTTAGGGAATGGATTAATGGTGATTAAAATGAATTAATTTTTTTTTTAATTAAGCTCAAATTGAGATCATTTTTTCGAAGCTCTGGTTTAGGCTGATTCAAAGTATCCTTTAATTTTTTAATGGGACTTGCCTTAGAAAATTAATTTTGGAGGATTCTAATGACTCTTAGGAAATAAAATAAAATCAGATATGTTTAGTGGAGGTAAATCCTTAGAGTACGGGTTTTCTAGTTAAAAGATTTAAGGATCTGCCAGTGTGGCTATTTTCAAAATATGCGAGTTTCAAAAAATCATATTTCGACCTATTAATTTAAACACTAAGGCTTGCTAAATTATCTCAAAATAACCACAATTTAGGGGTGACTTCTAGTTATGAATGTCAAATTTATAATGAATTATCTGTGGTTAAACTTAGGTTATATTTTAGAAAAGTTACTCACCCTAAAAAGTTTAAGATAAGTATAATCATATTTACATAAATAACATTCGTATTAAAATAAAAAATATTGGAAATAAAATAAGATGTTAATTCAAATATGATATACCAATTGATTTTTTCTCTGTGGTGAAATTTTTTATTGGGGATGTGGAAGAACAAATAGATTTCCTACATAATTCCAGTTGTATGGGATCGATTTAAAACAAATTTGACCATGTCTTGAAATACATTGATATTATTAATTAACATTAGTTTGAATTTTTAAAAGAAATTAAATTGGATAGACAACAATTTCCTAAAGCCGATATAAAGAAAGATATCTAGAGGCTCAATGATCGCTTTTGCTCGATTTTAAAAGAATTTGATGATATTTTATATACCGTTTCTTTTTCTAAGCAAGTTTTGGAACAAAATAAAGGAAAAAATTCATATAAAATATCTAACCGGTTATTCGCGACCTATTTTATTCGGGTCGAATAATTATTTGCGTTTCAAAATTTGTTTTGACATTAACCGAAATAGAAGCGATTAACCGATGAATCAGTAATCGATTAACCGAATTGGAAACGCTAATAATTGTCAAATAAACCATTAAACAGTTAATATCTAGTGTGGACACCATATTATGAATAATTGAAAAAATGTCGAACCAACTTATAATTAAAGAAATTGACTATTAAGCACAACTCTACTACCGGACACATACAGTGCCCGACATGAGATTTATCACAGTTTATTGTATCAACAGATTTGCTTCATTACGTTAAGTAATAAAATATAATACAATATTTTCATCAAGATGATAGATTGAATTGTAAAAAAAATTAATTATGTTATCAAAAACCGCGAAAATAGAGCAAAAACATTTCGAATTGTTTTTTCTCAAAGCAGAGGGCTTTGTTAAGATAAAATATATACATTTTAAATGTGTTTTATTTTCTAATGATATCTCCTAATCCTCAAAACATACAATTTTTTATAGAAAACTCGTAATAAATTTACATCTGCAAAGAAAAAAACTAACCCGAAAAACTAAGAATGACTAACAATTTGGAAAGTCATTATTAGTTTTAAAACTGCAGGACATAAAAAATAAATTGAAAATGAGCCGACCTTACACACTAAGAGAAAGAAAACATCCACTTATTTTCAGAAAAATTGAGTTAAACCTAAAAAACAGACCTTGTGACAAATGTAGTTCGTGATATTTATTGCACTTTTATTAACATATGAACATTTCTTCAGGTCTGTTTCACGTTTTTTTCGTTTTACTAAAAACCTTACCTGTTAGTGTCCGACCGAACAGTTCGGCCAGAAAATGCATTTGATCTGTATTCGGTATTTTAAAGCATTATGGACAAATTTGGCGGATGGAAAAATGTTTATTGGGCTGATTAGATGCTATTTTGAGTGTCAAATTTGAAGAAGAGTCTTTAGTTAAGCAATGAATTCACTGTTCGGCCTCAGAAAGTTCGGCCAAATTGAAAATAGTTCGGCGGCCGAACTTTTAACTTTATAGCTAAACTTCGGCTTTTCTGTTAAATTTTATACACAAAATCGAATTAAATCGGCTCAACAAAAATGTTT
Source organism: Delia radicum (assembly GCA_021234595.1). Taxonomy (NCBI): domain Eukaryota; kingdom Metazoa; phylum Arthropoda; class Insecta; order Diptera; family Anthomyiidae; genus Delia; species Delia radicum. Next base: position 226,723,806 of record CM037852.1, on the reverse strand, counting down.
CCAATATCAAAATTTGTCATCATTGTCTCTAGATATCAAAAAACCGACAAAATATAGTTTTTTGGCCGAACTGTTCGGTCGGACACTATTACCTGTTGTAAATCTAACTAAAGTCAGTAGAAAAAAAAATCATCAATACAAATAATAATACTCTAGTAATGCTTTAGGATGAAATAACATTTTTAATTTCTCGCTTTAATAGAATTATGAGAGTTTCACAAAAAATCAATACTGAATTACTTAGAAAAAAATAATGTGTAGTGCAACATTGAGTCAAATAAATTGTTTTGTTGCATTAAATGTCGTCTACTGGTTCTATGGAACTGGTTTTTATATGGTTAATGGACGGAACAGATTATCTCAATATTTACTTCAAGAAAATCTTATGAATAGCTCATCCAAAGTGTGGAATATCATATAGTTTTATTTTTAAAAGACATCAATTCCACTGACTCGACTGAAAATATTAAAATTTTGACATTTTGCAACGAACCACGTATTTTTGTGATCCCTCTGCTAATCGCAGAATTTTATTAGATCTAACATTTAAGGAAGAAATTGGAATTAATGCTCTGAAAACTCAACATTTGCAATAAAAATTTAATAACAAAATGTTTTTTTTTTATCGAATTGCTAAAATATAAGCACCAAAACACGTATTCAACACACGCTCTTTATTCCATTCGAATAGTTATTTATTTGACAAAACACATGTTTTTAAATCTAGTCTGAATGCCGCATAAAACACTTGTAAATTATATAATTAAATGAGTTTTTTAAAAAAGTTTGACTTTTTGTTTCATTAAAAGAAGGATTAGTTGAAGAAAACTACTGTGCCAAACATTTTTTCGGTCACTGTACATAAAATCTAGTTTTTTTACGATTTATTTAAAGGAACAAAAAAAAAATTTACAAAAAAAGGCACAAAATGTTTTTTATTACTTCTTATTGAATAACATTTAGTTTAGAGTTTGTCTAATCTGTTCGAGATCATCCTTAATAATAAATGGAATTAACTCACATTTTTTTTTTAAGGGATTTCCTTTGGGGTGATTTGGTCAATTGTGTGATATCACGCCATGCCATTGAAAAAATTATTAAAGATCTGACCATTAATTATATATATTTCGGACTTGCTGATGCAATGGTGTACTTAATTTGTTGATCAGTGGTACAGATTTCCATAAAAATGTCTTTAAAGTTTGGCAGGTTTGTATTTAGTTTTTTGTATTCAAAACTTTTCGAAAGCAATCAATCTGCTTTCTTTTTAATGGAATTAAATAACAAGACATGTGTTTAACGTGCAGCAGCTGTTTAACCATCTAACGGGTAAGGCTGCCTCAGGGCAGAACTTCATAAAATTTACCACAAATGCGTCAAATGAGCGTTTTATACTTATAAATTAATATATTCCGATAGAAAACTAAATTTGCTAAATATTTTGGGAAGAAATTTTTCGTGTGTCATCCACGGTTTGGGAGCGAGAAAGCTTCAAAATCAAAATTTCGTAAAATTTCAAAAACTAATTATTAAAAAAAAAAAAAATAGTTTTCAAAAATGTAAAAAAACAATTTAAGTTGACTAAAAACTCTTTATAATAAAATATAAGTAAGATTGAAGCTTTATATTTAATAATAAGTCCTTACTTTAGTCCAAGGACTCACAGGATTTTATCAGGATTCCTCTTAAGGACATCGTCTTAAATTATAAACTAAAAGACGGATTTTTATGAAATTTTGCAGAAAGAAGACATTGGTACCGATTCTTATTCTCACTTTCACCATTCACCTCAATTTTCGAATCTCATTATTTCCGGTGTGTTAATTATTTGCTCAATTTTGTTTTCAGATTTTTTTATGTTTGTTGATTGTAAAGACGATTGGACAATAAAAAATTTATATATTTGTATTATTTGAGAAAAAATGATAGTAAAAAACTGAGGGGAATGGTGAAAGTGAGAATAGGAATCGCTACCATTAAGTATTAATAGCATAGCGTTGAAGTTTGAACAATATAAATTTAAGTTTAAATACTTTTTCGCCCAATTTCGCTTTTTCCAAATACGAAAATCGCGATATCTTCTTAAATAGGAGCGGACAAAAAATAGTTTTTCGAGTGTGGTTATATCTTGGTAAGAGAAATATTTTTTGTCCAAAACTTCTCTTTTTTATGCTTTAGTTTTCAAAATGCACCCTAAAATATTTTGGCTCATATCGCCTAAATTAGGCAAAAATAAACAATTTTGTTGAAGAACTTATTATTTGTTTTTCGGGTGGAGCACTTGGTATGAATTTCGTTGCAAAACATCGTTTGCCAGTTAGAGGGTTAAATATAAAGTTTTGTACATTAAATATTAGACATAAATATGAACACAGGTCTTCATTTTTAATTCCATCAACACAAAAGCGGATTGATTGCTTTCGAAAAGTTTTAAATGTAAAAATCTTATTGCAAACTGCCAAACTTAAAAGCAGTGAAGGACTTCCTCTCAATTTTCAAAACCCGTGGGGTTAGACTAGAAAATACTATTTGCGCGACGTCGTACACTATAAATATCTTCGTGTACACTATAAAAATCTTCGTGTGGCAGCAATTATGAACGTTCGGCTGTTGCTTTTTTTCATTGTGTTAAAAAATAAAGTAAGTCAATTGATGTTAAACATAAAAAAAGTACAAGTACTGAACTTCGTTTTTTTTTCTGCTGCTACACACACAAGCGTAAATGTTATAGTATTTGTTATGCCCTCACTGCTTTAAAGCAATTTGTTCTCGAAATCTGTACCATGAATCAAAAAAGTATGTACACCATTGAGATCAGCATGGCCGCGAAATATATGTAATTGAAGGTCAGATCTTTATTAATTTTTAAAATGTAACATTTTGTCCTCCAGTGTAATTAATTTCTTGTTACATGTACTTAGGTTAGGTTAGCAAGGGTTATGTGCCCAAGGGCACATCTCCACTCGGAGACCAATACGGTCTATTGTGAATCCCTTCAGTGAAAAACAGTAAGAAAGAATAGAAATAGACAGCAAGATAGATTGAAAGATAGATATAAAGAAAGATAGAAAAGATATATACTCCCCAGAACCAGCTCCTATCGTCCCCTTGCTAGAAACAACCGTCCTATTTCCCTGACAAATCTCAGCAAATCTACTGGATTGCATCCAGCGACACACCCAAGTTCGTCGTGAAATCTATCTCCTAGACCCTGCAACCTAGGACAGTGGCACATTATATGATCAACTGTCGCCAGTTCCTCAACGTCCTCGCACAACCTGCAAAAATCCGGTATGTCCCTGTCAAATCTGCTTGTGAAAGCCCTGACGAAACAACGACCGGTCAGGAACCCCGTAAGGGTCCTGAGACCCTTCCTGTCCAGTCCCAAAAGAACCTTGATTGCCCTTGCGCACCAATGCGGGCCATAACGCCCTAGACACCCTGCAATCCATTCTATCCCTCCATGACTGGTTAACGGTTTAGCGGAATCCCTTCCGTATCACCACAAAGTAGTAACATAGGGGGGCTTTACTAGAATATTCTAAATGTGGCTTAACTAGAAACTAGAATATTCTAAATGTGGCTTATCAAGTTTTTACAATAAGCCCTTCATATGTTTTGCAGCATTATTCAAATTATTATTCCTATATTATTTCAAAAGTGAACTAATTTAAAGTATTATTTTTAACCTTTTTATGTTTTCCCTCCAAAAACTATCATCTCTTTACCAAAAAAAAAACACACATGTTTCCTGTTTTGCAATACAAAAAAAAAAAACTATAGCTTCCTCCACATTTTGCATGTAAGATTAAACCCGAACCGAACACACAACACCTCGATACAAACAGTGAAGATAGTTTCACTGATGAGGATTCACCGCGCGGTCGACGAGAACTTACAAGAAGACCTTCATATAATAAAATATATTCGGAAATAAGTGGTCCCGATATAACAGGTAAATATCAAGAAATTTTATATTGTAAATTTATCAGATGTTCATATGTATAGTCTTGTGTTTTTAAATATCATTTACGTATTATTGTGTTACGCTCGTTATTTTTTTTTTTTTACACCACCACCACTACCACCACCAACATTACTGGCGTTAAATGTTTAAAAGAAATCATTTCATTTATGTTTCAGTTTTGTTTTTGTTTTTTATTATAATTAATCAAAATATCATTTATTTCCATTTTATTCGATTACATTACCTTTTAATGTTATTTCATTCATTTGTAAATAATCATATTCATTTATTTTATACATGAAGCCATTTTCGAAGTCTAGGAGTATTTTCAATAAATACGACTTCGAACATACGAACATTGTTGAATTTTGATTTAATTCCTTTTATATCAATTCAAAATGGTTTCATTCATTTGTAATATAATATTCTTGATAATAATTATAGGCTATAGTAGGAATGTTCTTACTTCTTTTTGGCTGCGAGTTCTCTGACGCTTAATACAATTTCGACCAAGTCCATGTTTATTGCCTATCTTGAAAGCATTTTAGATGCCAACAATTGCTTTATTTTAATTACATTTGCTTGTTTAATATGCTAATCCCTAAGTACTTTTTGAATGATACTGGCATTTCAAAAAAAAAGGGCTCTTCCAGTACAGGTTTTTTTTTAAATCAGAGCCTTGCCATTTCATCCACAACACAAAATCTAAAAGTTTAGTTGTTTTATGACTTTTTGTTTCTGGATTTTTTAATTTTAAAAATCCAATTTGAAATACCTACTGAAATTGTTACAGTGGGACAAATTTAATATATTTGAAAAGCAACCTAGTGGGTGTTGTAGGGCTGGTCGAGTAGACACATTACAATTTTTAGAAATGTTGACACATTATGTGGTCCATTTTCAACGGCTATATTTTATTACTTTGTCAGAAAAATACATTCGACGCAGTACTGGCAAAGCGTTGGCAGAACGTGGGATTAACAATCTTGCGAGTATTGTCCAGTAACCCGATTGATAACAGCGGCCAACCGGTGGTTGCCACCGTTAGCATAACGTTGGACATTCAAAAAATTTCGTGGTTTTCAAATACATTAAATTCAATTAATTTGTTTAAATGTTTATAACATTTAGGTTATTGGCCTGTTAAGTTAATCTCTAAACAAAATTAAACTGTATTAACCTGGGCCTACTGCCGTAACAAGGTGGTAGCGTTTTAAATTTTCTATTTAAATATCTTACAATGTGGCATCACCTAAACAAATTAATATCTAACAGCTGTTTTTTGTTGACAAATTTATACTTTAGTTTAACTGGCCAACCAGGCTGGTTTAAACCTAAATTAAAAATGATATAAACCACATCTGGAAAACTAAATTCTAGGTTTAACTAAAGCTTAACTAACAAATATATGTAATTTACATCCTAGATTAGATTAGATTATATGACACTATGCACCGCGACCAACTTAGGTCTTTTGTGCTGCCTAAAGTTATCCTAAAGAATCAAGCTACCTATAAAGCCAATAATCCTATTAGGCAAAATCTTCATAATGTCCGAAGGGGAGACAAAGCGATCGCTAAGAAACTTGGCACGCCTTTCACAAAGCCTCGGACATTCGCAAAGAACATGCTCCGATGTCCCAGCTACCAGTTCGCAAAATCTACACTCATCCGTGTCCGAAAGACCCATTTTGCGCCGGTGGTATCTGAGATTGCAGTGTCCAGTCAGGTAAGACACCAGGGTACTCAAGTCACCCCTCCCGAGGGACAAGAGTCTCCTCGATTCTGCACTGGAAAAAGAAATTAATCTCTTAGCCTGTCGTTGGCCAAGAGAGTTTTCCCAATAGAGAGAGAATTCTGATTCCCTCCACTTTTACATCCTAAAAACAAGGCCTTGAAAGCAGCAACTTAGTTCGTTCTTACAAGGCAGGTATCACGGCTCGAACTTGCAGATTTTAATGAACTTTGGATTTGTTGTACAGGGGAAAAAATGGACACGTATTTAAATCTCGCGTTTAAGGGTTAAAAAGTAGGGATAAAAATTCATTTGTTTTTGTATGAAAACTTTACGCAAACTAGATTCATGTGTACGCAGGGTTAAAGTACTAAATAAAACAAAACTGTTGGTACCTATATTGCCTATATACGTTACACAGAGTTGCCACATTTTTGAATAATTTGAAATATAGGGAAAAAGCTCAGACACCCCCTCGAATAAATTAAACAGGCATTGCTATACATTATTTTAAGCTTAATACAACTAAAATTCCTTAATAAAACGCCAGATTTAATGTTATTCTAAACACATTTTTTTTTAATAACCAAAATACTTGAAAATCTTTGAGCCATAATTTGTTGACCAGTGAATGTGCCTTTAAAAAACCTCTCATTTGATACCAAATTTGTTTATAGTTACGTTTAAAAATCGCTTTAAAAATGTATTCACTTTTAAATTTGTAAGTCTATGAAATATTATAACTGGATCTACTCAACCAGGCTAAAAATCTACACTAGGTCGCTTTTTATAATTATATTTTAACTGTACCACCGGGTAATTTTAAAAATTAATTTAAAGTAATTTTAAATACCTAATATTTTGTTAAACTTTTACATCCCTGTTACGAATATTTTGTACTCAAATCAAATAAAATTACACTGCCCAACTCGAAAAACAAAACAAGAGTACCGACCATTGATACGAAATATTTCGGCCATGCTTTAGGTACAGATTTTTGGCAAAATTACATTAAAGTTTTGCATGTTTTAACGAAGTTTTTTATACCTTAAATTTTAAAAATAAGATATTCTCTCTTAATTTTTTATGATAAATACTGATAAGAGTCCTCGGTTTTTCTCAGTTTTTACTATATTTTACTATATTTTACTATTATTGTACAATTTATCATCCAATTTCGGCAAAAAGACAAACCTGAACAATTATTTCGTGTAAAAAAGAAAATAAGTGCCGTTTATTGGAAAACCCCGAAAAGTGCCTATAATTTATATGTCAGCATAGCGAAAAAAGAAGACCTATAGGTTTATCTTTTAGTATAATATGTAAATAGCTTAAGAAGTTACGTGTACCAAAATTCAGCCAAAAAAGTTAATATTTGTGAAAGTTATTTTAACAAAAACTTTCATTACAGTGAATGTCTACCAAGTATTTTCAAATGTTTTTTTTTTTAAGCTTGATTCACACGCTATCGACCTCTATCCATCTACTATTTTCCAGTATTTTGTCATTTTCAGAAGAGAATTTACAATAATTTGACAATTCGTATCACCAATAGGGGGAAATAGCAGATAAAACTGGATAGCGTGTGAATTGCCCTTAAAATGAATACAAATATGTGAACATTTTTAACCCATTTTACACTGCCGTTGCTTTAAAGCAAACCCTAGTTTTAAGGTCTGATAATTTTGGAAACGGGGGAGATATAATAACGCAGTAAAAAGCATGTTAAAATTTTAGGTCTCTAATATACAAATAATTAAAAAAAAATTTAAACTATTGTTCCAGGGTTGCCATATAATTAATTTAAAAAATCTATTTTTTTTTTATTCTTTATAGCATTTTTTGAAAAATTAAAGGCTGGTGTTATAATATAAAAGTTGTATGCTGATATGGATTAGGACGTATGGGAAAATTTTTTGAATGAGAACAATTTTTTGTGCACTTTACTTATGTAAAATTAAAAGATCGGATCAATAAATTTCCGATTTTTGAAAAACATTAGTTTTCAGAAAATAATTTTTTTTCTTTTTTAATGTAAAAAATCAGATATTTTAAAATTTCAGTTGCGAGTGTTGCCATATTACAATTTTGAAAAATTGTCTAAAAACACCAATATTTTTAAAAAAAGTTTCAAAAATCGTCAAAATTCGATAGATCAAATTTGTAGTACGGTTTGATAGATATTTGCTTTAACAAGAAATAAAAATTGTTATTTAAAAAAAAATCTTAACACGTTAAGTACCTACAAAGCGTCAGAGTTTGAATTTAAATTCCACATACCACCGCTAGAGGGCGCAATAAGTGTTCACAAACTTCAGAAACTTCTTATTGAGACACCATTGCATCTTTCTACCAAATTTCGTCAAAAATTCCCACTGTATCGATGTGTGGTATAAAATGGGTTGAACTAAAATTTGAAAATATTTTGTATACATTCACTGTAATGAAAGTCTTTGTTAAACTAACTTTCGCAAACTGAATTTTAGTACACGTTATACTTTAAGCTATTTCCATATTATACTAAGAGATGAACTCACATATGACTCGCTATGCTATCATATAAATTTTGTGCACATTTCATTTTATTGCCATGAACCGCACTTTCTTTTTTACACGAAGTAATTTTTCAGATTTGTCTTTTTGCTTATGCAGCAGAATACTATTATATTTTGCAAAATTGGATGACATATTGTGCAAAAATGGTAAAATATAGGGAAATCTGCGGAAAAAAAATTCCGATTTAGGTTGCGTTCACATTATGATCAAAATCTAGTTTAAACTAGATTTTGAAATCTAGTTTAAACTAGATTTTGAAATCTAGTTCTTGTATAATTTTTTACACTACAATATGATCGAAATCTAGTTTAAACTAAATTTCGATGGCAAATGTAAATGCTGCATATTTATATTTGTATACCATAAAAATCAGCATGGCCGAAATATAAAGGGTCCGCCATCTAACTTTTTTTTTAACTAGTGCTTATTTCGTGAATGGTAACACTTAGCTCATATGTCTGATTTGACAGATAATTAGTTTTATCCTTCCGCTGAACGAATATGGTCCGTATGTTCGTTATCTTGTGAAAAAAGTGAACGAAACTGTCATCCTCATCGATAAACCAAAGCGTGAAAAGCCAAAAACAATGGTACACCGGAGAATATTGCTGCTGTGGCAGAAAGTGTGCGTGAAGCGCCATCAACAATTGAACATTTCGGAGACATCATTGAGACGAATTTTGCATAAAGACCTTGGTATGACGCCATACAAAGTCCAATTGGTTCAGGAGTTCAAAAAAAAAAACTTATTTGGCGGACCCTTTATTAGGATCAATGGTTGGTACTCTTGTTTTCAATTTTAGGACCCAATGTTGTAGCGCTGTGTTGTCATCACATAGAAAGTACAAAAAATTTTATGAAATCAAAAAAAAACTTAAATTTCAGTTTATACTTTTTTGGAAAAAATTATCTTGTATTAAAAATTTTTATTATTGCTAAATGATTAATGCTGCTTTTACATTACGCTTGAAATTATCATATATGACCTAAATCTAGTTTTAACTAGATTTTGAGCGTAATGGAAAGGAATTAATCTTGGTATATACAATACATACACTAAAAGTTCTATAATTGTCAACTGCTTTAAATGTTGGTATGCTTTAATTGTCAGCACCTTTAAAGGTCTGAAAAATTATCTCATGTAGTACTTTAATAGTCACCTTCACCTTAAAAAATAATAATTTAAAAAGTTATGAAAAACTTAATTATTAGTATGCTTAAGTGTCAGAAAATTCTATAAGTCTTGTTTTTGAAAAAAAATTTAAGCAGGTAGGTGACACTTATAGAACTTTTAGTGTATATGAAATTTATTAAAAATTATTTTAAATGCTTAAAAAGTTGTTACTTTGATAAAAAAAAAACAATAAGACGACACAATTTTTCAAATCCTAGTTTACAAAAACATCAACACTTTTTGAAATTTGCTATAAAAAAAACAAAAACCACACGTTTTTAATAATCATCATTATTTTGATTTTTTTTTTACAAAATGTAAGAGTAATCGTTCTAAAACATTCATATTACATATAAAACACATTGAAAACATGATTTCATTCTCAAATGAAAAAAAAAAAAAAAAAAAAATACACAGCTTTTTTAGGTAGATGAACTAAAATATTTCAAAACATTACTACTAAATACTATGCACACTTTATAACTTCACAATCATGTGCTATCCTATCTACTATCAAACTTCATTAAATGTGTTAAATTTAAGAAATTTTTAAGACCAATCAAAAATCTCATTTATATGTTAAGCTGTAATACTAATTTTACTTAAATCAAAATCGTTTGTAAAAATTGTCTGTAAATTGTTGTTGGGCGCATTATAAAAATTTATTAACACAAACTCTGCTTCTTCTCATTATTATGAAACACACATTTTCAAATGGAAATATTAAATGTTATACTAACTAATATTATTCAAAAAAAATAACCGAAATTTAAAGAAAATACTTTAATATTTTAATTATATGTTTCTTTTTTTTTTTTATTTTTCAAAACCAAAATTTATAAAATGGGATTTTCTTAAAAAATTTCAACAACAAAAAAACCACAACAACTACAATATATTAAACACTGCCAAAAATTAAAAAAAAAAAATTCAAAACACATAAAAACTGAAACTCTTACATTTTAAACGTTTAAAAATAAATGAATCCGTTAATGCTAAAAGGTGGAACAAATATGCAAATGTCAGAAAGTGTTGGTATACCCGCCATGGCACCTGGTTCGGCAGGACCTACAACTGCTTCCCTATTACATTTACAGCCAGAGAACACGTCAGCATTTTATTTACCCAATAGGATACCGTATAATCCTAGTAAATATCTAAAAAATTTTTTATTATTAATTTAATAATTTTTATTAATTTAATAATTTTATTTTAATTAAGTGTAAAATGGTTGGCTAATAATTATATATTTCCCATTGTTCTAGATAACAATATAGTGGCAGAAGATCAAACTCGAAAGCGTGAAATACGTTTACAAAAGAATCGCGAAGCGGCCCGAGAATGTCGTCGAAAAAAGAAAGAATATATCAAGTGCCTGGAAAATAGAGTGGCGGTGCTGGAAAACCAAAATAAAGCTCTAATAGAAGAGCTTAAATCGCTCAAGGAGCTTTATTGTCAAACCAAAAATGATTGAGATATACCCCCAACTCTAGAACACGAATGTATTGTTAAAGTTATAGAAGAAGAAGATGAGGCTTATTATAACGTCAAAGCCGAAGAAGAGGAAGTGGTAGAAAATTTAGAGGAAGAAGAGTTGGAGGAAGAGGAAAAGGCACAAGAAGTAGAGGACGAAGAGTTGCTGGTTATTAAACCGAGCACCTCGGCCACATCTTCTGTTATAACTTTAGGCAATGCTCGTTTTCTAGATGTTAGAAAGTCTATGCTTTTACGTAAAGCTTTGGTGGAGGATCCCAAACAAGAGGTTGTAGCAATGGTCTGTACTACAGCTAATGCTGCTGCAACTTCTTGCATAAGGCCCACTACCTCGGCTGTAAACGATTGTGAACCTGATTAGAAGTTTAATTTTTAACTTTTTAAAAGAAACAAACAACTCATTGTCTTAAACAACATTTTTTAAAAAAAAGCTACACAAAGAAAATCAACACAAATTACAAAAAAAAAAATATGAATAATAATAATAATTTATTGAAAGCAAAAAAAAAATTGTATATACAAACAAGAAAGTCAACTTTATTAAGTCTTTTTTTTACTTAAAAAAGGCTTTGACATTTAAGGTTATGTTACTAATCTTAAATGTACACTCTTTTTTTTCTCTATACTACTCTATTTAATTTTTGTATATTTTTTGTTATTAAAAAAAAGAAGAGTTTACTGTTATAAAAAAAAAGAGTATAATTTATTTTTAGGCTCAAAAATTAAATGAACTTTTTGTTTAAAAAAGTTTATCAAAAAATTTAAACAAAAAATCTTTACTATAGAAAATGTTTTATTTAAGTTTTTATGTTACGAAACAAAATGTACTGTAATTAACTTTTAAAGAAAACAAAACATATTTTGTAAATTTTTCTAAAAAAAAATCTATTGTTTTTTATATAAATTTCTAGATTATAAACTTTATAAAACAATTTAAGGCAATTTTTAATACTCTCTAGAGGAGAGTGATATGCAAATGCTAAAAAAAACAACATTTAAAAAAAAATGTTCAAAACTTTAAGAGTTAAAAATAATAAAATGAAAGAGTGTTTAATGAAAAACAATCTGGATTTATTTTTTTTTTTTTAATATAATACATAGTTAATTAAATAATTGTGTAATTATATGCTCTTTGTTATGATTATAATTTAAATAAATAAAAACAAAATAAAAAACCAAAACATTTTATTAAAGTGAAAATATAAACAAACCAAGGAAAAAAAACTTGTTATTTTTATTTCAAATATGATGGCAAATAGTTGAGACACAGGAACAGACAACAATTTTATACTGATGTATTTCAGAAAAACAAAACCATTATAAAATATATTTGAATTTCGATGCTGGTCTACTACATAAAGTAAACCAAAGCCAAATGAAAAGTAAATATTAAAATATATATATATAATATCATCAAAACGCCTTTCAACTTTCTATGTAATTTATTCAGTAGGTGATCTTTTTTTTCACAAATTATGAAAGTTTTAAATAATGTAGTTAGCAATGAGACACTTCTTTTTTTAAATATTTAAAAATATAGATTAATGTAAACTTTAAAAATAAAACAAAAAACTTAGCTCAAAAAAATCAAAGAAATCAGAAAAAACAAAATATTTTTTAAAGTAAAAATACTTGAGATCATTTCAACGAATGAATCTTTAGTTATTCAAAAAATTTATATATTAAAGTAAATTATGTGTGATCATTTGAAGTGGCAACGTTAAATCATTGTACCATTCTATCAAAGAAATAAAAAGTCAAATTATTTTTTTAAAAAATGGAGTAACACATTTTAAACTCTTATCTAACAAAAAAAAGAAAAACTCTTTAATAAAAAGAAATTAAAAAGGCATTTTATAAAACTATATAATTTTGTATAAATATCAACCATAATAACTATGAAAAACAAATATTTTTGATGTCAAAAACCCCTGTAGCTAAGCACCTCTTAAAAAAATATTGAAAATTATTTGTGATTATATTTTTTTTCTTTTAATTGTTTATAAAATACAACTTTAAATTGTCAAAGTTAAAAAAAAAAAAAAAGATTATGTAAATTGCAAAAATAAAATAATTGTTATTTTTGTCTTGAAGAAAAAAATAAATATACAATGAAAAGATATGTGTAAATGGATTTATATATTTTTTATGAAGGATTTATATATTTTATGAGGAATTTATACCAGAGTTCGAATTTAAACACAATCAAACGTTTTTCTATCGTTCTGTTTTGCATTTTGTTGTGCACAGTAAACATAAACACAAAATTTCTTTATTTTCATTTTGATTTGTAAACAGAACACAAACACTTTCACAAACTAGTTTTCGACGAGAGACCGAACTAAACGATTTTGTTCTGTTTGGCCAATATTTCAAACAGTTTGATTTTGTTGTGTTTATGGAATGGAACAAAACTATTCGTAAAACGTTTTTACGCCCTGTTTCTAGAACACGTTTTGCTTGACGTTGGTCTAAAAACAATAACAAAATACATGCAATGCAAAAACAAAATACACGTAGTCACCCGTTCGTGTAGAGGCGAACGTGTTGTGGAAACCAGGGCTTAGTGTTTATGTCATATTACAAGTGAAAAAAAATTTCATTGAATTTTATGAATAATTGCATTAGTTTAATAAAAAAATTCAACGGAGGAGTTAAAGTGAAATTTCATAAAACTAATGCAAAAAAAACATTGATAACATGCAGAAAAATCATTTCTTTATTTTGGCAACCACAACGTTAAAAACGCGTTTTAATGTTTAAATTGAATGAACACTAAAAAATAACCACTACGAAATAATAATGTTTGACGAAAGAAACATTTTCGTTTTGTTCCGTTTGTTATACTACAAACAACCCAGCAAGAACAGTGACGGTCATATGACCGGTCAAATGACCGACTTTGCTGATAGAAATATCCATCAATGCGTAGAACAAAGTTTCTATCATTTTCTTAAGGGCAATGTGAAAAAAGTGATGGAAACTTTGTGTACGTGTGATTTTGCATCTTCCTCTAATTTATTAATTCATAAGTTAGAGGAAGATGCAAGATTTGCATGTGTTAGTTTCGGTCATCCATTTCTTGTAGGGAACGATTTGAACACTTCCCTACAAGAAATGGATGACCGAAACTAACACATGCAAGTCTTGCATCTTCCTCTAACTTACGAATTTATAAATTAGAGGGAGATGCAAAATCACACGTACACAAAGTTTCCATCACTTTTTTCATATTGCCCTTAAGAAAATGATAGAAACTTTGTTCTACGCGCTGATGGATATTTTCATCAGCAGTTCCGGTCATATGACCGTCACTGTTCTTGCTGGGTTGTGTTGTGTTTATAAATACTAACGAAACAATAGAGATCGTTGTATTGGTTTTTTTGATAGCAACGTTATGTTAGTGGTACATAAATTTTCGAACTCTGATTTATACACAGCGACTCAAACGGAAAATCTGGCAAAGTTTATTATATTTTCCAATAAAAATAATTTCATAGAAAGCACTATATTTTGGATTTTTTTTTTTTTGTTGGAACATGTTTTGTAGACCATATTTGCTACGAATAACATAAAAATTCGAAATTATTTTTGACTACACGCAGAATAAAATACATTTTTGAATATGTTTGCATTTAATTATATATATGTTTGCAATGATTAAAATTTTCAAAACCTAAACAAAGATATATTATATTTAAAATTTTTAGATATTATGTTTGGAATTTGCAGCCATAGATACATATGTTTGCCGGTAGACATTTTTCACTAGTTCCAAACATATATGTTTACAGGCAAACATAATAATATTTGCAAGCAAACATATTGTGCCTTATTATAAGTGTCGCTCTCGTATTGTCGACAAAGACATTTATGTTATTAATTTTAAATAACAGGTTGATTCATAATTATCACCATTTTAAATGGTTACGAGCAACCCGGTTTTATAATCTATCAAACGGCGGTATTAACAACATTAATTAAAATACAAATTATTTATGAAGCATGGGGAACGGAAATGTTTTCCAAACAAAAGTAAGGAGTGAGATCGAATAAATCCTAACACAGATTATCAGTAATAACTTTTTTTATGTTTAAAAGTGAACTTTTTTTTGAATCAAGTTATCTTTAAAAAGTCGCCAGATGATGTGTATAAATTATTAGCGAAATCGGATCATTGCTTTGTTTACAAATGGAAGCTGAACAAGAAGGAGCTTTTTTTGCCATCTTTAATGCAGATAGGAGCAGACCATTTCCAAAAAAAAGTGACAGTATTGTGAACTTGCTTTGTAGCCTTCATCAATAATTTAAAAAGAATCTTAATATAATTTAATTTTTCTGAGTTCTGAACAATTAAGCATATTTTTTTAAAAATGCTACTTTTTTGTTTTCACTTTTTGTTCAAAGTCCATTTGTAAAGAAAGTAATGCTCTGATTTTGCTAATAATTTATACACATCATCTTTTTAAAAGATAACTTGATTCAAAAAAAAAGTTCACTTTTAAACATAAAAAAGTTATAAGTGATAATGTGTGTTAGGATTTATTCGATTTTACTTCTTAGAAGTAGCAGGGTGTTTTTTTCAGCGTGTACTTTTAGTTGCATCTTCATTACTCTGCGGATCATTCACCTCTTAACACTACAAATTGAACATGGTAACCTTACTGGTCTAAATTTTTTTTCATAATTTTCGCAAAATTGATTCGAAAACTTGATAAACTTTAGTAAAAAAAAAATGAATTTATTTTTAAACTTTAATTTTAGCGCCTCTAGATCAAGTTGTTAATTTTGGCCCTAAGCTACATTTACATTTGCCATCGAAGTACAGTTTAAATCAGATTTCGATCATATGGTAGTGTATAAAATGATATACGAACTAGATTTCGAAATCTAGTTTAAACTGGATTTCGAGGTAATGTAAATGCATATTTATTTTTTGGTGTAATTTTGCCCAAGATATATTCATATAGGTAGTCTTACTAGAACAACAACAACTACAAACAATACAAAAACAACAAGGTTTTGACATTTCAAAATACTCAAGATACAGTCTTTGTACTGTCAAAACCATGTAAGAAATGTCAAAACCAGGTAAGAGGAAGATAAACAGCTGGGCTACTAAAGCTACCTTAAGATATATTTCTTGATTTTGCCCATTTGCTGCACCTTTTTTATTCTTTTTTATTTCGGGCGTTTTAACACAAAATTCTACAATATCAGTTCTGTCAACCTATAATGTTGGAAAATCGTCGATTTGAGTTTAAAAAAAATCGACAACACCGTAATTTTGTTAAAGAGAAATCGTCAATTCAAAACTCTTCACATATCAATGAAATAAGAAAAATATGCCTTCTAAATTAATGGCTTTGAACTTACAAAGATCTTCCATTATAAATAATTTCAAATTAAAATACTTATTTCGTCAACCTATTTTTAAAACAATGTTCATGACAAAATGTTTAGAATTTATGTATGTTTTAAAAAAATTTGGCACGAAAAAAAGTTTATTGAACTTAATTCAGAAAATGGATTAAAGCTGCATCAAAATCCAGTTTAAACTATATTACGATCATATGGTACTGTATAAAATGATACATGAACTAGATTTCGAAATCTAGATTCCAAAACACGTGTTTTGCCAAAACGAGTAGAAAAGAATAAAAAACTGTTGGAATAAAATAAAGAGACAAAATACAGTATATAATAAGGTTTAAAATTTTTATTTTTTTTTTTTATTAAAACTAAAGTAATACTAAAGGCCAATTTGCATTGCTTGAAAAAAAAAATAGCTGCTTTAAAGTGAATCCGTATAAATGTCATCGATAAGTTAGTACATATTTCATTTTAAAACCAGTCGTTTTTTATTAAAAAATGTTTGCAAATTCGTCAGCTTATTATTGGTTCGACCTTTATGCTAAAAATCAGTACCGAGAAAAACGATAAGGTTAATTTTTCTTAAAATCTACATGATAAATATTAGTTTTTGGTTTCCCCATTAATTGCAGCATATATTTTAAACAAAAATATAAATTTTTACACTTTTATATTAATTAAATCAAAAGTTATTAAGTTCTTGCAAAAAAATATATATTCTTGTTTTGTGCTACACATACAAATTTTTTAAATATCACTTTCTTTGCTGCACCCAATATATATTTTAACGTCTGAAAGCAGTTCTCTCTTTTTTTGATTTACGTTCGTTGTATTGGTAATGCAGCATATGGGAAAACATGTACAAAACAAGTTTTGTTTCAAAACACGTCCAAAACACCTTCAGAGGTAACGTAGCCTAATAGGAAATTCACATAGACAAGTTAATCTCCTAAAAATTTGATTAACTGCTTAATTAAGGACTAAACAAAGCAATTAAACCTTTTCATTAGCATTTAATCAAACTTTTTATCTGACTACTATTTCTAAACGACTCTTTATATATACTACTATTTGTGTGGAACTCTTGTGTTATTATATAATTTCGGTTGGCAACGCTACAAAAAATTCATTCAAAGTCAGGTAAAAATTGACGCCCCGTCGACAAAAATTTTGAGAATTAAGTTAAAAAATTATGTTTTTTGTTTTTCTAGTCGCTCTTTTTTTTTATTAAAATAAACCAACGAGCATTTAACATTTGCTGTTAAATTTTATATGTGAACTGAGCCTGGAAAAAACTGTTAATAGTGCTGTTTGTAATGGTTAATTATCACTGTAAATAATTAAAGTTTGTGTTAATTATGCACTAACAATGCAGAGAATATATTGAAAAACACAAATTAACTTTAAAATTTAATTTAAACTACTTAAAAAATATTTTATTAAAAGGCCACTGTTAACAAATTTTTAACATTTTCCACAAACTCTCAAAAACCCAGTCCAGGTTTTTAGAAGAGATCATTGGAATCGGCATGCATAAACACGTCAATAAACTAAACTACACGATTCAAAGCTTTTTTAAACATTTCAAATAATTGAGAAGATCATCCGTATGACAAAATTATGTTAAATTTTAAGATTTAGCAAAATCTTTAAATCGTTTATGCACTGTAATATTCTACATAAGTTTTTGACACATCTAACTAGAAAATATTGAGAACCAGTTTAAATTAGCCACTAACTGAGAAAAAACAATTATAGTGAATGATTCAAGTTAGAAATTAAATTAATATCAATTAAAGCTTTTGGAATAAAGCAACTGAATGAATTCTTAGGGAATGTAATATCGGAATGGTATATGAACTTTTTTTAATCTGAGTTCAATATTTTGTGCATTAAGGTAGATTCGCAATTCTGGAATACTATGCTACAAATTGGATTCAAAAAAAAAAAAAGAAATAGAATTATACAAAAAATATTTAAGTTCAAAAGAGGGCATTTAAGCTCCAACTGAATTAATTCTTTCGAAGCTCTGTTCCCAGTATTGATTATATAAATGTCAAACTCAAGGGAATTTTCTTTTAAAAATTACTTTTCATATAATCAATACTTCGAATGATCAACGTAATATAGCTTTAATTTGAAAAAAACCTAATAGTGGATTTACATTATACCTAAAATATGATTTAAACCAAATTTTGGTGACAATCTGGTTATGAAACGCAATTATAAACCAGTTGTTCAAACATTGATATGGTGACCAGGAAAATAAAAAGAAATATCGAGCTTCCAAAATGTCATCCCCAAAAATAAAACACTTTTTAACAAAATTAACATTGTTTCTTTCATAATCGCTGCAAATTTTGTTTTCAGTTTGAGGTTATTTTATTAATTTTGTTCTCAAAATATTGTTGTTGTCAAGCCAAAATCCAGTTTGCCTGCCAAATTTTATCATTTAAACTAGTGTGATTTGTGACTTGATTTAGCTCGATTTTAAACCAGATTTCGTGGAAGTGTAAATTCATTATAATTAATCAAAAATCGCTGCATTTTACTTTCAGAGTTTATTATTTAAAAAAAATCTGGCAACATTGTGTTAAATAAAATACAACATTGCAATTAACAAACTCAACGAAAAAAACAGGTTCGTTAAAAGCTCTAATAAAAGCTATACACACAGTAGCCATCCTTTTCTTACACAAAGAAAGTCCATACCGGCAAATAAAATTCCAGCAATTAGCTTTTTAATTTTTTCGTTTTGCAAATGAACGTCCTTCAACTGACATTGAAAAGAAGTACCCCCCGCGTATAAAAAATTAAGAGCATTTGTGTAGCTGGCAAAACTAATAAAGTGAAGAAAAACTGCACAGTTTATTCTTTGCTAGCGAGCTGTACGGTCCGGTTGTGTAGAAAAATCAAACGCTTAAATACATTTTCTCCAGTTTTTTTTGATAAAAAAAAATAGAATAAAACATGTCTAAGATCGGTATTAACGGTTTCGGTCGTATTGGCCGTTTGGTTTTGCGTGCTGCCGTCGATAAAGGTGCTGCCGTTGTAGCTGTTAACGATCCCTTCATCGATGTTAACTACATGGTATACTTGTTCAAATTCGATTCGACCCACGGTCGTTTCAAGGGCACCGTCGCTGCTGAAGATGGCAAATTGGTAGTCAACGGTCAAAAGATCACCGTTTTCAGTGAACGCGACCCTGCCAACATTAACTGGGCTAGCGCTGGCGCTGAATATGTTGTAGAATCGACTGGTGTCTTCACCACCATCGAAAAAGCTTCTCTCCATTTCAAGGGTGGTGCCAAGAAGGTAGTCATCTCTGCCCCCTCTGCTGATGCCCCCATGTTTGTGTGCGGTGTTAACTTGGATGCCTACACACCCGACATGAAGGTAGTCTCCAATGCTTCCTGCACAACCAACTGTTTGGCTCCCTTGGCCAAGGTTATCAACGATAACTGGGAAATCGTAGAAGGTCTCATGACCACTGTCCATGCCACTACTGCCACCCAAAAGACCGTTGACGGTCCATCTGGCAAATTGTGGCGTGATGGTCGTGGTGCTGCCCAAAACATCATTCCTGCATCTACCGGCGCCGCTAAGGCTGTTGGCAAAGTTATCCCCGCCTTGAATGGCAAACTCACTGGTATGGCTTTCCGTGTCCCCACCCCCAATGTATCTGTTGTTGATTTGACTGTCCGCCTCGGCAAACCTGCCAGCTATGAAGCCATCAAAGCCAAGGTGTTGGAAGCTTCCAATGGACCCATGAAGGGAATTTTGGGCTACACCGATGAAGAAGTCGTCTCCACCGATTTCGTCAGTGACACACACTCTTCAGTCTTTGATGCTAAGGCTGGTATCTCCCTCAACGATCAATTCGTCAAACTGATCTCCTGGTACGACAACGAATTCGGTTATTCCAACCGTGTCATTGATTTAATCAAATACATGCAATCAAAGGATTAAATCATAGGTTAAATCCAAAGAGGAGAGAAGTAAAAACATAAATTTTAAGAACGCTACAGTAAACTTTAGAAATACACGCCAAAATTAAAATTAATAATGAGAAAAGAAGGGAAGAGACGCACATCAGACAGGAGCCTGAGCATTTAGACAAAATTGAAAGATAATTTTGGGAAATCAAAAGACATTTCACAATAAAACTGCTGGTTCATAAAACAACCCAGTATGGCTTTAAACTCCTACAAATTTTTAAACACAACCACCTCCTGAAAACATCAGCAAATCTATTCTCTATACTATATTCAATAAATTATAATTAGTAGTTATTACTCACATTAAAAGTTGAAAAAAACAAATAAATGTTATAAAACATTTAAAAAAAAGTTAAATTGAATCTTTTCTTTTTTTATATTACACTTATATAATCACATTGTTCATGAAAATTCTATACATACACATTGAACAGAAAAAAACTAAAGAGAAAGCATTTTTTATATTAGAAATAATAAGAGCAGAAGAGCTTTTAGTGGCAACTCTTTTTTTTTCATTTTTTTTTTTTAAAGAGTATTGCATAATTTTGTGTATTTGTTGTAAATGTTAATACATTTCATATTGGCAAACAAACAAAAAAAAACTGCCGTTAATTTGTTGTTCATATTGTTGTTGTAATTTGAATAAAAATAAGAAAATCGCAAAGTACTTTGTTTTTGTTTTATGTGGTTTACATCAGAGTCTTAAAAGAATTATATATATAATTATAAATAAATTTTCAATGTCTACACTGAAAAAACCAACAACGGAATTTGTAAATTCAAACACCCTGATTTTTAAATTCAAATTTATTTCCAACAAATTTGTTTTGAAATGCTTGCAAATTGTAGTTTTTCATACAAAAATTATTTGAAAACAAAAATTCTAAATTACAAAAAAAAAAATTAAGAGAATGTATTTACAAACCATCATTGTTGGTTTCAATTTAGAAAAACTTCTTTTGTATTTACAAACAATCAAAAACTTATGAGCCAAATCATACAGCTCTTGATGGTGGGGCAACTAGTTCAAAGTACACGTTTTTTTTTAGCATTTTTGCCGCTGTTTTAGGAAATATTTCTTATCATTCAAAATATATTAACAATTGCTTTCAATATCCATCGGATTATTATACCTCTGGATATAATACGTATTTATATTGGCCAACTTTGAGCCAAATCAAATAACTCTAGATGGAGGCGCAACGAGGTCAAATTTCAAGTTTTAACCACTGAAAACGCGAAATTTTAACCTGTTGCAGCGAAATATAGTTATTTAACTTAACTTAAATTTGTTTCATATAAATTTTGGACCTAGTGGTTTAATATTCTGTACAGTTTAGGGGAGAAAATCGAATAATTCATTTGTAACTTTAATTTTCAATTTATGATTATAATCAAACATTTAAAAAGTTTCTAAAAAATTGTGAAAACGAACTCTTAACAACTGTATAGAATTAGTAGTGTGTGGAGTCTCGTTTCTATTCACACATTAGTTAAGTTGATTTTTTTTTCAAGCCACATCTAAAACTTTTTTATGACTGTAAACTGCCATATCAATTTTGACTACTCGATCAACACATTTGGATGAAACAACACAGAATAAACTTAAATTGAGTTTCAACTAATATATTTGTAAATACAAGTAAAAGTTTCATTGATTTCGGGCCTTTAGGTAAATTGTAATATCAATTAAAATAATTTGATTTAGTTTCAACTAAAATTTTAATTATGGCTTTTCAAATTTAAATGCATATTGTTTTTTATTTCAACTACATTTTAAGTAGATACCATTAAAAATTAATTAAAATTGAAAAAAAAAAAATTTAAATTGCCAACAATTTTCAAAATTTGAAAAACATGCTAAAACTGAAAAAAAATCACCAAAGTTAAAAAAATATATTAGTTTTTTTTTTGAAATTCAGGGGATTTTTGTTTCAATTTTGTTATTTTTCTTAAATTTTGTAGATTTTTTTTTTCATTTTTGTAAATTTTTTTCATACCGGACTTTTTTAATTCTGTATTTTTTTCATTTTGTTGCCATTATAGCAAAAAACATAAAGACTAAAGAAGAACCAATGTACTCAACATCTGTTAAATTTGACATGCCAACTGGTTTTAAGAGAAGTTTTTTTAATGCCTATTTTTAAGTATACTATATACACAAAATTATGTGTTAATTATAAAACAATTATGCACAGAACACATTAATTAAAATTATTAATTAAAAGCATGAAAATTAATTAATTAAAAGTATCACTGTTAACACATTTTTTCGAAACTCTTAAATCCAGTTCAGAATTTTAGAAGAGAGCTTTTTGCACTGGTTGATAAAAGGTTATGAAAATTGGAAATTTTATGTGCACCAAATTAATTTTCAATTTAATAGATATTATTAAACTTTAATTAATTAAAAGTGAGTTTGAAATTTAACAAAATTTAATTTGAAATTTTATTGTAAATAATCTTATCTCTAAACGAAAATTTTCTGGTACCACAATTCTGTAAAAAAAAAATCGACACTCCACCCTCCTCAAAATATCTTTCCGGCTACGGCATTGGTTATAAGTTTTGAATTTGTCTACAAAGTTTTTTTGAAGGTATTTCTCACCTTTTTGTGGAGTTTTTTTTTTTTTGTTAATACATACCTAATTCTAGACTACCTGCGAATCAGTGAATAGTTTACATAAAATGGCTTTCAAGAAAATTTTATTATTCTTTATTTTTAAAGAAAATAAGTTTAGAGTAACAATTTTCAGAGCACTTTTAAACTTTCACTTTTAAAAGCCCGGTTACTATCGGCTTTTCAAAAACAAATTAATTTAATTGCAAAACATACATACATACATACCCACGTTTTAAGATGAATTTGTTTCTACATATGGCAAAAATATGCTATCTTTCTCTAGTTTTTATCATGAAATTATTTCTGTTTATTAATCAAAAAGTTCCAAAGACAATATAAGGTCATTTTCATTCGTCATAAAAACATGTTTACCAAAACAAATAAACATTTTATTGATTTGTTTCACAAAATCTCTTAAAGATTAATAGACGGAGAGTGACAAGAGGTCTGGTTAACTTTGTATGTGCATATACATATTAATAATTTATGACACGTTTTACTTTCTACATATTCACACCTCCCCCCCCCCCAAAAGCCTAACTAACACATTCCATCTACGAAGGAGGTGTAAATCCACAATAACTACATTTCATTTTTTCTCTTTCGTTTTGCATCATGTTATTTTTAAAATAATCAACGAAATAATAAAAAAACGGTAATAGAAAGTCTTTTAAATACGCATGTATTCTTTTAAAATTGAAAGTACATATTTTTTCTGTACATTAAACTGTATGCAAGCAAGTATTACAACCAGTGTTACCATATTGCCAGTTTTAACTGTTTTTTCCAGTTTTTTATGATGCGTAACAGTTTTCCAGTTTTTCATGAAAAAAACAGTTTTTGTTTAATTTCAGCCTTTTTTCCAGTTTTTAACAGTTTACCTGCTCGATTTACTTTCTTTTACTTGAATTTATAAATTTAATACAAAAGTTGCACAAAATGTTTCAATAAAAAATAATGCTACGCATTGAATGCAACTGTGTAGTAAGTTTTAATTCCCTTTTTAGCATTTGTTTGTGTTAAAATTTTGTAGAATCAAACGAAATGAAAATCAAATTTAATCAAAAAATGTATAACTATATTTTTATGTAATTAAGTAAGATCTCAAAATGTGATGAATAATTTTGTTTTTTTTTATGGTTTTGTAGATATTTTTTGCTATATCGTCGGTTTGTTATTGGTTTGACCCACCGACCATTTTTGAAAAAATTGAGTTAGGTATGGATTATATATAATGTAAATATACCCTTTCTAATTCCGAACCCCGTTTCACGTTATCTCGTATCATACCTGAGATATCCAGTATCTAATTTGATCTACCTGTCCATTTTGCATACAAAAATTAAAATGTATGTACCTTCTTTATCGTTTTCTCGATAACAACTTTTTGGCGTATGGGTCAAACCAATAATAAGCCGACGATATGTTAAATAATTAATATAAATATAAATATGTTTTTTTATATTATATTATATTTTTTTTTTTACTTTAAACAAGTACACAGAAAAAAAACATATTATTCCTATTGCTAATTAAAATGTAGTTTTATAACAGAGCACAACTTGTGATCTGTAATAACATAAATTTGAAAATATTTTTTTTTTGTTAGTATAATTAAAAGTTAGTCTACAAAAAAAAAATATATTTTTTTTCTGTGTATATAAATATGTTATGTGTTTAATGTTTTTTATGTTGTTTTATGTTTAAATAAAATGCAATTGAATTCAAAATGCACATATTAACTGTTTTTTTCTAATGTTTTTTATTTAAAAAAAACAGTTTTTTCTTAAAAAAACAGTTTTTTCTTAGTTTTTTGAAAAAAATACATGGCAACACTGATTACAACTACATTAATAATTAGCTGAATTAGTTGGTAAAATATTTCCTAATAAAAGTGGGTGTGTCGTTGCACTGAATATCATTTCAAAAGGCCAAACTTATTTTGTTTTTGCAAACAAAATTAAATTAATTGTAAAGCTAGTTTATGATGAAACTTTGGGAAAATACATGCAGAAAAAAACTGAGGGAATATTATCGAAGTGCTTAGTAATTGTACAACTACATAAGTTTCAAGTTAGTTTTACAAAGTTCTAGTAAAATATTTTATTATAAGTAAATTTTGGATTTCATTCGATATTTCACAGTAAATTATGTGTTGTTGTTAAAGCAAACAATGTTACCAACACAAATTAAAAAATTTTAAGCCGTGCGTACGCTAAAAAAGTATTTTTTTTTAACAAAAATTAAATTAAAATTTGAACATTTTGTATAAGAAATAAATATATTTTAGCTAAAAACGTAAGATTTTTTTTTAACCGATTCAATATTCCGGTATTTTAAAAATTAAAGAGTTTTGAATAAGATTGCGGTTTTAGAAAGTTCGACCTTGACTTAAAAAACCGAAAAGTAAAAAAATAGAAAGACAAAAAGCACTTGTCATACAATACAATCATGCAATAAAATTTTGACATTTATAACAAAGTTAAGCAATAAAATATTTTTTTATAATTTAGCTGTTATTTTACATAAAAAAATATCCAGAGTTAAACGTTAACTAAATACATTATTTTGTGATAAGTCAGCAGGTCTTAATGGGAAAAATTAACTTTATTTTTTACTATTTTTTAATTGTTATTGTTATTTGTATTGAAAAAGGGATGACATAATTTTCCGTTTCAGAATAATTGACGGATTTTAGCATCGACTAGTTAGAGCATATTTGGCTCATAATAGCATATTTTTGCATATTTTAATATTAATATTTGCATATTTTAATATTATTTTTGATAAAAAAATTTTTTTAGTATATTTTTGTACTTTTTAGAACAAACGCATTTTTAGAGCATATTTTTACACGTTTTTAATTTTTCGTTAGTAAAAAGTATATATGTACATACATATGTATTTCAATAAGAAAATATTCAAAAAGTTTTTTGATAAAAACAAAAATACTGGTCGAGCTCCAATAAATGCAATTAATGTTTATCCCGATGAAAATAAATTTAAATAACAAATATGCAGGTGCTTGTGCAAATTTAAATGTAACTGACACTAATAGAAAACATATGATTTTCTATTGTTGATTTACTTGAATAAACGTCACTACATTGCTAGGTCTGTCAAAAAAACAGAGTAGTATTTGGAAGATGACAAAGCCAATTGTGACAATTTTTTGTTGTTGTTTTTGTTTTTTCTTTGATATTTTAAATTTTGAATCTCGCTCCTAGACGAGGACAAGAAATTCTCATTGAGTTTGTGATTTAACATAACAAATATCTCTAGAAATTCTAATAACAAAGTCCCCTGAAGATTTCCTTAGGCAGGAATGAAATCCGGATAGGGACACGCCTACATCAGATTGTTTCACAATTTGTTAAATACGTTTTGGGACTTTAGCACATTTAATTACTATAAATGCAATTAATGTTTATCCCGATGAAAATAAATTTAAATAACAAATATGCAGGTGCTTGTGCAAATTTAAATGTAACTGACACTAATAGAAAACATATGATTTTCTATTGTTAATTTACCTGAATAAACGTCACTACATTGCTAGGTCTGTCAAAAAAACAGAGTAGTATTTGGAAGATGACAAAGCCAATTGTGACAATATTTTGTTGTTGTTTTTTCTTTGATATTTTAAATTTTGAATCTCGCTCCTAGACGAGGACAAGAAATTCTCATTGAGTTTGTGATTTTATTTGAGTTCGAGTAAAAAAAAAGTGTTCGAAAAGTGAAAAATAAATATCTTTAAAAATGCAAGACAAACCCCTCTGACAATAAAGTTTAACATATTTTATGAATTCTCATAAATTATTTCCGCTCTTGCGATAACATAACATTTTTAAAAAGCCTCCAAAAACACATTTTTTAAAAAAAAAATTAATTGCGGCACTTCTTTTAAAAATTTGGACAAATATAAAAAGATTTAAAAATTTTATCGTCCTGCATTCAAAAATTTTAAAATATATGATTTTGAATGCGATTTTTATAAAAAATTAAACAACTCCCCGATTTTCATTCTCTAAGGATCTAGCATATGCTCTCATCGAATAAAAAAAATCAGGCAAATTTCATAAAAGTCTGAACTAAACGGTTTAAAGTAGTTAGTTCAATTTTGAGCTGAAAGGGCCAAAATAGATAAGAAAGTACGACAGGGCCATCAAGCAGTCAAAAGTGCCACAAATGGCCCTATTGTGCCACGTTTTGCATCACTGACTCCTACTCCTACCTAAGTGCACATTTTAATAGAAAAATGTATTTTTACTAGCATTTTTTGTAATTTTTTGCATATTTTCACTTTTTAGGGCATAAAACCGATTTTCAATGCATATTCCTGATTTCCCTTCTGATTATCTCGATAAATTAATTCGCATACAATTTATTAATTTCAATAATCGATAATGACTTTAAGCAATTTCTAGAAAAATGTTTAAAAAAGTATAAAGGCTTTAACAATGGCAATGGATTAACTTTTTTTTATAAATAACTGCCAGTCTTTCTTCGTTTTGTTTTTTAAACTAGCAGTTATACGACAGAAAACGATTTTATTGCAGGCCAGCTATTGTGTGTGTTTATGAATAACTTTTTAAATTCTATTTCTACACATTGTCTTTATTGCTAGAACCTTTTACAATAACTTTTACTACTCAGTTTTTTACTCGTTTTCAAACAATAAACTTTAAATATGCTCCTGCTGTTGAAAGTTGATGTCAGTTCAAGTTAAAATCATTCGAAAAACGTTAGTTTTGTTTTTTACTTTGCTGTTGAAACAGTTAAATTTAGATGATTTTGCTTAAACCGCGCTAGTTATTTAATCTCTGGGTAAATGTAGCTTAAGAGTTTTTTTTTTTCAACCAAATTTTAAATATTTTAAATAAATGATAACCCTAACACACTATAATAATATTAGTATAAAAATTTTTGTTTTCTTGAGACTCAAACGCTGAGAAGAAATAAATCTGAAATTCATTAATTCCAGATATTTTTCTATAAAAAATGTAACCCCACGTTGCAACCCTTAAACGTGAGATTTTGCAGATAAACGTGTTCCTTGTTATTCTTTTCTATCACATATCTGAGTTTTATTAAAATCGGAGGGAACCCATCGGGGGACTCCAATGTAAGTTCGAGAACACTTAAAAGAATTGTATCATAATAAGGAATTTACATAGACAAGTTAATCTGGTTAAAAATGGGATTAACTGCTTAATCAAGTACTACACAAAGCGATTAAACCATTTTTTAATATTTTTGATCAACAGTTAATCCAACTTTTTATCTGACTACTATTTCTGAACGACTTTGTATTCATACTACTAATTGTGTGCAAATCTGTGTTTTTATATAATGTCAGTTGGTAACGCTAAAAAACTTGCATACAAAGTTAGGTAAAGATTAACGTGAAGAGGCTGCTGCAAACAAATGTTGGCGCTATCAACAAAATTTTTGCTAACGCCGACAGTTTTCTTGTTCCTCTTATGCCGGATATGATAGCTATCGGCGCTACCCTGGTATTTTAATCTTTTAGCTGTCAAGTTAAACTTTTAACAGTCAAAAAATGCATATCGATGGCTTAATATAAAAAAGGCGTAACTCAATTTTTTTCAAAATAGCGTTTTTTTGTTTATTCTAGTAGACAAATGTCAGATGTACCTTGCCTCAAAATTTCAGGGGGATATAATTGCAAATAACAGATTTATAACGATTTCAAACAAAGCCCTAAGTCAAGTCAAAGAATGTTTGAAAGAAAAAGCCCCAACTCATTTTTTTGTTTGATTAGTTTTAACCATGGCACAGTAATACAAGGTAAATCTGTCAGCGCAGCTGTAGTTATGGGTTTATATTTCCCAAGTATCAAATTCCCAAGTATCAAATTCGCTTCCCGAGAAGACTTCAAATCTACGCAAATATGCCAAACGGTCATCTGTCAAAGAAAAGCGCAACGAAGAAAGGAGTACATTTCTACAAAAAATTTCAGATGAGTTGCTAAAAACTGAGTGCCATTATTGCCGAAATGACACCAAAAAATTATATTTTGAATCGGATTTTTCCACCTATCAGGAAATTTACCAGCTTTATGTATTAAAGGAATTGAACTATTCCATATTTAAACCTAGGAAAGATCAGTGCGATATGTGCGTTTCACATAAAGCTAGTAATTTGTCAGATGAAGACTATAAAAAGCATAGAGAATAAATGAAAAAAATGCGTGAGGAAAAATATAATGACATAAAAAATGGTGAGTCCGGAGTATGTGCAGTTTTATGTATGGAAGTGCAAGCGGTAAAATTAATTCCTCAACTAAAGACGAGTGCTGCATAGTATAAAATGAAGCTATAACTACATAATTTCACAATATACAATATTTTAGCACACGAATCAGACAATTATGTTTGGTATGAAACAGATGGATGTCTAGTAGCTTCCGTTTTTGCGACGTGTATTATTAAACACTTGAGGAAGATCCAAACTCGATCGCTAGAAATCCATCACATAATTATTTACTCATTGTTTACTGTTTTTACCAAAGCCTCGATGTAATATTGTCTAATGCATTGCTGGGTTTTAGTATGGAAACACAAATAACGATTTAATAAGTGGACATACGCAAATGGAAGCCATTCCCTTATAGATAGAAAAATTAAAAATAAGCAAATAAATTTGCCATCGGAATTTGTGCAACCAATAGAGGCACGAAAAGTTCCAGCACCCCTACAAGCTCACCATTTGCACTACGACTATTTTCTTAATTTTGAAAACATCCCTAAACGATACTCTTCTATTCGTCCTGGTAAAAATATTGCTTACTATAAAAGTTCTAGAAATGTATGTACTCAAACCTCTATTTCAAATTTTAGGCAGACGTATTGGTGATCTTACTGTAAATATTTTACGAGCCTTGGCGTATGCCCCATCCGGATCAATATACATATTTCAAAACAGACATAACTGACGATTACGAATTTAAAGATATCCCTGATTCACTTTATAAGGAGAAAATAGCAATAACAAAAAATAAATTGTACCACCTACAGGTTTTGAAAAAGTTTTTACCTGCAGATTGCCTTTTTTTATGATAACTTGTCTTATAAGCACAAATATTTACAGTTCACTTCTGATTTAATCCTTTCAATTCCATGAATTATTTCCTTCTATTATTTAAACCTGAATTATTATAATAATGGTAGCGATTCCTATTCTCACTTTCACCATTCACCTCAGTTTTCGAACCTCATTTTCTCTCAATTAATACAAAATTATAAATTTTTTATTGTCCAATCGTCTTTACAATAAACAAATACTGAAAAATCAGAAATTAAAATGGGACATATAATTAATACACGGAAAATAATGCGATTCGAAAATTGAGGTGAATGGTGAAGGTGAGAATAGGAATTGCTATCAATATGTATCATTTTCAAGTCAGTTTAAAAAGGCCCTAACTTAATTTTTTTTTTTCAAAAATATCAATGAAAAAAGGCCATATCTTAGTTAACTTTATTAAAATAAAAATAAAATTTTTTTAAAATGAGGAATAAAATGTGTTGCCTCTTTTTATTAAAAATTGCATTAATACTTTTTTTGTATCTAAAATTTTACTGATTTTATTAAGTTTTTTCCTTCTCCTGTAAAGTAACAAAAAGTCGAGTTACGCCTTTTTTATATAAGGCCATCGATATGTAAACGATTAAGATTAAAAATGTGGATTAACTTTAATCAAGCAGATTAATTACTCAATCTAAACTCCCTATAAGTTATGAAAAGGGTTTATCTGTTTTTTTTATTCACTTCTTTAAAATATTATTTAAGTATTTATAATTGTTGAAGATGATGAATTCACTATATTTTACTATTGCTTACAATTTACGGAAGGGAGCAAAGCATTTTTGCGCATAAGCACAAAAAAAGTTCGATTCAGACAAAAACTTCAAAAGTGCCTAAAATTTATATGACAGCATATCGAACAAGGGTTCATGGGTTCATTCTATGGGTTCATTCTTTAGTAAAATAAATAGTTCAAAAAAATGACGCGTATCAAAATTCAGCCAAAATAAAGTTAATATATGAGAAAGTTAGTTTAACAAAAACTTTTAATACTGTGAATGTCTACCAAATATTTCAAATTTTATTTTAAAAATCATACAAATAGGTGAACATTTTTAAAATATGAACAATTATTTCGTGTAAAAAGGAAAAAAAAGTGCGGTTAACGGGAAAAACGTGAAGTGTGCCTAAATTTTATATGACAGCATAGCGAAAAAGGATGACATATGAGTTCATCACAGAAATAGTTTTACAATTTCTCTTGGAACTAAAATTTTAAAAGACATTTAAATTTTACAGTAAAATTTATTTATTCATGGTTTTTTGTAATCGATTCAATAATTGAAAAGAAAAACTTAGTCGTTTATGCCGACTTTTTTTGATTTTGAAAACGTTAATATGGTTATTTTTCTTGTTTATGTCGTAAAAATCAGTACTTACTTCGTCCATGGTGCAGGGTAATCGTTATTTTCGATTAGAAAATTAATTAACAAAATTGTTTATTTTAAATTAATTCTATTTAAAAAAGTATATTTTATATTCTTAGAAACTTAGCTATGTATACCTACTCTTCCATTGGTTTACTATTGGTACTTTGATTATCGTCGCGTTTAACATTTTCAGTTATCTTTTGTCCATCTTTATCGAAACGCATGTGTAAACCATGTTTAATAAAACGTCCTGCTGCTGCCTTATCCAAAACTGGACGTATGGTATTGCGTTCATAGATTTGCTTATCACGCAAAATAGTTTGTCGCACACGTGACAATTCGTTTTTAATACCGTGCTAAAATTTAAATGGCATTTGTGATTAAATTCATATAAAAACATAAATTTTTGATCGATTGAATGAATTAACATGAGACTAACTTAACGAATATGAAAATCATCGAATTAAAAAGAACAAAAATCACGAACGACAAAATTTGGTGCAAAGTATAAAAATGAAAGTTATAAAAACTTTGTTAATTCCTTTTATAATCGAAAGCTAATTCTAATAACTTAAATAAAAACAAACCTAACTTTTGAAAGCATTAATGCGAATTCGTTAAACCGATTTTTATATTTGATTTATTTTTAAGCATAATTCCTTATATTTTTAGAATTTTTTTTTTTTTTTTTTTTTTTTTTTTTATTAATTAATATTCATATAATTACAAATTATATACTATTACCCTAACCGAGCACTAGCTACTATGGCCTTCGGCGCGTTGTAGCGAAAACAGACCAGTGCCTCTGGTGGGAATCGAACCCACGACCCCCGCACTGATAAGCCAGCACGCTACCAACTAGCCTACCGGGGCGCACAATTTTTTAGAATTAATTTCTTTATCTTACTCAATATCTTATTCAAAAAACGTATTTGATTCTTTTTTATTGGTTCTTTTCATAAAATTAAAGGAATTGATTTAATTTTAACAAATTTAACTAAAAATTAACAAATTAAACCTAAATACACAAAAAACAAATAAGTTGGCAAAATTGATTAAAAAAATTATGGGTTTTAAGGGGCTGCTCTAAAACTTAAAAAATTGAGTACATTTACAAAAATAAAAATTACAGAAAAAATTTACTCAGCGAAACTGAAGGCAAAAGTGCAGTTTACGGGGTTTTGGAAATCAAAAAAAAAAAATACATGACCCCCTCCAGAATAAAAAAAAAAAAAAAACCGAAATTATTTTTGGGAGGGGCTCGGCCCCGGGAGGCCCGTGGGAGGCAAAAAACAGGGGGCCATAGTAACAGGGTCGTATGGGTACTTAAATTAAAGGAAATTGTCTCACGATTTCAAAAATGATATTTTTTTTCGGATCCATAACACCTATTCCAAATTAGAGCCATTATTCGACCAATAGTAATATACGAAAAAAAGTCAAAAATAAAATTAAACAAAAATAAATAAACTAATGTTTACTTTGAACTAGTAATATAATTGAACATTATTTTTTTTATATTCTTAATCTGTTTTAAATATATTTTTGGGGGTTTTTTACTTAAGTTTATCGCATAGCCGGCCTTCGGCCGGGCTTAGGGGTTTTTTTACTCCCATCAGTCCAATTCTCGGCTTCGCTGAGGCTTCGCCCCGGTATGCGTAGGAAGTTGCTTTGCTTAGCAAAGTTTTTCTGCGTAACCGGCCTACGGCCGGGCTTAGGGGTTTTTTTACTCCCATCAGTCCAATTCTCGGCTTCGCTGAGGCTTCGCCCCGGGATGCGTAGGAAGTGGCTTTGCTTAGCAAAGTTTTTCTGCGTAACCGGCCTACGGCCGGGCTTAGGGGTTTTTTTACTCCCATCAGTCCAATTCTCGGCTTCGCTGAGGCTTCGCCCCGGGATGCGTAGGAAGTGGCTTTACTAAGCAAAGTTTTTCTGCGTAACCGGCCTTCGGCCGGGCTTAGGGGTTTTTTTACTCCCATCAGTCCAATTCTCGGCTTCGCTGAGGCTTCGCCCCGGTATGCGTAGGAAGTGCCTTGCTAAGCAAAGTTTTCCAAAAAACCCGTTTCCGTTTTTTTAACCCAGGGGGGCCAGGCGCCATAAAACGATTGTAGAGGGCGCTTCGTATCATGGATCCAAAAAAAAATCATTTTTGAAATCCAGATGAAATTTCCTTTCATTAGAGTACCCCCACTTATATGTTACTACGAATACCGGTTTTTTGGCCCTAGAGGGCCCCAGGGGCGTCAGCCCCCTTAACCGAAGATAGAAAAAAATTTTCTTTTTTCATTCTGGAGAGGACCATGTATTTTTTTTTTTTGATTTCCAAAACCCCGTAAACTGCACTTTAGCCCAAAAAACAAATAAGTTGTCAAAATTGATTAAAAAAATTATCGGTTTTAAGGGGCTGCTCTAAAACTTAAAAAATTGAGTACATTTACAAAAATAAAAAATTACAGAAAAAATTTACTCAGCGAAACTGAACAAATCTGCTATCACATAGAAGAAAACCACTAAGCCATTAAAAAAGAGTTGTACAACTAGACTGCCTTTATTCGAAAATTGTCTACATTATAATGGACTATACTGTTACACAAGCGCTAGGAAATGTGTGGTAAAATTAATAGAATTGAATTTTCACAGAAATCTTACCTCATTTGGATCTTGTCCTTGCAGTTTAACATACATCCAGTATAGAGAATTTATGGAGTAGGCCAAATAATTATCCAATTTAACTTGTTCCTGAGTGGACAATTCTTCAAAGTCTTTAAAGGCAACAGCCGTCAATATAGAAGCTTCAATTTTGTCTAAGCTTCTATCAAAGTTCTCAACACATTTTATGAATTTTTCATCGTTTCGTAGTTCAGCGTAATCACGGGAAGAAGACATTATATGTTTTTGTGAAATTAAAGTAGTTATTTTTATAAATAAAAATAATATTTTCAGAACTTTTCAGGCAACAAAAATCAAAACAACAAAATTTAAACACATGAAAGTTATTGTGACACTTGTTTTATGTATACTAGAGTTATAAAAGTACTGAGTACTCCGGCACTGAGTACTCAATAGTGACTATTTTTTTTGTTTGTTCTCAAAACTATTTACAGTGGACAACTTTTCTTTGGGCTGATTAATGTGCAAATACGCACAGTTCGATGAAAAAAATGCAAATAACCGACTGTGCATATTGTAAAACTTTCTAAAACTAACTTGAAACTTATGTAGTTATATAATTGCCAAACACTTCGATAATATTCTCCCAGTTTTTTTCTGCGTGTACGTTCATATTGATTGTCAGTGTCCGACCGAACAATTCGGCCAAAAAACTATATTTTGTCGGTTTTTTGATATCTAGAGGCAATGATGACAAATTTTGGTATTGGAAACATGTTTGTTGAGCCGATTTAATTCGATTTTGTGTATAAAATTTAAGAGAAAAGCCGAAGTTTAGCTATAAAGTTAAAAGTTCGGCCGCCGAACTATTTTCGATTTGGCCGAACTTTCTGAGGTCGAACAGTGAACTCATTGCTTAACTACAGACTTTTCTTCAAATTTGACACACAAAATAGCATCTAATCAGTCCAATAAGCATTTTTCCATCCGCCAAATTTGTCCATAATGCTTTCTGGTCGAACTGTTCGGTCGGACAATATTGATTGTATGGAATTTGAAAGCCGAATAGTTATAAAAAAATTGTATTTTGGGTTTCAGTGTAAATGTAGTTTCAAATAATTTTCTTCCATCTGCACCAGCAATTTAGTTTGTAAAGATTTTAAAGTTGATTTATGCGAATTTACACGTTTTTGAAATTATGGTAAAATTAAATTTAATACGTTTTTTTTTTGTTCTTTTAAAAATAAATGACAATTTCAAGTGTTGTTTTGTATATACAGGGCAACAAACACAGCAGTATTATATTTCAGTTAGTTCGTATTTTTTCTGTTTTAACTGAGAAATTCTTTAACGAGCAACAGAATAAATTTTTTGATATATTAAAATTCTAAAAGGAAATAAATTTATTGATAAATTCACCAAGTAATATAACAGCCGGATTTCTGTAATGTCTATCTAGTGTTAAAATATACTGTAGACATATTTGCACCACATTAGTGTCATACAAGTTTTTTATATAATTTGTATTGTATTTTTATTCTTAGTTTCAAACACTAAACAAAATTAAAATAAATAATTGTTTCGATTGATTATTATAAAATATACTTTTTTTATATATAGTATAGAAATATTTTTCTTAAGATACTATAATCGCGGGACGTAGCTGCAAATATGAATTGTGTACTTATACACCATATATGATTGTATTATGAATACCCTTAATATATATATTTTTTTTTAATATGCAGTGTACTTCAATGTTGAAATTTATTAACAAGATATTAAAATTTTTTCAGTCAAAACATTAACAATTATTTTAGAGTGCCCAAATGAATTTCGCACAAATTTTAGATTTTTTGTTTAATCTTTATCGAAAATATTAATCGCCTAAAAATAAATTCAAATTATTGATAACTACCCAAGTAACAACTTTACGGACTGTCCGTTACAAACGGATTCATGAATCCGGCATTGACGGTGCGAAAACGGACCGGAATTGACGTATCCGTCGAAGCTTGTACGAAAACGGACCATTAACGTACAGTAAAATTGGATTACTCAAATTTTCGAAAATTATCCGTTTTAACTCCGTTTTGCTGTATCCGTTTCGGTGCCGTTTAACCGGACTACACCGATTTTCATCAGTTAAAACTCCGTTACAACCGTTATCGCTTTTCTTCCGGTATTACCGGAGTGTGTTTTGTTTAAAAAAATCAAACAGTTTTATTTATTAATAAAATTAAATATTAATAAAATCTTCTATATATATAAAAAGAAGTGTACATTTTGATTGTCACTCCATAACTCGAGAACGGCTGCAGAAAATTGCTGAATACGTTTTGTAGAACATGCAATGAGGATGGTTTAAAAAAAAAATTCTTTAAAAATATTTTCGTTTGGGGCAGATGTTGTGATTTTTCTGAACATTAGTCATTTTCATCTATATATATAAGAAGAAGTGTACATTTTGATTGTCACTCCATAATTAGAAAACGGCTGCATTAAATAAAAAATGGCTGACTACGTATTTAAGATTTTTAGTGGTAATTTTTTTTTGGTTATTTTTAAATGTACCACTTTTTTAACATATACTTGTATTTCAGATGTTTTTGCAATTAAATATAGAGACGCAGATCTCATGAAAATTTTAATGATGAAGATGTTAAACAACACCAGAGTTAAAATGAAAAAAAAAATCAAAATGTTAAAACCTCATCCTTTTATTGAATTTTTATGTAGTTTCATATTGTTTTTTAATAATGTAATTGTTAATCCATTTTTGTAATTATTTTTTTAAATGAAAAAATTTAAAAATAAAACCAAATTTTTGTTTAAAATTAAAAAAAGGAGAAATCATTTAGATAAAATAAATAAAAAAAAATAAAAATGGACCATTTAAAAAAAAAAAAAAAACGGTACGAATACGGACCATATTCGGACCGTATACGGTATTTTAAAAACGGAGTCCACTCCGTTTTTAAAATAAATTACGGACAGTTTACGGTACGTTTTGAACGTACACTCAATTCGTACACTCCGTTTTCTATACAGCATGACGGTACGAAAACGGTCCGTTTTAGCGTGCTCTATACTGTTTCGAATCCGTATTCGATGTTTCTTTTATTCCGTTTTCCGGTCCGTATACTGATCCGGAAAACGGTACGGAAACGGACTTCGGATCCGTATATGCTGTACCGAAAACGGCACATAAACGGACCGGATTGTTTGCTGGATAATCATATAAGCATTATTTTTTCGATGTTAAATTTTTTCTAACCATCGCTTTTTTTGATAAAATTCAAAAATGTTGCTGCTCCCAAAGGAACTTTGTTCACTGTAGCTATAGATTGTATACTTCAGATGTTTAGAGAAGTAATTTTATGTAAAAAATGTGTTTTTTTTTTCGTATGAAAATACAGTATAACAAAATACAACTCCGAAAAAGCACATGCGTTTATAAAAATTTAGTTATAATGACATTTTTGGAAACAAATTTTTAATAAACTTAGAAAATTTAAAATTAAAAATCTATTACCATTTGTCGTTTAACATATTAACATATCTTATATTTGTATGTATTCTTAATATATTATTATTATTATGCACATTAGCTAGTAAGTTGTCTTTGTAATTTTGCTTAATTGGCCCCATGGGCTTTAAAATTACAATAAAATGAATTAAAAACAAATAAATAAACATATTTCGTTGTGTCGTTAATTAACGTAACATGTTTGCTTGCAAATATAATTATGTTTACCTACAAATATATATATGATTTGATCAAGTGAAAAACATTGCAAATATATATGTTTAGGTTTGCATATCCCAAACATAATCAACGATAAATTTAAAATTTCAAGTATATTCTTGTTTAGGTTTGAAAATTTGAATCATTGTAAATATATATATAATTATCTGCAAATATATTTAAAAGTGTCTTTTTTCTGCGTGTATGAATTTCTAATTTTTTATATATAAATATAATATAATAAAATATAATTGTACTCACGATGGTGATTAGCACAAGATGCTAATATGCGCAGTTTGCATCGTCAATACTACTCAAGGCTGAAAGAATGCAATTAACCGTCTGTGCATATTTACGTTGCGTGCAAAAACATAGTGAATACCCTCATAATAAAGTCGTTAAAAGTATTGAGCTGTTCTCAGTATCCATTTAAAAGTATCGTGTTCTCAAAGTGTATCGAAATTTTACAACTCTAGTTTGTATATTCTTATTGACACTTGA
This sequence comes from Delia radicum, assembly GCA_021234595.1. Taxonomy (NCBI): domain Eukaryota; kingdom Metazoa; phylum Arthropoda; class Insecta; order Diptera; family Anthomyiidae; genus Delia; species Delia radicum. Next base: position 226,685,551 of record CM037852.1, on the reverse strand, counting down.
TTTCATACTCGTTCACACAATGCCCCTCAAACTGTAACATATGTTTTCAATTAACTATTGTGAATTATTTGTTTGAGGAAACAATTTTTTTTATTTACATTCTTTTTTATAAGCGATTTTATAAATTTCTATGCATAAAAGTAGCATTAAATTAATTGTTTTGTTAAAAAATCATGTTTAAAGAAAGCTTTAAATATTACAAATCAAAGTGGCCAGTGCCCGATTTTAAAGATGTCTTAGATTTTCGTGATGATACCTCTTGTGAGAAGGTTTACTGCTTATTTTTTTTTAATTTAATTTCTAATCCATTTATATAATTGTTAAATTTATATTAGCTGCAAGAACTTCATTTAAAAGATGACTATGCTGTTTTGGGTTTACCTTTAGGCATGAATCCTATACACAAGTGGCGTTTATATACCCTGATAGAACATCCGGGTCTTATTTTTATACGTCATGCCTTCACCACCCAAGGTCAACGATATTGGATAGCAAGAAGTTTACGAGATTATCCCAAAAATCCCAATAGAGTTAATTTAAATGAGCGACTTTTTGCTAAATCTGTTTTAGATGATTGGTGGTCTTCGTTGAATGAATGTAAAGATAAAGATGAGACCAGACGTATGAAAATATCTATGAGATGGACTACGTTGGGTTATCATCATGATTGGGATACCAAAATTTATAGTGAACAATTTCATACAGATTTTCCCCAAGATTTAGCACTTATAAGTAACTTTTTTGCCAACGTTTTGGGTTACGATAAATATCAAGCTCAGGCAGCAATTGTTAATTATTATCCCATTGGTACTACATTGGCCGGTCATACAGATCATTCGGAACAAAATTTGGAAGCACCATTATTTTCGTTTAGGTGAGTAAAATGTAAAGTTATACACCTTTTGGAACTGTAATTCAAAAAATATCTATTGAAATTTAGAGTTTCCATTTGAAATTCAGAAAATATCAATTGCAATTTAGAATTTATATTTGAAAGTCAGAAAATATCAATTCAAAATCAGATTTTCCATTTTAAATTTAGAAAAAAAGCAATTGAAATTTAGAATATCCATTTTTAATTCAGAAAATATCATTTGAAATTCGGAATATACGAATTGAAATTCAGAAAACATCATTTGAAATTCAGAAAATATCAATTGAAATTTCATTTCATTTATATATTCATTTGTAATATACATACATATGTCAATTGAATTGAATTTTACTTTTTTTACATCCAAAAAAGTTTATTACCTCTATGTTTTTTTTAAATTTATTTTTTTTGTTTAATTTTAATTTAACTTTCTTTAAAAAAATTTGGTAAAACAAAATTAATTAATAGCTCACACTTTTACAACCATTTGAAACATTGTGGAGGTTATTTTCAAAATAATGGTTTAAACGTCGTTTAACGCAACTTTACACTTAGACTGAAATATCTTAAAGAATTTGATCATTTCCAAATTTAACTTATTAAAGTTTAACTGACATTCTAAAAACTCGCTTTAAAACAAATCATCTTTTATAATAATTTCATTTCAGTTTTGGTCAAACTGCAATATTTTTAATTGGTGGTCAAACAAAAGATGAAAAACCTACACCTTTATTTTTAGAAAGTGGCGACGTTCTGGTAATGTCTCAACAATCACGTCTCTGTTATCATGCAGTACCCAGAGTTATGAAAGCACGACAAGAATCCTGGAATTCTCTTATACCTCCAAAAAAACCAGAAACATTAATAGCACCCCTACAGCCATCAAAAAAACTACGTACTGATATATCCAACATGGATGCCAATGAAACAGAAAACGCTTTACAGTGGTCTATGGATCCCCTGCTATATCAACAAGTGACCAATGAATTATTTTGGTTACCATTTAAGAATTATCTACATGATTCCCGCATTAATATGAATGTTAGACAAGTCTTAAAGTATGGACAAGAGCACTTGGGTAGCTGAAACGTTGGGAATAAGTAGTAGTTTAAATCAATTTTCCTGTTTTTTGTAATTACCAAAAACAAAAAAAAAAATAATTAATATAAAAAAAATGTTTAATTTTTAATAAAAAACAAAGAAATATCAAGATTTTAAACATTCTTATTTTTACAATTCTTAAAAACTTTAAACTGCACCATAGACATCATATAGGGTCGTGTTAAATGTTGTGAATGTGTTGGCACTAAATGGCACAAACCCAATAGATCGCAGGCTACAGTGCCGAATACTATAGGCCAAAACAATATTCCTAAGGAAGATTTATTTGGTGGCTGTTAAAAAAAAGTTTGCATTAGTCTAGGATTTTAAAATAAGCTTATAAAAAAGGACTTACATCGATACTTGATTTAGCCATTTTTGTAAAAGAAGTTAAAGTTTAATAAGAAAAAGAATTTTTGAAATTTTTTTAAACAAATTTCAATAATTTTCCAATTTGTTTTATTTTCTATTTACTATTTAAAGTAGAGTACACACGTTAAATATTATTGATCACAATTTTAGATTGTTTACAAAAAAAAATTCAATTTGAAATGAAATTTGTTTTTTTTCTTGTTTGAAAATTAATACTGTCCGACCCGTATTGTTCGACCAGGGTATCAATTATCTATATTTTTTACGACACACGACAATGAAATGACACCTAAATCATTATCGTTTCGGGGATGGAACTAATATTGATTATTCATCTCATGGCTTATAAATGTCATATGAAACCGATGCAACAAAAATTGTTACATTTACGCTGTTAAAGCGAGAATGATTTAGGTGTCATTTCATTGTCGTGTGTCGTTAAAAAGATAGATAATTGATTCCCAGAAAATGCATTTGGGCTGCATTTTTTGTTTTGTTTTTATAAACAATTTAATTTGGTAATTGCTTTGTAAAGTACGTTAAGAGGCGTTTGAAGTTCGCAAAAGGAGTTTTTTGTCACCTTTTTTATAAAAAAAATAAGTTTTAATATACCGAACTGTTAAAAAAACCAGTAGTTTTTACTAATTTCCACAGTTGTTTTATAATTTTTGTAGTAAAAAATTATCAGTTGTTTTCACAACATTGTTAGTTTTTTTCTCTACATGTGTGAGTTGTTTTTCAACAGTTAAAAACAACACAATTTTCAGCTATTTTACCAGTAATTACCTTTGTTGCCTTTTTAACTGAATTTGCAGTTGTTTTAACTGTCATTTTCAGTAGATTATACTGTTAAACTATTTTAAGTGTAGTTTAAAATCATTATTTCCAATGAAATGAAAATTATTCAAGTTCGATGCCATACTCTATATGGCAATATCTTTATTAGGATATTGTTTTAACAAATAATCTATCGAGTTTTTGTTTTCAAATTTATTAATTGACCACTTTCAGGAATGTGTTGATAGATCTATTTCGGGAATTTTCTAAGTTCCCATCATCAGAACACGTTTTGAAAGAAGTGACAATCCCATGCAAAACATCAAACATTCATATAAACTAGTTCTCACTAAATGAGAACTAATATATGAGCTCGAAGTTAAAGATTGTAACCATTGATCAAAAATAAATTGAAAACTTGTCAAAGGGTCAAAGAATAAATTTGAAAACAAAAACTCTATAGATTATTTGTTAGGACAATTTCCTAATAAAGAAATAAATAGTATGGCCTCAGACTTGAATAATTTTCATTTTCATTACACAATTAAAGGTCGAAAAACATCAGTTTTATTTTTAATAAAAATTATAACAAACTTGTAAAATATTTTAAATATATTTTGGAAGTATTTTTGTTCCGCTAACAACACTCTGATAGCAATTTTTGAGACAAATAGTTTAATCTTATATTTACATCACAAAAATTTGATAAAAAAAAAACTAATTCACTCCTTGGAGTTGTTCTTTTAGAACAACCTATTCGTTAGCAATCTTCTGGTACTTTATCCAACATAAAACTTTGGTTAATAACTAAAACAGTGTTTCTCAACGTGGGGCGCTCGCCCCACTGGGGGGCAATTTCAACATTCTAGGGGTCAATGGGCTAATTTTTGTAAGTTTTTTAACTTTTCATGTTTTTTTAATATATAAAAATAAAATTCTGTAGAATAAAAAAATATATATACTTACTTATATACCATTTCCATTGTCATATTTAGTAGAAACCGGATTTAGTGTCATTAGTGATTTGTTATTAAAAAATCACTCGTTGCGATCGCTTTAGTAGTTTTTTTTTAAAACAACTTTCAATGATGTCCCTTATGAAGAATTCTTCAATTTTGTCACATGACAGTGGTGCACACCACCACTAAACCAGTCACTATAAAAAAAAAAATATGTAGGTACATTATTTTTTGCTGGGCAATCGATTGAGACTATTTATTTTTAAATCGGAGAGGGGTCGTCCAAAAATTTGCCAATTTTGATCGTTTTCATATGGAATTGCTCTATATCTTTATAACAAAAATATATGTACATACATCCATTGAATTAAACAAATTGTTAGGTGTGTTTTTTATTTAAAGTACTCTCTATTGTACAGAAAAAAATTAGGGGGGACATGGAAAATTTTTTAACCCAAAAGTGGGGCACGGCCCAAAAAGGATTGAGAAACACTGATCTAAAAGAATGATTCACATAAATCATAATACTATTCTGAAATGAATTTATATGAATGAATTTTTACATAAAATTAATAGTTTCTCTGAATGAACGAGCGTAATTAAAATTGAATTTGAAAAAATTCGTTTCCATTGCGTCGTATGAAAAATAAGATCAAATCTCTTTATTTTGATTCGGTTTCGCGCAAAATTAATGGTATTTTGGAAGTCATTTAATATCGATTTTTGGAAGTAGAAAAGCAGCAGATACTGCTTCTTTTATATGCACTAAAAAATGCATTCATTTTATTTTTGCTGGGTAATAGAAGGCTTCAGAAAGTACCAAAATAATGCATTCATTTTATATTTGCTGGGTAATAAAAGCCTTCAGAAAGTACCAAAATAATGCATTAATTTTATTTTTGCTGGATATAAATCACTTATCGGCATTCAAACCAATAAAGCTTGTCGAGGTGTGTTATTTACATTTATTTTATTGACACAAAAACATTTTTTTTACATACAAACAAGTTTTTCAACAAAAAACAAAAATTTTTTTCATCTCTGTAATTTTTTTTTCATTTATAGGGCACGGTTAAGGGCATAAATAAAATTGGTAAAGCCAAATTTGATGCAACCTAACTCAGCTCCTTTGAAAGCTATCATGCTCATCTCTGGAACTTAAAATTATTTAGGTGACACTTTGTTTTTCTTTTTTAAAAAGAAACAACACTCAGAAAATTCTTCCTATTTATTAATGTGTTGCTTTCTTTGGAAAGGGATTAGTAGAGAAGTGAAAGGTGGGGAAAGATGAAGGGCTTCAAACATGAAAACACTGTAATTGTGCGAGATGACAAGTCTTACAACAGATGTTGCTCGCCACCTGATGGAGATTTGGCGAACTTATTGGAGCTTTTTGGTTCATAGCCCTGATTCATTATTTTACTTCGGTGAGGGGTTAAGTGCTATGGGAACACCGAAGGCTGGATAGAAAACTCATATGAGGGATAGAAAACTCATATACAGTTACGGACTTAAGTATAGGCACAGGCGCAATTTTAAAAGAAACTGCTATTTTATTTAATTTATTTCAAAAAACCAACCGAGCCCTTCGGGCCATATATAGTTGGTAGACCAACATTAACAATCAACTTCATTATGTCACTTAAAACTATAAAACCTTAAATATCCTATTTTCTAACAATATAAAACAGTTTGTATATAGCAAGTTTAACTTACAAAAATTTAAGAAAAAAGTTTAAAAGAATTATTAAAGAATAAAGAATATGGCATAAAACTTATACATTAAAATAATAACCATGAAAATCAAATATATTTTCTTTGGAAAAAAAGTTATTTAAATAATACATTAAAAATTCATTATCTTACTGGACAAAAGTATAGGCACAACTATTTCTACAATAATAAAAACTACTTTGAACATTTATCTAATATTTAGTTGGCCGTCCCTTTTGCTTAATAACGGCCTTAAGCCTATGTGGCATGGAGTGGACTAACTTTTCAGTAATATTTTCACCTATGTTATGCCATTCTTCCACTAAAACTGTTTTCAGCTCAGTTCTATTTAAAATTGCGCGTTTTCTGATTCGTAGCTCCAATTCCTCCCACAAATGCTCAATGGGGTTTAAGTCTTGGGACTGCGGGGGTATGGCAAAACATGAGCCGTATTAAATGCAAGTCACATTTTTACGTCTCATGGGCTGTGTGTTTCGGGTCGTTGTCTTGCTGGAATTTCAAATCATCAGGTAAGTTTAGCTTTTCTGCACTTTTTTTGACATTTTCCTTTAGAATGTTAAGGTAAACTGTCTTGTCCATTATCCCATCAATAAATGCGAGCTCGCACACACCCGCAGAAGACATACAGCCCCATACCAAAACACGTCCGTCACCATACTTTACTGTTGGTAAAAGATTTTTTGCTTCATATGCAGTGTTACGCTTTCGCCAAACCCTAGCGTGTCCATCAGATCGGAAAATATTAAATTTATTTTCGTCTGTAAACAGTTCCTGATCCCAGAAATCGCAATACCTATTTTGAAATTGTTTGGCATATTCCACTCTCTTTTTTTGATTAACAGTAGATATCCAAGGTTTGCGTCTAGCCACACGTGAGTTATACCCAGCTTCATGTAGCGTTCTCCGAACTGTTTTTGGGTGAACATCTTTGCCAAAATCTTGTTTTATCTCTGCGGCAACCTAAGAAGATGTTATTTTTGGATCACCTCTTACTTTTCGTACGATTTGAACACGTTCTCTCTAAGTTAAATTGCGAGGGCGACCACACCGACTTGCATTTTCAAAGTTTTTTTTCGCCTTTGAACCGATTTACAATTGTCGGTATGGTAAAACGGCTGCGGTTCATCAATTCTCCGATCTCAGAAAACGATTTGCCTTGATTATGTAAATGTAAAATTATTTTGCGCTGAGATTCAGTCGTTTCACTTTCTTTAGGACACATTTTAAAAAGATTATAAACAAAATTAGTATTTTCTAAATTTTTGCAACTTTTCAATTAGTTAAATCAATAAAAAATTAATAACGGAATATAACAGCATGTGTCAAATGAAAATTGTTGCCAGTTTATTAAAATTAAAATAAAGGGATAGATGCCTAAAAAAGTGTGCCTATACTTTTGTCCATTGTATTTTTGAACTTTTTATACTTTTTATCTGCCAACGGACTAACTTATCTTACTACACGAATAAAACTGCTACAGTCTTGAAATATACAGCAGACTGTAATAGATTAATAGTAATATTAATATAAAACATATTCCTTCTGCTTTTAATGCAATCTTTAAATGCTACATGGCTGTTGTGCCTATACTTAAGTCCATCACTGTATTCGTCACGGGAATCGAACCCGGGACCATCTGTGTAACACTCCAAAGCGCTAACCATTACTGTAATGGCTAGCGCGTTGGACTTAATTTACAAAAAAATTAATTAATTTACAAAAATTAATTAATTCACAAAAAATTTAAATCAGAATTAAAAAAAAATGCTTATATTTCATTCAATTAATCCATTCCCTTCGTTTTCAACCTTTGCCATTACACCACAACGCCCCACAATCTTAGAAAAATTATAGCTATTGTTTTTTTTTTAAAATTTTGTTTTTTTTAAGGTAAATAGTATTCAAATGGAATTTTTTTTAAAGCGGCCTTCTAAATTTGTTTTCTTTTCATAAAAGTGTGGTTGAAAGGTTGAATTAACATCTTCTGGCTAGAAACCACATATGCATTGAACTTTTATGTAAACTCCATCCAAGCTCAGCGTGTCTACTGATCATACCTAAAACAACAACATAACAACAACAAAGAGTACGCAAAAAATATGATATTTTCAACTGCTTGTGCAACTTTTGAGACCCTTAACCGTTTTTGCTAATTGTAATAACACATTTTAAATGTTTCATGTTTTGTTAAACTTACCCACTTGACATCCTTTCTCATCGCATTAATATGATTTGTATCTTTTTTTTTCTATATATTTTCGTTTTTTTTTTTTTATTAAATCATAATTTTGTTTTTCCTTGTTTTAAGTTGTTTGTTGTTTTGTTTGTTGTGTGTGTCTGTTTTTTTTTTTTTAATCTTTTGTGTTTGATGTTTTAATATTACAATTAAATTACAGAAATATAAATATGCGAAAAAATTTTAGATTTTTTTTTTTTGCATTATCGATTTTGTTTTTAATAATTGTATATTTTTTGAATTCTTTTTGTTTATAAATAATCGTAAAGCTACTTAAATGTATATAATTTTTAATAATTATAATTTATAATATATAATTTTGTTTTTCTTTTTCATGTTAATGTTAATTTGTTTTTTTTTTGTTTTTTTTTTAGAAATAATTTTATATATTATATATGCATATAATTGTATATATTATATAATTGATAATCAGATATATGTATATATATAATTTTGAAATTTGTTTATTTGCTGCTTACACGATGAAGGAAGGGGATATGAGGGGGTTGGAAGGGTAGGGGGGGGGGGGGATGGGCAGGTTACGGATTTCTATATATATATTAATAAAAAAAACTACTAAAAATGTTTTTTTTTTTGTTTGTTTTACTTTTCTACTATGTATATTATATAACAGTATAAATTTTTTTTTTGTTTTGTTTTAGCAAATTTGTTAACATCATTTGATTTTTTTTATATTTTTGTGTTTTTATTTATATTTATAAAAAAAAAAATCATCATTTTCTTTAAAGAACAACATTTAGTACAATAATTATAAATAATAGTAATAATTAAAAAAAAAAACTATACAAATAATACAAATGCTCTAAATATGAAGCGTCCTATTTTCTAATAAAAAAATAAAAAATATTTTTAAAAAAAAAAAAACATAATAAAATAGTTAATTATTTATATATACCAGACCAATAAATGGTAGTTTTATGTTTTGTTACTTAGTTGTAGTATATAATATTGCATATAAGTTTTATATACTTTGTTAGATTTGTTTTTTATTTTTTTTTATTTTAATTATTTAATAAATTTTTTTAGTTTTAGTTTTACTTTAAATTTACTTTCTTTTGGAATTTAACAGTAATTTTTACAATGTTTTCTAAGGGAGTGGAAGTAAAGGGGGAAAGGAAATAATGTGGGCAGGAGAATTTACAATTGTAATTAACAAAATATTTACTGAATTATAATTAATTTGCCATAAAATCAAATCAGTTTATCAACCGAACATTTTTTTTAAAAATTTCAATTGATATTTTTATAATTTTGTTTATTTACAATGGAAAATATCATAGAGGTTTCAATAGTTAGTACTTAATTAATTAAGGGAATTTTTTTACACTATGCGAAATAATTATAAAGCTTTCAGGATGTTTTTTTTAAACAAAATATTGTTTATGGGTTAGTTATCTGAATGTACTAAATTAGGCATTATAACATACAAGATCCTGTCATTTTGCATAGTTGAGAATTTTGAACTTATAGTTATTGTTCATGCGAAATAAAAAATAAAGCCTACTTAAACAAAAAGATCCCTTAAACATAAAGTTAATTCGTATAAAATCCAATTAAATCGCTTAAAATATTGCTGACACGCTGAAAAAAATTCATACATAATATCTGTGTCATTTTCACAAATTTCACAAAGTCGAAATTTTTAGTTTTGAGTTAAGCTATTTGTATAAAATTGGTCAAATTAAAATTTGTTAAAACTTTTATTCTAAATGGAGTTTTAAAAAGAAGCCTTTACTATCAAGTGTGGGTTTATATGGTCAACAATAATTACCAAAAATAATTTCGCCCTTATGTCGATATTTCCCGATAAAAAGGTTTTTGACAAAAAAAAAAAAGAAGTAATTTTAGATAAGTATTATAATTTTCGAACTAAAAACAATTTTGAAATGAGGGTTAAACGCATTAATACGTCGTAATGAGGGCATTAATAATAACCCTTAAAAATGATTTTAGCTTAAGTCGACTTACGCGATTTTGTGAAAATTACACAGATATATACGAAACCTTTCGTACAGTGTACGAAATATTTCGCACCAGGAAAATCTTTTGAAAAATATACGAAATCTACGAAATTTTTGTGCGCATTTTACAAATTCCTTGATCTGTTTTACGAAAGAATTCCTTGTTTCGCACCAAGAAAATCTTTCCTAATAAAATATACGAAAATGGCGTGTGCATAGTTTTTTTTTTATATTTTACGAAGTTTCGTTCTTTGCACCACGAAACTCTTTCGTAAAATACACGAAATTACGAAATTGTTTATAACAGTGGGAGAAGTTCTTTTGGGCTCAACAATATTTTTAGATTAATTTCAGTTGCGACCCTATACTTAACAATATAAAATAGTAATAATATATTTGTCATTTGCTAGGTTGAATGGGAAAATTCTGGAAATGTCCTGCAAAAGCGATATAATGCTCAATACCCACTTTGAAATAATTAATAATCCTTATCATTTAGCGTTGCATAGAAAATCTGGAACTTTTTTTGAACAACCACACTTCCCAGGGAATTAAGGTTAGATCTAAAACAAAAGTTTTTCTCAAATCGTTCATTCTTTTCGAGATATAACGTTCTAGCGTTTTATTTTCAAAACAAATGTACCATTAATATATATATTTTTTTCTCAATACTATTTGTAATTTTCCTATTCTCATATAGAATTTTCTGAATTTCATATAAAATTTTCTCAATTTTAAAAGAAAAATTTCTATTTCACATGGAAAGTCTCAATTCCATTTTTCACAATTACCAGTGTAAAATCTCAGTTTAATTTAGAATTTTCTCAATTTTAAATAAAAAATTTTCTTAATTTAAATTGGGAAATTTTAAATTTATTTAAAATTCTTCTTAGTTTAAAAGGGCTTAAGATCATTTATTTATTAATTATTTATTTCCAATATTTCGTCTCCACATTGGTTGACTTCTTCAGGGAAAAATTATTACAATTATTTTCAATTACAATTTGAAAAACTTGTTTTTCAAATTGTAATAATTTTTTCCTGAAGAAATACAATTTGAAAAACTAGTTTTTTAAATTGTAATAATTTTTCCCTGAAAAAGTCAACCAATGTGGAGACGAAATATTGGAAATAAATAGTTAATAAACAATTGATCTTACTCTTAAATAATTCTTAATTTCAATTTGAAAGTCTCAATTTAATTTCAAATGTTCGCAATTTCGATTGAAAATGGTGTAGTTTTAAAAAAATATGTCCATTCTTAATGTATTGGGATCTGAAAAGTAAAAAATTTGAAAAGTAAAAAAAATTAAAATATTGTTCAAATCAAAAAAATACGAACGATTTTTGTTATATTCGTAAAATGAGTCAATTCTTGCTTATACTGAAATTCCTAAAATATACGAAATTTTCGTATATATAACGAAGAAAATAACTACGAAAGTTTTTTTTTTTGTAAAATGTTGCACACATTTTTTTTCAATGCATGCCACCAATGCATAACATAATTACATTCAAATGCGAAAAAAAAGTTAGGTTAGGAGATATATAAAAAAAAAAATATGGACCAAATCAAAAAAAAAAAGCAAATTTATTATTACATTAAGTTATAATAAATACATTCTATTGATATGGAGTTGTCAAAACCGGTTTCCGAATTATTCAATAAACCGAATTTTCTTTTCTATTTCTGCAGTTTTTTGAAACCGGTTTCTGAATACGGTTAGGTTTTCGAGTTATTTGAGAAACCGGTTTTTTCGTCACGAATAATTCGGCATTTTCAAAAACATTTTAAGCTAAAAGTTTCATGAAAATATGCATTTTTTTTTAATAATTTGCAAGGTTTTACTCAATTTTAATTGCTTACAAGTATTAAAAAACAAATTTTGTTTGTTTCTTTTTTTTTAGCATTTTTGACTATTCCTTTACCTATATGTGCTTTTTTCGATTTTCCGATTTTGCGCTTAAACAAAAGTTTTGAATGCATGTGTTTCGACTAGTGCTGGTAAAAGATTAATTAGTATTTGTCTCTTTTTATGGGTACTTAAAAGTAACTACTCGATATTATCAGAATTGTATTTTGTACAGAAAAACAATATAAAAATGTGACTGCGCCAAAATAATTTGCAAACAGAATACAACTCTGCTGGAAGAAAAAATTAAAGCTGACAAGTTTAAAGAAAAAAAATTGACAATTTTAAATAAGTTCATACGTATACATTAAAGGGTAGCACGAATGTCTTGCAAGATATTTTTTTTATACAATTTTTTTTTTTTTTTTGCTCTAATAATAATAAATAAATTATAAAAATATGGACAAAATTAAAGTATCCCACGTAAAAAATATATAAACATTTTTTTTAAAGTAAATTATTCTGTCTTTTGATATTTTAAGAATAAAAATCATCAAAACAGGCATAACAGCATGCAAAAGAATATTTTTTAAGACATGCATGCTATCCTTTTGTATACATTAAGGATTCTAAGGATTAACACATTATACACTAATATTTATTCTAGTCTTAGAAATGTTGTATTATAAATTTAAAATTGTATGTTATATGCTATCAATAAATTTGGCCTTAAAGGCTTATTATTATTAAACAAATAAATAAATAATAAAAAAAGTTGAAAAACTATAAAAAAAAACACTAAATAATTTGTAAAAAAAGCTTAAAAATATATTTTTAAAATTTGAAATTTTAATAAAAGTTAAAATTTCATAAAATTTTTGTAAAAAATTAAAGTGAAATTTAAATTTAAAACCCGTTTAAAGTATCGAGTATCCAAATTAAAAATATCGAGTAGTATCGAGTATGGAAAAGTGACCGAAATTACCACCAGCACTAATTTCGACATTATTTTAAAATTTTTATTTTATATATTTTATATGGCACAGATAAATTGTGTCCGATCGAAGACTTTGGCCAGAAAAGGCTTTTTGTCGGTATTCGGTATTTATTCGGCATTATGGACAAATTTGACAAAAGGAAAAATGTTTATTGTTCTACTAGTTCCAATTCAAGTGTTAAATTTAAAGAAAAATCCGTAGTTAAGCAATGAGCAATAGGCCAAATTGGAAAACCTTCTTTTTTTTTTGTCGGTATTCGGTATTTAAAAGCATTATGGATAAATTTGACAAAAGGGTTAATGTTTAATTGGCTATTAGATCCAATTTGAGTGTTAAATTTAAAGAAAAGTCCGTAGTTAAGCAATGAACAATCGGCCGAATTGGAAAACCTTTGTCGATCCATTATTTAACTTTACAGCTAAACTTCGGTTTTTTTCTTAAATTTTTTCTCGAAATTGGAATTAAAACAACTCAACAGATACATATGTTTTCGATATCAAAAATTTTTCCCACATTGTCTTCAAATACTAAAAAACCGACCAAATATAGTTTTTTTTTTCGCCCAAGTCTTCGGTCGGACATTACAGACAGACTAAAACAAACATCATTTTAACAAAAATTCACATTTTTAAAAATTTGATAGTAAGTCCGGTTGAATTTACAGTTTTGGTCTCCTCTGATAATAACTGAGAAGACTATTAACCCTCTAATGCCCGACTTTTGTTTTGCAATGAAATTCATACCATGTATTCGTCTCGCAAAAATATAATAATAATTTCTCTTAAAAAAATGTTTTTCGCTGACTACTTTTGGCGATATGAGCAAAAATAATTTAAAATTTATCTCGAAAACTAATGCTAGTAAAACAAAAGTTTGTACCAAAAATTATTGCTCTTACCAAGACATAACCACAATCCAAAAATAAACTTTTTTGTGCTTCTTTTTAAGAAGATATGGCGATTTTCGCTTTTTGCAAAATGCGAAATAGGGCGAAAAAGTATCTTAACTTCAATATTTTTTGTTCAAACTTTAGACTTTTGCTACTATTACTGATTGTCTTCTCTATACCAAATTTCAAAACGATCCGTCCATTACTTTATAAGTTAAGACAATGTCCTTTACAGATATCCTGATAAAATCCTGTTCGTCCTTGAAGAAAAATAAGGACTGATTATAAAAGGTAAAATACTTCAATCTTACTTATATTTAATTTTCAAGAATTTTAAATAAACTTAAATAAGTGTTTTAGTTGTTGGAAATCTCAGTTAATTAAAAAATAATTATTTTTTGAATTTTTACAAAATTTGAACTTTAAAGCTTTCTCGCGTTTTAACAGTGCAATGAATACGAACAGTTTCTTCGCAAAACTTTTAGCTAATTCACTTTTATATCGAACTATATCAATTTCTCAGTATAAAACACTCATTCGAAGCATTTGGGTTCAATTTTATAAACGATGACAAATATCATCGTCAGGCGTTAGAGGGTTAAACAACCCATCAATCTCGATTAAAGGAATTAATTCTTCAATTTTTTTGTTGTAAATTTTATACACAATTTAATTTTGTTTTTTCACATTTAATCTGAATTTGGTAATATTTTTTAAAATTTGTACAAAAACATTTCAGAAATAAGCAAAGTACAAGCTTTAAGTACACACTTAATTTAACGCTTTTATTTAACACTGTTGATGGGATGTATTATACTCCAATGTGAGGACGGAAGATTAATTAATTGTGATTATATAGCATATATACATATTTACAACCTCATGTTATCACAAATTTGCTTTTGATTTGATCCATATTTTGGATTTCATCTCCTAATCAAAGTTTTGTTCTCATCTGAAAGTTTTTAACGGCTGCATTAAGAGACATATTCACTTAGCTTTCTGAAGATATGACTCACACTCAACTTCCCACGAGAGGCTCCAAATAATTTATTTACAGTATTCGAGAAAAATCTTGGCATAACTTGTAAAAAAACGTGTTAAAATGTTATTTCTCTTGTATGTCAGCAATATATTTTTTTTTTTTAGCAACTTTGATGGATTTTATTTTTATTTTTAAGGGATTTACTTTTCAATGATATTTTTTTTTTTCTAAAAGTGGCTTTTTATTTATTTCGCATGTTTAATAATTATAAGTTCAAAATTCCGAATTATGCAAAATGTTAGGACCTTGAATGTAATGCCTTAACTAGTTAGTATTTATTTATATTACCAGCCTATTAACAGTAGTTTGTTTACAAAAAAAAAATCTTTTAGCGTTTAGGAGATATCCCTGAAATTTATAATTATATCGCATAGTGTATTTTGTTTGCTTTATATTTTTATACACTTTTTTTTTTTTTTTTTTTGTTTTGTTTTTTCTAAAAAAATACAATTTTTAGTTAATTAATTTAAGGGAAAATGAAAAATTATACACAGTTTAATTTTTTTTTTTTTAAGGGGGGAATAACTTTGTTTTTTTTAACTATAATACAATATGTTTCTTTAAAAGATTACTTGGTCTCTTTTCCGATTTATTTATAATATTTTTTTTAGTTTTGATATCATCTAACTTTTGGTTTTTAGTATCATTTAATTTTAGAATTTAAATGACATTAAACCTTGAAAGCTCTTTAGTTTATCATCGGCCTGGTTGGGCATTCGAGGGTGCAGGTTGTGGTGGTTGCATGCCCATTACACCTGGAGGTGGTCCTCCAGGTTCTTCTTTTTTAGGCTGTAGCATGGGATCAACACTCATCGGATGGGGCATACCACCCATATTGGGTGGTTTACCACCTAACGTAGGTGGTGGTCCCTGTTGGGGTTGTCCCATTGGTCCGGGTTGCATGCGATGATGTGGTGGGGGAGGTGGTCCTAAAGGACCACCCACTCCGGATGATGGTGGTGGTATGGGAGATGGTTCTTTGCCTCTTAAATGAGTGGCTGATTGCACTGCATACATACTCATTGCTGCTTTATGCCGTTCTTCTTCGTGTCTCAGCGCCACCTCCATTAGGGGATTATAGCGTAGAGCACTCATTCCATAGGGGTCTCGATAAGGATCCATAGGCCAGCCGCCTGAAGGTCCTGCTGGACCGAAATGTGATAGCGGAATTCCTCCCATGGAGGGATGCATCATATGTCTGGCCGATTGTGGAGGCGGTGGTATACCATGCAATCCATGACGACTTGCCATAACTGAAGCATGATGTGCTGCTGCCGCTGCATTTGCCTGTGCTTGAGCCAGCTGATGTTGATAACGTGGATCAGCAGCAGCGGCTGCTGCCGATGCTCGCATCATCATGGCATCTTGTTCTTCCTTAGTACGTGGCATTTCTTCCTTAATGCGCATTTCTCCACCTGGACCACCAGGGCCGCCTTGCATATCAGTAACACTACGATGTGGCGAACGTTCGCGTGCCTGATTCATAGCTGCTGCTGCAGCTGCCGCTTGTGATAGTTTATTACTCTCATTTATGCGTTGTTGTTGCAACATTCTCTCTCTTTCCATTTCTCGACGTTCCATTTCTCTTCGTTCTCGCTCCTTGCGTTCACGTTCGCGCTCCCTTTCACGCATTTCCCGCTCTTGTTGTTCTCTTTTAAGTTTTTCTTCCTTTTCCTTACGTTCACGTTCTTCTCTTTCACGTTGTCGCTGGCGATCACGTTCTCTTTGTTCTCTTTCGCGCATTTCACGTTCACGTTCTCGTTCTTCAGCCTCACGACGAGCATTTTCCAAAGCCGTAGTGTCGGGTTTCATAGGCCAACCCGGTGGCGCTCCAGCTGGATGGTAAGGCACATTACGTTGTAAAGCAGCTCTAAATAAGAAAAAAAAAACACTATATTGTATATTTTTTTTATATAAGTAAAGAAAACTTACGCTCTCCAAGGATCATGTAAAGCACCGCCAAGGGGTATTTCTCGGCCAAATGGTGACAAGCCAAAACCAAATGGACCCACATAGCGGCCAAAAGGAGAAACTGCAGTACCTAAAACAGAAAATACAAAAACCTTAGTAAGAATGTTCAAGATGAAAAAAATTTTCTTTTTTTTTACGAATTTAACAGCGGTTAACTGGTTTTGCCGCCAACTTTACACAAGATTTTTATTTGTCATGCATCGGTTGTTTGTGTCAATTTGACACTATTTTCCAATTGATTTTCCATTTATTTCAGGTATTTTTTTGTTTTATGACCAATTTAAATAATTATTTAGAATCTTATATTTTAACGGGCTATTTATGATCAGCTATTTTTATATTTTGATGTAAATAAAAATCAAATTATTCCATCGTTCCACTCGAAGTTTCGTTGGTTTTATTCCAACTTTTTCAAGACTGTTGAATTTCTTAATTTCTGGCAACAAATTAAAATTTGTTTACAAACATGTTAATTATTTGGCATCACAGTTTAACTTACGATTTATTTATTCACATTTGTCAAGTATTTTAAAGTAATATATTGTAAAAATTGGACAGCACAATACAAAATTTAATAAAATAAATCTTTACAAATAAATGAAATGTATAAATAAAAAAATCACAGTTTAAACTACTTAGGCCTACCCAGCCAGAAAAATACGAACGGCAAAGCATTGGCCCAGTGCTTTCAACGGTGGTATGAGCGTTGGCCGAGCGTTGGATATCTGAAGATTTAAGTGCTTTGCCAACCCCAAAATGATAACACCGGGCAGGGCTTGGCCGTTCCTTTTTTTAAAACATTGGCAAAGCACTGGCAATGAGCGCTTTGCCAGTACCAAAACCATAATTTTAAAACGTTGGCAAAGCATTGGTAGAACAACCAATAAAATGCTTTTTGAATAATATAATAAGTGATTTGCCAACCAACAGAAATAACAATAGGCTTGCTTCAGCTAAGTTAATTACAAAATAACTGAATATTTTTTTTTATCAAATTATTTTTGTGATAAGTTAGCACGATTTTTTACTACAATTTTACTAAAGAAAGAAATTTGAAAATAAATTTCTTAAGTAAAATTTTAGTACAAAAACTATACTTTGTGCTGGCTATAATAGGAGACCTTAATATTCTTATCTTCAAATCATAAATTGCAATTTAGTTTTGAATTTTTCCACTCTTTGTGTGAAGGGATCTGCCACTGTTTTTATTGAGTTAACGGTTGTACATTTTGTAAATAAGTACTGGCAATGCACTTTTTTCCAATGTTGGGAAAGCGTTCTAAGTCAGTACTGTGCCACTGCTTTTTTATTTTTACGGTTGTAAATTTTGTAAATCAAGTACTGGCAAAGTACTTTTTACGAACGTTGGGAGAGCGTTCTAAGCCAGAGCTGTGCCAGTGCTTTTATTATTTTTACTGTTGTAAATTTTGTTAATTAAGCACTGGCAAAGCACTTTTTACTAACCTTGGCAGAGCGTTGTAAATCAGTGCTTTGCCAGCACTTTATTTGTTGGATCATTGGCAAATAGTGCTCTGCCAGTGCTTGATTTTTTAGACCATTCGCAATTTCTGGCTGGGTAGTTTTTGGGATGTCACTTAAAGTCGGTTTAGTTAAGCCAATAACGAATTTTGTCTGCCATTTCAAAGTTTATTAACAAAAAATTGTCGGAACCACTGCATATTCTTTAGAATTTTAGCCTTTATTTTAACACAATAAAATAAACCATATTTCAGAAGCCGTATTCCAATTACAAACTTCGGTAATCTAAGTTTAAAGATAATCTACATTCCAAAAACTCGGCCTAACTAATATTACAGAACTTATGTTTTCAACTAACCGCTATTGAGTATTGCAGCTTCGTTCGATCTTTATCCTATTTTGTGTTGAGAGTGTTTTCTATTTTTTGTTGTGTGCGCAGGCTTTCTTCTATTGTATATCGTTTATTTTCATTTTTCTCTTTATTTAATATTTTCACCCCCCCTTCAAATTTACTATCTTACACCTAACATACGTTTTATTATCCCTATATAAACTTTATTGCACTGCTCCCCTCTCGTTTCCCTCACATTCTATTTCAAAAACTACATATTCCATTTTTAGTTTATCAATTTTTGTTTTCCTGTGCGTAAACAAAGTGTTGAGTGTTTCGTTTCGAGATATTTGTACATCTTCAAATTAAAAAAAAAATCTTACTTTATCTTACAAAAAGTAATGTCCCTTTAAATTTAGATTTAGACATTTTTTAAATGATAACAAGTATTTAATAGGTTGAATCTCATGTGCATTAAATTATTAAGATATCTTACCTATATGACTAGGTGGTGCCCCTATAAAACTAGCCGATAGGGGAGAAGTCTCAAAAGGCGAACGTCCTGGCATAGCGGTAGCATAAGCAGCACCTGGAGGCAATTCTCCAGGTCGATGCAACATATGCGGAGAAGCTCCTGCACTTAATGATAATGCTGGTGATGCTTTCATACTCATGGCCGATACAGCTGAGGGAGAAGGACCTGCTCCTAAATTCGAAGATGCTGTACTGGTTTGAGATACTGCAGCTGTGGGTGTAACACTAGCACTACTACTACTGGGTGGAGCTCCAGGTGTTGAATTATTACTCGGAGCACCACTGGCAGCTGCCGCTGCCAATTTATCAGGATTTTGTTTGTTTTGATGATAGTAAATTTCCCACGCTATACGAACATGCATAGCATTCCAACGTCCAGTTTTCTAAAAATTTAAAAAAAATTTATTATTGCAAACATTAAAAATCAATTAATTTTATAAAAATTCGTCTACAAAATTAAAAACTTAAAAAAAAAGCACAAGAGATAGAGTGAGAAAAGACACCAAAATACTCAAATTTCTCATTTAGTTAACAAACCACACTCAGCAGATATCTCTTTTCTTCTTTTGCTATGAATTCATGATCACTTCTATTAAATTCGAAAGAAAAGGTATTACATTATTGATAGCTCCTTTCTAAAATATTTTGTTTCTCTTTCGATCTCTCTCCTTAAGCACTACTTAAATTATTTTTCGTTTTAAATTCTGGACTAATAGTAGAGTAGTAATGAAATGAATACAATTTAGAAAACATACCGTAAATTTAATAGATTTGGAAGAGGAATCAATGATATTAGTTGGTAATGGCGGTTGAGGTTGTTGATGAGGATTATTGGAGGGCGATGGTTGTATCGTCTAATTGTTGGAATGGATGAATTTTGTTGTTAATCATATGATGGAGGTGGATGTTTTAGTTTTTTTTTTAGTTTGGATTAATTGTTGGATGGATGAATGATGATGACAATGATGATGAGGTATTATTAATATTAAATGAACATGAAAATGAGGAAATAGTTTTTTGTTGTGTTAAAAAAAAGAATTTTAACAAAAAAAGAAAAAAAAATTAAATTTACATAAATTCAAAGAAAGTGAATGAGGCTCGATATTAGGCTGTCCCTTAAAAACGATTTTTCGATTTTCGTTCATTACACCCCCAGTTTTATTGAAAATGGTTTTAAATCGAAGAAATCGATTTTTTATTTTTTGGAAAACGGGAATTTAGGCATTTTTGAAAAAGGCCTTTTTTAATCAATATTCCCAAAAATTCGAAATTTTTGAAATATTTAATTTTTTTCATTTTAATTTAATTTATTGCTTTTATACTCAAAATTATTAAGATATGAAATTCTTATTTCATGGGATATCATTAACCCACTTTAGCCTGGAATCAAAAAATTACCCACATGTTGGATAAAAATGCAAAAAACTGTTTTTTGAAATTGATTTTAAAGATTTAAAATGCATAATTTGGAGATGTCCATTGCTATTTTTTTTTTTTTTTTATAATTAGTGTTTGTGTGAGGCTTCCTTCCAGGTCATTTCATAAAAATTTAATAAGTTAAAAAAAAAAATTAAATGTTTTAATCAAAGTTTGCATAATTTTCGGAAAAATATCACCATAATTTGACTTGTATTTAAAAACATATTTAACCCTTAGTGACCTGGGGACAAAAATAACCCATGAAACCTAATTTAATTATGGTTAAAAGTATGCAAAACTTTTAAATTGATCCCAAAAAATGTATCACTTGATAATAATAACTATTTTATGTAATTTGATCCACATAGGGTTAATATTTCTACTTTTGACTAAAAAAAGTCCAACTCGGAAATTTACAGAATAGTGTCAGGGTTTCGTTAAATTTGGATATGTCATATAGGATACTTACTAACCAACAAGCGCAATTCTTTATCATACCAATCTTGCTATTAGGGGTTAAAAAGGTGGGGTCAAAAATGGCCCCAGAAAAACAAATAAACATAAAAACCTTTAAATTTTGTTTGGTAAATCGTTAGATACATAGATAAAATAGGTATCAAATATTTTTATATAGTTTCTTTGGAATAAATTTGAAAAAAGGGAACTGTAGTCATTTTTGACCCCACCTTTTAACCCCTAAAAGTAAGATTTGTACAATAAAGAATTGCACTTGTCTGTTAGTTTATTACTCTTTATTAAATATCCAAATTTAATCAAAACCTGAAAGAAGCCATTTTGAAAATTTCCTGGTGGATCTTTTTTTGATCACAAGTAAAAACATTAACCCTATTTAAAAGCCTTGGACTCTTGTAGTCAGAATATAAATTACGTTTATTGGTCTTTTTTGTCACCTGGCCACTTAGGGTTAAATATTGTTTAAGTAAAAGTCAAGATAATTATAGTCTTATCAAATTTATTATTTTTTGATTATTTTCTCAAATTTTTGACAAAATAATCAATTTTCATAAAATGCCCAGAAAAAGAGTTGCGAATTATAATTTTTTAAATTTATTATTTTTTTCTTTAATTACAACTACATCTCCAAATTTAGGCAAATATTTAAAATTAATCAAAAAAAAAAAAAACACATTTTTGAATTTTGTCAAATTTGTCAGTCATTTTTGATTTCAGGCTAAAGTGGGTTAATGATAAACGATGAAGTCAGAATTTCATATCTAAATAATTTTGAAAACATTAACTGAAGAAATGAAATGATAAATTGAATTTTTCAAAATTTCTAGTTTAGAGATTTTTTAATAAAAACACTTTTTGCAATAATTGTACATTTTGGGTTAAAATTCGTTTTCGAAATAACGTTAAAAAATTTTTCTTTCATTCATTTGGAACCATTTTCAAATCTATTTTTAAGGCACATCCTACTAGATATGTTTGATTGTTAGTTAGATAAGCCTAGAATAGGATGATGGATAAGTTTTAGTTTTGTTAATGTAACATACCTTTGGCGCAAATGAAGTTAAATGGCTGGGAGGCATAAATGGTGTAGCACCTCCCATACCAGGATGTAAAAGACCAGCTGGCGTGTATCCCGTATAACCGGGCAAACCTAAGCCCGTTCGATAGAATGGAGATTCAACAGCCGCCATTTTGGGAATGTCTTTGAAAAGTGGTGGGGGAAAGAGGGGAGCCGGGGCTGGTGGAGGAGCTGCCGCCAAAGCTGTTGGCAAAAGTTGCTGATGTTGATGCAGATGGGTGTGTTGATGTTGATGATGATGTAATTCTTGCCTTAGATAGGGTGAAGGAACTGTTGCTGAGGGTGCGTGTGGCGAAGGTCCCGATGGATGTCCAGACGAGAGTCCCACACCGCCAGCCGAAGAAGTAGGAGGAACTGATGAGGGTGAAGCCGACGGTGCACCCGGTGGTGGAGCAGAAGTTGATGTTGGTGGTTGTTGATGGGCCGTTTGTTGTGTGGAAGGTGGCTGTGCCAAACCACTACGATCTAAGAAGCGATTATCCAGCTCGCGTCTTAGCAAATCAGCTTGATCATCTGCGAAAAAAAGAATTAACTTTTTGTTTTCTATTTAAACACTACACAGTGGGGTATTTGGAAAAAATAATAAAATAATAATAAATATAGAACTTCTCAACTACTATTCCGGTCGGTATAAATCAAATGGGAAATTTTAAATGAGTTGTTAATCTTTAGAAATATTTTAATTCGGTCACCCTGATTTAGTACAGGATGTTCTTACAGGTTGTTAAAGTTCAACACATGTATAATTCCAACCTGAGTTTTATTTGCCAAAAATTGTTTATAAAGTGTATTAATTTGTTCATACATATTAGGAACAAATTTATGGTGGATTTTATTTAATATAAAAAAGATTTCTGCTATAAATGCATAATAGAATCAATGATATGAACAAATTCTTTCTCTAATATTAAAAAACAAGGATTTATTATTATTGATGAATTTTGAGTTATTTTATTAAATTTTAATATCAAGAATAATATAATATCATCTGATTCACATTCATAGGTTGTGTTTATAACATCTACGAAATACAACTATATCATGCTTATCTTCTCCGAATTCTTTGACGGAGCAATGCTAAGTTTTAGTAATATTATGTATCTGTTGTATTTTGAGCTCCATCACCAATATCGCAAAATCTTTCACAAATTTTTATTTCCATTCTTTGTTAAATGAATCTTACAAATTCGTTTTTTTTTTTTAAACTTAAATAAAAGGAGAATAATAAATAACTAAATCGCACATACCTCTTCCTTTTTCACGTTAAATGATTCACATTTTTCTTTTACAAAATTTGTTTTTAAAAGAAATGGAAAAATTATTTCAAAAAATTTTTTTGCTTCTCAATTTCAAACTAACTTGGTTTTTGAAATATTTTTTTTGAAAGAAAAAAAAAAAAACTAAAGAAAATTTATCCATTATATGAATTTGTTCATAACTTCTATAATGTACGTTGTAAGAAATAGAGTAATGTACATTGTACGATAAAGTCGTTTTTTATAGACGATTGTCTTTAATTTGTTTTATTTGAACAAATTGATTTCGTATCTTCTAGAGTTACATTGGGTCTAAGGAAGCTATACAGTTTGGGATTACACCTGCCGTTAAAGGTTAAATATACTATTGCTTACACGTTATTGATGTCCCATGCTAACTATTGTTAACTCTGGCACATTTGGCTTCAATCTGGATAAGCTTAACAGTATTGTTAAGAGGATGGTTCGTTTTGTGTATGTCATTAATTATCGTGACCATGTTTCAACAGCTGTAAAAAAGTTTTTTTGGTTGTCCCTTTCATCAATACTTGCAGTTGCGCAATTTACTATTCTTTTACAAAATAATTTACAATCTGGTACACGATTGTATTTTTTATATACCAGATTTTCTTTCACCAGATTCACGTCAGCCCCTCAAATTGTCGAACCTCATTTTTCTTATTCGATATTTGAGCGATCATTTCTTATATGTATGGCCAGAAACTGGCATTCTTTACGGAACTATTTGCAAAATGCTATATTACTTTCAGAACATTGACAACTAGACTATTGAATATTGTTTAGAGGCCGTCAAATCACCGATATGGACTCTACTAACGATGATCCAAAGCCTTGCCCAAGAAAGAAAATTGTACGATTTTAAATAAGTTCATACGTACACATTATCCTGTTCTAAGGTTTAACACATTGTACACTAATATTTATTCTAGTCTTAGAAATGCTGTATTATAAATTTGAATTTGTATGTTATATTCTAGCAATACATTTGGCCTTAAAGGCTTATAGTATTGTAAAAAAAAAAAAAAAAAAAATAATAAAAAAAAAATGAATAACAAACTTTTGCGATCTGCGACCAAAGGGTTTCATAATTGAAAATTTTTCGAAAATTAATGAAATTTTAGAAATCGATCCACATTTACAAAAGTTATACGCGCAAAAGGTTTCTTATATCCGAGGTAGTCAAGTTTGACAACCTATAAGTACACCTTGTACTAAAACACATTGGCCCAATTGCAATATTTCAAGATTACCACCGCTTTTAAAATTTCCAATTTGATTCATACCGATTGGATAAGCAGTTATAAAGTTCTATATTTATTACCATTATTTTTTCTGCAAATTCCCCACTGTGCACTATTTCACACTTACTTTTACTGGGTTGAAAAAGAGATTCTGCAGAAAATGGATGTGGCGCCGTACTTTGCGTAGCAGTAGTCACCGGAGCACTGCTTGTAGCCGTTGTTAATACGGTCGATGATGTTGCCGTTGATGTGGCTGACATCGAACTATTTAAAGAACTATTGGGCATACCGCTCATTGATGATGATACTGGAGGATGTTGATGTTGTGGCATAGGAGGCACAAAATATTGTGGATGAAATCCTCCTGAGCCAGGTGGTAATCCTTGCGGTGGAATACCCGAAGTGGAATGCAGTGTTGGAGTATGTGGTGAAACCGAAATGGGCGGTAAACCTCCAGCAGAGCTTGTAGGTGGCGGCGGTGTCGGTCTTGTAGCCATACTTGACGAGGGATGAGCAGAAGCCACTGAAGATGGTGGTGGTATAGATAAGGATGAAGAACTGAAATATGGAGTTTACAATAAAATATGATGTAACAATATTGAATTAATCTTTATTTAGAGCTTACCCTGGAGGTGGCCACATTGAAGGTGGTTTATGTCCTGGTCCATATTGCAAACTACCCGGTGGTGGCTGATGCAGTTGCGTTGTCATCATAGGCATTACACCTGAGGCATGTGTGGTTGTAGGCAACGTAACCGTGGAACTATAGGAGGCATTTGATGAAATGGCCAAGGAAGCAGCAGAATGTGGTATTGGCAGCGGTGGTGCTCCACTGGTGGTTATATATGGCGACGATGAGGATGATGAGGACGATGATGAAGATGACGGTGCACCACTGCCCATATGAGTATTGGCCGCAGAGGAGCGTGGTAGGTAGCCAACATTGTCATTACGCTCTTTTGTTGGACTTTCAGTTTGTGGAGAAATTCCTTTATGGATCACAGATGTTGAAAATGTAGGAGTTGTTGTTCCCATACTTGATGGCTGACTACTGCTGCTATTGGGTATTGTGGTTGGCGAGGCTCCCCTCAATAGCGCCGGATGTGGAGGCAACATATGAGGCGGTAGTGGTGGCATATGTGGTGGACCCAAGTGTGGGTGTCCCAACATATGTGGATGTGGTGGCATTAACTGTGTACCATCTCGATTTACAGAAGATGGTGGCAAACCACTTGAGCCCGAACCGCTTAAGGTTGCACTGAGTGGCGTCGAAGCCGATGTGGTCGTTGTTACACTGGCTATGCTATGAGCTGAATGGGAGACCGAAGGATGTGGTCCTAATGCAGATTGATGGTGAGACATAGGTGGACCACCCATCATTTGTTGCTGTAACTGCAGAGATTGAGGATAAGAAAGATGTGGATGATGCAGCATATGGGGAGGCATAGATGATGGCGGCATTCCCGTTGACTGAGGAGGATGTTGATTTAAGTTTGCCGTTGATGAGGACATAGAAGTGGGTGTTGGTACTGTCGTGGGCGTAGAACTTGTAGGCGTACTACATCCACTACCACTGTTACTCATCGACATTTGCTGTTGTTGTTGTCCTGGTGTAGAGGATTGACTTACCGGCGTTGGTGGCCGTAAGCTGGGGGGTTTTGCCATTTGCTGCATCATTGGAGATTCTCGACTGTTACGCGGCGAGGCACTTGGCGATGGCACTGCAGGTGGCAAATACGGACTGTGGGGCAAACCACCGTGTGGTAAACCACCGTGTGGTAAACCACCGTGTGGTAAGCCACCGTGTGGTAAACCACCGTGTGGTAAACCCCCGTGTGGTAAACCCCCGTGTTGTAAACCACCATGTGGTAAGCCACCATGTGGCAAACCACTATATGGTGCATACAGTGGATAGTTTGGATAGGGCGGGCGATATGGCGACGAATGTAAGAGCATAGGAGATATGCCATTTGGCGGTAGGCCTCCTGACATCATACCAGGCGGCGCCACTCCAGGTGGTAAACCACCAGGAAAAATTCCTGCTGTGGTTTGTATGGGAGGTAAACCGCTACTACTGCTTGAGAGATTTGAGAATTTCGCCATTGATGTGACTGCTGATGCTGAAGACGGTGGAAGCGATGATACCGATGAAGCCGACGAAGAGGAGGAATGAAACGAGGCGGATGTTGTTATTGCTAATGATGAAGGTTTATTGTTGGTTGGTCCCGCTGAAGACTGTGGTGGTGGTGCTAAGCCCTGTCCGGGACCGGATGGGGTGTTTGTTGTGGACATGGCATTGGCATGTGGTGAGATCCTAGAGCCAATATTTGTTTGTTGATTTTGCCCACCACTGCTCGCAAACGGAGGCAGATAACCGTTCATCATAGGAGGTGGCGCCGGGCCACCATGAGAACCCTTTTCGCGATTATCCGTCTCATTCGGCTTCATCATTAACGATTGCGTGTTGGCATTGGAATGCAGGGACGAGGGAGGGAATGGATGTGTTGGCGGTGGAGGACCCAGTCTACTATTTATCGAACCAGCCCCTGTAAAACCACCCCCTGGTGGCCCACCTAATAAATTCGGCCCAGTCGATGATGGTGGCATTTGAGCACCGGGAGGCAGTTGCATATTTGCTGGAGTATTCGTAGCCACTGTCGGCGGAGGAAGTCCCGAATTCGATTTCGGATGCATACCTGGCAAAGGCGAGGCATTTTGTGGTGGTGGTGCTTGAGCGGGAGACATGAGATTACCAGTAGCTGGAGATGGAGATCCAGCTAAATGCTTATTTCCAAATGGACTATCACTAGATACATGAGAGTGTTGTGAGTGCGGCGAAGGCCCTGAAGGAGATGGTGATGCCAGAGCATTGCGAGGATCATTAGGAAGCTACAAAGAATACGGAAACAAGACAGAGTTACATAAAGAATCATGTTCAGTAGTTCAAGTAAATTATTTAGTTTATAACAACACAAACCATAAACTTCAAATATGGCTAACAATAAGTTGAGGGCGGATCAATAAGTCTGTGAGTTTTTGAATGAAACATAGATTTTTTAGTATAAAAAGTTTTTTTGTTCAACATAGTCTCCTTTTAGCTTAATACACTTACAAGTTATGTATCTCGACCCGGACCGGAAAATCTTAATGAACTTCGGATATGATGTAGAGAATACAAATTTAAGGGACCGGTGTTTTTTAGCTGCCCAATCTCATGTTTAGGCGTTACTAAGTGGGGTCATAAATTATCCCATTTTACGCTTTTTTCGGTTTATTTCGTTCTATTAAAAGTAATGATATTATTTGGTACGAAATGAAAGGTTTTTTTTCATTGGTATACCCAATATATGGTATGCCCAAATATTTTAATCGTTACCCACCATTTTAAAGCTATAGTTTGAACAATTCGCGATATTATTGCATTTTTAATAAAAAAAAATCGTATATACAAAACTTCAACTTTTTCAACGATCGGGAAAAAGTCAAATGTCAGTTCTTAGTTTTTTCCATGCCCTACAGGAAACTGGAGGTTGCATATTTGCAAAAAATGCACAGTTATAACCCTAGTGTGCACCCGTTCATTGTCTATATGAAAAAAACTTTTTTCTTTGCCAAATGGGGTCGTAGTTTTTTAAATAGTAGTTTAATCGGCCCAATAAGTTGATATTCATTGTTTTTCCCTATTGAAGGTAGTCGATGTGGATTATACCGAGCGCATCTCAAAAAACTTTCGCCATGACCTTGTTGGCCGATAAACCCACCTTGAACTTCTTCGTCGCTGGTTCACCCGGAGAAACCCATTGGCAATCCATTGCGGTTAAATAACTCCAACCAATCCTTTGAAGTTGTCACACGAATGCGTTTACGGTCAACTGAGACCAAACGCGGCACCTATCTTGGAGATAGCTTCTAAAATCCTACTGATCATTTAAAATCGAAACCACTTTGGCATATGAACGATCTCGCGCACTTTCACTCTACGATCGGCCAACGCCATATCGTCATTTTCGGTTGTATTGACCTCAATTGGCAGTCCATATGTTCTATAACTATGCGAGAAGTTTTCACATCGAAAATAGCAACTCTACCAAATTTAGAACAGAACGAGTCACATAATATTAATTTTATACAAAGGAATTTTTTTTACATTTGACTAAGTAAATTTGACATCATTTGACTCACCCTTTTCTAAACATGGCAGAGTTGTATTTTGCGGTAAGAAAACTTCTCGCATAGTTATAGAACACTCCACAGAACATTCAACGTCACTAGAGCGTGTGAGACTACAACCAAAGTCAGGAAACCACTTTCTTACCATTGAAGTGCAGAGTCCGCAAGTACTTATCAAACTTTTCCTTGGTTTGAGTGGCGATTTTTTTTTCGCAGTAAATGTTTTATGATCACTCGAAATTCATTTTTTTCCATCTAAAAAAAATCTACTAGGTTGTATGCTTTGAACACTTGTTAAACGTAAAGTTAATGACAGAATTTGCTCAGCTACAGTAATCTATTAACATATCATACTTGACGTTAGCAGTGTTGCATTTCATGTAAGTACGAGGAAAGTTCGAAGAATCACGGAATTATTGATCCATGTATGTTTTTATATATATTTGTATGAAGTTTGTTCGACTATATCTAGATTTAGGAACAACAAATCTGGTTAGAGAAGGTCATCAAAAAGGCAAACAAAAATATTACAATTTTTATGTCTGTTGCGTACTTTACCGTGGTTATCCAAAATAGCCCAAATTCGTTTTTTCTTTCAAAATTGTGGGATTAGGCCAATAACACAGGCCAACAAATTTTTTAACCCTGAGGCCAGAGTATACTTTTGAGGTTTAAATTAAGATGAATCCGAATCTGATGTTGCCCAAAATCATATTTATTTTGCATTAATATCGAAAATGCCATTGCAATTAACAATTTCTCAAAGAAGTTGTTAATTGCATAGGACTAGTTAAAAAATGCATTTGTATGGCAATAGGGAACCCTTTCAGATGACTTGACAAATTTTGTAAAGTAAGCTTAACATGCGATTTTACAACGACTTAGTTAAAAAAAGCATTTTATGGCAATAGGGAAGCCTTTCAGATGACTTGACAAATTTTGTAAATTAAGCTTAACATGCGATTTTATAACGAGCCGAATTTTGCGAACACCCGTGTTCTTTGTAACTTTAGGTTAAGACATTATGCTGTAGTGGAGGAATTCTGATATCAGATTCAAATTCAGCACACCTCAAACTTTAGAAAAGTATACTTCAGTCTCAGAGTCTGGACTTATCTTTCAAATAATTCAGCAGTTTAAATTTTTTAATGGGATTTACATATTAAGCATGTCCATATACATAAGAAAGATATAGTCCTGTGTTGCTAAGAGTGAAATCTTTTTGTATTTGTTATTAAAATTCAATTAGAATTTAAAATTTTTGTTTATGTTATATGGATTATTTAAATTTAATTTAAAAGCAAAATACAAACCTGATTAGCAGGAGAAAATGCAGTCGGTATATGAGAAGAATGTGGAGGACCTAATGCCGTTGGTTTTTCCCCGGCATTAGGTGGCGGTCCCGGTGGCGGTGTTGGTCCATACATTGAATGTGGTGGCACCGTGGGCGACGACATAACCATATTATTATTTGAGGGCGGTCCTCCTCCTCCACCTCCTGTTGATTGTGGTCGATTATCATGAGGATGATGACCTGTAGTTGTACTACCACCTTGCGGTATTGAGCCTGGTAGCATACCACCACTAGCAACACTTGTTTTAGGCCCAGGAAATGGCAATGATGATGATTGTTGCTCATTGTTACCAGATTTTTGCTGTAATGTAGCAGCAGCTGCGTTGGCGGGTGTTGTGGAACTTGTTGTTGAGTTTGTCGTGTTTGACGGTGCTGCTGTACTTGTGGCCTGCTGTGGATAATCAGATGATTTCCGTGGCGTTGTAGGACTTGGAGTTGCATTTGTAATTTGTTGAGTGGGCGTCGAAGGAAAAACTATGGATCCTAACTTTTCGGAACCCTGAGAAAGTAAAAAAAAAAAATATTTTATAAAAAATTTGCGTAATTACAAAGCGACATTAAGATATAGTACATATGTTTAAAGCGAAAGATCAAGAATATTCTTTAATAAATAAGTTGCAATGTGGCACGACAAAATGATGGTCCAACATCAGCTTTTTATTATCAAATGGTTATTTTATATTGCGTTTTTATATTTGTTAAAATATAGCGTAAAATTAAGATGTCTATTCGACGTATCGTTTCTATTGTCAAAACTGTGTGTAAATTGGACTCCCGCGATAACGACCCTTTGAGGACCAAAATTTAAACAGATAAAGATTTTTTGACAAAACTTCTTGGAGAATTGGGCCTATGATTGAAAATTTATTTAATGCCGTTTTTGGCACTTTACTAAATAATGCTAAAAGTGTTATAGGAATACAATAGTACTTTTGATGTTCAAATTGTACAAAAAAAAGTACTACAGTACCGACTTTATCATTCCTGGCCTAGAACTCTTGAGTAGCGACTTCTCTGGTTTTGTGAAAACAAAGTACATGAGAAAAAAAAATTTGTTTCATAACTAATTTTTTTTTTTTGCACATAATGCATTTAAGCGACCCCGTATCCTCTTTCCAAAAATTTTCAAAATTCTGTTGGGCCATTATTATTAATATTTAGCTTCAAGAGTTGTAAAAATTAAAAAAAAAACACCGTAATATATATTCCTCAAAGTTTCGAAAAATTTCAGAAATAAAATTGAATAAACTAAAGAAAGGAATTAAATGTCAGCATAGTTTTATAAATATACTAAAGAAATAACTTAAAATACCGTTAACCCTAAAATACCCTGACAATATTACTTAAATTACCGTTAATATTAAGCTAACGGAAAAACTTAAAATACCGTTAATCCTAAAATAGTCCAACAAAATAACTTAAAATACTGTTAACGTAACAGTATCGCAACTAAACTTTTCAGATAATGTTGTCCAATATCGCTAGCCGAATGAATCAGTTGCCAAAACTGATTATTCCTCTTACCAAGATATAACTACAATAAAAAACTAAATTATTTGTGCTTTTACTTAAGAAAATGTGACGAATATAGGACCCATTTAAGTTTTTTAAAAGCTTGATTAGAAATTTACGTTTAAATATATTTGTATACAATATACATACAAATTTTCATTTTTTACTCCTGTTAACAAATATCATGTTTAGTTAGAGATTGTCTTGAATTATTCCAGTTCCCATATATATACAATCAAAAATATAAGTTAGTAGAAAAGTTAGTAAAACATCTTGTAAACCAAGTATACACGCAGAAAGAAACTGGTGTGTTTTTTTAAAAGCTTTTCCTTGCTATATTTACTTATGGCGTTTTCTTTTCTGACAAAAAAATGTTGCATTTTTATAAGTGACATTTAAATAATGTTGTCATAACCCTCTTAGGGCCATTATTACAACTTGCCAATAGCTAAAGTTCGGATGTTATCTGACAGATTATTAGTTTTTCGTTATTATAAGTATACTTTAAGCTAAAAGTGACCCATAAGCTAAAGGGAAGACATTGTTGCCTTTAACTTTAAACGTAAGGTTTATGTGTTTAAAGTTACCACATTTTCTGCTCTATAAAGAAAAAGAAGAAAATACCGAATTTCACAACCGAATTTTACAAATTATTGTTTGTTTGTAAACAAATAAATAAAAGTACGTTGCCACTACGTATTTTTATAAACCAATAATCGGTTTTTAGTTTGGTGCTGCCACATTATCAAAAATATTAATTTTATTTTATTGGGAAGTTGTAATAACGAAAAACATTATAGCTCACTTTATTACTCACTTTAGCTAAAGTTACCTTTTACTAACATTTACTTTAAAGGCAAGTTGTAATAATGGCCCTTAATATGTTGCCATATTCATAGTCACAATAAAACATGAATTTATACAAAAAATGCTGCCCTGCTTTAGAACAGCTGATTTGTGTATAAAAGAAAACAAGTTGAAAAATAAAAAAGCGGCAAATTGCAAATTGGCATTCAAATTGTTTCTAATTAATTATTTTTTTTTATTTAAAATGGATTCAGGAATTGATGCAAGCACAATATTTCACTCCTGCAGAACACAAATTTCCTCTTCATCTGATGATGAGGAAGAATCCATTAGTACCCCCAACAACATTATTTACGCATATCACTACAGCAGCTTTTTCCATTTTTAGCAATTTAAATGTATATTTTTTAAAATTATTATAATTTATAAAACAAAATTTGTTAATTTTCGTCTTTAAATATTTTTTTTTTTCAAAACAAAACTATAAAATCAGCTGTTTTATAGTGCAACATTTTCACCCCATCATTTTATAAAGGGTGAAAATGGCAACATTTTTGCATGTTAATAGGGCGACATATTTTTAAAAGAACATGATTCCTTTTTAAAGTGCTGTCAATTTTTTAGAAAAGAACACAAAAAGTGCAATTTTCTAGAAAGGGCAAACAAAATGTTACATTTTTTGCCAGAAAAGAAAACGCCATTAGTGTTGAAATAACGGGAAATTTGCTTGCTAAACTGCGTTTTTGTTAAATTTCACAAGTTTTTAATTTGGTAATTTATTCAAGATTATGCTATGTAAAATTTACATTGCTGATCTTTAACAAAAGAATATGCTATGTAAAATTTACATTGATGACATTTGTAAAATAAAATAAGCTACAAATATATTTTTCTTATAAATCTAAAAAGCACAACTCTTGTAAGACGTATAAAAAATCAACCATGAAATATTTTTGTATCTTTTTTTCATACATAACAAAATTTTGGACTAAAACAACTTAAATTTTGTGTTGTCACCGGCTTGTGAAAAGTAATTGTCTAATAATTATATTAAATAAACTATAAACTAAATGCTAACAGAGATTAATTATGTAGTGTGGTCAAATTGTCAATTTGAAATTGCAAACAAATATATGTTCAGATAGACAGGCTAAAGCGAAAGACAAGAACACACATCTTATTTCAAAAAAAAAAAAAGGATTGTATATGACATATTTTGTTATTTATTTTTTTTTGTTTCGTAACTAGAATTACTGCATTTGTCTTCTTTTAAAAGATGCCATAATTTAGACAACAATTATTGTAAGCAGTTGAAAGATAATTTTGTTTATGCTATATATAATTATTTCTATATATTTTCAGATATTACATTAATTTATTCCGTCAAAGTGGGAGTATGAACATTTTTATATTTTGGAACTTATTGTAAATTATTTTTAAAAGAATCATAAAAAAGTGTTTATGAACTTTTAGCAAGGATTTTTTAGTTTTTGATCAACTAAGTGTTAGCAAAACTTTTGCTGGATATATAAACTTTGTTGTTAATAATCAGCTCGCTGATTTTCAGCAAAATATTTTGCTGACATTATCTATTTTTTTGTAAGCACCCTCCTGACTAAAATTATTTGCTGACTCAGCAAACATTTTTTTGCAACCTTTTTTTTTTTAGTGCATACAACAGAAGAAGGAGTAAAAAATGAGAGAAAGAAACCAACGATGATTGAAGTATGATGCCAAAGGTTATCGTTTATTTTTGTGCAGCTAACAAACAACTCACCTTTTGCACTGTTGACGTAATTGTAGATGTTGAATTGGAAGACAACAATGCTGATGAAGACGACGACGACGATGATGTTGTAGCGGTACATGCTGTTGAGGTTGTTGATGACGATAATGATGATGCTGTTGTTGATAATAACGAGGACAAAGGTTCAACAGTGTTTTTGGAACAACTTGGTAACGTTTTAACAACTTTAGACAATGCTGTTGTTTTTGAAATGGCTGCTGAGGATGATGATGTTGTAGATGATTTTGTTTTATTATTTGTTTTTTGCTGTTGTTGACTATTTGTTGTCGACGCCGTTGAGGATGTTGTTGCCGATGTTGTGGCTTTTTGTGTTTGACTTTTTGTTGTGGGGGGTGTTGTTTTTTCTGAATTTTTATTGTTCGCCGTTGTGCCAGCAACTGCAACAACGGCTGTTTCAGCGGCAGCAGCTGCACAAACACCATCCTGTTGTTGTGCATTGCTACTGGAAGACTCGACACGTACAATAATCGCTATTTTGTTGACTTGTATAGAATGTTGTACCGTGAATTTTTTCGATTATTTTTTGAAATTCAATTTCAAAAAAATCGAAAATCACGGTTTAACCAACACTACTACGACCACCCAGCAACAACAACAAATTTAAATGGAACAACAACCAATTCGAAAAAAATAAAAAATTTTAAATATAATATTTTTACACTACACTGAGTTTGTTAATCGGGTTTTATATGTATATAATTTTTTTTTTAATTTCACTTGATTTTTATTTTAACTGTGTTTTTTTTTTTTGTTTCATTTTAAAAAAAAAAAAATGTTAAATAAACATTTTAATTGATTTTTAATACAATTTACTTTATCAATTAAGTATAATTTGATAAAGTCACCATCATTATTACTTCAATCTAGTTATTTATATCACTTAAGCACTTTTAATAGTCTCAAGTATCTGAAATATTTCATGACGATACATTTTTCATGGTGGTTTGATTTTTAATACGATTCCATTTGACTGACTGACGACTGAACGATTGACTGGTTTGTATCACTTTTTTTTTTTTTTTTTTTTTTTTTTTTTTTTTTTTTTTTTTTTTTTTTTGGTTTTAAATCGTTTTATTCACAAATTTACAATCTCGTTTTCAGTTGTTTTTTTTTTTTTGTTGCTTCTCTTTATGACATTTTTCTTTTGCACATTTTCATTAAATATAAAAAAAACTCCTTTTCACCGAAAATATTTCAGATTGGATGATGATGATGATGATGATGAGTGTTTCATTACATTCCTATTAAAAGAATAAGTAAGCAACACAGAAGAACCATATTTTTTGTTCTACTCTTTTGGGTTTTTATTGCTTTATTGTGGAGAATGATGATGTTTGTATTTCGTTCCTGAAAATTAACATTCATAAATCACCACTGTGAGCTCTTTCAGATATTTGCTATGGAAAGTCGTATGATATACACAAGTACAATTTAGTCATTTTGCATTCCCTGTTTGTGAGACAGTCAAGTGCACAGAACTTTCAGTGATAAATTCTTTTTTTCTTTTTTACTGCAAATTAAAATGCTCTTAAATTTTTTAAAATCTGTCACTTGTAGTTGAGTCTGTATAGTCTACACTGAGAGAATTAACTTCACTTCACTAATGAATTTCTTCATAGCTTTAATGAAAATTGTCACTGGAACTCGTCCATTGAAACTTTTCATAGGTTTCATTAAAGTCAATGTTTGTAGATGAAATGAAAATCTTCATAAAACTAATGAATCATTACCCCAACGAAGCGTTTATAGAATTTATGAAACAGTTTCATAAAATTGTTTAATATTAAAAAGTTTCCTTCAATTAATAAAACTCTTCCTGAATGTCTTGAAAAATGCATTGGAACTAATCCAAACAATAAACAATTTCGAAATGTTGAGTTTTGCTGATTCAGCAAAATTTTTTTCTGACTTTACAAACTTTTTTTTTTGAGTGTAGTAACAAAATATATAGAAAATGTTGCTTATTTCCACAAGTTTTTTTTTTGAAGAATTTCGCATAAGAGCTTTAAACGATTGGAAAACTTTTCGAAAAAGTTTTAAAAAATTTTAAATCTTCATTAAAAATGCAGATATACTCAAACTTAACTCAATTTGTTTTCAAAAAAATAGTTTCTAAAGAAAAAAAATTAAAAAGTTTTTATTAAGACGAGATATTTTTTAAATATCGTTTAATATTTAGTAATATTTAAAAGATTTTAACTAAAAAATTGCAAATTTGATAATAATTCGTATTTTGAGTCAAAAATTTTTAAATATCCTGCTTTTTGTCTGCCGAATCCCGCTTTTTGATCAAAAGCAGAGTTGGTCACGTTATGCCTGAGTAGTATTTGTATTGTATATTAATCATACGTACCAGTATGCATTAGTAATATTTGAAATGAATATTAATCATACGTACCAGTGCGCTTATGTATATACAATTTAGGGGTTATTTGGAATTGTCATTTACATTTATCAGGTGCAAGGCGTATTTGCGTACAGATAAATATTAAAAAAATATATTTTTTTGTCAAAAAATACATGGGAAACAAAAAGTTATCAATAGTAGTTCGCTTTCAGTTTGACCATTTTCCCAGTAAAAAAAGAAATTAATTTTTTAGTGTGCTCTTTCAAATCTCTGCAGGCAAGTCTGTCAGTCAGTTTGTCAAAGTTTTTCCATTCATTCGGGTTTTCTAACTAAATTTAAGTCTGTATGTGCTTTTCTTTACTATTTTTTTTTTATTACAAATTGTAATATTTTTTTTTTTTTAACAGAATAATGTCATGATGTTGTTTGTGCATCAGTGTCAGTAGCAACAGAGTACTGAAAGTAGATTTTTTTTTCGTAAAACAACTTCTATAAGAATGAAACAAAATAAACAACGACGATTAACAAGTGAAGCCACATAGAGATGAAATGAATTTTATAGTTTATAACACAACATTTTGCAAAGTACACTACACAATTGTTACGATAGCGGTTAAGACATACTAACTTTGTCAAAATAATAAGAAATAATTATATTATAATACTAATTAAAATATATAGGATTCTGACTAATCATATTATGATCACTGATAATAATAGGATCAAAATATGATTATGAGGATCATATTATGATTGTTACGTGTTTCAATCCTAACATGATTCTGTTAAACGATCATAATATGCTGCTCTTTTATCCGCGTGTTATCCCGTTAAACTCTTTTGCTCAGAAATATAAATTTTAAAGAGAAAAATAACAATAAATAATAAGCCAAAATAAAAGTACCGACTTCAGAAATCCCTTAAATTGTTATCAAGTATTTACTGATCTCCATTTCCTTTGATTATTACACAAACCAGTAGATAATTAAAGTACACTAAAAAAGTCAGTAAAGTCAACAACATTATTGCTCCGATGATCCATGCAGAGTAATTGGTAATATTAGCAAAAAAAAAATAGTAAATTCATCAAATTTTTTGCTGATATTAGCAATTTTTCTGCAAGGATCCTCCCAGCAAAAATGTTGCTTACTTTTTTTTAATCTAGGGTAACACAAAATCGTTTAAAAGCCCCTCAACAGCGTAACAACGTAACTGCAAAATGCATAAGTATAACAAATAAAAAAAAAAAACTGCAACAAAAACAACAATTCCAACAACGTTTACTGTAACGTTGTTAATGTCGGCAAGAAGAGTCGGCCAAAACTGACGACTGACTGGGCGCGGTTTTACTTTTGAGATGTTGGTAGAGAGGTGGTAGAGTAAAATATTGGTGTTTTAATGTTGCATTTTACATGAACTTGCATATAGTCATGCATTTAACATATTTGGTATAACAGTTCTTAAACTATCTGTTCTGTATTCAGTGTTTGCAAATATTTTTATAAGAAAAACTTGTCCCTAACTCATTATTGATACGGTGTTCCTTTTCCGACCCAGTACATTTAAACGGCTAAATATTTTTTCCTAGGATAAAGATAATTAAGTGATTTAAGAACCTTAAAATTACAAAATAATTTTTTAAAAAGGTCCCACCAAAAAAGGTTAAAAATTATTTTTCAAAATATAAATATTGGCTGGTATTAATTTAAATACTACTACAATTATAAAAATTATAATCTCAGGGTTGTCATATGCCAATATGAAAAAATGGTTAAAGACCACAATATTTTTTCAAAAAAAAAAAAAAAAAATTAATTAAAAATCGGTTTACTTAAAAAGATTATTTTTTTATACGTTTTTTTATAAAGATTCTTTCACAGAATTATACAACATTAAAATTTTTAGAATATCTTCAAGCGTCTGGGAATTACATCCTATCAAAGTTTCAGCTTTTTGGCTAATATTTTCTCTAGAGGGCGCTTTAAGGCAAAACAAATTTCTTAATGTAGCATGGTTCTATACTATATCTGCAAAGTTCTGTTGAAAAATTCTCCTTTGGCGTGCCAATAAATTAACAAAATTAAAAAAAAATGCTTTCTAAATGGTACACTTAGTTAGAATACTATGTAGGTAAAGATCACTGCAAATGTAGTTAAAAACAAATGAAATATCACTTAAGGACGACTTACATTTCAGTAAATTCAACTAACATTGTCATTTGTTTTTTAATGTTCAAAAAATTACTAACAATTGTAGTAAAAATTAACCACATATTAGTAAAAAAATAAACAAACATTTATTTTTTTAAATGACAAAAAACTATTGTTAAACATGAATGTAAAATCATAAAATAGTCATTTGAAGTGGTTTGTTTTTTTAAATGAACTACAAGGTTAGTAAAAAATTTTATTTGTTCTAAAAATAACTGACATTTACATTAAAAATAAAGAAACTGTATTACAACCCAAACAACTACATATTTTTAAAGCAGAAGTTCCCTGAGTGTATAAAAATTTCATAATAACCTAATAGCATTACAATAACCCAATGGGATATACATACAATTTACACATTCATGGAAAGACTGCCTAATATTCGACGACCTCCTAAATGTTTCGCGTATAAATAAAAATCTAAAGTAAAAACTTTGTGTATATATAATGTGACCAACTGTTTTTGATTAAAATGTGGGACTCGGTAGACTAAAACCGGGATTTTCGGGGCAAAAAGTGGGGCATTATAAACGTTATGCCTAAACGTTCAGATTGGATCAAATTTGCTATATTTTTATCATAAAAAGCTCTCAATAAACTTCATGAATTATGAAATTCTTCATTGAATCTACGAAAAAAAAATCCATGATTTTGTTTCATTAATATCATGAAGGATAATTCTCTCAGTGTGGAAATATTTCCTCGAAATCCCATAGTATTCCATTTCTAGTTAAATTTCATTTTATTTCAATTTATTGTTATTATTTTATCATTTTCAGATTGTCTTTAAAAGCTTTTTCAAGTGATTTCAACTAAAAAAATGTATATATAAAAAATACCGTATTTTAAATATCCCGCTTTTTGGACAAAAATCCCATATTTTTGTTTTCCGAATCCCGCTTTTTGATCAAAAACTGTTGGCTAGGTTATGTATACAGTAAGCAGTGTAGGTTCCAGTGTTAAAATGAATGCATTTATTTGAAAACTGTTAAATTTTAATTCAACAATCCAAATCTATAATAAAACAATATGTATAAAATTTTTATTCTGTGATTTTTATATAAAGAGTTTTCGTTTTAATAAATATTTCAATAACTAGATCAGGGTTGTCAATACTATGGCACGCGAGAGGAATTTTGATGACACGCGACGTTTTGTTAAACATTTTCCAAATAATTTTGTTTTATTTGGAGACTAGCTAAAAATTCGAATAAGATTATTTTCGCAAATATATTTTTATATTTTTTGTTTTTTAATAGGCAATGATAATATTATGCCATTAAGATTGAGTTCATCTTTAAAAATTATTGAAAAGGTGTTTTAATAAGGCCAATAATGCAAAAACCAGTTTGTCAGAAATTAGGAACAAGGTAAAAATATTAGATACACAAAAATATATACACTACAAAAAACTCTAAATTCACATACTTTATGGTCTATAAAATTTAAGGGGACAAGTAATTTTTCGATATTATTTATAATTTGGATTTAATCGAATTTTTCAGATACCATTTTATGATACTTTTCGAAACAACTTGCTAGTCCTATGCTACAGTTAGAATACTATGTAGGTCAAGACCACTGCAAATGTGGTTAAAAACAAATGAAATTTCACTTGAAAAAAGTATGACTTACATTTCAGTAAAGTCAACTAACATTGTCATTTGTTTTTACTGTTCAAAAAATGAACCACAATTGTAGTAAAAATTAACCACGTACATATGTAGTAAAAAATAAACAAACATTTATTTATTTTATTTTTTAAATAAAAAAAAAAAAACTACGTTATTAAATGAATTTAAAATCATAATACAGTAATTGATGTGTTTTTTTTTTTTTTAAATAAACTACAATTGTAGTCAAAACTAAAATTTCTTCTACAAATTACTGCTTTTTCACTTAAAAATAAATAAACTGTATTACAACCCAAACAACTACAAATATTTACAGCAGAAGTTCCGTGAGTGTATCCATCATGTATATCAAACTTTCTGTTTGAAAGAATACAAAATTGATATACATACATATGCAGTTTTTGTTTGGAAATTCTTAAGTTTTTGCCATGACCCCGAAGAAAAGAAGTATAAAAAATGGTTGATTTTCGCCCTCAATCCCCGTGATGGCCAACGAAATGAAGCAGGATTATCATACATTAGATTTCTTTTCTCAATCACATATCCAAATTTGATTCAAATTCAAGAATTAGACTTGGAATAGTTTTCTTGTTATCGATTTTTAAGAGGAAAAATATGATATTAGTGCATGGAAATCTTTTTTTGTGGTCGCCCACAAACAAGAATTGCATACAATAAAATTATGAAAAAGAAGCATCGTCTAAATAGGCTCTATCTGCGATGACATTTTTAAATAAAAAAGATTGACAAATTGGAAAAGTTTTCTCTAAAAAGGGGGTTTAAAAAGAAAAATATATTTTATTATTAAATATTTAATTTATTTATTTTTTTTAGCACGCAACGAAAAAAGTCGTGCCCCTGAATTAGATGAAAAATTCATTGGAAATTATTTTTTTTGTAAGGGATTTTCCTGGGGCTGATTTGTTGAAAACTATTTATATTAATTAAATAATGAGTAAGATTTTTGAACTATTTATAAAGGCTGTGACATTAAATTTTTTTTTTTTTTAATTTTAAATAAATTTTTTTTTTATTTTAAATTAATTTTTGAAAATTGAATTTATGAATAAATTCTTTGAAAGCTCTGGTTTGTACATTCAGTTATTTGAAGGAATTGTATAGAACACACAAAGTACCCACCCAGTCAAAAACTGCCAGTGGTACAAAAAATCAAGCACTGGATAACCGAGGAATTGTAAATAAAGTACTTTCAGAGCACTAGTTTAAGACGCTTTACCATGGCTTTCAAAAAGTCGTTTTGCCAGTATTTGTATTACAATAATTTCAGTGGTCTACAGAAAAAATCATTGGCAAAGATTTGCCTGAGACCACTATGCCAACGTTGTGAAAGCGTTTTGCCAGTGCTATTCAGTCAGAAATTACCAACGGCTCAATTGTCTAGCCACTAACAAAGCATTTATTTTATAAAAATTATGATGCTTAGTTTAAAAAAATTTGTATTTGGAAATTTCCGAGTTCGTGCCCGGTTTCAGGTAAACTTTTTTTTTGTGAATTTTTTTTATACTTTTTAATATTTTTCATATAAAATTGAAAAGTTCTGTTAAAAAATTTTTTTTTTTATTTCCCCAAAGTTATCATGTTGTGCTGATATATCTGAGCAGCCAACTGCTACCCAGCGATTATCATTTACTTACGTTTTAAGCTATCAAGTATTATATGTCTCGTAAGCTCTGTGGTAAGAGCTATCGGCTGCCAATCTGGCGGCGGGACCAAAAAACTATGCATGAACTTTTTTTAATTTTATTTTGGAAAACAAATTTTCCCAGTGCTTTTCCAACACTTTTTGAACAAACGGACATATTGTCTAATGATGTTACAATTTTGGGATTGGGAAAGCACTTGATGCCAGCACTTGTATCACTTGCTAGTGCCTCGTCCGCGGTGGTACGTTTGTATTTTTCTGACAGGGCAGGTCTTATGTTGTCTTAATTCAAAGCTTTGCGCATTTTTTTTTCTTTGTGTTGGAGACTCAATTTTATACTTTTTCATTTATTTTTTTATTCTTTCTACAATTTTATATGCAGTGATGTACAATTTTTAGAACAAAAAACGCTGTACGACCATTTAAAAAGGTTTTAATTTTAATTTAACATTAATCCTTTCACTACCTTGTACACTACAGTATGCACATTTTTAAATAAATATAAAAAATATGATAATGCAGTAAAACTTAATAATATTTTTATTTAAATATGTTCATTAGGATCTTGGTCACTAAAACCAATCATCAAATGCATAAACTGTTCATCAGTCGCTATATTTGTTAACAAAGTACTATTTTTTAATCAGCCTTTATCTCCGAAATAATTGGAGTTGGGTGTATCTCCTAAAGTAACAAATCAAGACCCTCGAAACTATTCACGCAGATTCATTAAATGACCAGAACACACAATGTATTTTGGGACATTCGAAAGTTTTAGTGACAAAACTGTGCTAAGAAGTTTAAAAAATTCA
This sequence comes from Delia radicum, assembly GCA_021234595.1. Taxonomy (NCBI): domain Eukaryota; kingdom Metazoa; phylum Arthropoda; class Insecta; order Diptera; family Anthomyiidae; genus Delia; species Delia radicum. The sequence goes on along the minus strand of CM037852.1, from coordinate 226,642,608 downwards.
ATTTTCGGGCCCATTTTTTGTTGGGTAGGAAAGCGAGGGGCATGTATACCTTTTTCTTTCAAATTTAAAGACAAAACTGTGCTAAGAATTTTAAAAAATTCAATTTTCGCGCCTATTTTTATTGGGTAGGAAAGCGAGGGGCATGTATACCTTTTTCTTTCAAATTTAAAGACCTCTATCAACAATCTAAAGTCAAAATATAAATATATGCACCTACAAAAAGTCGGTAGTGATAGAGCAAATAAAAAGTTTAACCAATTTTAAGAAAATTAAAGAAAATCAATTTTTTTTATATAATGTATGAAAATTCAGCAAGAAATCGCCAAACTAACGTTTTTTTTAAAGCGCTACATCCACCAAGAAAAGCGATAAGTTGGAATTGCTGTATGTAGCTTTATTGGTTTGCTTGTTCTATGGTTTTTCAGGGTGATTTTCTATTTGACAAAAAAAAAAAAAATAAAAATAAAGAAAAATAAATATAAAAAAAGAACACACTTAAGCTGTATGGCGCGCATAGTAAAGCACTTAATTAGAGAAGCGATTACTTTACTACTTGAATGTTTAAGCTGTTGTATGTACTCTAGTTGCTTTAAGCTTTCTCTCTGTGTATATGAGTGTTGTATTGTTTGTGCAGAAAATATGATTCTTTGTAAGAGATTTCTTTCCTTCATACTTTTTCTATTTATAAAGTAAAAATACGATGAGTGTAATGATTGTGATGGTAACAAGATGATATTTAGGGTTGCCATAATTTATAAAGATTGGCCAGCAATTTAATATTTTTTGCAGAACAAATTATAAAGTTCAACTAGGAATACTTTGATGAGAATAAATGAAGAAATATTTTAGTAAAGTGTATTATCAACACAATTGAGAAAGGTCCAGGTGGAATTCTTAAACGCATATCCTTAACAATATATTTATGATACAGTTTCGTAAACTATGAGTCTTTATTACATTTATGCAGGTTTTTATAACCTTTTCTATGAGTTTATTGGTCCAATTCTTAGTTGGAACTTGTTGTTCATCCATAAAGATATTTTTTTTTTCAACATAATTTAGTTCCAACCGAATCGTTCGGTTGCTATAACCGAAAATTCGGGTTATCCAACCCTATTTCAGTTTGGTAGCAACGTAAATTAGTTAAACATTAGTTCATAATTAGTTTTTTTTAAAAGTGTTTAACTAAAATGTTAGCTGAAAACGCTATGTCGACTAAAAAAATTTATGAATGTAAGTTAAATATTTTAAATAGACGTTTAACAACATTTTCAACAAACTTTTTTTTTGGGTTTAGCGAGTATTGTTTCTCCCAACAAAGTCTTCTTTTAGTTACAGTCTAGAATATCAATTCCATCGACCTGTGAATTGGCTCACAAAGATGATAAGCGAGTAAAGTGAGCAATGCCTTCACAATTAGATTGACAACAAGTGATTAGATCTCCAAAGTTTTGAATAAATGATTCCCCATTAATAAGCGAACTTATATTATTAAAAATGTGGTAAGGTTTATGGGTGATATAATCAAATTTGAACCGATAATAAAAAATGGAGAGAAAGTGGCTATGTATAGATTTACTTAAATGGGAGCACAATGGAGAGGTCGTGCTGCAAAGCGACAATGTCTATGAACGACAACAAACGGTTTGATTATAATGAAATTAAATTATCAAAGATAGTATAAAAAGTAAGGAGATCAGAAGGAATGAAGCTCCACAAAATACTTAAATGTCTTACGACACTTACAAAATGTGATTTTTATAGACATCTTATTAGATTCTCATGCACAGAACACTAAGAACTTCTGATTCCTCAATATTGATAAAAACCCATGTAAATAAATGACATTAATGGATCCACGGCCAACAAACAAGCATTGGGTCTTGCGTGTTTTTAAATGGACCCTATTTGCATGACCCCACTCGGAGATTGCAAATTAGATGCTGATTGAGTGTGTCATTCATAATCTACCTTTTTGTCCATAACCCAAGATAACAAAAAGAGAAGCAGAAACACATCGGATGAGACCCATCTATAACAACTCTTTTTGTGCGATCTCTAAGAAAACTCGATATGAAGAGGATGAAATCATCACTGACGCCATTGAAATGTATAGAGCAACTACTTTGCTCTCACCAAATCTGTGAATCGAACAACTTCAACGCTCCAAAAGAAACCCACTTTGTCAATCATCGAGAAGTGAGTTTAACAAAATCATAATTAACCATGATTTCCATAATCTTGGAGAGCAGATTGCAACTGGGCGGTAATTGTCAGGGCTATTAACTGAATACTTTTAGGGGAATGGCATTCCAACACCATGAAAAGATACCCGTACGAAATGACGTGCTATAAAGGGTTGCTAATGAACACGATAACATCGAAGAGCACTGTTTCAGTACTAGTGCTGGTATGCCATCCGAGCACCCTGAGTTTTACATAGAGATTCGCAAGAATCCTTTTAACAGTTTAGCGTCAAAGAATATCTTTGGTATAGTTTGTCCCATTCTTTCGAGTTTGGGCAGTGGTTGATTGCTATACGGCATTCCAAGCGAACTCACGCGTTCTAACATTTTCCCAATCGCATCAACATTGTCATCTAAGAGGCAGAGTTTTCAGTTGAATTGGCAATAAAAATAGTTAAGTTGGATCCAACAAGCCGTTTAATAAATAAAAACAGGGGTTTATGGCAGTCATGTTTGGTTTTTAGATCGCAAAAGATAGTATAAAGTTGTAGATTACTTATTTTCATAGCCTCCACATCCCAGTCAGAAAAAGACAAACGGATCACGGCTGTCAAGGAACTTTAACAGGCAAGTGCTGGCAACCAGTGACAAGTATACAAAAGGACCGTCTTAAAAAAAAGAGTCGGAAAAGCAATGGGAAAACAAAATTTCTAGTGCTAATAAAACCATAACCGAAAAATAGAATTGTCCAAAATAAAATTTGTTTTGTCCTGCTGGGATTTGATTCTGTCCGCCAGAGCTATCCACTACAGACCAAGATAGCTTCAAACTTAAGTGGATGGGTAACCGGTGGTTGCTCAAATATTCGTGCCCTGGCATAAGGAAAACAAAAAAAAAGATGGTCTTCCAGAAACAAATAAATAAATTTTATATAAAAAATATTAAAAGTGTACAAAAAAAATCACAAACAAATTATGGCTGAAACTGGGATTGAACTCGGAACCTTCTAATTACAAAACTTTTTTAAACAAAGCATCATCGTTTGTATAAAATAAATGACATACAGGGTTACTTTTAAGCTGTTGGCAATTTCTGACTGGATAGCACTGGGAAAACCCAACGTTGGGTCTCAGCCAATTCTTTGCCAATGTTTTTTTTTTTTGTAGACCACAGAAATTATTGTAAAACAAATACTGGCAGAACGCTTTTTGGAAACGCAGGTAAAGCGTCTTAAACAAGAACACTTGCCAGTAATTTATTTACACTTCATCGGTTAGCCAGTGTTATGCCAGTTTCTGAATGTGATACTTTGATGAGGGTTTATATCAGTTTTTTATTCCGTTATTAACGTGACGAAATTTAGGTTTAAGACCTCATAAATTTTATATATTCTCCATCCTTTTAAAATTATAAGCCGATTTAGCAATATCCGTTTGTATGGCGATAATAGCGTGAACACTCAAGCGGGAATACTTATTTTTACCCAGATTAATAAACATCCTACCGAGAATTTTGGTGTTGAAAATGAAAAAAAAAAAAAAACTAAATTTTCCTAAAGAAGAATAAATTTGATCTAATAAGTCAACAATATTTCGAGAAAAAAGAAACGTGCCCGAAATATTTTATCACCTTAACAACAAACATTAAAAAACAATTCATAAACTTCTCACCTCAATGTCGGTAACTTTTGAAATAATGTTGAGACATTGACTTGGTAATTTCATAAATACTGTTTAGGATTAAATTTATCTAATTATATGGCTACACTATGTGTTATTAGAGGTATTAAGCCAAAAGGCATTAAAGACTGCTCATGAAAAAGAAAGAAAAAAAACACACACACAAGAAGTGAGAAGTATGGAATAATAATAATGAATAAAAAAAAAACCGACTTGTCGGCATGTTTCTCGTAATGTTGCACTGCAACGTAATTAACACTGTAATCCGTACCGATTATAAATTAAGACAAATTGATGGAGTGTGTCGACGAGGAGGTATTATAAAAGTTTTTGGCAAAAGTCCACACACACACACACACATTACGGTAGAAAAACAAAAATAAAATATACACACAAACACTTATATGCTCACTCAACTTGTAAAAATGGTAATGTATGGATGGATGAATGGTTCAAAACAGGAAGGGTCGTTTAATATACTAGTATACTACATAGAGGCGTACACATAAAGGGGGTTGAAAAGAGAAGGGACTAAGAAATATGTGTGTAAATATTGTATAAACGCAAAGCTTTAGCAAGCAAAAAAAAAAAGTAAGAAAGCGTGCAAAAAAAAACAGCAACAACATTCGAAAAAGTGGTGTTTGCAAATGAATTTACAATGGGCAGCAAATAGTATACATTTATTAAACCTCAGTAAGTCGTTTGCATACATAACCCTACCCCCCAGACTTGCTGCTTACAAAAAAAAAAAAAAAAACAAAAACAAGTCAACTAAAGAATACAGTGGAATTTTTAAGAGACTTTTAAAATTAAATATCTCAAGATTATCTTTTGAGTATCACACCAAATTAACCAGATCGTTTAATAATGACGTAAACAATGACATGTTAAAAATGAAAAAAACAAAAAAACACATTTCAAAACAGTTGGCTTAACTTCAATTAATAATTATATTTTGTTTTCAATAAAGAGAAAAAAGAAAAAGTTTGACGAATTTTATTCAAAATGGAACGAATTGGATTTGCTGCAAGCCAAGAAAAAAGGCAAGAGTTTTATATTCAATTTTGTCGAATTATTAAGTACCCTAAAACAGAGCTCCTAAAGAATTGAATCCTTATTTTGATTTCAAATTTTCGAAAATTAATTTGGGAATTCAATCGATTTAGAAGGGGAATGTCATGTACCTTGGAACTTTCGAAACTGGTGTCAATATCTCTGAGATTAACACAAATGCAAAAAGTTATAGACTGCACGTTTTAACAAATAACAATTTGTGTACATTTTGAGAAATTTAGATTGTTTTTTTGGAAAAGTGTCCGAAGGTACACTTTGGAGTGTATCTTGGAACTCCTAAAAAACTAATCAAATTTCGGTAAAATTATACTACCCCATAGTGCAATTTATTGCATTATTTGCAGTTGAATAGTTGTACTGGAAATGAGACAACGCAAATTAACATTTGCATGAAAAACGCTTTTTAAAATAATGGTGAACAATTTAGTACAAAGATTACTTTGTATCCAATTAATTACCCGGTTAAAAATAGTTATATCTAGTCATATATAATGTGACAAAGTCATATCTGACTTTGAATGAAGTCCCATTACGGCTTATATCATTATATACAAATATGATAATGATAATTTTTATTGAGAGAATTTCTTGTACGGTTCTTTATAAATTTATATGTCTCTATATAACTACCAAAGCAGAAAAATACAATCGGCAAAGTGTTTTCAAAGCGGTGATGTGGGTTGCCTATGCGTTGGTAGAACGTAGAATTAATAGTCTTGACAGTATTGTCCTGTTGTCCGATTGATAACAGTGGCCAATCATTGGTTAGAGCTAACTTGCCACCGTTGGCATAAAGTTAAAAGTTCATAAAATTTGGTGCTTTTAAAATGCCTCAAATTTATCTAGGTTTGAGAAATAGTATAATAAAACAAATTTAAAAAGCAGCAATACAGTTCAGTTCGTCATTTACATCATATTTAAATATGTGAAGTATAATAAAATATAAAAAAAGTATGTTTATGGGTAAAAATATTGACAACGACACATGCTGTGCCAACAAAATAGTGCTTTTCTAGTACAATATTAGTTGTACCATTGATAATTTTTAGCATGGTGGATTTTACAAAAATAACAGTGGTTTGCCAGTACTATTTTTTTTTTTGTATGGTTGGCAATTTCTACTTGGGTACATAAGTCATATAATAATAATTCAAATATATGTAGTGATCGATGTATATGGTCCCATCGATATATATGGTGCCATGCTAAGTCTTATTAAACTCTATATGTTGCATACTGAAACATATATATTAGCTTTATATATAGTACTATACATATTTGGTAAAGTTCAATATCAAATTAAGTTATTCGCAAGTTAAGACTTTATTACATATGCCTTCACATATAATCATATTAATTTTATGACGAAATCATTTTCAAGTGATTTCTTGGTATGTTGGTACATTTTATACAACAAAACCACTTAATTATATATTTTTGAAACAATAAATTTTTTTTAGTTAATTTTTAAACCAATCGCTATGTTTCATTTACAAAATTTGGGTCTATAAAATTGTTGTTTAGTAGAAATTTGAATTTTTAACTTGAACACTTTTAAGCATAACAATTTCAAATAGATACAAACTATCGGTTAAAATTATATCAAATAAGATTTTTTTATATCTGTCTAAAATCGATTTATTTTAGACAAAAAAAAATAAGTCATGTAAATTTATACACAACAAAATTATATTTGTACAACTTTAATTTGAATTTAAAACGAATTTGTAAACAATGTATTATTTACGTAAAACTATGTAAATTAACGTCACTAATTAACGTAATGGATAACATTGATTATTGTGAATTATTATCTTTTCCTTACGTCTAGCTATAGATTTATCTATGCTGTAAATATAGTTAAAATTACGTTTTCTTTATAACTAAACTTAACAAAAGAATTCACTTTTCCTGTAACTGGCAAACGGTGAGCACAATAAAGAACTCCGATTTGTACTTTAAACTCTAACCACAAATCATTTCTTTTTATTTATATTTTCCCATTGCATATTTAGGTGGCTAATATTGCACAATTCTCAGTTGGCAATCTACACACAATTTACAGTCCATTAATTTCTCTTCTCCCCCTAAATATCCACAAACTTCAAGGAAGCCTTTTCAATATCTAATGATATATAATTTAATGTTCCGGATATGGACAAATCTCGGATAAAATTGTATCAAATTATATCTAGGTTGATGTAATTAGATACATTTAGATGACCCATGTTTCGCATCAATTTGTAGGTTCTTATATATGGGAACTTATCAAATGAGATATAATAATATTAAACTAAATATTAAAATTTTTACTCGGGTAGCTTGGGAAGCTGTATTAAATCATGTATTGAAATTAATTAATCAAAAATTCCATCTAAGCTGATGTCTATAAAATTTCAAGTTTATTGTCTCCGTCATGGGGAAGACTTTCCTTTCTTTAACCTCTATCTTCACCACGATCGTGTCCAGAAATACAAAAATGATCATATCAGTGAGTCAGGTTATATTCATATTTTATATTTTAAATTTCTAGCCAAGAGGGAGACTTCACAGTTTTGTCCAATGAAGAATTTCATTATATTCAAGAAAGTTTTTTAATATCAAGAAATTTTTCATAAACTTTTTTTCATAAAATTTGATAGTTTCATAAGAAAAATTCATTCGATTTCATAAATGATCTCTTCACAAATTTAATGAAAATTTTCTATAGAGGTACTAAAATATATTTTTTTTTTTAGTGCGCCCCGGTAGGCTAGTTGGTAGCGTGCTGGCTTATCAGTGCGGGGGTCGTGGGTTCGATTCCCACCAGAGGCACTGGTCTGTTTTCGCTTCAACGCGCCGAAGGCCATAGTAGCTAGTGCTCGGTTAGGGTAATAGTATATAATTTGTAATTATATGATTATTAATTAATAAAAAAAAAAAAAAAAAATAAAAAAATATTTTTTTGTTTTTTATTATTTTTTCTTACAATTTTACAATTTCATTAATTTTCATACATTCAAAATTTTAGTTTTAAGATTTAATTCTCAAGTGTTCAACATATTTTATACATTATTTCACTGTAGTATTTTATTAATTTTGGACTTCAAGGAAATTGTTTAAAAAATCATATGAAGAGGTTCATTGACTTTGTTCCAATGCATTTTTAAGACATTCATGAATATTTTTATTAATTCAAGGAAACTTCTTAATACACAGAAAAAATTATGGGCCAAAAATATCTAATTAATCGATTGTTTGAATATCAATGGCAATTTAAACAATTTTTTTAATTGATTCAATTAAAAAATTTATTGAATTTTCTAATATATCCAAACAGTGTTGACAACATGTAAACAAAATTTTTAAAAATTTGGCAAACTATTTTTTTTAATTTTATTTAGATTAAATAATCAAACAAAGGTTTAATTATATCAATTTATTATTTAATTTGCAAATAAAAAGAAAAAAAAATCGCAAATGATTAACTTTTAATAAGTTGAATAGTTTACCGATTTCAAATACACGCAAAATCGTAGTTATTTCACTAGAGTTTGCAACACTCTTTTTGTTGAGATATTCGTGTACGCACGAAAACTTAATTTAGTTTCGTGTTTTATCTGTGGTAATAAAAGTGCACATGTGGATTTAAATAAACCTTATCGAAAAAGGACAATTAAACTATTATTTTTGTAAATAATTAAATTTTCAATAAGTATAAGTGTCATTAAACTATCATTTTAAAGTTGTGTGTGATTTTTTTAAGAAAGCAATTCAATTACAAGAAAAAGTTCAAGACAAGCAAAACAAAAATTTTGTCTTTACTTTTATTTGTTTTCTTATAATACATTTTTATATTAAAAAGCTTTAATTTTATTATAAATAAAATGTCAATTTAATTTACAAACCTACATTTCTTTTTTTATTTAAGGGGGGGAATATAACAAAAATAAAAAAATAAAATTAAAGAATAAAACAATTAAAACTACCATTGTTTTCTTCTCAAGTTTCAATTAAAGTTTTAATCAATTTAACTAAACTTTTTAATTGAGGTTGTAAAGAAAAACAATAACTCTTTTAATTGATATTATTATTATTTTAATTGAAAGAGTTTTAATAAACTGTCTGCAAATTTTTTAGTTAATACTATCATTTCAGTGGTAGGTACAAAATCAATTAAAATATTAATTGATTCAATAAAAATTTTAATTGAAACCCGTTTTTAGTTTTTTCTGTGTATTAAATAATTTTATGAAACTGTTTCATAAATTCTATAAACGCTTCCTGGTCGGAATGATTCATTAGTTTTATGAAGATTTTCATAAATTCTAGAAACATTTCATAAACATTGACTATAATGAAACCGGTTTCATAGATTCTATAAAAAGTTTCAACAGACGAGTTCCAGGGACAATTTTCATTAAAGCTATGAAGAATTGAAGTGAAGATAATTCTCTCAGTGCAGAAATCCAAAAAGTATCATATCAGTGAGTTAAGTTATATTTGAATTAACATACATTTTAAATTTCTAGAGTAAGGGAGACACTTTTCCAATTTTTACACCTCTCCGTAGGAATTTCTTAAAATCACGCCCTTGAAAGCTTTAACGCCGAAGTACGAACCAAGGTGTCAAATTTCTAGTTTCTTGCTTTAGCTTTTTCTATACATGCCTCTCAACGTAGGAGTTTACAAAAATTCCGCCTAAGTTGTATACCCTTCGTTGCTGGGCAAAATTTCATATCAATGAGTTACGTGTTAACAGAAGGAACACATGCCACAGATTTGTATAAGATTATCGTTGTTATTAAAAAGATGGTTAAATGAAATTCTGTGAATAGATTGCAGTCACATAACATCTACTCTAAAAAACACGAATGTAATGTTTACCTTAACCAGTAAAACATTAATAGAGTAGAAATTTAATATTAATTAATATTAATTAATATAAATTCTAAAACGTTATAAACTTCCGCAAAAACATTTAATTTCATGTATAAACTTCGAAAACTGACCATATTCTAAATCTTAAAAATAAAACAGACTTAGAAAATTAAAGTTTTAACCTAATTCGTGATACATTTAAACCACTGTTTCAATATACAGTACGACGAGAATCAACGTTCAAAGAATTTTTTTCTTGAAACAATCAGACATAATACACTCTACTCTATACGGTTTACAGAGGCGGCTAACAAAAGGAAAGCTAAAATATACAAAAAGATGGCAAACAACTATAACGACAAAGATGACTACGACAATGTCGTTCGTCTGTCAGTTCGCCCGTTTGTCCATCTCTGTACGTAGTGTATCAGGGATGGGAAATGTAGTACAACCTTAGTACATTTCCACTAGAACTACATTTTGTAGAACAAACTAAATTTTTTACTAACCTTGTAGTTCATTTAAAAAAACAAACCACATCAAATGACTGTTTTATGATTTTATATTAATTTTTTACACTCAAAAAAATAAGTTAGTAGAAAAGTTAGTAAAACGTCTTGTAAATCAGGTATACCATTTTTTACCAAATTTTTTTGCTAAAATCGTGTTTTTAGCTAAAATTTTTGTTATACTTATTCAGAACTTAACTGTTTTATACTAATGCTTTACTAATATTATACTGTTTTACTAATTAATTTTGCTAAAAAAAATTGTGCTGATAATAGTGTGGACGACAACCAGATTGGAAGATATACGCAGAATGAAGCAGATGTCGCGGCATGTCAAGATATAGTAGAGAAGAGAAAAATGATACTAAAAAGTACAACTCTAATAAGACATATAAAAAAATCAACCATGGAAGACTTTTGTATCTGTTTTTCTTACATAAAACAAAATTGAGGATTAAAACAAATTAAATTTTTGTTGTCACCGGCTTGTGAAAATAATTGTCTTTTATTTAAATAAAAGACAAAATAAAATATTTAAATTTAATATGTATTTCTAAACTAAATGTTTATAGATAATAATCTAGTGTGGTCAAGTTGCAAACAAACAAACATATACAGACATGTAGACAGAGTAAAGCGAAAGACAAAGAAACACATCTTAGGTAGACTTTTATGGTTCCTTTGTTGTTGCGTCCTTTAAAAGATAGCATCATTTAGACAACCATTGATGTAAGTAGTTGAAAGAAAATTTTTGATATGTTATATATATTTATTTCCATATATTTTCAGATATTAAATTAATTCATGTCATCAAAGTGGGAAAATGAAAATTTTTATATTTCGTAATTATTGTAAGTTATTTTTAAAAGAATAACAAAAATATGTTTTATGATTTTAGCAAATAAATTAACTAAATTACTATTTTTCTACAAATTTTTTGCGTTTTTTTCAGTCTACTAAAATTCAGCAAAAAATTTATTAATTTTTAGCAAGGCTTTTGTATTTCTAATCCACTAAGTGTTAGCAAAACTTTTGCTGAATCTACTAATTTTGTTGCTAAAAATCAGCTCGCTGATTTTCAGCAAAAGATTTTGCTGACATTAGCAATTTTATTGAAAGCACCCTCCTGACTAAAATTTTGCTGACTCAGCAAAATTTTTTGCTGACTTTACAAACTTTTTTTTTTAGTGTAGTTTTTTGTTATTTAAAAAAACAAATGTTTGTTTATTTTTTACTAACATATTTATTTGGATCATTTTTACTACAATTGTGGTTAATTTTTCGAACATTAAAAAACAAATGACAATGTTAGTTGAATTTACTGAAATGTAAGTCGTTCTTCCTTTAAGTGCAATTTCATTCGTTTTTAACTACATTTGCAGTGGGGTTTACCTACATAGTATTCTAAGTGTATACAAAAAAATTATTTAATTTAATTGGTCATTATTTTTTAATTAAGTTCACAAAATTAAAATAATAGTAAAAACCTAAAGTAAAATAGGTAAAAATTAGCAAAAATTAGCATCAGTAGTAGCACCCTCCACCATATGTGATTGAGGATCAGTGTTGCCACAACTTGGTACCCAAAAATGGCTAAATTTGTGTAAATAATGGCTAAAAAATGGCTAAGCAAATTTATAGCAAAAAAAAAAAACTTAATTTTCAAAAACCTAATGTAATTCAACGAGTTTTATAGTTGAATCATAAAATTAAAGACATGTTGTTTATATTCCCCAATATTTTGAAAAATGCTTTCTAACTTAACTTTTTTTTGAAAAAATGTAAATTTAAAATTCAATTATTAATTTTTACTAAAAATAATCATTAACTTTTAAAAATCACTTTTTAAAAATCTTTCTTTCGCAAATTTTAATATCCACATTAAAAAAAAAAATATGATTGAAAAAAAAATGTAATTTTGTTTTTTCCGGAATTATTTAAAAAACTTTAATTTTTATAACAGTTTGTTTTGTATTAAAAATTTGAAATTTTTCTGATTTTTCCATAGCGTTTTGTCATACGAAATGGCCTTAAATAAGAAAAACGCAACGTTAACAAAATGATTTAGTCAATTTAGTAAAATCGATCTGTTAAGAAAAAAAATTTTTTTTTTGAACTTTATCAATTTAGTCCGCCGTATAGATACCTAACTACCCAGGCAGAAAAATACAAACGGTGCAGTTCTGGCAAAGCGTCGGTGACAGTTGGTTATGCGTTGGCAGAATGCGGGGAACGTGGGAACATATACATATGTTCCCAAGCAATGTTTTTTTTTATAAAAATTAATTAAATTTGGCAAAATTGTTTTTTTTTAGTTTAAAATTTTTAAAATGCCCTTTTGACACGGAGGTGCATTCTTTTTTTTTTTTTTAATATCATAATAATCTGAATCAAAAACATACATTTTCAATAAATGTACGCCAATTCATTATAAGTTTGTGAAATTTGTATCCCGTTATTGGTCATCAACTCGGTATACCTCAAACTGTATAAAATGACACCATTTTTAAATACTGTTCTTACAACTAAATTCTATTAAACGGCTCGAAACTCCTATGCAAAAAAAAATTGTGAAAGTTTAAAATCGGGAAATTTTGGTTTCACTTGTAAACCACCATACAACTTTCCACCAAGCGTCGAAATGTAGATTTCTTTTTTTGTGAACGTATCCCAAGAATAGTGATTTAATTATGTATTGGTTTTGATCTGAAAATTAAAAACTATGAACAAAAAAAAAATAAAATTAAATCTAGTTTGAAGTAATTTTTTTAATTTTTCGACTTTCAATTGCCACCCACTCTTTAGGTGAAGACTTTTCAAAGTGAAACTTTGTATGTCCTAGTTTTCAAGTATAAAACCAATTAAAAAAACCTTGAGAAATAAGAGTAAAGTCAGTTTCGAAAATGTTTGAAATAGCTCATATAGTCGTGATTCTTATGAAATTCTAAATCGATTTAGCGACATCCGCCTGTTTGTTGAAATGCAGCTCAAGGAGCGAAAACTCCACTACTCATTTATATTTAGATTAATGAACATCCTCCCGACCCAATTTGTTAAAAAAAAATCGTAAATTTTTGTACAAAAAATCGTCAAAATCGAAATTATGAGAATGAGAAATTGTAAAAAATCGTAACTTTAAAAACATCAATAAAAAGGGCAAAGTTTCATGAAAACTCGTTTTAATCAATGTATTTGTAATTATATCATCATTTTGATGCCCTTTATTATTTATCAGCTCCGTTTCAAAATACTCATTACGTGGAATAGAATTTTAAAATCACCGATCTATTTTAAAATCTGCAGAATTCTATGACGAAATATTAATTTCTAAATTTTTTTTTTGATATTTGGTTTTACGTTTTTGGAGTTTCGTTATTTTTTAAATAAAATAAAATCTTTAAAAATAATGAAGTTTACATATAGTTAATTGATCTCCAAATCATTTTTGTTCGATTTGCGATCATTTTATCACATTTTCTTTCATTGCTCGAAAAAAAGATGTTTGATAAAGTTTTGTCAGTAAATTAGGGAGACAAAAAATATGAACATTAGATAAAAATTGCAAATCGTCATATTATCATTAAAAAAAAGTTGGCAGCGCTGCAGTTTAGAATTAAAAATAAGCAAAACCAGTTCAGAGGTTAATGTGAAGGTACCTCTCAATTTGCAATACAAATTGGTGTATTATAGTACAATTTCATAGTAGCGTCTGGTATATAAAATATGGTGTCGTATTTTTTCACCAGACGCTTAGAGGTGAATAATATTTTGAATTCACTTCAAATCTTTATTCAACCGCAAAATTTGGTTCACCATAAAAATATGTTTCCACCTAAATAATATTTTTTCACCTCAAAAATGTTTTTCACCACAAAATTTCGTTTTTACACCAAACAAAAGTTTTTCAGCTCAGAATTCTTTTTTGACCTCTATAATGTTTTTTTTATTAATTTTTTTTAATTGAAAGTCCTAAGAAAACAATGTTTTTAAGGGAATCTAATATTAATTGGTTAGGCTGCATTTAATGTACTATTTTGGTTAACTTTAAGTGTCATTTAATAATTTAAATTTTCCATCTCTGTAGTGTATGCATAGTATTTGACAACAATAAATGTTTTGCAAGTCAGGGTGGGGAAAAGAGGGATAAACATTTATTTGTATGGTGGCAAAATATTCTCGGTTATTATTTTTTGTTGTTCTTGTTGTTGTTTTTAATACGTTTTTATTTTTATTTCTTGTTTCGTCGTTGTTATGCGCAACGCGTACTTATGCAAATTTACACATAAAACATAAAAAAATCAAGTACGAATAAAAAAAAAAAACTAAATGAACGACGAAAGACCATAAGACTGAATCCTATGAAAAAGACAGTCAGCCAAGTAAGTGAAAAAAAAATGCTGACGATAATGACGATGATGATGAGGAAGATGGTGATAATGACGACGACGACGATGATGGTTAAAAGAATTGGTCAGGTCTTAAATGCCACAATGAGCGCTACTACGTATATTACTTGATGCAATCAGTTAAGCTGTTGTTGCTTTTGTTAGAGTTGTTTTGTATTGCCTACTCCTCTACTACTGCCAACTAAAAAGCACACATGTAATTTAGCCTGTCTGCCACGTATCTACATACATAAATTGCATACAAGCAGCAGACCAACAAAAAAATTTGTAAAAAAAAATGAAAATGAATGATCAAATGAATGTGTATAAACGATGTACAAAATAAGGAGGGTACGGCCTCTTTTTAGGTATAAATATCAGTGGCGTAACAATTAATTCTACCCTCTAGCAAGGAAAGTATGTTGGGTGGTTCCTCCAGATTTCGATGAAATTCAGATATAAGATAGAGGAGAGGAAAGTAATAAATAAACGATGTACAAAATAAGGAGGGTACGGCCTCTTTTTAGGTATAATTCTACCCTCTAGCAAGGGAAGTATGGTGAGTGGTTCCTCCAGATTTCGATGAAATTCAGATATAAGATAGAGGAGAGGAAAGTAATAAATAATTGGTATGAAATATACCTGCCCAATCGCACATATACGGGGTAAAACTTGGTTACAAAGTTGTTCGAAATTTTTTTCTTTTAAAACTTTATACTATTTTTTTTTTTTTGAAAGGTCATTTAGATACCTTTGATTTGATACCAAATTTGTATATTGTTTCTTTGAAGATGGTAAAAAAAACGTAAATAACGGACAATTTGGTTATTTTTTACTTCAAACTGTAATCCTTAAACGTGAAATTGGCCAGCTAAAAAAATACTCATTCTTATATATTTTGCCCTTCTAACCAAATTTTATGGCAATCGGAGGGAAGCCTTCAAGGGTCCTTCCTTGTAGGATAACATTACCAAATAAAAAATATCGTATTTAGATATGGGAATATTTTGGAACAAAGGATATTGTATTTATCTTTAATTCTTAAGTAGTTTTAAATTGTGGTATTTCCGCTGAGATTTATACAAACTACTTAATTGAATTTTCAAACAAAAGTTTTAATCCTTAACACGTTTTAAATAAAAATAAGGGTTGCCAATTTATATTGTGTTCTTAATGATTTCCAGTGTTTTGTCATTAAACCCCTTGCAAAAAATATAAACAATTTTTATAGATTAAAGAAATTAGTACAGTAAAACGAAGAGTTTTTTTGTGTTGGACTAAATTCTAAAATTGAATTAGACTTATTAATTGTTGTATCTGTTAATGACACCATACGGTTTGTGTTAAATTCTATTCGAATGTCACATACGAATCCAGGTGGAAAAGCCATGAGAACCAACACAATTGTAAATCTAATTATATCAATGGTAAAAAGTTTAAGCCAAGCGATATTTCCATTAAACAAAAGTCATATCTCATTCTTGACTACAGTTGTAATAAAAGGGGCCGTCAAATGTGGCAGCGTATTATTTGCTTAGCTAATGGACTAACAAGTTAATTAATCGCTTATCGAATTTAGGTTAGTTGGGTTAGATTAACAAGTTAGGTATGTCATCCCTTCATGGGTTAGGTATGTCATCACTTCATGATAGGATAACATACACATATGGGAGAAAATCGGAGTTTTGTTCGCTCTCGCAGCATGGCACAAACATTCTGATCTACCTAAAGAATTCAATCTTTCAAATAGCACATCAGTTTCCCCAACGACAAGCTGCCAATAGAACACACTGTTACTTGCGAAGGCCAGACATAAGCAAAGGAAGTGTTCAGGGTCTCATCGTCCTCCCTATATCCCTAGAAACAATACAGTATCCCCTTAACATTTTCAAAAGGTGCAACTTAAATGTCTAGTGGGCCGTTAGAATTTTAATGAGATCGGTCAGTTTTCTCAGCTAAGGATCCTTTTCGTTTTACCCTCATCCGGGCCGCCCTACAAAACCTTCGCACCAACATCCTGCCTGCCACATAGCTCTCTGTACATGTTTATGGATCACTGTTTATGTTCCTCCTTTTTTTCTGAAAAGGCCTCGGTCTGCGAAGTTTAACAGAGACCAGCCTGGAGCCATTTCCAGCCAGTTCGTCAGATGTCTTAGTCCCCTCCACTCCAAAATGTTAGGGTACCCATATCAAGCTAAGACGTGCCCTGCAATAGTAAATGTAAACACAAAAGAAAGCCAAACCGGTACTCCGCTTCGAGTCATCCGTGTAGAAATGGATTCCAAAGCCATCAGACTGCTAGTAGCAAGGACAGCCTCGTATTTCACCCAAACCTCAATACTTATAAAGATTACTGCCTCTATTTCCTTTGTGGATGTCGATCTAATCGCCGCTAGTTCCCAAACAGCATAGCCGATACAACATTTCTTCAAGAGCGAAGGCCACCACACAATAGCGGTATTGTATAAGACCAATGGTAACAATTATTGATGTTTCTCATCCAGGACAACTCAAAGGTAAGTAGGAGGAGTTATCGTAATCTCCTTCTATTTCCTGTTGAACAGAGTGACTGTTAGGCTTGAATTACTCGAATGTAAATGTAACGTAAAGGGTCAGCTGACGTGCAATTCTGTTGAATACAGAATTTCTCTCCGTTCCTACATGAGAGTGGTAAAATAGCTGTTTTTAACTTCAGAAAAAAACAAAACCATAAATAAAAACTAAAACCACAATAAACAAAAACAAAAAATATGACGCGTTATATATTCTGAGTAACTAAACAAAAAATGTTTACCACGTTACGACTCGTTCGAGTTACATTCACGTTCGAGTAACGTGCGCTTTACACGGAAGGTTGCGGGATAGACACCCAGCAACGGCAACATCAATTTATAAAAATAATATGTATTAGTTTTTAGCCCTCCTACGTATCGCCTTACTTCAGTTTTCCCACAGCACTAAACCCCACAAAAGTAAAATAACGAATCAGAGCTATGAACCAAAAAGCTTCAACCAGTTCGTAAAATCTCTATCAGATGGCGCGCAACAACTGCTCTAAGAGTTATGATCTCAGTGTTGCCATGTTTGAAGCCCTTCATAATTCATCACATTTTATCTCTTCTCTGTTCCCTATCCACATTCATCAATAGAAAGAATTTCCTAATTGGATTAATGTAGAAAAATTTATAAAAATGATGTTGAAAAATTTATAAAATTCCTTTAATTAGAATTAAATCTGAATTGGGAAAGTTTATACCACATTTTTCTCTGGGTTTGAGCTATTTAAAATGCCGCAAAGTGGATTTATAGGTAATGAACCTAGATACGTAATGTTAAAAAAACTGCACACTAATTATTAATTATTACTGCACAAAATATTATGAGTAGCAAATTTTTTCTTTTGAGATAAACACAAGGTATTTTCTTATATCCTTGTAACTATCTCTTCAAACAGATACTATATGTACTGACATGTGGTAAACACCGTTACATTTCGATTTCGATCGATTTGGTTAAAAATCAAAATTTAAAAAGTGAATAAAAAGGAAGAGGAGGTTTGAAATTATTTGTTATAGCTTTAAATGAAGCAGGAATATCGAATTATTTTTTAAATTAAATATTTGGGATTGAAACTTCAGATACTATCGATTTAAAAACGATAGTTTTTCATCACATGCCAGATAATCTACATTCTTACAGAATCTGGGCCCAGATCATTATCTCTTCAGTGGAAGCTAATTTTTTAATTTTGTGTTCAGTGTTTTTTTTTTTTTTTTGCATTTTTAATCTTTTGACGACACTGATTCTTTATATTTTAACCCTAACTGATTATGACAATTAGGGATTTTTGAATACAAACTGTCCTATAGATTTAACTGACTGGAATTTTTGTTTATACGTCACTGAACATATTGTTGCTGTTGTTGCACAGTTTTGGAATAATACGACAACAACAACGAAATAACCATGATGTTGATGATGACGACGACGATAGGCAATCAACATGCAACCACAATCAACCACAACAGGCATTGCAGGCCAAGCAAGGCAAAGCACTAAGGCAGTCAGTGAATGAGGAAGGCAGGCTAGCTGGCTGGCCGACAGTCAGAGTTATATGTATAGTATCGAGGAATAAACAGGCAACAACATACGAATGAATAAGCAACCATCCATTGGTAAATAACAACAAAACAGCCCCTGTGTGCCTACAAATGTTAATGAAAAAAAAAAAAAAACAAGAACAAAAACCTAAAACATTGGAGGCCCTCACGCAGTGTTTAGTGTATAGTGTAGTGAATATATTTGAAAGCTTTGGCACCACTTCGGTACTGACTACTATGTTGTATAGTGACTGTGGCAATTCGCACAATACAATTGCCAAAATAGCACACACACACCACACAAGGATTGCATATGAATAATGAAAAACAAAAAAAAAATCACCGAAATATTGTTCAAAAATTTGAACGCAATCTGTCCATAGTCATCATGTATACACATTCGCACGTATCCAATGCGTTTATATCTGAAACAGAGCACAGAGTATGTCGAGTATTTCAATCCATATTTGTTGTATTTCTTTTTTTTTGCTACATTTGTCCGTCTTAATGTCCGTCCAATCCAATCATACCGTATCAATGGTTTACAATTTTTTTTCAACTTTTTTTTTTTGGATGTTTTTAATTTTTTATTTATTTATTTTTTTTTTTTTTTTCAGAAAAAACTACACACACGGAACTTGTAAAGCGACGTTTAAAACAAACAACGTCGACGTCTACGACACAATCGAGTTTATCGCGCTGTCAAACATCGAACGTGTAATTTTTTCAAACTAAAAGTTTCCGACAAACGTCAACCGACGACAACCGTTATATTTAGCGTACCAAGAAAGCTCCACTTGCTTTCATATCACGAAACACTCTGAATACTATGGATTTTATAAAGTACTCAACAACCTATTACTTTGATTTGGTTTGGTATCAGATACATGGATAGTATATTGTACGTGAGAGCACACAGAGAGTTGAGGGCAGGGATGGATAGGTTTGATTTTTGTAATGGTTTTGAAAATTAATAACAAAAATAGTATTATTTTTGAACTTAACGGTACAATACACAGTGTTTATAAAAGCATTTTTTTGTGGGCAAATAATATTTCACACCACAATTCTGAGCAGATTTTTAAAAGTTCTGTGTTTTTGTTTTAAGTTTAAAAATTTCGCACAAACTTGTCAGATCTGAAATGTTATTTGCTCAAAAAAGTGCTTTTGGAAACACTCTTCGACATATTGCAAGTTTTTACAAATTTTATTTATTGGATTAATTACTTAGAATATTTTAGAAGCTTAAACGTTGTACAGCACCCCTGTACAACGGAGCTCCATTTTAGAGCTTCGCAAAGCTGGAAAATCGTATCGTAATTGCAGAGCAGCTGAAGTTTCCCAAAAAATGATTTTTAATATGACACTTTAGCCAACGTTCCATGTTCAGAGCGCACCGACCGAATTATAAAGCGCATCCCAAAGTCGACCCAAAAATGTCAACTGACATCCAACATGATATTCAAGGCAAATCGAGTACCACAATATACAAGCGGCCTATTGCACGTCGTTTGGCAGAAGCCGGGCTAAATGGCAGAGCCGCACGAAAGAAACCACTTCTGAGTAAGATTCAGAGAAAACTTAGTGTATAGTTAGCCAAGTCTCATTCGAGCTGGACTGCAAATAAGTAAGAATATGTGCTGTGGAGCGAAGAAACAAAGATAAATCGCTTGGGCCCTGACGGTGTTAGATATGTTAGACGATCCATTGCTCAAGAATTTGACCCTTGCTATGTTTCACGAGTAGTGAAGCATGGCGAGGGTCACCCTGATGGTTTGAGATATGTTAGACGATCCATTACTCAAGAATGGGGATGCTTCTCCTGGAATGGTGTTGGTCCAATCCATAAAATGTATGGAATTTTAAAGAAAGAAAAATATGTGGAAATATTGAATAATGTAATGCTGCCTTGGGCTAAGGAGAATTTGCCTGTTATATAGCAATTCCAACAGGATAACGATCCGAAGCAAACGGCGAAGTTCATAATTTTTTTTGGATTTTTTTATATTTAATTGTTAGATTTTTTTATATTATTAACAAAATATATTTTTTAAAGATTGTATAAATGGTTTTTGGCAATTCTCGTACTTTTGACGACAATTCCCATTACTGTTCGAAAACTAATTGAAAATTTTAATTTGTTGAATTTTCCAAAATATTACCAAATAGCCCTAACTAAAGTGATTTTTCATACCAAAAGTTTCTTTTTCGTTAAAAAGAAATTTTAAATTTTCAACGTTATCAAGCCCAGTAAAAATTATGCTGCCAAATGCTAATTCTTATTGGAATTTTTTGACATTGGCTTGTCATAGAAAGGGTGCTAAATATAAAATTCATAAATAACTTCCAAAAAAGTTGTTTAGGTAGGACCACTTCCAAAAAATATATTTAGAGTACTTCTAATGACAAGCCCATGTGATTCGATAATATGCCAAATTAGAAGTCAACAATTTTTTTCAGGGAAATAATGTCTCTCAAAAGACCAATATTTTTTTGGAAAAAGGGAGAAATATATGTTTTTAGAATATATTTTTTTTTAACAGAAACAAATTTATTTTATTTATTTATTAGTATTTATAATACTTTAAAAAATTCTCATTTACATTCATATTTCAAAAATAAAATAAAAAATTTTTAATTATTATTATTTTTTACAAAATTCACACATTTTCTTTTAAATACAATATAATTTTGTTCTGTTTTAATATCATTTGTAAGTGTGTTAAATATTTGAAGTCCTTTATAAAAAAGTGATCTTTGCATTGCTGTTGTAGTTGCTTTCCTTAGCCTGAAGTTTTCCGCATTTCGTAGTTGATATGGTTGTACTTCACCGACATAATTTATTTGTTCACAAAGATATTCTGGAGCATTACCATGTTTAATTTTATGTATAAAACTAAGAGTATTGAGTTCAAATCGTTGTTCGATATTTAGCCATTGAAATGTATCGAGCATAGCTCGTATTGATGTGTATCTATTGCATTTTTCTATATGGTCTTTAAATTTCATTTCTTGATCTATTATAAATCCAAGATATTTTATATTTTTAACTTTCTCTATAACTTTATCGTTAATTTTGAATGTTGTTTGGCTATTCATATTTATTTCTAGCATTTTTGTCTTTTTTTCATTTAATTTCAATTTGTTCATTTTTAACCATGTGTTAACATTATTTATGTCAGTTATCATATTGTCTCGACATTCTTCACTTGTGGACCCTTCTGTGTATATGAGTGTATCGTCTGCATATAAAACAACTTCGCATTTATCTAATATATTTGGCATATCGTTAATGTATATGATAAACAGTAAGGCACCCAATATTGAACCTTGTGGGACACCGAAATCATTTATAATTGTATCAGATTTTACTCCATTCACTTTAGTAACTTGCTTTCTGTTTGTTGTGTATGATTCAAACCATTTGAGTTCTTTGCCTTGGATGCCATACATATATAATTTCTGAATTAATATTTTTCTGTCTATAGTTTCAAACGCTCGTTTAAAGTCTAAAAATATAGCCATGATTTTTCTATTTTTCTCAATGTTTTTCCACCGATTAATAACAAAATTTACAGCCGTTTCACACGAAAATTTTTTCCTAAAACCAGATTGATATTTTGAAAATAAGTTATTATCTTCCATATATTTTTCCAACTGTTCTTTTACGATTTTTTCTAATATCTTTTCACATGTTTTTAACGTATTTATGGGACGGAATTCTTCACATTTTCTCGTTTTTGCCACTTTTTCAACTGGGGTAACCATAGTTTCCTTCCAATTTTCTGGGAACTGTCCTGTTTCTAATGATTTATTTACGATTTCAAGTAAAATTTTTCCCATTATATGCCAATTATCAAGAATAGTTTTTGTTGATATTTTACAGTAATCAGGTTTGTTTTTTAATTTTTTTACTATATTTTTAAGGTCCGAAATTGTTATTGCACTAAATTTGAATCTTTGGTTTGCCATAGGCATTTGACTGGTATATTGCACATCTTCGATTGAGTCCCTTATTATCTTAATACTATCCACAAAATATTTGTTGAAATTACTAGCTATTTCAATATTTTCCTTAAATTCTACGTTGTTAAATATCACAGATTTTATCACATTTTGGTCTCTTTTATCACCAAGTCTTTTATTTCTCTCCACATTTGTTTTTGGTCCTTTGCATTATTTATTTGATTGTTGATGTATTTACATTTTTCATTTTCAATTTTAACCTTGTACAAATTTCTAACTGATTTGTAATTTGCCCACGCTTCGGTAGTGTTTTCAAATTTAGCAATTTGGTATTTTGTTATTTTGTCTCTTTTTAAACAGCGTAATTCATCATTAAACCATTTATTCACTTTATTTTTCTTATTAATTGTTTTTTTAAAAGTTAACTTTTGTACTGTCTCCTCCAGGCATTTATCAAACATTAGTACATTTTGATAATTATTCGTATTTTCTCGAAAACACATTTTTTCACTTAGTTCCCTTGCAAATTGGTTTTTATTATATTTAAAAAAGTTTATAGTGTTATTTTCATTTTCACTGTTTTGTTTTTTATCCTTTATTAATATTTTAATCATTTCGTGATCTGATATTTTATTTTGATTACAATTCTGCACAGTTGTCTTAAAGCTGTTTGTAATAACATAGTCAATTATAGTTCTGGATGTATTTGTTACACGAGTGTATTCCTTTACTATTTGTTTAACACCATTATCATTCAATGAACTTTCAATTTTATTTTTATAAAAATTATTTGTTGACCAATCTATATTAAAATCTCCGGTTATAATTATATCACAAGCTTCTTCACATAAATCTTCTAATGTTTCCTGCAAAATTTCACAGAATTCCGATTCAAAACCACTGGGCGATCTGTAAACTGCTACAATTATCAAGTGCACATTTTTACGAATTGCTGTACAAGCTATAATCCAATATTTAGAATTTGCCTTTTTTTCGAATTTTTTTGTAACTTTCCATTCTTTTTTGTAGTATATGATTACGCCTCCAGTTCTTGAAGAATTTGAATATAATACTAGTTGGTTATAGTCTTGTAAAGTTATTTCATTTTCGGCAATATCTTTTGTCATATTTGTTTCCGAAAATATAAAAAAATCTGGTGTTTCCTTTGCAGCTATTATTTCTACGTGATTAAAATTATTTGTAAGGCCTTGTACATTTGTATATAAAATATATATATTCTTTAATTGTTAAAAGGATAAACCCATTTTTCTCTTTTTTATTTTAAGTTTATTTTGATACACTGGACATTCTTTGCTATAAGTCCCATGATTTTCATCTAAGTCCATGTTTAATTTGTGATTCATCTTTATACAATTTATGCATTTATTTATTGGTTCTTTATTACATTCCTTGGATTTGTGATTTACATGGCATTTAACACACATTTCTTGATTTTTACAGTCATTTGATAAATAATTAAATCCCTTGCATTTAAAGCATCTCCTTATATCAGTACCATCAAAAACTCTACATCTTTCCCAACCTATATTTAGCCTTTGTGCACTTATTACTTTAGTATAAGTATATATGCTTTATTCGGAAAAAGCACCTATATTTCCACTAATTAAATAAATCTGCCCTTTTAAACCCCATGCTGGTATTTTTATTGCAGTATAGCAGGTAGGGAAAATCCATACTTCTGGCAACGCTTGTTACCGTAGAAATTAAATAAAAGGAATTCACAGCTTAAGTTCTAACGTGCTACATCCTAAAAACTCGACGTAATAGTTTTCATTTTTTTTTTTCAATAAAATTTTTGATATATATGTTCTTAAAATTTGGTAAAAGTTTTATTAAAAGAAACATGTTTTAAATTATTATTTCTCCAAATCTTGGAAAAAGATAAATAAAAGCTTCAATTTCAGTTATTTCTTTAATAGTTTTCATTTTTTCTAATACAATTTTGTATACAACTGTTCCTAAAATTAGTGAATTCTCGGATATATTCGAATATTCAAAAATCGTTTGATTAATCGAATAATTTTTAATCTAGTGACAACCCAAGTTCTTACCAGATTCGTATGGAATAATTATATGCAATTTTAGAAAAAGCACTGACAAAGGTTCTATAATTTCCATCCCTGATAATTGAATTATTAATAGAACAAAAGTTTAGTGACGGCAGGCAGAGAAGAGAGTTAAAAAAAAGTTCAAAGCACAAAAACAAAACAATCACAAACAAATCACATACCAATTGATGGAGGGTAAGGGAATATGGTATAAAAAAATAAAGTATGCAAAAATATGTAGAGTTTTTATTTCTTTTTGTTTTTATATGAGAGTAGAGAAAATTGTTGCATTTTTTATGCACTTTACTCAAATAGGGTTGCCAGAAATTTGAATTTTTAATGATATTTTAGGCCAGGTTAACTGGATGATCTTAGATTTATCTAATACTACTGACATCTTTAAACTACAGGAAATTTATAGTCACAGAATCTGTAACTTTAACATCGTATCGTGTAAGCATGTTGCACAACCAAACAAGCATATATCTCAAATGTTAATTTTCTTCTATGACGATATGTCAAAGTGACATTACCCTTATATACGTGGTGCGTTGTGGTGTAATGGTCACTTATATGTATCGCTGCGCCCACCTTCAGTGTTCCCATAGCACTTAACCCCACCGAAGTAAAATAATGAATCAGGGCTATGAAACAAAAAGCTTTAATAAATTCGCCAACTCTACATCAGGTGGCGAGCAACAACTGTTCTAAGAATTATCATCTCGCGCAATTACAGTGTTGCCATGTTTGAAGCCCTTCATCTTTCACCACCTTTCATCTCTCCACTATCCCCTTTCCAAAGAAAGCAACACAGTAATTAATAGGAAGAAATTCCTGAGTGTTGCTTCTCTTTTTTTTAAAAAAAAAAAAAACCCCCCGTTTTGTGGCAGATTTCTTTTTTTTTCTGGTACTTAAACTGCAGACAGGTCCTTTCCATAAAAATTAACCGATTCGAAGGAAGTTTTGTTTTTTATTCTGGTACTTTAAACTGCACAAATGGTCAAAGTGACTATCTTATTTGCCCATTTCGGTAAACCAACAGGCTACTACTAAGAAACCAAGCTTATGGAGCCAGTTTCTAAAGACTTCCATACAAGTTTCCAATAGGTTTCTTATTTCAACACAGAAAAAATTTTGAGGACCTTTTCGGAAACCTCAAAAACTGCATTTCGAATTTGAAACTGCTGGGTCAATGATTGAGGGCTGCGAGTTAACCCTCGGAAGACCAAAGCCGTTAACTATTTCGATAATAGAACATAACTACCAAAATTGGAAAACATGCGATTATGCTTATCCGAGAAAGCAAAATTCTTGAGTGTAATCTTTGAAGACAAACTACAAGAAGATTTCTATGTGTAGAGTAGGCACAACTAAGAGACACGTTTTTGATGCTGCCACTTATATATATTTTTTTAATTTAAACGCGAATTATAAAAATTCTATAAATGCTAGAAATGAAAATACACTTGGAATCTTTTAACTTGAAAAAAATATAAAACTTTTTTATTTGTAAAACTCTTTTCATATCAATATTGTCCAAGGAAGAAAAATTGAAAAAATAAATAAAAATTGACAAATTTCTATCAAATATGGTTTCTTATTTGCAGGTACACACAGAAAAGTTACTGTCAATTTTTCAATTTCGACAATTGTTTTCCAATTTTTGACATTTTGGCGTTTTTTTAATTGTTGCAATTTTTTTAATGTCGATAATTTTGATGTTTTTTTCTAATTTTTTTTTACATATTTTTCGATTTTGGCGATTTTTTCAAATATGATATTTGATTATTTGAAGATTTTTTTTTAAATTTTAACGACTATTTAAATTTTGAAAAAAAAATCCTATTTATAGCGATATTTAAATTTTGGGGTTGTTATAATTTAAGGATTTTTTTTTTTAATTTTAGCGATTTTTCCCAGATTTTTTTTGACAATTTTTCCCAATTTTTGGTTAAAGTTTTAATTTGTTCTATCTTAGAAGTGTAAAATTTAACCAAGAAAATACACAAAAAAGATTTTCCAACGAACACAACCCAATGTTAATTGATTATTGCTCTATTTAAGCAAATTTTCAGATTTTTTTTTTATTTTGGCATAAATGTAACGTGAATGACCTTTTAAAATAATAAAATGAGAACAAACATTTACATATTTTTGATTTAGAACGAGCTTTTAAACCTCCATATATTTACAAAAATAAATCAAACATATTAGCTAGGTTGATACTAGAATTTCGATCTTGCTAAAGATCTCATCAGAATCCGAAGTTTTAGAAAAGCTAGAACCTCCAGAACAGGCAATGCTTTAACAAAAAACCTATTAATCATCGATTTTACTTGCGTACTAATCTTAACCGTTGGCGACCAATGGGATATACAGTATTGGGCAAAACCTAAGAAACACTGCTTGATTTTAGTTTCTGAGTCAAATTATTTTTAAATGAACATATTTCAATTCAATGTTTTAATGCAGTTTTATTAATTACTGTGTCATACAAAATTAAAAAACAAAAAATTTTTAATTATCTCTCACCTAACGGTTCTTATAGTACAACAACAAAAAATACTTAAAAATAATTAAAATTAATTAAAACATTGAATTGAAATATGTTCATTTAAAAATAATTTGCCTCAGAAACTTCAATCAAGCAGTGTTTCTTAGGTTTTGCCCAATACTGTATATGTCCCATTGAATATCCAGCAGTTACACACAGAGAAATAAAGAGTCAACCGAATTGAAAAGTGTATTTTAATAGTATAAATTCAGTTAGTACAGCGATATTTACATTAGATTTCTGTGAAAACTAATGTTGAGTTGTACCAACCGACTGAAATTCGTAATAAGCGAATTTGAGTCGTAGTAACCCCGAGTTACATTTGGCAAATAGCTAAATTTTTCTGTGTGTAGATTTCGGTCGTCAAAAGATTAAATTTACAGATCGGACCCTCAGATCGCAATAAAACTTGGGTATGATGTCGAGGAGGAAAATTAAGTAACACCTGTATATTTTATAAATCGGAAGGTCAAAAGTGAACACAATTTTTTTTTGCGCTTTTTTATGCTGGTAATACATATATTCAAATTGGATATCAAATGATACATAGTTATTTTGAAGAGCTATCCAAATTGGCAAATTTCTCAAACAAAAAACATGTGTTTGATTACTAAGACAGCAACGATGGAGCAAAATTGATAATTAATAGGGTTTTTAAAGCTCTGCCTATTCTGGAGGCTTTAGCTTTTCTAAAACTTCGGGTTCTGATAAGATCTTTAGCCAGATCGAAATACCAGTATCAACATAGCTTATATGTTTGATTTGCTATATTTTTGTAAATATACGGAGGTTGGAAGCTCGTTATAAATTAAAAATAACATAAAAATAATCTCGATGTATATAAAAACAAAAAACTAATAAAACTGTAAAAAGTTTCGAACTTCAAACCCATTTCTACCCACTAAAAATCGATTGGGTAGGTATGCTTCTTAGCGACTATTTCTTAATTATCTCTCTTATATCAGATACGCGAGTATTTTTGAGGGTTCGGTGGTCCAAGACGGGATACCTTCTTTGTCAGCTATTTAAACATTGTATTTCAGGTTTCTTTTATTTAACTAAACATTACAAAAAAATAATAATAGAATAAATTCCAAACCTGCTTCATTTTGGGACAATCTTAATGTCAACTGGTTATGAGGAAAAATCACAACTTATTTTTGAAGAAGGAAAACACTTTTGGTTATAGTGATTTATTAAATGGGTTCTTAAATCTTAAGAGCTTCTTAATTCATTTAAAATAAATACATATGGCAACCCTATGGTAATCTCTTTTTTTTTTTTGTTTAGTACAAAAACAAAAAAATGGCAAACAGTTGTACTCTTGTCTCGATGTTAGCCATGTTTTTTGTGTGAGTAACTAAATGGCAATATTAAAATTTCAATTCATGCTTGAGCATATCCAACAGATACAATAATCCCCAAAATAAAGTAGAAAAAAGCTAAAAAATCACAACGTAGACAACATCAACAACAAACAAAATACATATAACTAAAAAAAACTCGTAAAAAATATCCATACAATACTATTCTGATACTTTCTAAGATTTTTTTTATTTGTTATTCTTTTGTGTGGAAGCTCACAAAAGAGTAGTTTAATTTAAAATAGAATTGCATTGAATTTAAATTGAAAGAAATGAATAAAAAAAAAAAACGAACAAGGAATGAAACCAATATAGCATAGCATTCCAAAGAAATTTATTCTATGGACGGACATACGAGTTAAATACACACAGGCGAATCTCGACAGACGGACGGACAATAAAAACAGGGGACAACCAACCAATGTGAATTACGAAAAAAAAAAACAAGGAACGTGTAGTGAGTGCATAAACCACAGAATCACGTAGAATACAAATTCAGAAATTCAAAAAGAAAAAAAAAATTATACATATAATTTGATATTCAGCATCAGTACAGCTATCAAATACGAGTATTGCAAACGTAACGAGAGATGATATTGGCAATAAACGACGAATGAATATGCAGCAATGCAATGAAATGCAATAATAACTTCTACTTCTACTCCACTACCACTTTACTCGACTTATACTCTACTCCAGCTGAAATCAACTCACACACTGCATTTATGCACTTTGAAATTATAATTTACTTATATGAATATATATGGGGATATGGATAGATGGATGGTTGGTTGGATGAATGCATGAATGTGCATTGCATTGCACTGCACACACTTATTCCCCACATAGCACTAGCATACCAAACAACCATCCATCCATCCATCCATTCGACCAACCAACCGAACGAACGACCAAAACCAAATATCCAATTTGAACCAATCTACTCAACCAAACAACCAACAAACTGACTGCCTAAGTGAGTGAGTACCACTACTCACTGCTCTCTACTCGTACATACTACTACTGTATTGTGCAAAGTACGTGGTCTGTTTGATAAATGTTGAAAGAAAAAAATGTTTATATATACAAAAATTTTTGTATTTATGATTTTCAGCTACTGAAGTATAATCAAATGGAAGAAAAATATTCTTATATTTACGATAAAATTGTGAAGTTTAATATTTGTTTCTTGAGGAACTTTGGAACCAATATAATTTATAAAATCATTTAGCCTTAGCCCCACTAGTCACATAAATGACCCGCAACTCCGAATACAATCATATTACTTTACTTCTACGATCGAATTTAGGGTGCAATTTCGGTTCAGCTTTACTTTCCAAAGCAACGGGATTTTACATCCGGGTTGTTGTAGCAACATAATCTGTAACGTTTACATGTCGTCACCTAAAATGCAAAATTGAGTAACTAATAAAGATTCCAAAACCGGTTAAATGATGATTATGATTCATTTGGTCTACATAAAATTTTGGTTGTATTCTTCGAGAAAAATAGCGGTTTTATAATAAAGTTCGATTCTTATATGTTTTTAAGAAGGGTTAAAAATTTATGAAGAACTGAATCAAACTCTATTGTTCCACAAAATTGTTTGATTCTTTGTTTAAAACTATCAGTTTTATTAACAATATTGTTAAAATATCTGTAGACGTTTTCTGCTTCTCCTGTAAAAAAGTAAATATGTTAGGTACGTCCTTTTGCATTTTTGATGACGATATATATTATTAATCATCTTCTTCATCCTGTTCTGTTGGCTCCGTTAAATGGTAATTCTAGTGACCCCTCCGATGGCATCCCAGAAGGAACTGCTTCGTTAGCATTTGGCTGTATTCTTTTACCGATATTATCTTCGTTTCCTATTGGAGATGTTGTATTGAGGACATCTGAACGCACTCTGGTATAGTCCACCTGGTGGTGAAGAGTTGCCGAGAACTTTGTAAGGACAACTGCATACTCCATCCAGTGAAGAAATTCGTTAGATTTTGGAGATAACCGTTCAACCTATCAAGCTATCAATATCGTTATCCGTTGCTAGTATCGTGCAGTTATCGGCGTAAGTTATCGGTACCTCTCATTTCGTTGGTGCCGGGGGGTTGAATATCGGTTAAGGCTGCTGTTGTACTTTGTTGCTTTCGGAATCCATGCCTGGTCGAATTGAAAGTGTTGTGTTAAGCTGGGGAGGAGTTAAGCGCATCAACTATCTTCGGGACTGGTGACAAAAGAATATTGTCAAGTAAAATGCTTCCTTTTCCAAATTCTTCCCGGCTTCAGAAGTGGGGTCATTTTGCAAAATCTCTGTCACAATCAGGTTGGTACTCGGCGCATCCAACTGTCGGTTCATAGTGCCTTTAAAGTCTAGGTACAGTTAGTGGTTCGTTAATGACTCGAAGCTCGTGAAGTTTCCTAACGATAATTCGTTTCGCCTTGTCTCTCTCGGGTTGCTCTATAAACTGCCGACTGAAAAAACTAACGCACCTCTTAGGGTTTTATATGGTCGAATGTTATCGAAACCATATCGACTCTTTCGGACGGATTCGAGAGAGATTTGACTGTAGACCACATCTTGCTAACTGCGGTGGTGAGGTTGCAAGATTTAAAAATATCTACCCATTTATTCCGCTTAATTTGACTGAGCCTGGATTCGCTGGGGTTGATGTAACAAAGTTCGTTACATTCATCTGCCTGTCGCTTGATGGGAAATTTGGACGGACAAACGGAAGCCTTCCAGCATATATAAAGAGTAGTTGCTGCGTTGACGTTTTCACGGAATTTTCTTTTCGAAGAGAGCACGTCGTTTGGGGTGGTTAGGTCATTGAATTTGCGGTTGGTGAACTATCTGAAGGCCAACCAGTCAGCTTTTTCTGGTTGATGTACATGCGACGTTCAGAGACGATAAAGTCATTAGGTTTGTATAACGATATAAACGGTCATAATGTGTGCAGAATGTGGAGTCATATACACTAAGAGAATTCTCTGCATGATATCAATGAATATGAAATGTCACTGGAACTTGTCCATTGAAACTTTTCATTAGTTGTAGTTTATGTAGTTTTTCATAAAATGTTATGAAAAATTGCGGGTATTAATATCACCTATCACCAAGCGATAATAGCCTTCCACGAGAAAACTTATATCAAGGTGATGACCTGTGGGGCTGCCGTCTATTGGCGGAGTGTACACATTGTGAAGCTCAATCTCGGCATGTACTGCACAGTGTTGTCAATAATGAATTCGAGACTCCCTCCTCCACCACAAGTATCCGACGGTTTAGTTGTGTAGTCTCAGGCGTCTTATGTGGCGAACACGATACATAAGATTCTTTCAATTCACCGTCTCTGGTCTTACCGTCTGGTCTCTTTGAAGTTGATTTTCGCTATCAAGAAAGCTTTATAGATCTTGTATGCAGTTAGGACTAGAGGGAACATTGGAATCTTCGTCGACAACCGGCGGCACTTATTTCCTTGAACTGCATCTTCCATCCTCGTCAGTCAGAAAAAACTGTTGTTGGCCCGTGATTGCTTTGGTATGGATCTCAATCATATGGACTTCTTCTAAATACGACTGATGCGATCTTTTTCAAAACAGAGTCATTCGTTACTTTACTTAAAACTCGAGGTGGGCGTGAGCTGCCCCTTAAAATTGGCAACATGTTTGCTTATGAAATTGTTTCCAATAAAGAGATATCCAAAATGTTAGGATTAATATACAGCAATGGCTTAAAATTTTAAAGTCAAAACAAATTGTCTTTGCTTGTGATTTAGATTTCTCCATACTCGACACACATCAAAGACAATTTTGATTTATACCAAAGGCTTCCGCTACCGCAATAATATTAATCTCAGAAAACCACAGTGTTTTTAGATAATCTAATTAGAATCCCATGTAATTCTTCTTTAATCTGGATAATTATCAAATATCCTACGTAAACTGCACTACAACACTACTTTAGCTATACATGATACTTTACTAAACTATACTATGCCACATTACCTTATACACCAAATTTAACAGCTATAATAACAACAGCAACAACAACTAACAAACCACTTACTTATTTAGTACCTGGTGAATTAAAGCAAATACAATAAATAAATAAATACGAAAAATGCCATATAATCACTGCTAAAGCATCTAAATTAGCGGCAATCACACAAAAACATTCACACATTATATGTGAAAAACGGACGGACGGACAGACAGACGACAACAACGACGACTATGACGACGAGAATGAACGCCAAACCAAAACCAACTAAACAGCCCATCCAAGGCAGCCAGAAATCCAACAATAACAACAATTATCAACCAAACATTCAAGTAGTAGTTAAAATAATAATAATAATAGAAGTACAGAGAGCTCAGTTAACTCGGTAAAACAACCATCAACGACTCTACCAGCCTGCCTGCCTGCCAGCCATCCAACCAAAGAACCAACAACCAAACGAACTATAATAATACCAAAACCAAACTCAACCAGCCAACCAAACAACCAACCAAGTACTCATGTACAAGTACACTTCTCAAGTTGTAGTCACTTGAGTGCTTGAGGGGCAACAAAGAGGAATGAAACAAAAGTAGCAGCTCGTATACTCGTCGTATTGCTATAATAAAATACTTGAACAAGCATTTGTACAAGAAAATCCAAGTTAAAGACTACAACCGAAATGAACAATGTTTTTATAAATGTGGGACCACATTTAAGGGAGTTGTTTCTTTATTCAGAAAAGAAATTGTGAAAAAGATCAGATTAAAGTGGAGGCCACAAAAAGAAGAACACACAGATTATTACTCTTCCCCTTAGTTTAACCCTTCCGTACATAAAGTAAAAACTGCAGCCTTAAACCATGTGGATTCTCTTAAAACTCCAAACAGTTGATGTCTAATATAATGCAGGCCACAAAAAGAAGAACACATAGATTATTACTCTTCTCCTTAGTTTCCCCCTCCGGTACACAAAGTAAAAACTGCAACCTTAAACCATGTGGATTCTCATAAAACTAGAAACAGTTAGATGTCTAATTCACCGCTCATTGAGTCCTGGGTATTCGTCGTTTGGATGCTGACATGTCTCCTCTTTATCCCTACATCTCCTACATAAATCGTTGCGTGGGTAACCGGAAGATTCTTGGAACCAATCGCTTATGAAAACATACATGAGTTTTGGCCCGTCCATTGTCATGGTTGAAGAGCTCATTTTATCTTCGCCACACATGGTCGTTTTTACCTTAAATCGAATAAGTCCAACAACTGTTAATAGTATTCGCCGGTGATTACCCTTCTCAAGGTAATCGATGTGAATATCACCGCATGCATTTCAAAATATTGTCGCCATGACCTTGTTGACCGACAGTCGCACCACTGCTTTGACTGTGTCTTGGTGTCTGGTGTGTTGTGATGTATCCATTTTTCGTTCACGGTTGCGAAACGGCGCAAAAACTCTTCGGATTGCGGTTGAACATTGTAAACACTTCCTAGAAGTGATCACATGGTTGCGCTTATGATCGAGTTTAAGTAATTGCGGCACCCATAACGTCTAAATATTGATTTAAAATGTGGTGTACCCGCTCTGTTGAGATGTCTACTGCCTCATCCTCCTCACGCACTTTTATTATCCGATAGTCCAATGTCATTCCATGGATTTTATGCAACGAAATTTAGTACATCACACGAAATTTCCATATTTTTTTTAATTTTTGTCAAAATTTACGAGGTTGTTTGTTTTCAATCGCTGTCAAACACACACTAATTGCCCTAGATTGGTTACGGTATTTTATTAACAGATGGTATTTGCCAGGAGCAGTGTTGATTTTCAATTAACAACTAAGTTTAAAAAGTTACGTAGTTTCCCAACTAGCCTCGTGTCTGAAGTTGTAATTAACTCTTCAGTTACAACTTATGATTATAGGTATCATAAATGAAGTCAAGGCAGTACTCCTTTTATCGTTTCTGAACAAATCCTTAAGGGCTCGAAGTCGTTCCTCATTCATTCGTCTGTCAACTTGTTTTCAATGACCCCATGGAGTCCAGTAAGTCAAGTTTCTGGAATAAACTCTTGAGCCTGATTCCATCTCTATCTTTAAGTTGTCTCTACAAACTGAGACTCTGAGACTAAATTCAATAGTCAGCACTCCAAGCTCAAGCGACCGTGCAAATTTTATAATCGGCGGTAAATAGTCCGTATTCAGATCAAATTCTTTACCGACGACTTCATGCGTCTGGTAATTTGGACCAAAGAGCTTTGTCTCATGTATTATATCATAGAAATTTCCACATGCCAAATTAAATATCCTCTGGGTTTAATACGAGGAAGCTGCGTCAAGCATAAGTACTTTCTTTTACCGAGACAAATTTAATCATTTTGGAATTTAGCCATTTGGAGGCATAAGCTTTCAAAAATCAGAATTTTCAATGTATAACCAGAAATATATCAGAAATTAACAATTTCTTACAGTTTCCTTATTCATAGGTAAAGTTTTTTTAAGTCTCCTTTGATCCGGCAAAGTGCAAACGATATTTAGTCATACTTCCGAAGTTCGTCATCATAATACAAAGAAGTGATGTTGATTAAGCAAAGCTTTAAAGCTATCATGCTTTTATTGCGATTCACAACGTGCCAAATATTGTACATTCAATTAACATCACAAAAGAAAACGTCACTTGTATACACCATGTATAGAATTCATGCCTTCTTCTTTCATGGTTTCACAGTCAGTAGATTGAAGGGTTGTCGTGATGTTCTTATGTTCGAATGAACCAACGAACTAAATAACGACTAAAAGGTAAGCAAATAGACAGACAGACATTCTGTCCGCCCGTTTATATGTCGTACACATAGAAAAATGAAGTCCCAACCGAACTCAAAATTGAATTTAGGTGGCGACAAGCAATAAATATGGTTAGTTCTACTATAATCAAATGTGATTTCTTATTATTTTAAGTGTTGAAACTAAAATTCAGTTGTACTAACCAAACTTTGTTGCGAAAACCAATATTAAGTTGTAACAAACGATTCAGTCGAAGTAACCGAGTTTTAGTTGGCAAACCGCAAAATTTTTTTCTGTGTGTACGTATGAATGCACTGTTGCTAACTTTTTTTTCTTAAAATATCTCTATATCCAACTGAAAAATCGCCAGAAAATAGCTAAATTATAACGAAATTTGCGATGAATCGTTAAATTAGAATTTTCAAAATCTGTTTAAAATTGACAAAAAAAAAAAAAGCAGCAAAATTTTTCGAAATTTTTCAAGTTTTCTTAATAATTTACCAATAAATCGTTAAGTTTTCGGACTTTTCCAGTTTTTCTTAAAAATTTCGCGATAAACCGCTAAATAATAATGACTCAACAATAATGACTAGGAAATAAATGTATAAAAACCGTAAAGAAAAACGTCTTGGCTGACTTGAAAAAAAATCGCTAGATCTCCCGCTAAAAGCTATACAGCTTTTAGCTGTAGATTTGAAGGGAAAATGGCTAAATTGGAAACAGTGTATGAATGTTTGTCCATACAATCATTTAACTTGTACATATGTTTATGCCTGCCTTGTTGTTGTCTGTTAGCGTAAAATAATCGTTTTGCTGTTATCGCACACAAAGATTTGTAGTAGT
The DNA here is from genome assembly GCA_021234595.1 of Delia radicum. NCBI lineage: Eukaryota > Metazoa > Arthropoda > Insecta > Diptera > Anthomyiidae > Delia > Delia radicum. The sequence continues at coordinate 226,606,240 of CM037852.1, read as the reverse complement.
TGTTGCTGTTTTTTTCAGTTATTTTTTTCCATCGTTGTTATTGCTCTTGTCGAGAAGTACCTACGTGCATATGAATGGTATGGTATGTACGTTTGTTCATATTATACTCAAGTGGAGCAGCAGAGGCAGTTGAGTGCCTCTAATCGTCGTTGCCGCCACTGTTGTAATCGTAATAATGCGCGTAATTTAATAAATCGTAAAAAAGCTACTTGAATGAAACATGATTACTATTTATGATATGCGCACGCCGAAGCGAAAATTACCGACAACAGCAACAACAAAAACATCAAACACTAACAGCCATAACGATAATATTTCAAAAGATGGTTGGGGGGGACTTAATACAAAACACTTTATGGGAAAGAGAGGCGGTAAAGAGGGACGAACGGCGGTTAAGCGAGATTGCTGTGGATTTTAATGCCGACAGCAATGGCAAGAAAAACAGCATCAACAATGGAATCATGAGGATAAACATGATGACGATGTGAAAAGTGCGAAAACGTATAAAAAACCAACAACAACGACGACAACGACAAAATGTTAGTAAAGACCAACTCAACTGACAAACCGAGCGTATAATTTTTTACACAATCTCTACTACTAAAAACGACAGCAACGACAACAAGATGAACCTAACAAATCAACACTACCAAACCGTGCGAATAACTAAAGTTTTTTTTTATTTGTGGATTTTTTTTTCAGATTTGTTCAGTTAGTTTCGTCTGCTACAGTATGAAAATTTGGCCAGAGATTAAAAGTATAAATTGCTTACAATTTGAAAAAAGCAAAGTGTTATGCTGCTGTTTTCTCTATAATAAGGTTTGGTCAGAAAACACATTTAGGAAATGTAAAAAATCTTTCTAGTATATATTTTCAATTTCGTAATGGATACGTGGAATTTTATACCTATTCAGATAACAGATTAATTTTAACAACCAATTTTGATATTGAACAACCAAATTTCATTTATGTCAACAGAAAAGATTGGTTAATTCAGTCAACATTTATGATCGAAATAATTATTTGGTTTAGATTGCTAGACTCGAATCATAGAAAATTGCCATAGAAATCCCAACTTTTAGACGACGAGTGCACAAAGGTGCAGCAAATTTTATCACTGACCGACTAATCGTTTTGTAGGTTACCAACAAGATCTCTTTATCCATACCCCAAGAACTGCCGGCCAACGAATTGAGTAGCTTTTTTCTACTCTGCAAGTGGCGTGGGCAGAGGACATGAATGTAAATCTAAGAATCTTTGGGCGATGTACACCATTGACTACTACATTCAGTTCCAGTCTTACTTCCTTCGCTCAGGTGGGGAAAACAGTCACAGTGGATATTGCAGAGAACAACTGTACATTCGACAGTATCTCACTGTCGGCGGCTTAGGATATCTGCTTCACCCCTTTCGGTGGTGACGAGAGCTTTGAAACATAGAAATTAAACAAAATCTTGGAGAGAACTCCAACCTCTTTTAATTCTACGGTGCTTTGACTTCTTAATGTTTCGAAAGTACATGAAACTGACACGTCAAAACCGCGGGACACATAAACTTAATTTTGGGTAGTATAATCTAGTTTTAAAAGATTAGGTCGAAATAAAGATAAATTGAATTTTTAAGTTTGCATAGAATCAAGCGTCTTTTTGATTATATTTTTAGTAAAAGACTTCAGAATCTCTCAAAAAGCTTTCACAAAATGGGATAATTGTCTTTAACGGGAACCTAAACCTGCTTGTGTAAAGTATCAGGCTGCACAAAATATTTTATGAACAAAATATTTTCTGAAAAACAACTTCCAAGGAATATTATATGCCTACTCACTAAATAAATCACTACTTCTAAAGAATCTATTTGGAATGCTTCCTCCTATGACCTTTGGAGCATTATAATTAAACCATGCTCCAAAAGTGATTTTTAAAGGGTTAAAGTCCTTAAAGTTACCAAAATACTATTCTTTATTCAAGGGGCAAAGATAACTATATTCGATCCTTATGGTCAAGAAGTATGTCTTTGGAGCCAAAAAAAAAAAAATAAATCTTCAAATCGAAATTGAATTAAAGTAAGTATTTATTTGAAACTCTGTTTGCTAATAGAGTATAGTACGAGGAGTAAATATGTATGCTGTGTACGTACGTACGTGTGTACATATAGTCTGAACATTGCAAACATACCAATATTGTGTTGCCAGCAAAGCTAGCAGCCTCCGTGTAAAATTGAAATTTAATAACATTTGTGGGGTCGTTGGAGGACTTAAACCTAAACGCTGTAGATATTTTAAAGGGTCGTTTTATTGCTACTCGTATGTATGAAATTTTTTTGATAGAGTCTCTATATGAATGGTAAATTTCAAAAGGGAGGAGAGGGTCAGGGTAGAGAATCATAAGAGGGAATAAAGTTAAATGATGTTAAGAGTATACTCTATGGCTTTTATGTTGAGCTGTGTATTTGACTCTGTACAACGTTATTGTTCGTATAAATTTGGTGGTATAAATAAAAGGGGGTATGCATGACAAATTGTTGATGTTAGACACAAGATACTTTTCATTCTTTTCCAACCAACCATTCAGGCATTTATCGTTAGTCAGTTTTGGTTTTGGTACTATATGTAGGAATGATGTGATGATGCTGCTGCTGCTAACACATATATTTTTCCCTTTAAGGTTTTATGTTTGAATTTTTTTTTGTTTTTTTTTTTTTTTGTTTCTCCGTTTGTATTTTATAAAGCTACAGAGTAGTAGAAGTTAACACATAATACACATGCAACAACATGAACACACTGGCATGTAGAATATTTTAGTTCGTTTGAATTTGGGGGGATATTTGCTCTGATAATACCCTATAGAAAATTAGTTCGCTATGGTCAATTATTATATCCCATTGAGATCTTTCTTAGAGGCTTTGTTCAGCAACACTATAAGGAACAATTTAAAACACAGATAAGTTTCCAAAATTTGTGGAAGTAGGCTAAAAAAAAATCCCTTTTTCAACTATAGACTAGTACTTAGGGGATTTCTCCTAATGATGCAGTGCACTGCATTAATATCAGTAAAATATGTTATGGGGAGGAGGATATAGGAAGTAGTGTTGTCTATGAATATTTGAATTGAATTACAATAAATTGGAAGTATCTGGAAAGAGGTATGTGGAGACTTTATTCTACATACGTATGGTTTGACTAATGAACAAATTCTTTTATAATTGGAAGTTTTCATTGGCATTGAAATTTAATTGACATTACTTCTGGTCAATGCCAATGCCAACAAATATATTGTGCTACGTGGTACTTGTTGCTTAAGGAAATGATGTAACACTTCGTTTTTAGAATACCGTCCAAGCATGTCATAGACATTTTGTTTCAAACTATTTGTTCAACCACTTTCATTTTGAATTTTTTCACTTTTGAATATTTACAATAATGCTTATAACATAAGATTTTATTGTCATGCATTTTGAAAAATAAATAAGCCTACTTAGCAGTAAATCATATTTGAATTTTATCTATTTACTTAGTTGACATTTTTATATATAAAATTAGTACGCAAATCAAGGATTTTTTAAAAAATTTGGCATTTCCATTGGCATTGAACATTTAATTTTCATTTTTTTTAAGCAATTGTAATGCCAAAAAATTTAATTACCATTGACATCAAGCAATGTCAATTAATTGATCCATTCAATTACCTAGTCCCAAGTATGATGCGATCCACTGAACACACAAACTGATGAGATCTACTAAGCAAGTGTGTGGAACGAACAAAAACACGGCCCTAGGGATAAGTTCACTTATTAAAGTTCAGTAGAACACTTCCCATTATTGTATCGATGTAACAGTGTTACACAACCCACATTCGCGCAATGTGGCAATATAGCTGGATACCCTCCTACCGGAAGCTCTAAAATAGATCCATATATGGGGTTTTAATCCATCTTCGGCTGGTTATAGTTGGTAATAGAAGTGGAATAATTCTTTCAACGGTTAATAAAGCTAATACACTTGAATGCTTTATATGAAGAACGTGATTTCTTTAGCGAACATTACATTGGATTCGCATTACATTGGATTCCTCAATATTGATGAAACCCATGCATACAAATGACATTTTCGGATGAGATCTACTAATCTAGGGACCTAGGGATAAGTTCACTTATGTCAAGAGAACACATCCCATTATTGTATCGATGGAATAGTGTAACACAACCTACATTCGCACAATGGGACAATAGAGCTGGATACCCTACTGTGTCATTAATGATCTGTCTTTTACCCCAAACCTCCACAAGCTTGGCCTGTGAACGAAGGAATATAAATAGCAAGTGTTGAGTCGTTTACGAAGATAATAAAAAGAGAAGAAGAAAGAATGGAACCAAGCGGTACCCCTGAATTTAATTGAAACTAATAGGATGACACACCATTTATAACTTCTTCGCAATATGATTCGAGAGAAGACATCCCCGACTCCAAAGTAATATGCTTGGACACGAGTGCTTTATGAAACACACGATCAAAAGCCTTGGAAATATCTAGAGCATCCAACTTGCTTTTACCAAATCTGTGAATAGGTAGACTCCAACGCTCCGAAATAAACTCTATCAGGTCTCAAGCAGAACGACTTCTAGACGAAAGCCATACTGTCGATCATCAAGAAGTGTGCTGGACTCTAGATCATTGCTGGTCACAAAAAGAAATGAGAATATATTGGTTAGTTAACATAAAAATGAGAATATATTGGTGCAATCTCTGAGTTATAATTGTTTATATAGTTTTTGCATACAAGGCACTCAGCTTTATTAAAAACATTTAAACAACATAACCCCACTCTACATTCCACATATTTTCTTTTTTTTAAAGTATAAATATATTTATTAAAATCCAAAATATGTATAAGTGCCTACAAAAAAAATGTCTTTGGTTTTTGTAAACTATTATCAGTGTACCCATTTTATGAAACTGTGTTAAATACAGGCCCGGATCTAGGCGAGGAAAATGGAACATTTACTCAACCAAAATAAAATTTTTCAATACAAAAATGCTAAAAAGATAAGAAACGTTAATCAAAAATACTATAACTTCCCTTCCCAAAAGCAGGGAACCGCACCTGGTTAAATGCTTACATAAAACTGATAGGATTTTATTCTTTTGATACGCTTTCTGTTATTTTGTTGACCTTCTGGATGTGTACGTGTGAAAAGCCGATTACGTTCGTCCCCCAGGGAATAGTTTAATCAGCATTGCTCTAAATAATTAATCATACTCTCAATAACCTTGGAGAGCAGCCTGCAAATATACCATAATTGTCAGAATTATTAGCTGCACCATTTTTTGGGGATTGCCTGGACAATGGAAATATACCCGTACGGTACGACGTGCTAAAGAGGGTTGCCAATGGAAGCGATAACCACGAAGAGCACTGTTTCAGTACCAAAGAACAAGAACCCTTTTAAAGGGTCTAGGGCGAGAGAATGTCTTAGGCATAGTAGGTAATACTCGCTCGATCTCGGGCAGTGGTTGATTGCCTCTCGGCTGAAATATTTCGAATAATTCAGCCTTTTTCAATCGGATCAGTGAATATTTGGTCACCCTTCATAAAAGGGTGAGGAGCAGCAGGAACTTTAGCACATAGAACCAGTTCGTGTAGAATCTTTTCCCGTCTTTGGATTTTGGCACATTCAGTTCTCGCCTGTTTACGCAACAGGTCAGTATTGTCGTTCCCAACTAATGTCTCTGGATCAGACTACATTTTTGCAATTCTGGTTAAACCAACACATGTTTGCGTTTAGCCGAGATGTATTTTGAAGAAATAAAAAGTTGCATTCCAAGCTTAATCCCGCATTCTACCATTTTCGCAGCAGCATTGTCTTCCAAGAAAGAGTTTCCAGTTTTAGTGACAATAAATCGTTAAGATGGGTCCCGAGAAGCAGCAAGAACTTTCGCACGTAAACGCTGTTCGTGCAGAAGCTTTTCTCGTATTAGGACTTTGGTATATTCAGTTCTAGCCTGTTTGCGCAATAGGTCAATATTGATGTTCCTATTACCCGAGATGTACTTTGAAGGAAAACAAAGTTTCATTCCAAGCTAAATCGCGTGTTCTATCATTATCGTAGCAATGGATGCGGAAATGGTGCAGTAATCCCAGTTACTGAGAGGTGCAAACGATCTCACTTCGTACTTTCCTGGGTGCGAAGTGAAAAAAGGTCGAGAGTGCTCTGAGATTTCCCTTTACCACACGATAACTCGACGTAAGTACAAACGGAAGTCATTCCGCTCGACTCTATGGCCACATCTTTTAAGATATGTGGTTACAAGTTAAAAATTCTAAAGTCTACTTACTAGAATATAAGATAAAGTTGTCAATAATTTTAAAAGAAACAATATACGCAAGTTTGACAGCCATTGCAGTATTTCGATTTTGAATTCTTGGGAAGGCGCATATTTTTTTTAAATTCCCATTTCAAGCGTTTTTGATTGTAAGTACATAAATATTTTCATTGTATGGACATATTTTTTAAAGATGGTGGCTATATTATGAAGCCCCCACATTGGGCGCCATAAAATTTATGTTAAATTAGCTGACCCTTATCAATGATCGCTTTTGATATATATCTATATATTGGAATTTGACAGTCATAAAACAGTTTTAAGTATTTTCCATCGCAAAACTTTTCCAATTGGGTATTATGCCCATAACAAAATACAAACAAATAAACATTACCAAATAATCCAGAGGTTCACTCATTGTATGAAAATCAGGATACAATAAGAGATTGTTTTGTATATGTGGATGGATGGTTGGATAGATGAAAATGCTATGCAGTAGAATAATATTCGGCAACCTTTACATACAAACACTCTATCGGCAATGAAAATCATTGGAATAGATGATGTTAACTTGAATGTAACAAGGGGGAAATAATAACAAAAACCATATTAATATCTCAAGAGGAATTGGGAAATTTTATTATTATTTTAGCAACAAACATAATCGTCAAGTACATATTGAATATCAATTGCTTTTTTTGGTGGAGAGGGGGGAGGTATGATTGTTGGTCTGTATGTATGACTGTCGATGGGCCGGTCGATTTGTCGTTTGGTCGTTCATTTGGTTGGCATGTTATTGTTATTGTACAATGTACCTTTCCATATATGTATGTATTATACTGTAAACCAAATAGGAATACTAATGCTAACTGTGTTATAAAATCATATTAATATTTGATTAGCTTGTACCATTTTCATTTGAACATGCTACATTAAGTGACTGAATATGTTATATAAATTTACTACACAGTATGCGAAACAACAAGGAATGATGTTACAATACAGGATGGGGGTAGAGGTGGAGGAGGAGACAAAATACTAGATGTTTTTAAGGTATAAATGATAAGGTAGGGTAATGTTAATCCATGTTAGTTCAAGCAACAACAAAAATGAAAATAATAAGCCCCCATGCTGGGACCATTTAGCAGCAGTAATAGTATGAATATAACGCCGCTGCTCTATTACCACCAACAACTGACAAACCGGCAATCCCACGAACGAACAGCAAACTAAGGAGTCATGGGTTATAAAAAAAAAAGAGACTAATGTTTATGTTTTTTTTTTTTTTTTAGATATACGGATGGATGGATTGTACAAATATGTCTGGGTTTATTGCACAATATAATAAAAACGTTATACTAAGAGTAGATAGGACAAGAAGGTGAAATTGTTGATGGATGAGGAGAGTGGAGAAGGCCAAAGAGATGTATATGTAGTTGTAAAAAAAGGCTAACATAAACATTATGGTATGTCATGTCAAAATACACACCAGAGCTTTAAAGAATTCAATCCTTCATTCGATTTTTTAATTCCGATTTACTATGGAATTATTGAATTCTCAATTGGTTTCATTCGATTTTATTTCTAGAGACTAATAATTTTTCAGTCACTGTATTAAATCGTTGGGAATTCAATCGTTCGGAATTCAATAATTGGTAATTCATTCGTTGTTAATTCCATCGATTTTCACTCAATCTTTTTAAAATTAGGGAATTGATTGAGTAATTTGGCATTCGATTTTCCTCACTCAATTTTAAAATTACTTATTGAACAATAAAATATTACAAAAAAAAAAAAATACAAATAGCATTTTATTTATGAATTATTCAGTGTGATCGTTTACTCGAAATTCTTAATACACTTACTACAATTGGAAAGTTTTATTTACTTTTTGTACAGAAAATTTCCAGCTGTAGAAAAATTAGTAACATGTAATAAGTAAACGAACAGAACTATTATGAGCTTAAATTGATTTTTAAATGATTATGGGTTGTTTTAGGGTATACAGTTGAACCTCGATTATCCGGGCCTCCATTAACCGTGTACATCTGTTAACCGGCATGCTGAATATTTGATTTATACCTCTATTAACCGTGTTTTATATCTATTATCCGTGCTTTTATTGTTTTCCTCTATTAACCGTGCTTTACCCCTATTATCCGTGCAGCACATACATATATTTGTTTGGTTTTTTTCTATTAACGAACATACAAATAATTTAAATTCGGGAAAAATAAATAACCTGTATTAACCGTGTTTCCGACTATCCGTGCTGAGTTCGGTCCCGTGCAACCCGGATAATCGAGGTTCAACTGTAGTATGGAAAACACATAGTAATGCAATGTAAGTAGTTAGGGCAGTTGTTACCAAGTACTATCAAGCTTAAAGGTTTAGTGCCCACTAGGTGCACATTCAAAACTGTCTGAAAATCACTTTATTAGGATATAATAATTTATTATTTGCGCTCTTTGTTCAAGTAACGGGTATTTTTAGTTACTTGGCGTTGTGGTGTAATGGTTAGCGAGTTGGACCTCATATGTATCGCAGCGCCCGCTTTCGGTGTTCTCATAACACTTAACCCCATCGAAGTAAAATAATGAATCAGGGCTATGAATTAAAAAACTTCAACAAGTTCGCCAACTCTCCATCAGGTGGCGAGAAACAACTGTTCTAAGATTTATCATCTCGCGCAATTACATTGAAAAAATCGAATGAGATAAATTGATTGAATTCCGTACTAGTGAATTCCAGCGCATAAATTACAAAGAATGAATTCCCTGCTATTGATTAAGAACGATTTATATAAAAACTGGATTTGATTTTTAGGGAATTCAATCAAAATAGAATGCAATCTTCGAAGCTCTGATACACACAAACACATAGGGAAGGCCCAGTGGCAGTTCACTTGAGTTTCATTACATTTTTTTTTTTTGAAAGTCTTTTACAGGCACTTTACAAGAGCCACAAAAATGTAAAATAAAAACAAGAAATTCATATGGCATGCGACAAACCAGGAAGGCAGGATATACCGACTAAAAAATATATTACTATATGAAAAAATATACAATTGGTGGCAAAGAATAGTGCAGAAAATCTTGGAGGACTCTATAGTACAGCTACTTAGCAAAGTGATGAAAATAGTTTGATAGATTTGCTTAATTAAATACTGATTTTTGGGGAAGATGGATATATCTATAGCTTTAGTGTTGGACGCCACAAAATGTGTGTTCAGAATCTCGTCTAATGGTTATATTTTATATTAAATATGTTTATATTATATAGACTCAGGTTCGGCGTTATTGTCATAATTTGAACAGATGCTCAGATAAAATACGAGGCGGCAATTGCTACTTATAGACTAATGGCACTTGGGGACTGGTTTCTTAGAACCCGACCTACATCAAAGGGTCCTCGATAATCTGCTAGACTATCACATTTCGGAGCAGGAGTGTGAAAGGGTACCCCACCCCTCTAAATTTCCGGATAGGGAAATGTACAGGGATGGGGCAATATTGGCTGCGACCAACGGTATCAATTTATACACGTATGGCTCTAAGCTGGGCGGAAGGACTGGTTTAGGTTTATTTTGCGGGGAACTGAACATATCGCTGTGCTCCCGACTCAGAGACCACAATACCGTATTTCAGGCGGGTGGTTGCACTTACAGAGTGCGTTTACTTTCTGAATGAAAATAAATACTCTTGGAATGTGGTCACTTTCACTGACTGACTGCGAAAAAGGTGCTGTCCAAGGAACCCGTAAAAGCGCTGACGGTTTTAAACTTCAGAAAAGAAATGAACGTTTGCTGCTGCCGTCTGCTGGACGGCTATGTTTGGTATTGGTAGCCGGATATTTTGGTGTGGAGGGGAACGAGAGAGCTGATAAGCTAGATTTTAATGACTCCAGACTGGTTTCTGTTAAACTTGACAATCCAAAGACGTCTATGTTTGGTATGAGTAACCGGATATTTTAGTGGGGAGGAGAACGAGAGAGCTGACAAGCTAGATTTTAATGGCTCCAGACTGGTCTCTGTTAAACTTCACAATCCAAAGACTTTTCAGTCGACAAAGGCAGAAATTAAACAATGGGCCATCAACATGCACAAAGAGAGGATGTTGGTGCGGTCACAAACGATATGTGGCGAGTCCCAGATGAGGTCGGAACGAAAGCGGTTTTAAGGCTGGGAAAACGAAAACTAACCAATCTGATAGGAATTCTAATGGGCAACTTGACACTTGAGTCGCACCTTTCGATAATGGTGACTGCAGAGTTTATCGGAAGGACGATGAGGTCCTTGAACACTTCTTGTGCTTCTGTCCGACCTTTGCGGGTATCAATGCGAGCTATTGGTTACTAGACGTTATACCGTCGCTAGTGTTTGCGAGGTGCTGAACTGGGGAAACTGATGGACTACTTGAAGGACACTAAATTCTTTAGGTAGACCGGAGTGTTTATACCGATCTTCCGATGGATGATTATGGAGGGTGGGGTAAACCACCTCCTTTTGTCAACCTAACCTTTTGGTCATGTGACTTTCGCATGCGCGCCTCCAGCAATTAATATACAGGAAAATTGCATACGCCATGACGTGTTTGTTGTTATGTGTTTGTTGTTATTTGTACACTAAGGCATATAAAATTTACGTTTATATTAATTGCTATAGCCGAGCATGGACTTTCGTCCTGACCTGGCAAATAAAATCTTTATAGATTAACTTCTACGATTCTTCTTAGCCTTTTTGTAAAAATTTTTACCCTTGTTAAAATTTTTATAGATAACACCTTTTTTTTTGTAACCAACTGTAAAAAAACGAATATATGTGAGCAAAAAAGTAAACAACAAAAAAATTGCAACAAAAATATGTAAACAGAAGACAGGAATATACAAGTTTAAGCATAAAAAAGAACCCTAAAGTGAGCAGCAAAGTACTGCAACAACATTATAATCTACTGAACAACTATGGTGGAAGAAATAAAGTGCCAAGCAAGCAAACAAATTGTCTGTAAAATGTTCATAAAAAAAAAAAGAAGTAAAGAATAAAAGGGCGCCACTCCCTTCATAACACCTTATCCATGTAAGCCACCGTTTAAGAAACTCTAAAATGATGGGTATAAAGTGTATGACAAGCTCTTTTTATTCATGTAATCTTATGTTTATTTACAAAGTAACAGAAGCGTGTGAATGTTCTTAAGTGGGGGATCTTAGGTGTTAATGAGAAGAAAATTTACTGGAGGTGTTTTTTTTCAGGGGATGTTCACCTATAACCCTCTAATTGGCAAACTATGTTTTGCAACGAAATTCATACTATGTGTCCCACTCGAAAAACAAATAATAAGTTCTTCAACAAAATTGTTTATCGTTGCCTAATTTAGGCGATATGAGCCAAAATATTTTAGGGTGCATTTTGGAAACTAAAGCATATAAAAGAGAAGTTTTGGACAAAAAATATTTCTCTTACCAAGATATAACCACGCTCGAAAAACTATTTTTTTTTGCTCCTATTTAAAAAAATATCGCGATTTTCACTTTTTGAAAAAAATTGGTTTTTTAGATTTTTGAAAACTATATTTTTTTAAAACTAATTAGTTTTTGAAATTGTACGAAATTTTGATTTTGAAGCTTTCTCGCTTCCAAACCGTGGACGGCACACGAAAAATTTCTGCGCAAATTATTTAGCAAATTTAGTTTTCTATCGGAATATATTAATTTCTAAGTGTAAAAAGCTCATTTAACGCATTTGTGGTCAATTTTAGGAAGACTGCCCTAAGGCAGCCTTACCCGTTAGAGGGTTAATTTAGTTGATTACGGAAAATAAGAGAGTAGTGTTTGTGAAAGACCGATCTAACGGACAGAATATTTTATGTACTAGATAAGCTACACCCAGGGAACTTCTGCTTTAAAAACATGTAGTTGTTTATGTTGTAATACAGTTTCTTTATTTTTAATGTAAATGTCAGTCATTTGGAGAACAAATTAAATTTTTTACTAACCTTGTAGTTTATTTTAAAAAAAACAAACCACATCAAATAACTGTTTTATGATTTTACATTAATTTTTTACAGTAGTTTTTTGTTATTTAAAAAATTAAAAAAATAAATGTTTGTTTATTTTTTACTAACATGTGGTTCATTGTTTACTAAAATTGTTAGTCATTTTTTGAACATTAAAAAATAAATGACAATGTTAGTTGAATTTACTAAAATGTAAGTCGTCCTTTCTTTAAGTGAAATTTCATTTGTTTTTAACTACATTTGCAGTGGTTTTTACCTATATAGTATTCGAAGTGTAGTATTACGAACCAAAGCTTGGGATCTAACAATAATTTCGAAATAGATAGACTGAAACCTTTTGGCAAAAGAAAGCGGATCATATTCTGTACTCCAAGGTTTTTTAGAAAAGAAAATATTTACTTTCTTTACCAGTTGCCGTCATTTTACGAGAGTGGTCATCGGCACTGATCCTCCTGCTCATTATGTCTGGAAGATGAACTGAACATATTGTCTATTGCTGTTCGGCGCTCTCTAGACAGCGTGTTTTGAGAAATAACGCCGGATTTATAGATTTGGCCCATAAAATAAATAGTAAGGAGATCGAATCGAATTCAAGACTTCAAATTTTTTTGGAAAATAAATTAAGAGAAAACAAATTGACTTCGGGCAATACCCACGGGCATAACCCAAAAACTAAATTTGGATATGTCCGACATTTTTTCAGACTTAATCCGCATGAAGGAAATGGGGTTCATGACCGTATGCATGGGGATTAATGCATATATTGTTTGTTGCAACTAAAATTCAGTTGCATTAACCAAATTTTATTGTGAAAGCCATTGTACCAACCGATTTTAGTCGTAGTAACAGAGTTTTAGTTGTCAAATGACAATTTTTTTTTGTGTGTGACCATTATATTTAACACATTATTATCTTACAAGGGAGGTATCCCTTCGCGGACCACTGAACCCCCAATAAAACTTGGGCATGTCATAAAGGGTACACAAATAAGAAATATTTGCTAAGAAACATATCTGCCCAGTCGAATTTTTAGGGTCTTAAATGGGTTGAGTTTGTTCGAAATTTTTTTTCTTCAAATTACTTCTCATTTAATACCAAATTTACTTATATTTTGTTGTAACCACCACGAATAAATCGCAAAAAACGAAAGTCGAAGTCACTCTTGACCCCAATTTGAACCCCTGAATATGAGATTGGGAAGCTAAAAAGTATAAAGGTATTAAAAATGTATCAGGTGTTTTGATGTTTGTTAATGACTTATTGTTTTTTTGTATTTTCTCATAATGTTGCCAGATTAATAAAATTATCCCTGAGGATGTTGGGAATATCCAACGAAACGTCGGATGAAAAATATAGTCTTTTATTTATTTTGAAAACAAATAACCTTAGAAGCCCATTGTAGATATTTCTAAAAATCTTAACAAAAGTGTTACATTTATGTTATTTTTTTCCCACCTTTAAAACATTTTATTGCGATCTGAAGGTCCGAGTAGTGATACTTCCCTTTTTATCGAAGCCAGTTATAGAAACACACCAGAGAAGAAAACGGCAATGTAAATATCAGAAACCCTATAGAAACCCCTAAGCCCGTCCAAGCTCGATAAGTCCTAAACCGTAACCGAAAATCAAAAAATTATATGAAATGTCTAAATCAAATATTTCCTTGTAAGGTAAAATGATCGCTATTTCATAACCGTACAACCGATTTTGATCATTTATATCTCTTTTTAAAGGAGTGGGAAAACATATATCAAGTATTTATTATTTAATTTTTTGCATCAAGTTATCATTTTTAATATATTTCACAATATAGTGTTGTTATTTTAGTTAAATGAAATTTTTATTAAAATCTAAAATAAGCTTATATAATTTCGTTCAAAATGATATATAACATGTGGTAGAAATAATTAATGCACTGATTATAAAAATCAAATAATTGACTACTATAGATTAGATTAGACTAGAGTGGCACTATGTGCTGCTAGCGAATACACCCTATAGGTTCAGGCTCCCTACGAAGCCAACTATCCTACCAGGTAAACAGTTCCAAACGTCCGATGGCGTCACTATTCGACCACCAAAATAACGCACCCTCCTGTCGGAGAGCCTCGGACATTTGCAGAGAACATGCTCTGAGGTCTCGGGTTCCAATTCACAAAACCTGCACGTATCCGTAGAGGATCGTCCCATCTTGTACAATTGATACCTAAGGCCACAATGTCCCGTGAGGTAACCCGTCACGGTCCTTAGTTCGCCCCTCGTCATAGACAAGAGTTTCCGCGACCTCTCCCCAGAGGGAGATATAAACAGCCTCGCCTGTCGTTGCCCAGGCGATCTGGCCCAATAGGTCCCAAACTCCGACTGCCTCCATCTTCTGAGCCTCTCTCTGACATACCCATTGGGTACCCCACAGAAGGGTTCAGGGCCAATGAATTGTCGACGAGCTCCGCAGTTGGCCCCTCATGGCCAGGAACCCAGCCCAGTGTTAAGGAGTTGTTAAGTCCTAGATGATTTAGAGAGTCGATACATTCCTTAACCAGACCAGACGGGTAGTACAACTATAATTTACTACTAAAGGGTCTGCCATCTAACGTTTTTTTTTTTTCAACTATTGCTTATTTCGTGAATGGTCCCACTTAGCTCATGTCTGATTTGACAGATAATTAGTTTTATCCTTCCGCTGAACGAATATGGTTGTGTATACGCTTGAACAACGCTGCGAAATATTGCGACATTACTTTGAAAATCATGGTAATGTTGCAGAATGAGTGCGAAAATTGCGTACGGATTTTGGAAGAGAAGCACCGTCATGTTGAACGAATTTTTGTTCACAAAAATTGAAGAGGAGGATATTGGCAACATTTGGTTTCAACAGGACGGCGCTACGTGCCACACAGCCGAAGCTACACTCGATGTTTTGCGCCCTGTTTTTGAAGATCGCATTATCAGCCGCAGAGCTGATGTCGTTTGGCCACCTCGGAGCTGCGATTTGACACCGTTAGACTATTATTTGTGGGGTGCCGTCAAAGATAAGTGTTACGCCAACAAGCCAGAGACAATTGACGCTTTAAAGGACAATATTCGTGAAGCCATTGGTGAAATACAGCTGCACACAATCGATAATGTGCTTAAAAATTGGACCGATCGAGTAGGCTACTGCATGGCCAGCCGAGGCAGCCATTTGAATGAAATTATTTTCCATTATTAACCGGAAGGATTGTACTTTCAAATAAAAAAAGAAATTTGAGAAAATATTCAGTAGTTTTTTTTTTTAAGCATTTTCAAAAAAAAAAGTTATTTGGCGGACCCTTTATAACAAATGTCTTTGACTTGCACGTTAAAAACCTTAATCGGTTTATTAAAAAATCACAACTGCGAATTTCATTAAATATTAAAAGGACAATATCAGGCATGTGATGAATATCGAAAACGAAAACGATCGGATTTTCAATGCAAAATATTTTGCGATTCATATTATAAATTTTTTTTTGTAGTTTATAAGTTAAACGTTTTGAGCGATAGAAACCGATGTATAAAAAATCGAATCAAATTTTATTTTGAAATAACTAAATATTCTAGATTGAAAAACTGATCGTTTTCGTTTTCGATTTTCATCACACCCCTGTATATGTATTAAAGCGTTTCCGCATTTTCGCTTTCCCACTTTTTGAATTTTTGCTACTCTTGAAGCGGAATATGAAAATGTATTGCCCAACAGATTTTTGAGAATTTATTCAGAATTTTCGAAAGAGGGTACGGGGTCGCCGAGATGGATTATGTGAGAAAAAGGAGGTTGTGAAACAAACATTTTTTTAATTTTTTTCACTTATGCTTTGATTTTACATACTAAGAAAATTATTCGGAATAAAAGTTATTAGCCACTCTGATGAACTTAAAAATTAAAATTCAGAATTCTCCAAGTCTTTAAAATACTTTTGATTTAATATCAAATTTGTTTGTGAAAGGAGTTAAATTTTAAAAAATAATAACGCCATATTTTTTATTGATGCAAAAACCGTGATGATATCCCAAAATCAAATTTTTGTAACAAACTCTAATGTATATGACCTGAAACGACTATACCTACTAGTACAAAACCCCCCAAAATGTATGTGTTTTTCGGATACCACGAAAAGTTGAGTATGCTCGGACATGCTACTTTATACCGATGATGCGCATTTCAAATACTTTTCACCAAATTTATATATGTATATTAGTTTCTTTGTAAGAAATATGAAAAATAATGCAAAAAACAGAAAATGAAGACATTTTTGACCCCACTTTTTAACCCATAAAATTTCATCGCAATCGGCGGGAACCCATCTCCTTCTAAGTTTGTAGCGGCCTCGACACAAATGCATGTTTTCATGTTTTTGGTGGATACAAGTACAACTACATAAATTATGGGATCCAGTTATAATTTCCGAAATCGGTATAATGAATTTCAAATGAAAAATTAGTACTAATTGAAAAGAAAGTCAAAATTATACTGCAGTTTTAAAAAACGTTTTCTCCATTTTTAAAAAATCTTCTGTGATATCTTGAAAAAATAGGTTTATTTCAGACAAAAAAAAACTCTTTTGAAAAGTCTTAAGTTTAAGTTGTTTGGTCAACAAAAGTCTATAGAAAACTGAGTTTCGGTATCATCATAAAATTCACTGATTATTATTAATTTTTCTACACTACTTATAAAAGAAAGTGTTTATTCAGAAAAATCAATTTATTAGGTCTTGGACCTATTACCATTAAATTTTTTATGACCCATTTAAATTTTAAGTTTAATACTACGCCTTTGATTATGACTTTTGTACGTGTATGCACTGAGCTCTTGCTACCCAAAGACCTAAAACATGTAATCATCAACATGAGTTTTAAAAAGCAAATAGATTTCGTTTGGTAAATGTTGAGCAGATACTTAATGCAAACATGTATGTACCCGAAGAAAAAAGTTTATATATAGTCATATATAGCTTATGATTATACATAATTATATTTGGCCGTGTGTAACCCGAGTAAAACAAATTATATATAAAGATATATTCTTTAATATAAAAATATATAATCATATAAAAAAGCAATATGCATTTATATAAAATAATATTTACAAAATGTTTTACCAAAAAAATTCATGTATAAGCACATCCAATCATGTATAAAAAAATACTATACTGCATTTTATATATGATAATACATGGTTGATAAATTTGATTTAAAATAATATTGTATTGGTACACAATACCGGGCTATATATTATTTTGTGTAACAAGGACGAGTGAAGTTTGCTTTTTATTTCTGCTCTTGAAAAAATCTTCTACTTAAAAATTTTGTGAACGTAAAATTTAATTTTCTTCCTCGGTAAAAGTTGTACTTTTTTACCTAGCGTTTTAAATTTATTAAATGTTCCAACTTCAGGTTCATATCATAAAAAGCATACATTTTTAGATTTAGTAGCATTACTTTTTAAAATTAATATTTATATGTTTTATACAAATGAATTAAAAGTAGTACTTAATTGGATTAAAATAAAAAGTACAGACCTCTAAAACATTTTAATTTTTTTTTTTAAATTTATTAATTAAAAAACTTATTAGATAAAATTATATATAATTTCATCATATTTGATAAACCCATTTTTCGGATCAAACTATATGACATTAGATCCCATGAGATACCATGAGATCAGCTATGTATGCCATTTTTCGGAGCAGATAAAATGTGATGTTTAGTTATATGTGATACGATATATAATCATATATGATTATATTGAAACTTTTTTCGTCTGGCATTGATTTATATTTAAATTTCAGGGACCGTAATCATTATGAGTTTTATAATAAAAATTACACAATAATGATTATATTATGAGTTTTCTTCAATGGTAATGATTATTTTTGAGTAATATTAATAAAAATCAGCCATAACAATGTCTGTAATTTTTTAAGTCATGGCAAAATAACCATATACGGACACCACTACGTGATAAAAGACTAAAAAAAAAGACCCGTGTCTCCCAATTTTTCCCAAAGTCATATCCTCTTTTGTTTATGGGCCGCCAAAGATTTGGGGCCTCGGTATCATTTTCGCAAAAAAGTGATCATTTTCTCAGGCTCATATCTTGCAAACCGTTCCGATTTACTCTCTATGGCAAAGTTGTAGCTCTTGTCATAAAGAACAAAAATTGCGAACATATAAAATCAAAAAAACTTCACCTTCCAGATCAAAATCGCAAAAAACTTAAAAAAATTCGATTTTTTTTTTACCGGTATCATTTTCGCAAAAAAGTGATAATTTTCTCAGGCTCATATCTTGCAAACCGTTCCGAATTTCGATTTACTCTCTATGGCAAAGTTGTAGCTCTTGTCATAAAGAACAAAAATTGCGAACATATAAAATCAAAAAAACTTCACCTTCCAGATCAAAATCGAAAAAAAACTTAAAAAAATTCGATTTTTTTTACCGTTCAAAATTCAAGGAAACAATCAACTACAAAAATTTACCTAAGATCTCAATAAACAAATTTCTAGAACATATAAACTTCCTAGAGATGATTCTTAACACTGTTTAGGTAGCGCGCAAAAGTGAAAAATTTTTTAATTTCATTTTTTTTTTTCCTTTTTTCTCCTGTTCAGGTGCATAGGTAGCAAACCCAATTCCCAGGAAGTTTATATGTTCTAGAAATTTGTTTATTGAGATCTTAGGTAAATTTTTGTAGTTGAACAATAAAATTATTTACGGTCCCTGTTAAATTTTCATTATTATTTTAAATGTGAAACACAATATTAGTGCGAATTTCCAAACAATTTTAAAGGATTTTATGAAGTTATATCAAATTATATATAACTTGATCAAATTAGAGAAACCCATTTTTCGGATCAAATTATATGAGATGAGATCCCATGGGATCACATGATATAAGGTTATGTATGCAATTTTTCGGATTAACTAAGATATAATGTGATATAAAATTATATATATATGTTTATATACACCCATATCCGAACTTTTTTCATCGGGCAATGTTTTTTTTTTCTATACCTCATCTATTACCAACAACAAAGTCCTACAAAGAGTGTTTATAAAAACAACATCAACAAAAACATACAAACACTCATTTCAGTAAAATAAAAAAAAATAATATTAACTTTTTTTTTCTATACACTTTACAAAGTGTAAATGACAGCAGTACAAATCCGTCCCGACCAATCAACCAACTAACCAACCAACGATTCCACCATTCAACCAAACCTTTTAGTAAGTAAAGTGTAAAAAATAAAAAAATAAAATTAAATGTGAAAAAAAGCTATGTAAAGCTTAACTCTTTTGTCTGCTAATTTATCGTTTAATTTGCATGTGAACGCGACGAACGTGTAATTTACTAATTTGCACTTAATGTGCGCGAATTAACCTTTTTTAGTTGTTGTTGGTGTTGTTGCTGCTGTTATTATTATAGCAAGCTAAATAAAAAAATCAACAACAAAATTGAATTTTAGCACAGAAAAAAAAAAAAAAAAAAAATAAATAAAAAGGTGACAATATAAAACGTTTCAAGTGAGTAAGTAGCGTGTTTGAATTTAAGAAACGTTTGTAATGCAATATTAATTAAATAAAGACTGACAAGGGAGGTTTCCCAACCCGAACCCGTAAATTTTAATGAACTTTGAATATGTTGTAGAAGAGCAAAAAAAAAAAGGTGACACGTATTTTATTTTTTAGCTGCCCAATCTCATATTTCGGTGGGATCAAAAGTGACCAGAATTTTCATTCATGTCGGTTCCAAAAAAAAAAAAAAAAAATATGCAAATTTTGCATAAAACTAGAGGTATTTAGAAGATTTATCCAGTGAAGCCAAAAAAAAAAATATTGAAACCCTATCAAACAAAAAATTTTCAAACAAATTTCAAACCCATCTTTACCACCAAAAATTCTATTGGGCAGGTATCTTTCTTAGCGAATATTTCTAAATCTTGTACCCTCTATCATTTTATGTGGTGTTTGGTGGTGGTGCGCGTCGGGATACCTCCCTTGTGAGTGGTAGCAGGAGGAAGGGAAGGTGGGAAGGTAGGCAGAAGAGAATGAATCTAAATGGCTACTTGATCCTCTTAATAATTAATTTGTAACAACTAAGTTGTAGTAAAACTACACAAACAATAGACTAATCGAGTATTACCAATATAACACATGAGGTACAAAAGAATGTATTAACTAATTTCTAATATGTCAGATTAGTGCAATGGATTTAAGCTTCATATATAAAGTATTTTACTTTTATTAGAAAACTAATTTTCAATTTTAAATATTAAATATTAATCTCCATTAAATCTTTTCTCAAAAACGGATATGCAACTTTTGAATTCTGAATTCAAAAGTGGCATTAAAAATTGTACATCACAATAGGATTAAAAAAACGATGAAGAAAACTTAAGAGTTGTCAAACCTAGTTTCCGAGTTATTCGATAAACTGTTTTTTTTTTCTATTTTTCCGGTTTTTGAAAAAGGGTGGTTTTCGAGTTATTCGAGAAACCGGATTTTGAAAATTTCAGAGAAATAAAAATGTTTTGCAATAATTTGGAAGGGTTTTCTTAATATTAAATAAAAAAAATCCTGAGAAGACAAACTAGCTCCTTTTTTATGATTTTTTTCATCCGTTTGCATTTTTTTTTTTTTTTGATTTTCTGATTTTATTCTTAAAAACATTTTCTTAAGATTTTTGATATTTTAATCGCTTTTTCAAAAGATTTTCTAACTTAAAATATTTTTTTTCTTACAAAATATTATGCTTTTTATTAACTTTAGCTCTTTAACCGGCAAGCAATATACAGTTGTGCTCATATAATTAAATCACACATACAATATGTAAAATAAAGTTTATGTTTCAAAGAAGCAACAAAATTTTTTTTTCCAAAATAACAAACAGATTAAATACTAATTATATTTACACTTTAACTTAATTACTAAAAAAAAAAAATGCACTTTTGAATCCATTTTGCTCATACACTTCGGTTCACTTATTTAAAGGCACTAAAAATTCCATATTTCCGTATCTTTTGCAATTTTTAACCGATTGCAGAACTATAATATGAAAATGGAAGCTAGACATCTTGAGATATAAAAAACATCCTGGCAGCAGCAGTTTCTTAACTAAAGATCTTTTTTTGAGCAATTTATCATAAAAAATGATAAAAAATTTGCTATTTTTTTGGTTCACTTGGATAAAGGCATTTTAATTAAATTTAATGAAGAACGGTTTTTCTTGTTTTTTAATTAATTTTACTCTATTAAAGAGTTTTTAGTAATGGGTACAACCACCTTTGTTTTTAATAACTTCAAATATACGGGTTTTCATTGATGTAATCCAACGAATTAATGTAATCCAACGAAATTTGATTCCAAACATCCTTAATGACCTGAATTAGTGACTCCTTGTCATCGAATTGTATTCCTCCTTCATAGACTTTACGAGATAACTAACCCCAGACATTTTCAATAATGTTTAGATCAGGAGAATAGGGTGCTAATCAAGAATATTTACATTCTGGCTTGAAATGAACTCCTTAACTACTCTCGCGTTATGTATAGGAGCATTATCCTGCTGCAATATCCAAGATATGGGACCAAATAGTTCACTGAACTTCGGAAAAGCCGATTCCAATAACGTTTTATAGCTTACACCAGTCATTTTTGCACTTTGAAATTCAAGATCGATGGTGCCATAGTACGTAATAGCACCCCACACCATAACGCCGCCCTCTCGGCTGTGATGTCGGTTCAAAAATCGCTTTTTTCCGCAGATCATGGAAATAGTAGTAGTAGCCATCAGGCCCATCTAAATTAAACTTCTTTTCATCCGTAAATATTACGGTTCTCCAGTCATTTACATGACCTTTTTGCTGCACATCCCATACCATGTAGTCTCTTGCGAATTGAAGCCGCTTTTCCTTACGCGGAGCATTAAGTGGCGGCTTTTTTTAATTTCAGGTATTTTAGATACTCACAGCTCTTTATTACCCTGCGTACTGTTGACTTGCTCGCTTTCACTCCAGCTTGAGCTCTTATTTTTGATAAGGATAAGGCATAATTAGATGCAATTCTTATGATTTTTCTTTTCTCATACGCAGATAAAGACAATGAAACCCTTCCTTTAAATTTTTTTATATACCTTTCGGGGTACTTAATGTAATTGTCAACAACTGTTGGGCTTCGTCCAATTTTTTTATCTATTGCGCGGTTAGAATAACCTTCAGAACGGTAAACATCGATTTTAATTTTTTCCGATAAATTTAAATTTTTTTTTTTTGCCATTTTGACTTGTAAAATTATTAAGATGCAATAAATTGTAATAAACAAACGCTCCCTACGAAAAATCATCGCTTACTTTAAAAATTATAAATAAATAATAAAGTGCCTTTATTCAAGTGAATCAAAAAAAAAATAGCACAGTTTTGGACTTTTTTTAATAAATTGCTCAAAAAAAAGTTGTAAAGGTAAAAAACCACTATTGGCATAATTTTTTTATATCTAAAGGTGTCTAGCTTCCAATTCTATTTTATAGTACTACCTACAATCAGTTAAAAATGGATGAAAAATTGATACAGGATGATGAACACAGATTTTTTAATGCCTTTAAATAAGTGAACCGGAGTGTATAATTAAGTCATATGAAAAAAATTATTGTTAGTTTGAAGGTGTTTATTTTTTCGGTAATATTACCTTATACAAAGTTAGTATTTCGTCGGAAATCCTTTGTTAAGTTTAACTTATCCAAATCTCTTACTCGTTGAATGAACCAGAGTTGCTCACTGATCAGGGGTGATTTTATACCATTCTTCCTTAATTACTTTCCACAATGATGCCTTATTTACTATTGGCATTCATCCAGTCGTTAACGATTCGAAAACAGTTCTTGGGGTCGTTGCCCTGTTGAAAAATCTAAAGTAAAGGTAAATCGTCAGCGTAATCACCCATTATATTTTCCTCTAGGATGCCTTTGTACATACTGCCCGTCATTTTACCATCAATTTGTACAATTGGACCAACGACAGATAAGGTAAAACACCCCCATACCATTACCGAAGAGGCACCGTATTTAACGGTTTTCTTTGTGTATCTTGGGTTCAGTTCTTGCAATGGTGGGAGCCTGGCGTATGGTTTTCCATCATTTCCGATGGCGTTGAACTTGGATTCATCGCTCCAAACAACCATATTTCAATATTTCGAGTCTTTTTGCAGATGATCCTGTGCAAACGCCAATCTTTTTTTAATATTGCAATTCTTCTATTGAACAATTTTTCTTGCAGGCGTCAGCTGACAGTTTGTGCCGATATTTTTACACCGTAATCGACTTCCATTTGGGCTCGGATTTCGGTAGAGGTCAAAATCTGACTTACATAATTTAAACAATTGCCTATCGTCATCAGGTGTGGTCTTTATTGGCTTTTTACGAGGTCTGGTGTTTCTTTTTTATAATACTGGATGGCATTATTAACTTTTCCTCTAGAAAAGCTAAAAAGTTCTGTAACTTTTGCAACGCTTTTGTATTTGGTTAAACATTCAAATATAATTTTACTTTCGCATGGAGTAGAGCTTTTTTTATTACCCATTATAGTTAGATGATACAGAAATTTAATAAAAATAAGGTTATAACTCCTAAACAAACTATTTAAATAATACTTTTTTTAGTATGGTTATTTAAAGCGTCAATTTACCGTTTTCAAGTGCAATGACTTAATTATATGAGCGCTTACATTTCGAGTTTCCGGGAAAGAATTTCATACTGATCGCAAAAAAAAAAACAATAGTTTTTTTTTAATTAACTTGGCCACAACATTATTAGAACATATAACGGAACAAATTTTTCAAAAATAAAATCAAGTGTAAAGCAAAACAGATAATTAAATTTTGTTGTTTCATATTGAGTATTAGATTGACTTAATTATATGAGCACAAGTGTTAAAGTAGTTTAAAGATTTTTTTTTAAAATGCAGCCTGAATTACAATCGTCACTAATAATCATTTATTTTGCAAAATAAATGATCCCAACCAGAAAACTACGAACGACAAAACATTGTAACAGTGCTTTCAACGGTGGTATAAGCGTTGGCAGAGCGTTTTATTTCTGAAGATTTTAGTGCTTTGCCAAACCCAAAATGATAACACCGGGCAGGGCTTGGCCTTTCCTTTTTTTAAACGTTGGCAAAGCACTGGCAATGAGCGCTTTTCCAGTACCAAAACTTTAATTTTAAAACGTTGGTAAATCATTGGTAGAACAACAAATAAAGTGCCCTTTTAATGATAAAATAAGAGCTTTGCCAACCCCAAAATGACAACACCGGTCACGGCTTGGCCGTTTCTTTTTTAAAACATTGGCAAAGCACTGCCAAGTACCAATACCATAATTTTAAAACGTTAACATTTCTGGTTTCCAGATTACATCCATTCATCCTGACAATGTTTGTTTACTCGAATTAATGGCAACATTATGATAGTAAACGAAATTTTTACCACTAAACGTTCCCAATACAAAGTTTATGATATTCATTTAAAAGGCAATATTTTTAATGAAGTTAGCGATTCTTTTAATTATCCAGTATCATCAAAAGAAATTGGAATATTCACAGTTAAAGATATGATGGAACATAATATTGAAATAAATATAAATAGGTTAGAATAAAAGTATGTAAAATAAATTTAAAAACAAAACAATTCATTTGTTATTTTTATTATAACCTGCTAACAGTGTAGCCAACCCAATTTGTTCAAAAATCGTCAAATTTTGTTGAAAAAATCTTCAAAATTGTCATTTTGAGAATGAGAAATCTTCATTCCGAAAACATATTTCAATAGAAATTTTATTCACAACTTAGTTTTAATCACTTTATTTGTAATTATTTTACAATTTTAATGTTCTTTTTTTATTAGTTCCTTTACAAACGACTCTGAGTCTTAAAAACACAACTTCCAATACTCATTTAAAATCATTGACCTATTTTAAAATCTGCAAAATTTATTTAGTTTTAAATTTTTTTTTCCCGATATTTCGTTTCATAAAATTCGGGCATACAATAAAGAGGGAAATAAAGAAAAATATTTGTGTACCCAGAATCAGATATGTAGAAAATCACTCTTTTATCAGTGATTTTAAAGATAAATGATTTAAATTATTAAAAAATAAAGATTTTGGATTTGCCTTTGTAAAATATATAAAAAAAATACATTCGAATTTCGTTATTTTTCAAATAAAATTAAAATAAAAAAAATCACATTTTCCTTAGATGTTTTAAATAAAAAGAAACTTGATCAAATTTTGTCAGTAAATTTTAGAGAAATAAATTAAAAAATTTAAAAATTCTATAAAAACTGCAAATTTTAATCGTCATTTTATCATATTTCACTTCAAAAATCGTCAAAATGGAGACAAATCGTCACAGTTGGCAGCGCTGCCTGCTAACTTATTTAAAAACAATCAACATTAGGCCGGGTCGATTTGTATGGAGGCAAAAAATCGCTCAACGTTCAAGGAAAATCGTATTCTAGGAATCAAAATAAGAAACTTTGCC